>OZ059856.1:0-600000 GCA_964057195.1 Orthosia cruda | reverse complement strand
CGTACTAAAATACTGCCTACCCCTCAATGGGCTCAAAAGTGAAATGTTGATATACTAAAACACTGCCAACTTCCATATTACAAGAAGTGTGAAGTTACATTTTATGAAGTGAATAGCAAAAAGTTAACAGTGAAAAGGATACATTAAAAGGTTGTGTTGGACTTATATGTGTGTAATTCTGGCTGGTTGTGTCAATTGTATGTCGAAAAGTAGCCTGGGTAGTACTATAAATAATGTGTCAACGCCACCATGAATCCGTTTTATCAAAGTAATATTTTAATTGCATAAATTAGGCATGGTTATATTAAAACAAATGTGTATGAATATTACTGTTGATATTTCAATTATTGGTGTACCAATGTAATTATTTGTTGTTCCTATTTCAAAAAATATTATTTCAATTTCGATAACTGAATTTTACTGAGTGAGTTTTGAGTACTTACTAGAATTTTTTATTTTATTCATCTTGTGATTTTTTAATACTGTCTCAATGAAATTGTATGCTGTATGACATGTCATCATCTCTTCTGCCTTATTAAAATTATTGATGTACAGTTTGTACTCTTAGAACTACGCGATTTTACGGGTTGTGTAAAATAGTATTGACCTGTAAAAAAAATATGTGGACGATATTTGCTTGAAATATTTTAGGTATGTTTTGTATTGTAATTATCATTATTCGGTTTGGTTTCTCGTAAAAATTACACGAAAAAAAAAAGAAAAAAAAATTGTTAAGTAAGTATAAATAATATTTGATAGAACTTGGTATTGCTCTGTTGGGTTGTGGAGATCAGTGGCCTTAGTGCGTATTTTTAAACGTATAGTGCTCGCCAAACTTCTGGGCCGCCCTGAAGTTCGCTTTCCTATGCGCAAGGCACGAAACGGTGCTGTTTTTGTATGAGATTTACTACTGCGCAGCCATTGTAGCCAACTTCAGGGCGGCCAAGAAGTTTGGCGAGAACTATACTAGATCGCGTTAATGTAAATGTCAATTTGAATTGAAACTGAAGCCTTAGACAAGTGGCATTCTACAATCGAAAACATGGCGATTTGTTTTATTTTTTTATAAATGTTAATTGTCGTGTGATCAATCCCCATTTTTGCATCGTTGACATCGACTTGACACATGTCTAGAGCCTCTGTACAGTAGTGGAAAACCTCTTTTTTATACAAATTGACATAACCAAACGTTTAACGCGATCGAGACGTGAAAAACTCGCACTAAGCTTACAGAGAGGCAGTTGCTCCATGTACAATATCAATATTCAACAACATCTGGTTCTAACCAGATTGATCTACATGATTGGGAAGAGGCTCGATCTAGAATAATGGTAAATGGGTAGAGAAATATAGCTGTTTAAAGATATCTTGGCGCCAAAATGTGAACGCCGCCATCTTCTTTTTTAATACAATTTCATATTTAGAAACTTGTTCAAATGCCAAAGGCCTAAATCCTTGTAGCAATGTAGTTACTTCTTACTTGAAGGTTCTGTTCTGTTTGCATTGGACTTATAGCTCACGATATGTTGCTGTATCATACATACAATCTTGCCAAAAATATTAAATTTTAACCATAGTGTAATATCATGTCACGATTTTCCATTGCCTTCCTTTTTTCAAAAAAAAAAACCTGGTACACATCTAAGGCAGGTGGCAAAGCATTTTTGCTTGTCTATAGATTAATAATAAGTCTGATTTACTAATAAGTAGGATAAGATTTTGTGGTAGTCCAGAGAGGATCCATTATGGAGCCTCTCGTAACATAAAAATATCGATTCGAAAATACGTCAAGTTTGGATGTATAAATTATTATATAATTAAAAAATAAGTTGTCTGTACTGAATTAGTATGTTATAATGTAAATTAGTGTTGATAAGGAAATATAATGCTTTTTGTGTAAATAAAAAGTATAATTTTATACAACATTTAGACAATTTTATTAGTTATCCTTTTTTTTTCAACCTATATTATCGTGACACTGCGGCAAAAAGTTCCCCCGTTCCTTCAGTTTCAGTGTTGAGCTTAATTTCGCCAATAAGCCTGTGTTGATGAAAATATCAAAATCGCTATACCTATGTATGCCTATAATATTTGAGAAGTTCCCTCGATTTCTCCAGGATCCTATCACCAGATCCTAACCTGATGACCATGTGACCACCTGGGCAGTAGGTACCCTTTCAAGCAAAAGAAGAATTTTCCAAATCTGCCCAGGCTTCTGAGTAATCGGGTAACATACATTAAAAAAAAAGATTCTGTCGAATCGACCGAAAATCGAATCCGACATCAAAACAAAAAGTCGCCGCATGCTCACAACGGATCTTTGTGTCTCTGAATTAGCTGCAAGACCCTGCGCAGTAGCTATTTTTGTGTCAATGTTGAAGGTGAAGATTGCATTGTTTATCTGTCTCTTTCACTCGCTTACGTTTGTCGCATCCTCTATCTCGCTTACTCTATGACAAACTGTTTCTTGCGCAATGGTTGGCAGAGCCAACTTCAGAGACAAAGATCCGCTGTGACTACTATACTTTCAGTACTTTGTGCTTCAGGTGTTATTTCTAGAGAAGCGCTATTACAGCGTAGATGATTTTTAAACGATATTTTCTTGTATAGAATTCTGAATTGTGCTTAATTATTGTTTTTTTCTGTATGTCTTAATCAAACTTATTTTTAATTTTGACATTGTGATTTTGAATTGTAATATATTTTAGACATTGTAATTTTTATTTAATTTTTGTACGCCACTATATGGCAAAACAAGTAGCCACCTCATAATAATTATATAAATATGTTATAGGGAAGGGCAGTGTGCTTTTAAAAAAAGATACGCAATTATGGTGCAGGAAAGCCTTTGCCCAAGAGCGAGACGGAAAGACTAGGAAAAACAAAACACCAATGACAATAAGTAATTCACTCATGGTTACACGAGTTGATGAGTAAACTGATAGCAAACTAGAGGACGCCTCGCGGTTTCACCCGCGTAGTTCCCGTTCCCGTGGGAATACAGGGATAAAAAGTAGCCTATGTCACCCGGGGATAGAGTAGCTTCCCAACGGTGAAAGAATTTTTGAAATCGGTCCAGTAGTTTTGGAGCCTATTCGGTACAAACAATCAAACAAACAAAAAAATCTTTCCTCTTTATAATATTGGTATAGACAAGCACCGAGGATCATTTAAAACGAGGAATTAATAATACCATAATCGATTGATTTCACCTCGTAATCGACTCGATTTGTTTGGAACTATTGGGCATCAGCATCCATCACTAGTAATGTCAATGTCAAATAAAAGTTTTTGGTTTTACGAAAACAAGCAAGATTTTGTTTGGATTTTGTCACAGACTACTTAGAGATAGGATTTTGTCTTTAAAGATGAATATAATGCCTATGTTTTTGAATAGTTAATTACTTCTACAATAATACAGTCTGTTAATATTCCATTAATTCTAAAGTTAGACTATCTAAGTAAGCAGGTAAGCACGTGAAATATTATTTTTTTGTATTTTTGACGCTTTCACACATCACGATAATAATGATATTTTTAATAACAAATAGTTTATATCATCGGCAGGCTTATTAAGTATCTTATAAGAATAAAACTATACAACGACATGGCAAATAAAAGCTGCAAACAGGGAAATATGGGCAACCCTAGGGGAGGCCTATGCCAAAGGGCAAGCTGATAATAAAAAATACCTATATTATTTGAATTAAATTAGATATAGTTAAAACTATTGTTATATAATTATCAGTAATAATTTACAGGGTCTTAAAATAATACTATAGTATGTAGAATTATATAATAAGTCTAAACAAAATAGAATTGAAGGTATACAATTTAATTAAATATAATGAAATCTAATTTTATATAATAGTAAGTAGGTAATAATTTTTAAATTAATAGCATGATGGTATTATGAAACAATAATATAGCTTGTATATTAAATTAAAAAATGATGTTATAATAATAATTGTCAAAATGTATTCAGAAATAAAGGCTATTTGTATTTGAGCAAAACTATAGAAATATTTGTGCAATAATTGCTTTTCAATACAGTAGTTTTAGAGATTTTGGCAGATTTTTTTGAATTATGTGCATCTGATAATTAGCAAATAATTTTGTATGACCTACCATACCTACATTGTAGGTAATTCCGTCCAACTTTTATGGCATAAAGCCTTTGAGCATGTGATAATTGCTGATTCTTACGTAATAAGCCTGCGAGCTGCGGTATTGTTACAAGATCTTGAGATATTTTAATATTGTTAAATTTGTTCTATATTAACATTTTTAAAGAGTTTTATAAGTAGGTACTTAAAGCTTCTAAAATACTATAAAGTTTAAGGTATAAAAAAGCAGCCTGAAATTATTATTTTTTTTTGTTTCACAGTTATAAATATTAAGAATCTTGTTAGGTCTATTTTTCAATATCAACTCATAGATGAATATCAATCAACAAGTTTTGTTCAATATGGCAAGCAAAATAATCTTCGAAGATGATATTGACCCAAGTGTAGATATAACTAATGGATATAAATTACACAAAGAAAACAAGATAAAATATGAAGGCTCAATGAATAAGGATATCTGCACTCACCTTCAAGGAAAAGACGGTCAGGCATTTACAGAGACTAATTCGGACATGGCTAATACGGAACATAGGAAAAAAAGAGATACAGTAATATTAGAAAATGTCATCATTCTTGGTAGTAGGGTACCTAAAGGAAAAGAAACTCAGAATGAGCTAGAGGGTAACACGTCTCTAGATGAGGGTACCACTTCCCAAGATGAAGGTAACAATTCCCATGATGACGGTAACACTATCCAAGATGAGGGTAACAATTCCCAAGATGAGGGTAACAACAGTAACATTACCCTAGTTGGGAAGGTTAAGCCAAAGATTAAAAGAAAACTTAAAAGCGAGCTGGAGTTGCTACTGTTAGATATAAAGAAAACTGATAACGATTTCGAAAGGGAATATGATGTCTCTGAAGATGAAAATAAATTATTAAGAAAATATAAATTGAGGAAAACTGAAACGTAAGTTGGTTAATTCCTTATGCCTTAATTTAGAATATCAAGTGATTTGCTTAATAAGTTTTATTTGGAAGATATTTAGTAAAAACTTTTTTGCAAAAAAATACTACCGACTTCCAAATAAAAAACAACAAAGTGAAAAAAAAAATTAGTGGTAAAGTCGGTGTCTTTTGTAGGTACCATTTTTTTGCATTATGGACACCGATGATTGCCCGAATATCATTAAACTTGAACATAACCAGTGAAATTAGAGATCTGCGTACTCCTTAAGGGTAAACAAGTCAAAAATTCTTCCATACAAACGTAGTCTAGAGATTACTCCACTGTTTGACGATGTATTTTCAAAATAAAAAAAGATATCAATTTGTCTCATCATTATCTAGCCCTGTATAGAACCGAAAAAATAAAATATTTGAAAGTTATGAGCGTCGAAAGTTCTATATTTCAACACTAATTTTAACGTATCTTTGGGCGCAAATAAATACCATAAGAAGAAGGAAAATTAAAAAACGGCCTCCATACATGGATAGATTCAACAATCCAAATAATTTTATTTTGATCAGATACATTCAGTAGTTTTTTCATGAAATCTAGACTCCCAAAGGTCTGTTTATAAAATTTCGCGCGCTCGTTTTCGTCCTAAATCATCATCCATTTCGATAAAAGATTGCAGAAGTGCTAATTCGTACGCGAACTAGCTTCTTACTGCTCATCAAAGCATCTATATATTTCGCACGTGTTGTGGGATGAGATAGCATGCATTTTAACCTCGCGCACAAAATAGTTCGTGCCGTCGACTAGTTTAACCTTAAGAGCATATTGGCGTGATGTTATTTATGAAATCCCGAGAGATTTGCCGTTATTTATTGAAGAGATCCGTTTTATATCTTCGAAGTTCTTCATCAGATCTTCGCCAAATTAAAATGGGACCAATTTCGAAATATACTTTTACAAACAAAAAAAGAATTTTCAAATTCGGTCCACAATTGACGGAGATATCGGTGAACACAAATTAAAAAAAAACATACCTGAAGTCAAACATAGAACCTCCTCCTTTTTTAAAGTCGGTTAAAAATAGAGGCATCTGTAGTGGTGGCAGGCAGTCCCTTCAGTAGGACAATACTGGCTGAGTTCCCTAGTTGAGACATTGCCCTCTACTAGGAATTTCTCCTGTACAGTAGTCACAACGGATCGTTGTGTCTCTAAAAGGCGCGTACGCACGTACGAACACGAACATAGCGAACACAAACACCAGACCCGAACATTTGGTTCGTACGTATGGACGGCATATTCGAACACGAACGCAAACATAGTTCGAGTCGAGTTCGCGAACAACAGTCGTGAACTCTATCTTAGTAGCCATGACGGCGCCGTTGGAAGTGGTCGATTGTGAAGTAGCGGAGAATTTTTTAAAGCTCTTCGAACACCGTCCATACAGAACACACTACAAGGATCGCCGCGAACATGTTTGACGAACAGAGTGTTCGATGTTCGATAGTGGTACGCACGTGCGAACCAAGTTGTTGCGTATCATGTAACGCAACAAATTTGTTCGTACGTGCGTACGCGGCTTAAGGCTGCAAGACCCTGCACAGTTGCTATTTTTGTGTCAATGTTGAAGTAGAAGATAGCCTTGTATAACGGTCTCTTTCACTCACTTACGTTTGTAGCATCGTCCTATCTCGCTTACTGTATGCAGTATACTCGATGACCACAGACATAAATCTAACTAGATAACGCGTCTTTATAGCTTATTATGCAAGTTTGTTGAATTTTACTAGATTTCGTTGGATTTCCGGTGCCGATAATGCTAAATGAAAAGCTCAAATTACAATCATTTATCGTAATTTTACTCCGTTTTTTGGCACGCGAAGTACAAACAATCGCGTCATTTAGTTAGATTTTTATATCTGTGTCGACAAACTGTTTCTTGCGCAATGGTTTTAAGAGCTAACTTCAGAGACACAAAGGTCCGCTGTGACTACTGTACTGCGGGTGAGCTTACAAAAATGTATATCACTCACTGACCTCTATTAGACAAGTACGCTGGACTAAACATACTATATGAAATGACAGTTGATTTTTGTGCTGATTCAAAGCGCCCCGCTCGAGCGTATCAGGAACTAAAATTGACACATTTAGAGATAGGATACTACCAATATTTATAAAAATTAGTAATACTAATATATTTGACTGGAAATATTATAATATTGTAACTAATATATCAGTATTAGTGATATTTTTAAATTACACTAATATCAAAATAGTAGACTTGGCAAGGCGTATCACTCATCTACTGTATTGACTTCTCGTAGTATGTTGGAACTAAATATCTCATATTTGTATTGGTGATGAATATTATATGAATGCCTAATAATCAGTTATAATATGTTCAATAGCAATGTGTAATACTAAATTCTGGAATCATCATCATGATCATCCACGGCCCGACTTCGCCCACTGCTGAGCACAGGCCTCTCTCTTGTACCAATCACTACGTTCCTGAACCTGGAATTAATTCTGGAACAATATCATGATAATTATAATTTTATTAACAAATGTTTTGAAGTCAAACAATTTATTATCTGCATCTGAAACAGAGCTGAAAACTGATTTCAGCGGGGGTTGGGTCATCTCGATAACTTATTTTCATTACTTTATTAAATATATATATTTATTTAGGTATGTATCATATAATATTTAGATCAGATTTAAACAATGCACCTGCCATGTTATCTCTTCACCACCCTTGGTTAACTGGTAGAGAATGCCTAAGGCATTAAGTCCGCCATTGTACCTTTGTGCATGAAGTTTAAATAAATAAATATAAGTCTTCACCTTGCTGGAATGCGATGTCACTCTTATTTACTACAGAGACAAGATCTCAGCGATGAGAGCGAGAAATACGTCCGTTGTAAATGATTATCCATCTCATTTATTATTAAAAATGATGTTCCCTTCACGAATCCGATGGGCGTACAACTAGTGTTCTTGAGCGAGGAGATACTTGCTCAAATGTGATAGTTTTTAGGATAAGTTGTTAGCCTAACCCCATATTTAAATCTCACTGATCTGACAGTAATGCGCTATAACTTTACTAGCACGCTATCCACTAGTTTATAGCTTGCAATCTGACCGAAAATATTTTTTAGTAACCTTTACTGCAATTATTCTATTACTTAAAAAATAATCATAATAAAAATAACTGTTTTTTTTTCTCTTACGTATTAAATTATTCTCTCGATCGATAAAACCCATATAAGTACTTCACCGAAAGCTGTGTCCCATCTCTAATATTAGTTCCATGCGACTCTCACGTTAATTCACGTTGCTATCAGCGCCAAAATGGCGATAATCAAATGTCTTCATTTTGTCATCGTTAATATGAAGTCCAGTGTACAATGTATGATAGAGGTCAGTGATATCACTACATAATATTTCTGTTATTTTAACAAATTATATTAAGGCGTACATCTTGTAACCCAAACATTGTAAATATTATGTGGGTCCAAACTTTCAAAAGGATATCCAATATTGATATTCTGGCTCCGAGCGGCGCCCGGCCAGTACTGCGTTAACATACATACATAAACTCACGCCTTTTTCCCATGGGGGTAGGCAGAAATTATAGAACGCCACCTGCTACGATCCTTACATACTTCTTCTTCTTACTGCGTTAACATTGGGGAATATATGCGCCTTAATAATGATTTGTCACCTACCAGTCCTACCATAGCCAGAAGATTGGGAAAGATTCAATAGATTTGGCAAGATTCATCAGGTTTGGAAAGATTCATTAGATTTAAAAAGATGCTTCGGATTTGGAAAGATTCATTAGGTTTAGAAATATTCATATGATGTGGAAATGTTTATTAGATTTGGAAAGATTCATTAGATTGGCAAGGCGGCGAATTCCTAAGCGCTACATAATTCATTTCTAAACAACACTGTAAAACTTATGTATTGATATAGACCTTAAAAATACAATCAAATCAATACATAATACAAAATGTTAATGTCTTTTTACAGAGTCTCATATAAGGAACCAGCAGACATCAAACTAAATCTAGCAGACACCAATGCAAATGACGAAACCCGAACCTGTCCCGTTTGCAAACAACAGTTTGAGCATAAGAGGGCCTTGTTCAAGCACCTGCAGATCCATAACAAATCAGTACGAAAACACACTTGCTCGTTATGCTCCATGAAATTTGAAAATAACGCAGACCTGATTGCACACAGGGAGACGCATACTGGAGAGTCTTTCCTCTGCCAGGAATGCGAGCTGGCTTTTTCAAGCTATAGTGATTACTTACTACATAACTACGAGCATTTGAACCAATCCCATTTCAAATGCTCAGAATGCGGACTCCGCTTTCGAAAATCAATCTACAAACGACACATTATGACACATTTCGACAACAAATTTTCCTGCGACTTATGCCCTTTCGTTGCCAGCAACGAAACTATCTTAAAAACTCATTTTAATGAGCATAACAATAAATTTACTTGCGTGGAATGTGGAAAAGTTTGTAAAGAGAAGTCGCATTTTGATTATCATATGAGTATGCACACCGGTGTCAAAAAGTGGCAGTGTCTATACTGTGGTGCATGTTTTCGAGTTAAACATGCACGAGATATACATACTAGAACACACACAGGTGAAAAACCTTTAACTTGTGACATTTGTGGTCACAAATCGCGGCAATGGATTGATCTTAAGCGTCACAAAGAGACACATGGCACTGAAAAAAAGCACATGTGCGATTTGTGTGGTAAGAAATATAGAAATAAGGAATATCTTGTGAGTCACATGAGATCTCATACTAAGATGAGTTTGTATGAATGCCCTGAATGTGATGCCAAATTTATCAGTATGAACGGGCTAAAGTGTCACTCTATGCTCAAGCACACAAGTGAGAGACCGGTGGAGTGTAAGCTTTGTGATAAAAAGTTTATAAGTGATAACCAGTATAGGAAGCATTGTAGGGCCAAGTATCATTTGAGGAATGTGTATGGGAACAATACGACTGCAGAGACGAAGGAATGAGATTTTTAAGATAGAAGTGCAGACACTTTATTAACACAAAGGAAGATCATTCCTGATTCCTTGCAGCACAGATAATATAATTCTGGCATACAGATGCCTCATCCCGTCTGATTAAGATGATTATTTTTATAAGTACTTCGATCTTGTTCGGTTCCGTTCCAAGGCTATATAGGTGTTAGCAGCGACTGGCAAGTAAAAGGGTTTACTCGGTTCGTGACTATTTTTTTTTTTAAATATAGTGACTATTTGTTTTATAGTACGGCATCGTGTGGCATGCCTTAGAAATTGAAAACCGCGCCATCTATTGGAATCAATTTTAAATGATCCGTTCAAATAATTTGTGTGCTTAGGAGAGTTGATTAAAAAAGAAAATACAATTTTTATTACAATTCTAGAAAATGTTAATGTTACACACAGTTCAACGAATCGAAGCATATCGCGCCATCTACTGACATTTATTTGAAGCAAAGTTTCCTTGTTAGCGCTGGGACCCCGAGTCAATTTTCAATACCTATACTTCTAAATATTTTTATATTAATATTATTTTGCAATTCTTTCTACACAGTAAAACTGTTGTTTCAGCAAATCATTAAGTTGAAAATGTACATAATTAAGATATTTGTTTTAATTTCTTTGATTTTCAATAAATATAATATTTTGTTTGCCTATGTACGTTTTTCATTTACAATACCATTTCTTTAAAGACAGCCTCTTTAGTTTCGTAATTTTAAGTTCAACTGTAGAGCGTGGGGGTCCAGGTTCAATCCAGGTCAGGCAAAGTGGGTTTGCCATTGAGAAAATCTCGTTGATCTGAATTAATTTGATAAATGTTGTTGTAGAGCCAAAGTTGGGTAGGGCCAATTTCGAGAAAGAGGTCAACCGTCGAATCCGACTCGGCTGGGCAGAGTTCGGGCAGTTGCGCGTTAATTTCTCGTCAAACTTACCAGTGTCTCAAGACGAAAGTCTATGACTAGTGTGTGTTGCCAGTATGTAGTGTGTGTACCTATGGTTCTGAGACGTGATCGCTCACAATGGGTCTAATCAGAAAGACTGTCACCCAAAGGACAATGGAGAGGACTCTGCTCGGAGTTTCCTTGCGTGATCGAATCAGAAATGTAGAGATCCGCAAGAGACCCAGGGTTACCGACATAGCCCGAAGAATTGCCAAACTTAAGTGGCAGTCAGGAGGGCACATTGTTCGCAGAACGGATGGCCGATGAGGCAGAAAAGTTCTGGAGTGGCGACCGCGAACCGGAAGACATTGCGTTGGAATGCCCTCATTCTAACGGTGGACCGATGACCTGGTTGCGGGGTTCCGCTGGATGCGAGACGCATGGGTTTATGTGGCGACGCTTGGGGGAGGCCTATGTCCAGCAGTGGACGTGTGGAGAGGACGAATAGATTGTACACTCAACAAACACTTTGCGACGCCGCAGTCGCCTAAAAAAATAGTTTTCATGACTGACGATATACCTCGGAAACGGTACGCTTGACAAAAATATGATGTACCAAATCCTACCTTCATTTTAAAATCCTTGTTCAACAACACCACACATGATGGGGTGGTATTGGTGAACAAAATTTTATTTGTTCTTTACTTCGTGCCCACGAGAGGGCGCCATATTCATTTTAATGTGACGTCACATAGCATTTAACGACACCTTATTTCTCAAATTATGATAAGTAGTTTAGGAGTAACGAGGGTATAGATGAACATACACACATACAGGCCAAAAACATAACCCTCCCTTTTGCTTCACCATAGTCGGGTAAAAAGATTCTTGATTACATTACATTTTCCAGACGATTATTTGAATATAAAATCGACTAAAGACTCACAAGTCAAAATTTCGTTAATAGTCTGTGAGACAAATAAAATTTTATTTGTTCTTTACTTCGTGCCCACGAGAGGGCGCCATATTCATTTTAATGTGACGTCACATAGCATTTAACGACACCTTATTTCTCAAATTATGATAAGTAGTTTAGGAGTAACGAGGGTATAGATGAACATACACACATACAGGCCAAAAACATAACCCTCCCTTTTGCTTCACCATAGTCGGGTAAAAAGATTCTTGATTACATTACATTTTCCAGACGATTATTTGAATATAAAATCGACTAAAGACTCACAAGTCAAAATTTCGTTTATAGTCTGTGCTCCAATGCCGTGCAGGGACATCACTAGTATTTGTCAAAAGTGCGAAAAAAGGCCGAGTAAATATTTTTCAGCCCAAATATATAACAAAACACCGGTAATTATGAAGGTTCTATGTGAATGCGTGTATCATAACAGTTAAATATTGAAGATCCCGCCACAAAACAAAGCCATATTGCGTTAGACGCCCCCCAAGCACAGGTAAGCCGTCGTATTTCAATTTTGTATTTCTAACCTTTAAACCGATGTTTACGCGCGTAAAATCTCATAAGAATTGTTTACAAACATTGGATTACAATTATTTCTTGAATTAAATGTGTTAAATATCGATTTTAAAACGCATTGCATTAATTATCGGCGCGGCATTATTCTGGAAATCGCTTCGTAAACACGATCGAGCTTGTTGCATTTGATATGGCATTATGAACTCTTTGCTATGTGATAATAAGGTCTAAGTTGCGTGTTCGATGTTGCGGCGATATAGCTTTCGGAATAAGACTGCGCGACTGGTTATTGCTTTTCGGCTGTACAAGTCGTTTAGGGTTGCCAGTTAACGTAATTTACATTAATTTCGGGAAAATATTTTAATGATGTTTTATATCTTTTATTGGATTAAAAGTATTGTAGGCATGTTTCACTCAATTTGTTTGATCAACCATATGGAAAAATATTTTCGCGCCTCAATACATAGGTACAGGCAAATGTATATGGATCCTATAGTAAAAATAAACTCAAATGGTATTTATTATTTGATAGCAATGTTTCCATTAACCAATTTATTTACCACCCATGTTACAGCCTAAAGTTTTTAGTAAGGGCATAGCCCCCCCTTCCCACTTAGAACTTGCTGCTAAATTCACCAAGATTATTTTATCATTCCAATAACAAAAAGAAACAAAAGCCTCTATCTGACTTGAATAAATAATTAAATGTGGGATATTACATTTTTCGTATGGTATCCCTAACTTTTAACATCACCATTTATTTTGTAGGCAAAGATCTAACGTGTAACATATGAATAATATAACTTCTAACTTCCTAAGGGCAGTACTTAATCGTAGCAAGACCTAATGCTTAACAAAAACATTCTTATCTATACTAATATTATAAAGAGGTAAAGTTTGTGGGTTTGTGAGTTTGTGAAGTTGTAAGGGGTAATCTCTGGATCTACTGAACCGATTTTGAAAATTCTTTCACCACTAGAAAGCTACATTCATAGATATAATAAGCTACATTATTCCTGAGTGTCATAGGCTATAATAAATTTTCAAAAAAAGAGATCCTTATGAAAATTGCAATAATGTAACCCAAGGTAGGATAATGTTGCCAATAAAATTCATTCTTTGGCGTGCCCTGAGAAAACCATTGATGATAGATAAAAAATAGTAGGTAAGTAGGGTAGGCTGGGAAGGCAGGGTAGTCAAAGTAGGCAGGGTAGGTAGGGTAGGCAGGCTAGGCTGGCTAGGCAGGGTAAGCAGGGTGGGCAGGGTAGGCAGGGTTGGCCAGGTAAGCAGGATAGGCATGGTTGGAAGGGTAGGCAGAAAAAGCAGGGTTGGCAGTATAGGCAGGGTAGGCAGGGAAAGCAGGGTAAGCAGGGTAGCCAGGGCAGGCAGGGTAGGCAGGATAGGCAGGGTAGGCGGGGTAGGCAGTATCCTCCACGCACAATGTACTGAATGAGAATCTAATTGCAGAACATTGAGATCTTATTGTATTCTCTATATTAAGTTAAGTTAAGATGGGCTGGTGTCTGCAACTCCACATCTTAGCGTGTATTTTGCATACGGGTGGGATTCATCTTCTTCACTTGATCAACCTCAGCTCCTCGAGGAATGCCAGCAGTGCCTAGGTGTTGCCTACTATCTTCTGTACGGTACCTGGGTCGCCTAGGAATTTGGCCCTGTAAACTGCGATTACTGGGCAGCTTAGGAGCAGGTTTGCTGCTTCCTCATCCATGCATGCTCTGCACAGTGGGCTGTCCGTGATCCCTAAGACGAAACGATGCATGTTGTATTCTCTATATTCTATTACTATAGAGAATTTGAATAAAGTATCACCTGACCAGTTGCAAAACAAATCAGTGAGTTTTATAAATAAGATCCAGTTTTCTGGAAAGTATTGTAACTGGATGCAGCTCTGTTTTAACGCTAATGCATGTTTGCAACTACCAATGAGCCATACTTAGTGGATTACTCAAGGTTCAATCCTTATAGAAAGGAGGGTGCATCTCTGCTTTGAGAATATTATAGGTTGACTATGCTTTTGCTCATACAATCACTGGTTCACTGTCTCTGGTATGAGGGGCAGGCCATAATTGCAAAATATATTCCTTAACAAGAAGATGTACTGTAAGAAGAATATTCCCTGGATTTTTGGACCTACCTATGTACTTTTCTAATAGTATGATTATTAAATGTTTTCACATCCTATTTACAGAATTAATAATTGCACATTGAGTTTCTCCAAAAGTCTTTTTTTAGGATTCCGTACCTAAAGGGTAAAAACGGGACCCTATTACTAAGACTCCACAGTCCGTCTGTCCGTCACCAGGCTGTATCTCATGAACCGTGAGTGAATAGTAGTAGTGAATAGCTAGACAGTTGAAATTTTCACAGATAATGTATTTATACCATTCCCCCTCTAAAAAGCTTATTTTATTCACTGAAAACAGTGAATAAAAAGCACTTTTAATCACTGTTTTGGTGTTTGAATTTGGAACACAGCAATATAAATTCTAACTCCATCTCAATGCTATACAAACTCCTTGCGCATAAAATATTCGATACACATTTAGATAGAGATAGAGTTACAGATAGAGATAGAGTTAGAGATAGAGTTAGAGATAGAGATAGAGTTAGAGATAGAGATAGAGTTAGAGATAGAGTTAGAGATAGAGTTAGAGATAGAGTTAGAGATAGAGATAGAGTTAGAGATAGAGTTAGAGATAGAGTTAGAGATAGAGTTAGAGATAGAGATAGAGATAGAGATAGAGTTAGAGATAGAGTTAAATATAGAGTTAGAGATAGAGTTAGAGATAGAGATAGAGTTAGAGATAGAGTTAGAGATAGAGATAGAGTTAGAGATAGAGTTAGAGATAGAGATAGAGTTAGAGATAGAGTTAGAGATAGAGTTAGAGATAGAGTTAGAGATAGAGTTAGAGATAGAGCTAGAGATAGAGGTAGAGATAGAGTTAGAGATAGAGTTAGAGATAGAGTTAGAGATAGAGTTAGAGATAGAGTTAGAGATAGAGTTAGAGATAGAGTTAGAGATAGAGTTAGAGATAGAGTTAGAGATAGAGTTAGAGATAGAGTTAGAGGTAGAGTTTGAACACAAGTGCTGTTACCTAGCTCAGAGGTCAGGGTTTCAATTTTTTTTGTAAATTTTGAAGGTAATAAACCATTTATTTATTATTGTGCTTTTCGCTTCAATCTTTCTTTTTCTCGTAGTCATGGTATAAAATATAGTATGCAACTCTTGAATAAAACGGATTTATATCGAGGGCCATGAATCACTCGCATCGCTCATGATTCTAACACTTGAATCACTCGCTATGCTCGTGATTCAATCATCATGAATCACTCCCTACGGTCGTGATTCAGTCGTTAGAATCCTTCACTTACTTGTGATTCATCTACGGCCCTCGCATTAAATCCGTCTTTTATTCACTAGTTGCATAATATACTATTTTGTTGCCTATAACAACAAATACTAAAAACAGAATAAAATAAATATTTAAGTGAGGCTCCCATACAACAAATGTGATTTTTATGGTTTTACTTCTGGTGTAACAATACTTAACATTCAGTAGCAACTGAAAAAAAAAAACAAGGTAGAACATAGAACCTCCTCCTTTTTGGTAAGTCGGCCAATTATATCATAGGACCATATTATGGGGATGAAATGGCCTGATCCATGATTTAATTCACCATAATTTACCAGTGGTAAGAATAAAAAAAAAAAACTTCATATACTGTATATTCGCAAGCTGGCTGACCAAAACCAGATGTGTCCTCCGACTGCACAGCATGATTTTCTTCTTGTTTTCGTCTTTTTAGTTCGCTTCATAAGCAGTCGAGCTTTTTATTTTTTTTAATTTCATTTTTTAGGGTTCCGTACCCAAAGGGTAAAAACGGGACCCTATTACTGAGACTCCGCGGTCCGTCTGTCTGTCTGTCTGTCACCAGGCTGTATCTCATGAACCGTGATAGCTAGACAGTTGAAATTTTCACAGATGATGTATGTCTGTTGCCGCTATAACAACAAATACTAAAAACAGGATAAAATTAATATTTAAGGGCAAAAAAATCACGTTTTTTGTATGGGAGCCCCCATGTTTAAGACGGGCTGGTGTCCGCAACTCCACGTCTAAGCGCGTATTTTGCGTACGGACTGGGCCCCATACAAAAAACATGATTTTTGCCGTTTTTTTTAAATAATGGTACGGAACCCTTCGTGCGCGCGTCTGACTCGCACTTGGCCGGTTTTTTAGTTATAACTTTTTAGTTAACATTTTTTTTCCGAATTAGATAAGTACATTTAAACATTTAAGTGTTATACAATTTTATACTGTTCTATCTCGAATCTCTTAAACCCCTTTTTGATACTCCACACGAAGGGTTGGGAAGAAAAAAAATTGGCCCCCCGCAATATGGCGCCCAAAAGCCGTCATTTTTCTCATTTCCAATTTTAATGTAGACAGTTACACTCGCAAGATTAAGACGAATCGATTGACGTAAGAATCGTCAGAATCGGCCAACGCGTTTAGTCTTTAGAACGCCACATAGGAACAGAAATACGTACATACATAGACTGACAAATACATGACCTTCCTTCGACAGTTGGATAAAAACAAAGATACCTAGGAAAGATAAGAAAATATAATTAGGGACTGATTCCACTGAACCTCTTGCCCTCCAAGCCACGTAACCGTTAAAATAATTGGAGGTAAAATGAAACACAATTTTTTTTAAATACAAATTCAGTTGTTATGGTGTGCGTTACTGATTTTAACTTTTATTTTACTTTGATTTTACTATTAGCATTCACATGGTTTTATTTTACCAGTATTGTGTGTTTATTTAATTTCTTCTATCTTTCTTTACAGGAAGTGATCCTGCCTCGTCATGGGGCCTTGCTGTGTGGAAGGATGCGAGATTATATCTGAAGAGACGTTCTATTTTGAGTAAGTTTACAAGATCACTTTAGCTTTAATAATGTTTAAGAAGACGACTAACGTCAACGACCTTGAGGGAACAGGAGTGGAATACCCTGCCGGAGTCTGTGTTTCCAGATAGCTATAACCTCGGGGTCTTTAAGTCAAGAGTGAATAGGTTGCTTCTACGCAAGCGTGTTACACCGTCGACCACATCATCGCTTACCATCTGGTGAGATAGTGGGCAAGCGCGTGCGTATCAAGAAAAAACTAAAAAATTTGTAGGTTTTTGTACTTTTCTTATTATTCTACGACTTTAAAAAAAAAGCGTCAGATCAAAATATATAGCAGAAAATTAAATTCTCTTTGAAATGGTGTCGATTTCGTTAAAATACGCACAGCGGTTTTGGTGCGATTGTCGTGTTTTTGCCAGTTTTAGACATATAACTTTACAAATTAATTACACCATGTTTTACGAATAATAGTACATTATGGAAGTTAGTAGGTATGGAGTTGTGAAAACATTTTCGCAATGGCGGGCAAAATTAATCAGTTTTCCTATGCGCGCGCATCTAATAATGGCGATCGGCCATAAATTAAAAGAATGGGGTTTCTTTTTTTTGGCATTCGCGGATAGCGTTTTAGCCACGTAAAAAATGGGGAATTTCTTATTCTTAGTTTTTTTTATTACAGAGAATAGTACATTATGGTACAAGTGTGTAATGTTGGTGATTACCGCTGAGGCGCCATTGAGACCCGAGCCGTTAGGTGAGGGTCTTAAGAGAGCCGAGGACGGTAATCATCAACACACACGTGTATCATACGACGTTTTTCAACACACTTGTGAAGAAAATAATAAAAAAAAATCATTTCCAACAGTGAAAACAAGTTGTGAATTTTTTTTCGCAATGGCGGGCAAAATTAATCAGTTTTCTTATGGGCGCGCATCTAATAGTGCTTACACACGTTCGGATTTGGTCCGGCCGGACCGCGGATTTGTAGGCGGAGTTAGTCCGGCCGGACAATATCCGAGCGTGTGTGGAGTGGTCCGCCGGACATTATTATTATTAATTGATTCCGTCTCGGTCCACACAAGCGTGTGTAAGCGAGAAAGGATTTGTGGGCGGAGTTAGTCCGGCCGGACCAAATACGGACGTGTGTTAGCACTATAACAATGGCGATCGGCCATAGACTAAAAATAGTGAGTTATCTTTTTTTTTGGCTTTTCGCGAATAGGCGCGTTTTAGCCACGTACAAAATGTGGCATTTCAAGTTTTCTTTATTACAGACAAAAACAAAAGTTATATTTAAGTGAAAGTTTTATTTATTAAACACGAACAAGTTAAGATTATCTATTTAAATACGAAGTTGCATGAAATGTGTTGCATTTGTACTAAAAATTTAAAAAAAACACTGTTTATCTCACTTGTGAATAATAGTAATGAAAAAGTCACAGTTTGATAACAGGTGTCATTATGTGCCTAATTACGGTGAAATTAGCCATTAGCCACTTTATGAGCCATTAGCCACTTTATGAGCAAGTGTGTTGAAAAAACTTTTGTAACTGGTATCTTTTTGTAAAGGAGCTCTTCTAGACAACCTTTTAATATTCCCAGCAGTGGGCATATTAATAGGTTGATGATGATGAAAAAAGTAGTGTAGTGTAAATGGGGATGCCAGTTTTATATCCAGCAAAATGCTTAAAAAAATTGGCCCCAAGAAAAGTAAGAGATGAAATTGGAAAACAATGTCATAAGCTCCCCTATGTTTAATAAGTTTGCAAAAAAGTTTATTATGAAGATTTACTGCGCTGCATGTCGCGGGTTCGATTCCCTCACAGAACTAATATTTGTATGGCCTACAGATAGCTTTTCCGGGTCTGTCTGTTTGTGTATGTGACCTAAAATTTTTGTAAACGCATCCACGGTACAGGAGTAATTCCTAGTAGGGGACAGCAATTAAAAAAGAAGATGTTATTTTAACACCCCTTTCCTCCCCCAGGTTCCCAACCAGCCGGATTCTCCGCCGCAAATGGCTGGAGCTGATCCCAATTCCAGGCAAGCTGCCTTTAGGCACGGTGGTCTGCAGCCGACACTTCAACCAGGAAGACTATGAGAGCGTCAGAGGCAAGGTGCGCCTTAAGAGCAAGGTCGTACCTAGTCTATACTTGGAACAGGTAGGTTCAATAATAGTGTCTACAAATTGCCTGAGGATGGTCGGCTAGCCGTAGTTGAATCTATGGTCGGCGGCGAGGAGTCTTCTGGCTACTGTGAGGGAGAGGGAGATTTCATCCGCTCACCCGATCCGCAGAAGCCGCGCCGGGCGCTGGCGGAGGGCGGACGACGCCCTCTTCCAGCCCCCCTAACTGGACCCAGTGGGGCTGGAAGAGTGCGTTGTCCCCGCGTTCTTCGCCCCCCACACATAAGGACCTGAGGAGGCGGCGCGTAGTGTTCCACGCGCGCCCCTCTTAGATGTCGCGGGGGAATCTAACACCTCACCCCCAAAGATATTGAGGCCCGCAGGGGGTTTGCGGAAGTATCGTTGTTCCCGCGACCTCCGGCGTAGGTGTGAGATCGAACACCGGGGTGGTTTTTAGTCATTACGAGTCTGACAGACACCTCCGCCCCCCCTGGGCGGAGGACATCCAAAGAGGATTTTTCACCTCGGAACAAAAAAAAAATGTAAGGTCGGCGTCGCCGAGGCTGGCCCTGAAAGTTATGGCGAGACGCCTACTGCTATGAGTAGCTCGAGGTGGCCCAGGAAAGGAGCATTTGGACATTGCAAGCTAATCTTACTAATATTATAAATGTGAAAGTTTGGATGGATGTGTGTGTGGATGTATGTTTGTTACTCAATCACGCCAGAAAGGCTAAACGGATCTGGGTGAAATTCGGCACAGAGATAGATTATAATCTGGAATAGCATATAGTCAGTAGATTATTCATTATGCCGGTATAATGTTGCCTTGGGCTGCTAAAACACTTTTTACGTGGGTGAAGCTGCGTGAAAGTCTTTATATTATTATTACTTGCTTCTGCCAGCGGCTTCGCTCGCGTGAAATTTGAAAATTATCCCAAGGAAACTTATACCCGTGATTAAAAGTATCCGTAGTGCTATTGGCGTGGTGCCACTGAAGAAAAATACTTCATTAGGCGTTTCATAAAATAACTAAAAAAAAAATGCGTCTGTGTTGCCGAACGTATACAACCCGAACCTTTTCATAGTTAGAGTGCACAGGCTTCTTCTGGGTAAGCTCACTCCATAGTCGACTCTGTCTCTGTCACCTCTGACCTAGAGTCAAGAGCAAATCCAACTTAAATAAAAATATAAAAAACTGATTCAACACTATTTCCTCTTTCAGGGACCGTCGACACCCTTCCAATTACCGCTCCCATCATCTCCCACCCCACTCCCTTCACCCACAAAATCCCCACCATCGCCGTCCTCCCCCTCCTCCCCCCATTTATCACCCAAGGTGACTGAAGACCTGTGTGACTCCACAACTGTGTCAGTACCGTCCCCGGTGGATGCTGAGAAGATGATCGATGATATTCAGAGAAGGATAGCTGGGAGTGTCAGTAAGCTGATGAAGACGCAGAATGGAGTGGTCGAGGATCGGAGGGTTGGTGAAGGGTGAGTGCAACTGTTACTGAAAACTAGGTCACGGGCATCCAAAGTAAAAAAAAATATTGGTTCAAATAAATTGTACTAGATGGCGTGATAAGCTTCGATTTGTTATTGAGTTTTGTGAAATATTAACATTTTCTAGAGACGATCATAACATATGTATAATCTTGTTTAATTAAGCACAAAATTAAGGAATATTGGGTTCTTAATTCAAATTCAAAAGATTATTTGAACCGATCATTTAAAATTGAAACCAATAGATGGCGCGGTTTTAAATCCCTCGATTCTTAAAATTTGGAAGGAAACTGTAAAAAACGTACAAAAAATACTGTAAAACAAATCGACGCTGTATTTAAAGACAAAGATAGTCGTAGTAATAATCTTAAACAGACGAAAAACGCTAGTCACTTCGGCACGGTTTCTTTTTATGTCATTAGGAATCTGTATGCTAGTATTATATTATCTGTGGTCACATTTAGAAAGATCTAAAGCTCTACATGACATCATGCCTCTTGCAACATCCAAACTATATTATTTTTTTCTATTTTCATTTCAGCCCGGCCATACCCTCCATACTCCCCACCATACCCCCCATAGTGCCCACCATACCTGCCTCCGTACCACCTCTGGACCACAAAGAAGACATAGAAGACATGATAACCAACTACCACATAAAGAACAAAGTGCCCAACCCGGCGCTACTGGCAGATTTAGTGCCACTGCAGGGTCACACGGTGCCAGTCGAGTTCGAAGTAAGTAGTGTTACAAGCTGGGGTTCAGGGATAAATTATTCAAACACTAGCTTTTAATTAATTACACTTTATTAAAGACACACTTTTTAAACAGTTTTATTACTTCTCACTATTTCGCTTTTGATCGCTCCATATCGCTTACAAATCGAAACTGTATCACGACGAACCCGACGGTCCTTTATATTGTACGGGAAACGTCTCTAGAACATTCTACACTATTCTTGATGCGTCGAGAACTTACCAGGATATTCGACCGAGAACGACTCGAAACCCGTGCGACGAGAACTTTCCAGAATGTTCAACTTGAACAACTTTACAATTCGACACGAACTGTTGAGAAGATAACTTTCGCTATTCGATACGAAATGTTGCTACTAACTACTACTGTTTTTTTCCTCCCGTCAATAGATGGCGCTACCTTGTCTGTAGCAGTAGTTAACCTTATTCCGGATGGAGAAAATCAATGGGCCCTGAAGGGAAACCACCATAAATCCTTAAGATAGATTATTTTGCTTAAAGGAAACTTTCTTTTATTTTTAAAAAGAAACCAAACTGTTCTTGATTTCCGAACAAACTTACCTAAACCGGTAACTGAACTACCTGCAAATTCAAGGAATAATACTCGGTATTTTATTTTATTTTACTAGTCGATACAGCCAATGTTAATGATAAATTTTCTCCAAAAAACATTAGGTCTTACACTCGTCTGTCGTACAAGATATTCATGAAATCTATTATTTAGTACACAAGGGCTTTAATCAACTTAAACTAGACTCTCAGCACCCTGGAGTCTGGATTTGCCGGAATTCGCTGGATGCGAGACTGCTGTCAACGTCTTTCGGCTGTAATGATGATCATAGCTTACTGCTTCGCTGGTCGTTTTTATGGTTCCGTAGCCAAATGGCAAAAAATGGAATCCTTATGGATTCGTCATGTCTGTCTGTCTGTCCGTCCGTATGTCACAGCCACTTTTTCCCGAAACTATAAGAACTATGCTGTTGAAACTTAGTAAGCAGATGTATTCTGTGAACCGCATTAAGATGTTCACACAAAACCCCATACTTAGAACTCAAACTCAAAAATGTTTTTCTTCATCAAACCCATACATACGTGTGGGGTATCTAGGGTATATTACGAGGGTCATTCAATAAATACTTAGCCTACAAAAAGTAAACGAAAATTTTGGAAAAGTGGCAATTTATTTTTCAACATAGTCTCCTTTTAGTTCGATACACTTAGCCCAGCGAAGCTCCAACTTTTTTAACCCGTCGGAAAAATAATTTTTGTCAAACTCTGCAAAATAGGCCTCCGTGGCGGCGATGACCTCCTCATTCGATCCATATCTATTCCCGGCGAGTGATTTTTTCAGATTAGGAAACAGAAAGAAGTCACAAGGGGCCAAATCTGGAGAATACGGTGGATGGGGCAGCAATTCGTAGCGTAATTCGACCAATTTGGCCATGGCAGCGGCAGACGTGTGAACCGGTGCGTTGTCGTGGTGAAACGGCACTTTTTTCATCGCCAGATGGGGTCGTTTTTTCTTTAATTCGGCGTCGAATCGGCCCAATAAATCGGCATAGTAAAGCCCTGTAATTATTTTACCCTTCTCGAGGTAATCGATGTAGATCACACCTTGTGAATCCCAGAAAACGGTGGCCATAACTTTTCCGGCCGATTTTACAGTTTTCGCCTTCTTTGGAGCACGTTCCCCGGTCTGGATCCATTGTTTTGATTGCTCCTTGGTCTCTGGTGTGTACCAGTGGATCCAGGTTTCATCGACGGTCACAAAACGACGCAAAAACTCCGCTGGATTCCGCTTAAACAGCGCCAAACACGTCTCCGATGTGGTCTCACGGTTGCGCTTGTTTTCTGGTGTGAGTAAACGCGGCACCCATCGCGCCGACAGCTTTCTCATGCGAGTTCCTCGTGAAGAATATGATGCACTGTTCCTTCTGAAATGCCTACAGTCTCAGCTAGCTCCCGAACCTTCAATCGGCGATCTGCCAATACGAAATCATGGATTTTTTTAATGTTTTCCTCCGTAGCAGCTGTTTTCGGTGCACCTGGACGTGGTTCATCAAAAACCGACGTACGGCCACGTGCAAACTCGTTGAACCAATTCTTGACGGTGGCCATCGATGGAGAAGAGTCACCGTACACAGCATCCAAGCGCTCTTTGATTTCGATGCGCGTTTTCCCTTCCAAAAATAGGAATCGAATCACCGAACGATATTGCTCTTTTTCCATTTTTGTAAAACCGATCGACACGTTCGCTTCCATAAGTTGTCAAATTAAAACAAATGAAGGGATTGGAATGAAAATTTGAAAAAAGAATTAAAAAAGAATGTGCTACACTGTGGTAAAACTCTTTTGAAACTACACTCTACACTCTGGCGATGAGGCTAGGTACTTATGAATGAATGAATGCACCTCGTAGGTCTTCAAACATTATAATGAGGTTTCTAATATCAATTTTTCTAAACTGAATAGTTTGCGCGAGAGACACTTCCAAAGTGGTAAAATGTGTCCCCCCCGTCCCTGTAACTTCTAAAATAAGAGAATATAAACCTAAAAAAATATATGATGTAAACTTCCACCGAAAATTGGTTTGAACGAGATCTCGTAAGCAGTTTTTTATAAATACGTCATAAATCGTAAACCGCAATTTACCAAGTACGGAACCTTTCGTACACGGTTCCGACTCGCACTTGGCCGGTTTATTTTTATTTGCGGGCATCCTATAAAATACGCCTGGACTTTTGGGGAAAAGACTAGACAGTGTAGCTTTCCAACGGTGAAAGAATTTTTAAAATCGGTCCAGTGGTTTTAAGTTTATTCGTTACATACAATAATACAAATCTTTCCTCTTTACAATATTATTAGTATAGATGTTATACGACTAATGGTTTGTTTTTGTTCAGGTAGCGCCTATGAACGAGGTGCCGATCGAGATTGAAGACAAGGAATCTGCACCTATATACATAGAAGTCCCTGCTGATAAAGGTACGGTTTTTATTTTATTACTAGCTGTCCCACGCGGCTTCGACCCCGTCAACTGGCTACCCATCTAACCTACCTACCCATCTAACCTACCTACCCATCTAACCTACCTACCCATCTAACCTACCTACCCATCTAACCTACCTACCCATCTAACCTACCTACCCATCTAACCTACCTACCCCATCTAACCTACCTACCCATCTAACCTACCTACCCATCTAACCTACCTACCCCATCTAACCTACCTACCCATCTAACCTACCTACCCATCTAACCTACCTACCCATCTAACCTACCTACCCATCTAACCTACCTACCCATCTAACCTACCTACCCATCTAACCTACCTACCCATCTAACCTACCTACCCATCTAACCTACCTACCCATCTAACCTACCTACCCATCTAACCTACCTACCCATCTAACCTACCTACCCAAAACGGTTTAAGTTACGCAACAATGATTGTTGAAACCGTTTACGCAGCGCACGCAACGGAAGCTCTCAAAAAGGATTAAGTTTGCCCGTTTTTGCAACATTCTTCATTTATGCTCCGCTCCTATTGGTCATTGCGTGATGTTACATAGGCGTGATGTTATATAGCCTATAACCTTCCTCGCTAAATGGACTATCCAACACAAAATTAATTTTCAATTCCAACTAGTTGTTCCTGAGATTAGCGCGTTCAAACAAACAAAAAAACTGTTCAGCTTTATAATATTAGTATAGATTTACATCAGCCAGCGGCTTCGCCCGCGTGAATGTCGAAAATGATCCCTTTGGTACATATTTCCGGGATAAAATCTATCTCTGAGCCAAATTTCATCGAGATCCGTTCAGCCGTTTGAGCGTGAAGAAGTAACAAACACACTCACAAACGTTCCCCTTTATGATATTGACGTGTGTATCTGTGTGTTTGTGCCTTTGTCTGTGGCAGCTCCTAAATGGATGGACCCATTTTGATTTAGTTTTTTTTTTGATAGGTCACTTTATCGAGTGTTTTAGCTATTGATTTGATGAAAATCGGTTCAGCCGTTTAAAATCTATGCGCATTTTACTCTTTCATTGGGAAATTTCGTATTGTTTGAAGAAGTATGTTTGGAAATTGGTCCCATTTTAATTTGGTGAAGATCTGATGAAGAACTTCGAAGATATACAACAGAACTCTTCAATAAATAAGGGCAAATCTCTCGGAATTGCTGCAATCGCATGTATATTTATTGTTTATACCATTTCATAACATAACATCACGCCAATACGCTCTTAAGGGGTACGCAGATCTCTCATTTCACCGGTTATGTTCAAGTTTCATTATATTCGGGTAATCTATTCTGGCGTTATAGGTACCTTACTAAACAACTTGCGTATTAGGTAGATACAACTAAAAAGTGACACAGTCTTACAAGTCGGAAGTCGGTGTCTTTGGGAGGTACTATTTTTTTTGCGTTATGGACACCGACTTCCAAAAATGAAGTTATTTTTCACTTTGTAGTTTTTTCATTTAAAAGTCGGTAGTATTTTTTTGTAAAAAAGTATTTTATGATTTTTCTTGTCCCGACGGTAGTGTGGCACCCTAACAGAGAAATATTTTTTTTATCGTATGTGTAGTTTCGAAGATTACCCTACAAACAAACATGCTAACTCTATCTTTATAATATCAACCACTCTGCTCGAAAAGATTTTGACACATGACATTATATCAGTAAGTTATTCATGAAATACCCATTCGGTTACCTAGACAGCTGTTAGTTTAAGTTTCCTTATTTGCTTCTACACTTCTACACACACCAACACACACACACAAATTTTCCCCTTTTAATATCAGTGTGATTTATTATTCATATTGTAAACGCACAGAAAATTCGGGAATACCGAAACTTGCTTTGAGGATATTACTCGAAGAATCACCAACCTCGAGAAACCAAAGTAACCATCCAGTTCCAGTAAACCACCTTTATGTAGTTACCATAAGGTTTATATTCCTAGTTCAAGTGTTACTAGTGACCGTTGACCGTATGTCGTAGCAATAAGGTTCATTTTCCCTGTGCAAATATTGCTACTGAACGTTATAGAGTGGATATTTCGACGGAAATAATAATAGCGTCTTTAAACAGTAGCAATAAGGTTCATATTTCTAGTTTAAATGTTACTATTGGAAGTTGGAAATTTGATAATGCTACGCACGATTTTTGATAAAGTCATCTCTATGCGTTAGTAATAAGGTTGATTTACCAAGTTCTAGTTCAAATTGGCGGTCGGACAGTAGATAATATTACGCACATTATAATAGCGTCTTTATGTCTTAGCAATAACGTCCATTTTCCTATTACAAATGTTGCTACTGACATAATTTTAATATAATAAAATTCAGTTGCCGGTCAGAGCTCTTCAAGAGCGCGCGTTTCGCGAAAAGTTCTCGTTCGTGGGGGGGGGGGGGGGAATCCGTATGGTACCCTGTTCCCCCAGCTGTGGACTAATGGGGGAATGCTGGGATTTTTTTAGTTGTTGGTAAGAGTCCTATTATTATTTCCAAAGGTGTATAGTTCATTAATAGCATTTTTGCTCTGTAGTTTCTACTACAGAAGGCCACCTGTTACAATCCTTACATAGTCCTTTTGCTTCGTATACTTCGTTGCGTTGCTTGGTTTAGGCACAGATAATATAATACTAACATTCCTTTTTTTTCTTTTTAAGAAACTGTGCCCCACACTATGAATTTCTTCCTGTATCGTGGGTGCGTTTACAAATATATAAACTCACATACACAACACCCAGAGCCGGAACAACTATCTATCGGTCACTTTTATTAAACATGCAATGTATGTATGTATGTATGTATGTAAGTGTGTTCGGATCAAATCTTGCAACTGAATTTTAAAGCAGTTATCTTCCTTCGATTAAGATTAAATTTTGCATACACATTTAGTTGGGATGACAATGCATGGTTAGCTAAGTGACGTCATTCTAAATCTAATATGGCGGAAAGCCCAAGATGGCGGACTAGATATTTTTTGTGCACTGCCATGATATGGGTATCAAATTGTTGGAGAACACAAATGAAAGGATTAGAAGATTGTTTAAAAAAAAATTGAATTATTTTATTTCTGTGTAAAAATAGTTTTAAACATCCAAGTTGTTTTGGA
This sequence comes from Orthosia cruda, assembly GCA_964057195.1. Taxonomy (NCBI): domain Eukaryota; kingdom Metazoa; phylum Arthropoda; class Insecta; order Lepidoptera; family Noctuidae; genus Orthosia; species Orthosia cruda. Next base: position 572,081 of record OZ059856.1, on the reverse strand, counting down.
TGAGTATCCAAAAGTAGCGAAAAAGTATTTATTTTATTTATTTATCTATACTAATATTATAAAGAGGTAAAGTTTGTGGGTTTGTGAGTTTGTGAGTTTGTGACGTTGTAAGGGGTAATCTATGGATCTACTGAACCGATTTTGAAAATTCTTTCACCAGTAGAAAGCTACATTATTCCTGAGTGTCATAGGCTATAATAAATTTTCAAAAAAAATAGAGATCCTTATGAAAATTGCAATAATGTAACCCAAGGTAGGAAAATGTTGCCTATAAAATTCATTCTTTGGCGTGCGCTAAGAAAAACATTGATGATAGATAAAAATAGTAGGTAAGTAGGGTAGGCAGGGCAGGTAGGGTAGGCAGGCTAGGCTGGATAAGCAGGGTAGGCAGGGTTGGCAGAGAAGGCAGGATAGGCAGGGAAGGCAGGATAGGCAGGGAAGGCAGGGTAGGCAGGATAGGCATGGTAGGCAGGGTAGGCGAAGGGGCAGTGTAGGTAGATAGATAGCCAGTTGACGGGAGCGAAGCCCCGGGGGTCAGCTAGTTTATTATATACTTTATTGTACACCACAAAATATGTACAGGAAAACATTCACAAAAACAAGTGTACAATGGGCGGTCTTATCGCACAGGGCAATCTCTTACAGACAACCTAAGTATCGTTTTGTCAATTATTTTTTTAAAGCAGAACTACTAGTTACACTGGAAAAAAACATGTTTCACAAATAATGTACATGAAACAATAATAATCATATATTTTTAGCAAACCCAGCCTTTTAGCATTTTAAGTATGTTTAAGAAAGTAACCGTTTTACGGCACTAAAGCGGTGGAAGGCCCTTAAGGCGCAGATACCCGTCAGTAGCTGATTTTAAAATGAGAATCACGTTTAAACGGCTAGTCGTAATTTTTTTTTGTCAGAAATATACATTACATTAGACCATTTTCTTTATAATTTGATCTAAGAAAATATTGAGTTTTATTCGTATAACATAATGTAATTAATTTCTAAAGTTATGTCTAACACGTCAAAAAAACGACAATCGCACCAAAACCGCCGGGCGTATTTTAATAAAATTGCCATCTCAAAGACAATTTAATAATCTACATTTTGATCAACGGTTTTTTTTTGAAGTCATAGAATATTAAGAAAAGTACAAAAAACTGATGAATTTTGGGTCGCTCGGGTGTGAAACGAGTGCGCGTTTTGTTCTCTCAAGGTCGTTGGCGACTGTCGTCGTCTTAATGTTGAGTCGGCTTCCAGTCCAACCGAATTCAACTGAATACCAATATTGTACAAGGTATGACTGCCCCTCTGACCTTCAGAACATTAACTATTATTGGCGAGGACCTGGTGACATTTGTAGATCTTTTAAAGACGTTACGGGAAGCTAGAGGCCTGGAAATCTGGCAGCAGTCAGTTACTTAGTTACTGGGTTGTTTATTTTTTACCCGACTGCCGAAGGAGGGTAAAAAATAAGGAAGGGGTATGTGGCGTTTCAGAGGCCAAACGCGTTAGCCGATTTTGATGATTCGTACGTCAATTGATTCGTCTTAATCTTGCGAGTGTCACTGGCTACATTAAATTTCGAAAATAGAAAAATGGCGGCTCTTGGGCGCCATATTGTGGGGGCCCAATTTTCTTTTTTCTTCCCATCCCATCGTGTGGGGTATCAAAATAAAGGGTTTTAAGAGGCAATTTCAAAAATATATAACACAAATATGTTTAAAGTACCTAATTCGAAAATAAAAAAACTTAAAAGTGCTAAAGAAATAAAAAAACTAAAATAAGCAGTCGGGTACTTAAAAAGCGAACTATAAAGACGTAAACAAGAAAAAAAAAGCTGTGCAGTCGGAGGATACATCTGGTTTTGATCAGCCAGTTCTCGAATATGTATCCTCCGACTGCACAGCATGAATTTTTTCTTGTTAAGTCTTTTTAGTTCGCTTTTTAAGCAGTCGGGATTTTGTTTTTTTTTTTTCATATTTTTTGTAAGTTTTTGTTTCGCCATCATTATGAGAATACCACATTGTTTGAAGAATTACCAAACTTAAGTGGTAATGGGCAGGGCACTTTGCTCGCAGAACGGATGGCCGATGGGGCAAAAATGTTCTGGAATGGCGACCGCGAACCGGAAGACGTTGCGTTGGAAGGCCTCCCATGTGCCAATGTTGCGGGGATCCGCTGGATGCGGGACCCACGGGACCGGTGAATGTGGCGACGCTTGGTTAGGCCTATGTCCAGCAGTGTACATCTTTCGGCTGATATGATGATGATGAGAATACTAGCGTTAGGATACTTATTTTGTTTTACCGAAAACTGTTGAGATAAGAGCCGAGCCCTCTTGACCTCATATTTTTGTTTTGTAATTTGATAGTGATACATGTTAGGTACTTTATTTTTTTATTAGCTATGCGTGACCCAAATAAGATATGTATTTATTATTCACTAGCTGTCCCACGCGGCTTTGCTCCCGTCAACTGGCTACCTGCCTACCTTATCCTACCTACCCTACATACATGAATGTTGCGTAACTTTAACCGCTTACACAGCGCACGCAACGGAAGCTCTCAAAAAGGTTTTTTTCCATTTTGCAAAATTTTTCATTAAGGCTCCTCTCTTTATTGGCCGTGGCGTGATGTTATTTAGCATATAACCTTCCTCGATAAATGGACTATCCAACACAAAAATAATTTTTCAATTCCAACCAGTAGTGCCTGAGATTAGCGCGTTCAAACAAACAAATTCTTCAGCTTTATAATATTAGTATAGATTTTTATTTCGTCATCGTCTTCTTGCCCTCGTCCCATGTTATAGTGCCTGGCACGTAAGTTGGCAAGGTTTTGGCGCAGTGGGGGTAAGTTCGCGCATATTCTGCGAACTGACCAACCACCATATAGAGCGAACGGAACGTAAACGTTCCCCGCGACCCGCTTCACTAACAGAGATACCATTTTTTTCTCGCGCTGGGAAAAAATGCATTATGCATACCCGCCCATTGGGGGAATGGGGGGGCTATGTGGGACTCCCCGGGCTAGCCCAGTATACCCACTAAAACAACCCATTGGCACTCCCGCATCGTCCGAGTGGAGGAGGACTGGGAAACTAGCAAAGCCTTTACGTCCAGTCCTACGCCAGCAACCGCCCGCCTTTACAGTGGGGCCTTCACGCCCCTCCATTAGTGGAGGGACCCGGGAACGACCGCGAGTGTTCGGCCATTCCCGTCCGACGAGGGTGGTGACTGGTGCAATGCTAGCCAAGGCGCCCCCGCGCCCATCGCCCGCTAGTCACCACCAGGAGTTGGGAGGAGACTCAATACTCAATACATTTATTGCTTCCACATGTGAACTTAGGTGGTAGGATACAAATTTAGACCATTATGGACCCTCTCGGGCACTGCAAAAGTAGGAGAGACGATTGTATAACCGCTTTCTTCCACCCCTTCTTCACCTGCGGAGCGGTGCAGCGAGAGGATCTTGCTCCCGCGCCCGCTCCGCCGCCTCACTCCCCAGCATGGAGTTAACCACACCGGGAAGCGATAGGTCCTGCCCGACAACTCCTGTCAGGGAACGGCGCAGCTCAGCCCGGGCCGGGCACACCTCGAGGGTGTGCTGCGCCGTGGCCTCCGCCGCGCCACAGTCGTGGCACGCTGCGGTTTCTTCCCTCCGGATCCGGTGCAGGTGCGTTCCGAAACACCCATGTCCGGACAACACCTGCACCAAATGGAATGAGTGGAAACCGTGGGGTATCTCGAGCCAGCCCCGAAGGACTGGACTGAACGCGTCCAGCGTCCGACGGCCAAAGGCGGCGGTGGCGAGGGCCTCCGTCCAATGAAGGACGATTGCGTCCCTCGCCTCCCGCTGCACGGCTTCTCTATGTCCGGCTCTCCGGCTCTCGCGAGACGAGTGCACGCCGCCGCGAAGCCCACATACCGGTAGGGCCTGCGGATAGCGGTCGCATTCTCCCTCCTGTGCAGGGAGTCCGATCAGATGGGGGCCCCGTACAGGGCCATACTCCTCAAGATATAGGCGAGAAAGCTAGAGAATATAGGCGCCGGCATGGAGCCTTGGCCCCCCCCAGTTTCGGAAGGAGCCACGACATGGCGTCGGTGGCCTTCAGCAGACGCGTCGACAGCCCGCTAAAGCGCGGCCCGAAGCGCCACCTGCTATCTAGCGTGAGGCCCAGATTCTTCATCTGGGCCCCGACCTGGATCCTTGCGCCCTCCACGACTATGTGGGCGTCAGGAGGGTAGCGCTGCCGAGGCCCGTGAAAGAACACGGCCTCGGTCTTGTTCAGCGACCCACCCTCAATCCAATAGACAAATGAAACAGTGATACCAAAAAAAAATACTGCGCATCTAAATCTTGCCAACTTACGTGCCGGGGATTATACTGGTGGTCGGCGCAACACGTTTTCCGTCACGCTGTCACTGACTCTCTTTTATATCATTCCTCACAATCCATCTATATTTTCTTTGGCCTTCCTCTCCATCCATAAAATGCGTTGCAGAATTTACGCTGCATTCGGCTTCATACTAAAGTCCTGTTTGTGCCACACGGCGACGCAAAATGAGTTGTCTTCTGACTCACGCACATTATTTCAACCGAATTGCGCTCGAGGTGAGGGGGGAGCGAGGCAAGCGTGAGCGCCCCGTACAAACGTAGAATGGCAACTGAAATTACGTCCGTCCAGACGAACTTTCCGTTCAACTGAAAACCGAATATCAGTTGAGCGTAATTTACGCGACTCATTTTACGTGAGTCAAAACTCACGAAATTACGTTCGTTTGGCCTCAACCTTATACTCATAATTCATCATAAGTTTTTCTTTATTTCAATTAAATAGTAGTAGATATTTCTTGCGGATTCGCTCCTGTGAGCTAACCTGCAGAAACCGTGCATTTTCAGGATAAAAAGCAGACTAAACTCAGCTATAGTGTGGTTTTCAACCAGTTTTTAGGGCAGTGGTAGCCCAGTTGGTAATGGCCGCGGCTTAAAAGCTTTAGGTCGTGCGCTTTACTTTGTGTAAATTATTTCATCACCACTGCTCTTAAAACGGTAAAGGAAAACATCGTGAGGAAACCGGCATGTCCTAGAACCAAAAATTCGAAGACATGTGACATCCACCAACCCGCACTGTGCCCGCGTGTTGGATTACGGCCCATTCCCTCGTACAGAGAGGAGGCCTGTGTCACAACATTAAAAGGCTGATGATGATGACCTTCTAGGACGTCCTCACCCGGCGCAGTGGCGTTTCCACTCACATCTATCCTGTAAACACCTTTATTTTGTAATATTGGTTTATTTAAATTTAGTTCTAAATGATTGTCCATTGTCCACAGGTACGAGCACAGCGGACGCGGCGAGTCAAGACTGCCTCATGGTACTGGAGAGTGTGCAGGTCGAGGTGGACCCCTCCACCTTGCTGCTAACTCACGACGAGGACTACTATAGAGAAGAAGAGACCAAGCAGCACAAGTAAGTCAAGCATTTGTGCTAATTAAAACAACTACTAGTTGGGTTTTAACTCCTAAGAAAGACGGTACGGGTTGTAAACTCATGGTAGCAGATTGTCCGGTCAGAATAGACATTAAAGGTCTACCCGCACATATCAGGGCCGTGCCCAATCATAGAAGCTTCTTCACTGGTTCGTGCACGGACGTGTGTGAACAAGTTCATATAAAATGTACACAACGATATTTTATTGAGCCCCTGACGGGGCACGGTCCGTCCACGTCGCGGCCTTAATATGTGTGGATAGACCTTAACCCTTGCATAAATGTTATAAGAAGCTGAAAATTTACATGAACGTTAGGGATACCATTGTAATGTAATTGAAAAAAAATCCTCATCGATTCCAAGTGTGAAAATAAAAACAAGGTCAAAGGTCACAAAAATCTGTTTTTTTTGCTTAATTCTCGGCAAGTTATGATTTTGAAGACTGCAATTTGTCTGTTTGACCACTATCTCACCTGATGGAAAGCGATGATGTGGTCGACGGTGATGTGCGCTTGCCTAGAAGAAACCTATTCACTCTCGACTTAAATACCCCTAGATTGTAGCTATTAGGGAACAAAGACTCCGGAAGGGAATTCCACTCCTTAGCTGTGCGCACAATGAAAGTATTAGCAAAACGCTTTGTGCGCACGGGAGGGATATCTACCATGTACCGATGGCGCATGGCTGTACGTCTTGTAGTCCGATGATCGAAACGGCTAGCTGGAATCAAATTGTGCATTCTGTGTTTATTTTTAGTACTAAATCTATGTGTACGGTAATTTAGGCTTGTTAAATTATGTTTTTATGCTCAAGAGAGCCGTTCAACATTCAAATTGACGTTTTCATGTTTTGACGGCAATATTAGCAATTTTGGGAACTTTAAACACGTAAAAACAAAAAGTTAACGGTACTGTCATATGTACCTCATAGCATTGTTTATCACTGACAGTACTAAAGCAATAAAACAGCTTAGAAAATAAGGAAATGTGAGAAATAATAATAGAAAAACATACAGAACTCTTGAATCAGAAATCTTTTTGATGTCGGTTGAAAATTGCGTTGACAGGATGAGTTAGAGTAGTTCTAGAGGTAATTGCGTTATAACATACAGATACATCAACCCATCAACAGATGAGGCTTGGAAGGAAACTGTATGATAACATATCTGTTAGCTAAAATTTTGCCTTTTGAGTCACACATTTTGATGGATACTATTTTATTAGGTACTAGCTGTGTCCGCGGCTTCGCTCCCGTCCACTATAGACTAATATTATAGAGTCTGTCAACTTTCTACCCTACCCTACTTACTTACTCACCCTACCCTACCCTTCCTACCTACCTACCAATATTTATCTAGGGTCATTCTTCCGCGGAGAATCTTTACACCGCCATTCAGAAAATGACGGCAAATGCACAACGCCATCTATCGAATATGAAGTTCAACTGTCCGAGTATCTGAATTGCGTTTTTTGTGATATTTTACTTCCTGAACATTTTAAATTCGAAATATATGTGTTTTGATAGAGTGAACCGATTGCGATGAAACAAAAACTGAGTAATACTTCAAATTCACAAAATTTATCTACATTGGTTTCGTACATTTTATGTAATGCGTGCACAAATAAACAGAAAAAATGCCAAAAATGCTGGCAATAGGTTTTTAATTATCCTTCAACACCCTGACTATTTTTTTGTGTATAATTTGCCACGGGCGAAGCCAGGGTGGGTCGCTAGTAGACTATAATTTATAAAGATTGGGTGAGGTAATAATTTTACGCGGGCGATGACTGTTGACCCGCTCAATAACAACTAATAGGGATAAATATGCCAAAACAATGTAATAATAAAATTAAATTGAGCTAGTTTGTACACAATACGTAAATTGAACTGATAAAACACACGCTCGGACTGATAAAATGAGAAAAAATATCATTTAAATTGTAATACAAAATAAAATGGTGTCATATTTGGCTACGTAGTCTCCACATTTACAAATAGGTAATTTGGTTTACAAGTTAGGAGAGTTAGACTGAGACTTGGTCCCTCAAAATGTGCCTCATAGAAGGCTTCCGTACCCAAAGGGTAAAAACGGAACCCTATTACTAAGACTTCGTGGTCCGTCTGTCTGTCTGTCCGTCTGTCACCAGGCTATATCTCATGAACCGTGATTGCTAGGCAGTTGAAATTTTCACAGATGATTTATTTCTGTTTCTGTAGCCGCTATATCAAATAAGACTAAAAACAGAATACAATAAATAATTATGTGGGGCTCCCATACAACAAACATGATATTTTTGCCGTGTTTTGCGATATAGGTACTTGGCCGGTTTTTAGGCCTGGATCCGCACCTGGATCTTCCAAACAAGTTCTCATTCCGTAATTAACTCTTTTAGTTGACGAATTTCCAGAAATCTCACCTTACTTCTCACATTCGTGACTGTTTGCTCCATTGTAGTTTTATTCTTGTTTTTTTCCTGGTGACCTGTATTACAGGTGTTGCTACCTACAGGCATAGCGATCCATAACCAAAAATTACTAGCTTTTGCTCATGTGTAAATTCTGTTGGTATTTTTGGCTTGTGGTGAGAAATAAACAATTTTTATAATTATTATTTTATTATTCTTATTAAACTTGTGTCCTTTTTTCACAGAAAAGAAGACCCAATAAGTCTGCTGACATCCAGCGATGAGGACGACGTCATTCTAGAGGAACCACACATAGACACGGTAGAGGTATCAGACGAAACGGACGAGGACGACATGCCTTTAGTTAAACTAGTGAAGAAATCTGCCTCACCGGGAAAGAAAACACCGAAAAAAAAAGGCAGAAGAGGAAGACCAAGAAAAGCAGATGACAAAAGACCTGATATAGAGAAGATTATGTGGGGAATGTATGACTTCTACTGCATGCAATGTCATTTCTCAACGAAAAACTCGAACGAATACAAAGATCATGTTCTCGAACACTCGAAAGTGTTGCAAGTCTGCCAGATTTGCGGTTTCACGTCCGCCAGCAAACCCATGTTCGCGAGACACGTAAGGATACATAAAGTCGAAAAAAGATTCAGATGCCATCTCTGCGACTACAGAGCCCGTCACAAAATGAGTTTGATTTACCATTTAAAGAAACACGACAGTGCCAGTGTGAATAATAAAGATTTCGAAGAGTTCAAGTGTAAGAGATGTCATTTCCAAACCGTTGATAAGGAGGACGCGTTGAAACATCCGTCGGAGTGCGAGGAGAGTGATAAAAAACATGTGTGTTCTAAGTGTGATTACGCTACAAAGAAAAAGAGTGACTTGAAGAGGCATTGTATGAGGAGACATGGTGTGGAACCCGATCCTGATTATATTTAATGTTTTGGTAAGAGACTGGCTTCTATGTATATAAAGGTCACGGTGTGTTGACGTAAAATTTTAGCGAAAATTTTTAAATGTACAGTTGAGGGCCAAAAGTGCAGTACCAAAACTGTAGTGTGTAAAATATTTATGTAGAAAATTTTCAGTGGGCCTCGACTCTGGAGGTCCTGGAATAGGGATGTTGCCTGGGTTGTCCGTCAGTGAGATTATCGAATAATATTGGACACGTATTTTTTGCTTTTACAAATCAATAAAAAAAAGGAGTGGCTTGTGACGTCACCAAGGCAGTATAAAGTGTATTAACGGCGTGACGTCACACGATATTACAACGCATTATATCATCGTCACTTTATGTTTACGTGTTAAAAGAAAAAATACGTGTCCAATATTTTTTATATTAATCTACCTGACGGACAAATAAACGAATTTTCGGTAAACTACTACCATATTGTGCCCGCTTGATGGTTTGATTTTGATTTTACTTAAGATTATCTTCTATACACTGAACCAGTCGTGAACCATTGACTCTCTTCTACAAAGAAATTTTAAACAGTTTTCGTAGAGTGAGACTACACTTCTGACACTTGACTGTACGTAACATATTGACCTCTATCTCCACAACGTAATATACACATTTCTATCTGCATAGAAAAGTGTGTATTATGTAGTAGTAGAGATAAGGGTCAATATGCCATATACATTTTTAGATTTTTGTTTCGATTCTGCGTGAATATGCTTTCACTTTAAAATTTGATTTAATTTAGGTTAGTGTACTATGTGCTACATATGATTTAAAAATGGATGCGCGAATTTAATCGAATTTTCTCTTTTTCTGAAGCATTTGAAGGTGTAGATTACCTGATTATATGATTTATGTTTGTGCCTGTACTATGAAAATATGACCTTTGTTTGCTCGATTTGTTGGGGACACTGCCGTGCCCCCAGATTTACAGTATTGTTTAAAATGACTCATTAAATATACAGGAGGTAAGGGACATCGTCAAAACAAAGTTTTACCATGAATTACATACATAACTCTGGTGCGGCTTTCTCTGAAATTACAATTTAACTGTCACACCAAAACGGATAGATTAGGTTGTATTATTCTGTTCGAAATGTTCAGTTCACAATTTATCGAGAGTTTTAGTCTCTCTATATAGTTCAAAAACTTAAAGAGTTTGCATTAATCCGGTCACAGACAAAATTAAATTAAAAATAAGTTCTTCAGCAGCTACTTTTTTTAGCTGGTACCGTATTTCTCACTTCTGTATACAATTGTAGGCATTCATCCCGGTTCCTAGAACGAAAATCATCGAAAAATTTATGAGACAAATTGCCCAGTGCGCGTTTACTGCTGTCTATGAAGTATCAACAGCCAATCGCATTACTGGCCGTTACTTCAAGTTAGATATTCACGCATTTATTGACGTTTTTAAAGTCACTGAGGACGTTGTTTGAGAAGCCTGATTTATAGAAAAAGAAATAATACTGCGTTTGCTGGGTTACAGTATTCCCCAATCTTTTTGGCCGCTCTGAAGTTGGCTACAATGGCTGCGCAGTAGTAGATCTTAACTAATATTACAGTTAAAATTTTGAAAACCCCCGAAACATTTTTATTTCGTGCTACATAATTTATCTTATAATATACACACTTCGATCGACAATCTATTGAACACGTTATTATGACACGTCAACTTGCGAAAACACCCCGACTCAGACAGTAAAACGCCCATAACTTTTGAACGGCTGAACTGATTTTCATCAAGCGTAGCTAAGAACACTCTTGATGAAGTCACAATTCAAACAAAAAAAAAACGAAATTAAAATCGGTTCATCCGTATAGGAGCTATGATGCCACAGACAGATACACAAATTTACAAACTTATAACACCCCTCTTTTTCCGTCGGGGGTTAATATAGAAAGAGTCCGAATTTTATAACTTTGTTCCTACGTGTAGGGTAACCTCTGGAACCACTACACAAATATGAAAAAATCTTTGATCATTTGAAAGGTACATTATTCCAGATGGTTATAGGCTATAAATTATTATGACTCAGGCAAAGCCGAAGCGGGCCACTAGTCTCATAGTAAAACAGCAGGGCGCCGTGCCGTGCGCATGCGCATCAGAAATACTTCGTCCAGCGCGGCCAAGAAGATTGGGGATTATTGTACCTTAGTATTCATTGGCAACTTTTCGGGGGATGAAGATTGGTTTTGAAGAAAACCCTCCAGAATCCTGTTTACCTTGTATTATTTCGATTTTATATATTAATTGCTCACAATGTTTGATTCGCTATGGTTGATGGTAGATCCGGCTCGAAGGACCATTTAATGTATGGGAAAAAGAGAGAAATGTACGGTAATGAGACCGTACAATGTTTTTTGTAAAGGGTCTCTAAGACCAATTCATTCGAAGTATTTTTTAATTTTAATTGATGAAATGTGTAAATAATTAATAATAACATAAATTATGCGAAGAAGACAAATTATTTTTGATTAATTTTTGCACAACTTCAAAAATAATGAAGTTCTAATTTACACTTGAATTCATAATTCGAAATAATTTTAATCTGTCGCCATTAACTCAAGTATCGACTTTACCGCTGTTTATTTTGAGTTGATTTTTAAGTGACGTTGTATTAAAAAGACCTTAAAAGTATGGGTTGCAATCGAATTTGAACTTTTCATGTAAGACATAAAGTTCGTTGTTCCTAAATTTGAAAATTATCTCGAATTTTGAGTTCTAATTTGGTAGGCTTATAACGATAAGAACTTGTGATTATTTTATAACTAGACTAAATATTCCAAATCATGATGATGGTATTGCCAGCAGTTTTTGCTCGGAGGAAATATTTGTGGGCTTATTTAAATACAAGCTTTTTCTAACTTGCCTCCTTGGATACAAGTAGATGGCACTCAGAGATACTCCGAAAAAAATAAATGAGAATGTGTTGTTTTAATAAAGTTAATTTTCTAATAACTCAAGTTTGCTTATATTCAAAATTGTTCGGTTTGAACTAAAAGGTTTTGTAAATAGTCGTTTTTCAAGGTCCACAAATATTTTCTCAGACTAATATTTTGTACCTAAATAATTTTAATTAATAGTATTTTGTAAGCGCAGGACGCCCTGTAAATATTAAGACGATGTGATTTATGTTTAAATGTAATAACAATGGGTATTAAAAGTTCTAGTAATACTGAAACGAATGTTTTACGGTAGTTAGAACCTTGCCATAACATCACATACTGCCGCACTTCGAGATGTCACCAATTGCTTAAAACTTATATCACCCAGTAACTGGGTTGATACCCAGCAACTGGGATGCTACCCAGTAACTGGGTTGTTACACTGCAACTGGCTTGCTACCCAGTAACTGGGTAGTTACTCAGCAACTGGGTTGTGTAGGTGTGCCATGGTAAATCTGTCACATGTTTTACTGTCAACATTCCAATTTATGATTGATTTTATTTTGTTAATGACATCTCGGAGAACCGGTAATATTAAACGAATTAAGGCTCCCACAGACAGGCGCCCCGCTACAATGCGTGTTCATAAAAATTATGGTAAAACTGTTTACACAATTGTAACTGGTAACAATTCCTATAAAAAATACATTACCTTCCCTGCGTCACGCAGTCGGGTAAAAAGGATTGTCACATCGTCGCGTGCTGTTTGGTTGCGGAAGCTTAGCAAGTCACATCAAAGCAGAAATGACAACAAAATGTTGCTACCAACCTCTGATTTTTACTCGAGTTACGTAGCTACATAAACTCACGCCTTTTTCCCATGGGGGTAAGCAGAAACCACAGATAGCCACCTGCCACGATCCTAACATAGCTCTTTTGCTTCGTCCATGTTCATACATCTAGTACACGCACGCCGGTTATGAGTACTACGGATCTGGCCTTTCTGAAGATCTACTTAATAAAAATGTCAAATTAATTCATTAGGTGACTACAAAAATCATCCCCTAAACATCGATATTACGTACTACGCACTAGATTTGGCGATCCGAACACACACCTGTTCGCTGCATGTTGTAAAAGATTGATCAGACAACATACATAATGTTTAGCGCTGCAGCGAATTTTAGTTCTAACTCACAGCATTTGAACAAACTTTTTCATGAATGTTCTTGTCTATCGGTAGAATGATGTCAATGGTCCTAGAGCAGTTATACAAGATAAAACTTGTATGAAGGATTACAATTTTGTCCATGGGATAACATATGTAAACTACATTTTCGAATATACCAATACCATTCTTGAGAAAATAAGAATCCCATTAGGTTAATAACTACGTTATTATATATTTTTTAACTAAAAAAGAACATACCATTCATGAAAAAAAAACATTATTCTATTCATCACTTTTAGTATTGTTAGTAAAAGTATTGATCAAGTTATATCACAATGCTTGATCTATCTAAGTAGATATATAGGCATCAGAAGTATACAACTGTATGTGCAGACCGTCTACCATCACTTTCAAGCGTGATTTAACCCCATATTTCTTATAGTCTTTATTACCAGATTCTTGAGCATCTTCAGATAATTGGCCTATTGGAAAAATTGCAAAATGCTCGATTATTTTGGCACCATGTATAAGATTTTTTTAGACTGTAGATGGCAGACAGTACCAGTTATATTTACTCATATATATCTATGCAGTCCCCAGCGTATATTCACCAAACTTTACTGCGTTTACAGAAAATCCCGATGACTTGGGTTACAGAATTATTTATAATCTTTTGATCAACTCTTCATCAATACCAACCCGTGATTTCTCCAGTACATTGATAGTTTTGGAAGAATCTCTTTGCCATATTTTCATCATTTCTGTTTCCGGAACCTTTAAGAGGTTTATAAATGCGTAAACCAAGCAATTCCCGGCAACGAGTTTGTTCACTGGAGTTTGTGTACTTCTTTAATTTTTTTGTTCTCTTGAGTCAATGCAGTCTATTTTTTACCCGACTGCCGAAGGAGGGTAATGTGTTTATCAGTCTATGTATGTATGTTAGTATGTATGTATGTTTGTGCCTATGTGGCGTTCTAGAGACCAAACGCGTTGGCCGATTTTGACGATTCTTACGTCTATCGATTCGTCTTAACCCTGCGAGTGTCACTGGCTACATTAAAATTAGAAAATAGTAAAATGGCGGCTTTTGGGCGCCATATTGTGGGGACCCAAATTTTTTTGTTCTTCTAATCCCATGGTGTGGGGTATCAAAATAAAGGGTTTAAGTTTAAATGTACCTTAATCGAAAAAATAAATAACTTAAGAGTTATAAATAAAAATTTAATAAATCAAATCCCCGACTGCTTAAAAAGTTAAGTAAAAAACAAGAAGAAAATCATGCTGTGCAGTCGGAGGATACATCTGGTTTTGGTCAGCCAGCTCGCGAACATGTATCCTCCAACTGCACAGCATGATTTTCTTCTTGTTTACGTCTTTTTAGTTCGCTTTTCAAGCAGTCGGAGTTTATGATTTCTTAATTATTATTTTTAATTTTATCCTAGGTTCATAAGAGATCTGCAGAATCATTTCGATATATCTTATCCACGCATGTAAGGTAGACAGTTCGTATTTAAACGCAGCTTCATTCTCAATTCTTGCAGTTACTTTTGTTAGATCGTTCATCTGTCTGTGTTCCACAAACAGTGCATGAAGCACTCGATGGTGTCTGCGTTAACAGTTGAGCAACTTTCTTGTCGATCATAGTCATGAACAGCTCATGTCTTACTTCTATAATATTACCTTCTATTGCTGCAGGCGTTCGCGTTGGAGTTAATTCATTAATTTTTGCTTCGAGTTCACTTACAACTGTTTTAGTTTCTTTTGCTAATTCCAGAGAAATGGCTCTGCAATATCTAACTGAAGATAATGTCGCCTTTGCCATTTAACTGCTTTACTTTCTTAATCCACTAGTTTCAATGGTACAAGTGAAACTATAAACATATTAGCATCTGATATTTGTTCATTTTCTTCAAATAAAACTTTGTTAATATATCTTGTCCCGAGGATCCATCGGACCCCCATTTGCCATGGATCCTCCCATACAGCTTGAGACGGCTGAATTTTTTTGACACCGAGTCTATCTTTATAATATGATAGGCAGTATGATCTAAAAGATCTTGAAGGTTTACTTTGGCACTTATATTCGTTACGGTTATGCTTGAATCTAGAGGATAGCAATCCTTGTTTGCTTCAGCCAGTTTGGTATGATGGAAATACAGAAAATAAGTTCTTCTCAGCCTCAGGCATATTGAGCTTTGGATAGATCAGTTTTAATATTTATACACAATGCTTCTTCTTTGATATAGGAAGGTAAACCAGCTGCACTTCATAAAATGTTTCGTACAATGACATTTTCTCCTTTTTTGTATTTCTCACACTAACTCACAATCGAAGTTTCTTCTTTTCACCCATCGAAAAGTCGTAAACCTTGTACCATGCCCCATTACATACGCCTGGAGTAATTCCATGTTGTTTTTTACTATTTTTTTGTACTCTCCGAACACGCGTCATATGGTTTTGTTGGTCTACCATGATCTCCAGATGTATTCAAGTCAGAATTTGCAGATGTTGAGGTACTGCACGAATTCAATGGTATTTTAAACTCGTCATTTAAAAAAATTGTGTTTTAGTTCTCGAAACGATTTTGTTTTCTTTGAGCTTTCAACCATTTTTGATTACAAATCGATATCAAATTTCTTTGTATACTTTGCTTTACCTTATTCACATCTGTTGTTCATAAATGAAAACTGTTCAACAAATATTTTTCAATACCTATCTGAAGTACTTTGCCTGCTTATTATCTGAGCACATATATCGCGTCGAAAACAAACGAATTCACTCATTTTAAACATTCTTTTCATTTCATTCATTCAGCAAATTTACAGTTTCGCTGAAAACCCGAGTATTTTAGGATCCTAGTTTCAGTAACTTGTGGAAAACCAATGAGAAAATTAATAAAACCGGTCCTTACAGAAATGCTGTAACCAATATTAATTATAATTACCACAACAGATAAGAACTATGCAATATTTTTTTTATCAAACATTTCGTTAAAATAATCACCGCAAAAAGAAATCTCATGTGAAAACATTTCCCAGTCGACTTTTTTGCTTCAAGCTCGAAATGGCGCAGTATAAAAAGCCTTATTCTGTATTACTGAATAGTTAGGGAATCTAAAAATGCCAATGGTAACAAGGAATCCTAAAAAAAGAAGAAAAAAAGAAGCAAATTAATAAAATCACAATCCCGACTGCTTAAGAAGCGAACTAAAAAGACGTAAACAACTCGCCGATTTTTGTTCTTTTCATTTTGGCAATATGACGTCTTGTTGCTGTGGTGGTTATTGAGTAGTTACTGTCATCTCTATAGTGACAAAATCATCAAAATCGGCCCACGCGTTTGGTCTCTAGAACGCCACACAGGAACAAACATACCTACATACATAGACTGATAAACACATTACCATCCTTCGGCAGTCAGGTAAAAAGACGTAAAATTGCCTTTTATGACAAATAAAAATTAAATAATAATATTAAAAACGTAACATAGTTGTAAACTAGAGATCTTGAGCAATCCAAAAATGTATAATACTTATATATTCTCTTGAAGAACATAAAAAATGTTCTAGTCTAATTAATAGATAATCTAGTCAAATTTTCTTCGAGATGCGTTTCTCCAGCGTTCGTTACATTTAAATACCAAGTTTCTTTGGATGTAGAGGACCACAGTAGCCATATCCTCTGGTGACAAATTGAAGTATTCTTGTAGTTAAGAAGTCTTCTATGTTATGCCCATTTAACAACAAATTGCACAACTCTCGTTTTCACCCATTTTTGAAATCAGTCAACTTCTGCGAATATTTGAAAATAAGTATTAACTGCTTTTTAGGGCAACTGAATGTCTGACCAACAGGTGTGAATGTTTCAGGGTTCGTCGTCCTTTTATAGGCCAATTGAATTTCCAATGAAGAATTCATATTTATTAAAATAATCTGCGAGACCATATTAAAGTCTCTAGAAACGATAAGGACGAGAATGGTAAAAATATCTGAAAATATTAGAAAACAGAGTTACTTGCATTTATATATTATTCTTTTATTTTTTTTATGGCAATTCAGCCGGTTTCGACTATTCTACAAGAGTCACGTTTATATATATAAAGTAAATAAAAACTATAAGCAACAATGATTCTATATTCAGTTTACGTTGATCACTATGACGGCAAACTAACGTTTAATTTTTAATAGTAAATACTCGCTTTTAAGTCTTAAGATACTTTAAAAGCCAAAATTAAATATTCCAAAAGATTTCAATTTCAAAGTAGAGAAGATTTTGAATTCACTTTTGATTCACTAAAAATAATTCACAGCCACAGACGGATTCACGTTCACGATAAGAATATCAACTCCTTTTAACTCATCGTGTTATGGAATACTTCTTTTAATATTTTTTTATTTTATATGTTTCTTCGTGGTTTTCAATTTTTTATTTATTTATTAATTAAATTTTACTATTCTATTTCACTATTGTTGAAATTACGTCAACTTTTGGCAATGCTAAAAGTGATTGAATTATTTTTTTCTACATGAGATCTAAAGTTTCATTCCATGCTTTTCTTTTTTGTGTTCCTTAGAGAGGGGTTTAGATGTTGTGGCTTCTTACTGCTTTAGATATTTAAAATACAAATTACTCACGTAGGTACAGGTAAACGCTGATCGCTAGAATAGCAAAAAAGTAAACGATGACGCAAACAACAAGTGTAGTATGCCACTACACTTGTTGTTTGCGTCATGGTTTACTTTTTAATTGTTTGTCTTTTAATATTTTTTTTCGTAGTCATTTTTTTTCGCATATTGCCGTTTCAAAGTAGATGAATGGTTGAAGTAGTGGTACAGGATGATTTTGGGACATATCTTCGGATAACTGAAATTCTTCAACTGCACACCATATTTTACACAATTACTACTGACGATTTTTTCAAATGTCTTTCAATGACGTGATTTCGGTAACCCAATAGTGATAATATTAAATATTACAATTGGCTATGTTGACTTCCGAAAGATTCATCAGCGCTACGATCATCGGGCAGTCGTTCTGCCAGATCATGTCGAAGTAATCTTCCAGCGTCGCCGAAATGGGGGCTTGAGTAGCGATCAAGTTTCTCTTATCGTTGAAACAATCAATGTAATTTGCATCAATGTAGTCCGATCGAGCGGCAGCATGCAAATTTGATTTTATCAATTTCACCCGAGAATGGTTCCAGCATGGGACATTTTGGAACCTGTTCTTGATTGCATTTCCTGGTGTGTGGAACGCTTGGAACTTTCTCCTTTTGGAGACACATTACGCACCTTGCTCACTCGATTGTACTGTAATTCAACATCAAGCCTGGCTGGTATATTGGATGACGGTATCGTTGTCTTTTGGCGGACACAAAGATCAATAAACTTCTCCATGTTCGTTATGGGAGGACGATGAGGAAAACCGTTAAGTAAACACGTTCGTTTCACGCAGCCCAAAACTAACTGAGCCCACACGGATATGGATTAGAAGGGAATTGGTTAGATTGACCATTTAACAATAGTATTTGCCTGTTTTTGTTATTGAACCCATGACCTCATCGCTCAGTGAGCATTTTTTGCAAATGTGGTTAAGAGCGTTAATAATAATATACCTATTAATAAGTCTTGAAAAAGTATACCTACTGGAAGTTATAGAGAGAAGAGGTTTGGTAGCTTTGGCAGCCAAATTCTATCCTAGATTCGCTATATCTTTATTTTATTTCGACTCGAGGAGCTCTCTTATCATGTTCTCGAGCGTTTTTGTCCTTGATATGTTTTCCTGTGATATTTTTCCGTGGGATATTTTGTCGTGTAACCTCACGTTCAACAGGTTCGTTCTTTATATCACTCTACTTCTTTGAATCATTATTTTGATTTTAATTGATGTTTTTCTTCGTGGTTTTGAAGTTTTAATTCATTTATTAATTCGTTATCGAATATTTTTTTTCTACATGAGATCAAAAGTTTCAATCCATGTTTTCTTTTTTTGTGTTCCTTAATGAGAGGTTTAGATATATTCTCCTCTTACTGCTTTAGATATTTTATATTCAAAATACTCATGTACCTACCGGTAAACGCTGATCACTACAATGGCAAAAAAGTATACGATGACGCAAACAACAATTGTAATGGCATAAATTGTTTGTCTTTCATTAATTTTCTTCGTAGACATTTAAAAAAAAAACGCATTTTCCGTTTCAAAGTAGATGAATAATAGTTGAATTCTTTTTGTTAAATGTTTATTATGATATGACTTTTGATTTCATATTTTGTTTC
The DNA here is from genome assembly GCA_964057195.1 of Orthosia cruda. Lineage (NCBI taxonomy): Eukaryota > Metazoa > Arthropoda > Insecta > Lepidoptera > Noctuidae > Orthosia > Orthosia cruda. Next base: position 552,871 of record OZ059856.1, on the reverse strand, counting down.
GTAATGTCAGTTTGCTAAGGCAAACTGCCTTTATTTTTATTTTTTGTCATAGTTTTCGCAGTTTTCCTGTTGCCCGAGATTACTGTACATAGCAATCATATTTTCTGCATTTCCTCACAAACAATCTTGATGGCACGTTTGTCTCTTTTGATAATCACCAGAATAGTACATTATGGTACAAGTGTGTAATGTTGGTGATTACCACTGAGGCGCCATTGAGTCTTAAGAGAGCCGAGGACGGTAATCATCAATACACACGTGTATCATACGACGTTTTTCAACACACTTGTGAAGAAAATAATACTAAAAAATCATTTCGAACAGTGAAAACGAGCTGTGAATTTTTTTTCGCAATGGCTGGCAAAAATCATCAGTATTCCTATGCGCGCGCATCTAACAATGGCGATCGGCCATAGACTAAAAAGAACGACGTTTCTTTTTTTTTGGCTTTTCGCGGATAGCGTTTTAGCCACGTACAAAATGGGGAATTTGAAGTTTACTTTATTACAGACAAAAACAAAAGATAAATTAAGTGAAAGTTTTATTTATTAAACACGCACAAGTTGAAATTATCTATTTAAATACGAAATTGCATGAAATGTGTTGCATTTGTACTATTGAGCACGATCTTTTTTGTATCGAAACTTTTTTAAGAACAAAGCAACTCAACCAATATATTAAAAAAAAACCTCTTTATCTCACTTGTGAATAATAGTAATGAAAAAGTCAGTTTGATAACAGGTGTCATTATGTGCCTAATTGCGATGAAATTAGAGCCACTTTATGAGCAAGTGTGTTGAAAAAGTAGATTACTAAAATGTTCAAAAATAATTGGAACAATTGGTTGGAAGGAAATAAAGAGGTTGATAGTGATTCGTAGATGCTTTGAAGTTGTCTTTTAAATATTTCAAAGTTACTGTAGACTGCAGTGTTGATGAAATTATAATGGCAGTGTTATTTAATCTTTGTTTTAACTTCAACACAAGTGGTTTTGGATGTAAGCGGAACAGAGTGCAAAGTCCCACAAACCTGCATAGAAAAGGTGTTGAATACAGGCCTGCGGATCACAAGCCAAGAGGCAACACTGGGGCCCATGAGCAATGTCGCGAATGTTGGTTCCTACAAGGGGTATATTTGCGAAACTGTTTTTTTGGGATACCGATACCCGTATAATTGGAAAGTGATAGTCCTATAATTCTACAAGCATACACAACTCACATCTACAACTTGCATTTGCTCCCGTGGTGGTCTCCTGGTCTCGTTCAATCCCGTGTCCGGTCGGGGGTTATAGAGGGAAAATATGTATATGATGGGGTGGGATTTGCGGCAGACAACTAGACACGTTCCCGACAAAAATACTTCGCTGCGCGCGAAATATATACACAATCAAATGCCCGGGCGAATCACAGTACCACTCGCGGATCGTGAACGTAATTACGAATAACGATTGGTTTGTTATAAACCAATTTCAACAAAATTAAATCAAGACCAACGTTTTACGTCTCGCGATATCAATGACAATTTTTCAAGTGTTGTCAACTTCAACCCAACCAATACCAGACAATATCGATGACAGCGAGTTGACACAGTGTTGCATAAAATAACAATAAAAGGACTAAACCTTTATTAGTTTCGAACAAAAGGGTTGATCCTCCAACCAGACGGGTGTTGTGTCTGGCCCGGGCAACTTCATGGTCAACTGCCAAACGGTTATTGTCGGACTGTTGTATGTGTTCAAATCGCGCCGAAAACTTTACTTGCACGAAGCAGGATTTGTGTGACGTTATGTCATTAGTTTATAAGTGGCGGCGTTTGATGTCGCTACTTGGTCTTTAATGATGCTCTTTAGTATTTCACTATTGTTGAAATTATAAAGGCAAAAGAACATACAATGCCAAAAGAGATCAATATTTTTTTAATATTTTGTTTTCTAATGTTTCATGTCAGGCTTTTCTTTTATTGTGTTTCGTAGTGAAATGTTTAGAATGAAGTAATGATGTTTTCGCCTCTTACTGTTTCAAAAAGATGATTGATAGATTATTATTGATAGATAGAAAGTTACATTCCAGTTTCTTTTTTTTTGACCTCGTTGAGAGTTAAGATTTTTTCTCTTCTTGCATTTCCAACGTAGATATCATATTTATTTATATAATCGGTGCGATAATATTAAAGTTTCTAGAAAGGTTAAGCACTTAAATGGTAAAAAATATCTGAAAATATGTGAATACACTATAGCTTGCGCTGGTGTAGTTTCTTGACCTGATAGTTTTCGGAAAACAGCCTTAAGAGTTTCCATATCGCAGTTCTGCTATTTCTAACTTTCCAGAGATGCATTATTTGTTTTGATGAATTATTGAATTCACTTTTAATAATCACCAAAACGCTTGTTATCCTCAGACCAACAAAAAAAGAAAGACGGCGCGCCGCGAACGTCAAAAATGAAGCCACATTTTTATCCATGTGTGTTTGTAAGGGTTGCCATTTGTTAAGTTTTTCCTCTATAAAATGGGTTATAATATTATTGTATGTGTAGGATAACATTGTTCAAGTATGCTAGTATTATATTATCTGTGATTCAAGTAAGATATTGTTGAGTATGGTATTGTACCTCAATTGTTTAGAAGAACTATGCCGAAAAAAAAAATGTTTTGTGACATCGCTAAATTAATTTAACAAAATACAATTAGAAAGTGGCTTTACATACTTATGATTTGGAGATCATCTTTTATGCAAGACTTGCTTGTGTTAGGAGACTTCTTTCTTCCGCTTAGCAATATCAATTAATTTGAAATTGAATGCAAAAAAATACAAATATAAATAGATAAGTTTTAAATAATAGAAAAAGTAAACTATAAGTGAACGAACGTTAACACAGAAAAATCGTGCGCGTATTTGTGTGATGTGTGTGACTTGTGTGAGTATAGATGAGAGTGCGCTAATGGGCGAGGGTGTGTAGTGTGTATGAGTTAAAATTAGCATATTTAGTTCTACTATGATGGGATATATGTTTAGGTGTAAGTTAAGCGAGCCTATAATGAAAAAAAAAATAGAAAAATTAGCCCTGCCTGTCACAGTGTCTAGAGATCGGAAGAAGTGAAATACAGCTTCTTCCTATAACCATGCTCATAGAAATTTGATTATAGGTTATAAGGTTGCTGAAGCTTTTATCGTCATGGGTATGAATCATTAGTTATGTAAATTGTAAATTTTGAAATAATATATGTACCTAATTATATTTTCAAACAAATTTATTAAATTAAAATAACTCAAAGTAAGAAATCATATTTAAATATCTTTAATCGTATGGGGATTTTTAAATCAAATTATGGCAACTCTCACACTTTATGTCACTGCTTTCGTTCGTTGAGGTTTTTTGTTCCAAGTAACCTAAAATTCATAGTATATTTAATAAATAAACGATGTTATTTCAAGTACTTGCAAATGAAAAGTGATTCCGTGAGACTTTGTATGTGCTTTGCTATTTTTTTAACAAGTTTTCACTACACAGGAAGCCATAATTCTATTTTTTTTAATATATGTTATCTAGACGACGACTCGTGACGTACTAAGAGCGATGAGCATAGTTTTAGTGTAGGTGTGTGCGTGAGCGTGTATATTTACTTGGATGAGCATAGTTTTGTGGCTTCACTTATGATGTTCGCGATGCGCCGTCTATCTTTTTTTGTTTGTCTGAGTTGTTATCAAAAGTGCAGTGAAATATAACACTGCCTAATATACTATAATGTCTTTCCTCCGTCTGTTGTGACTATTTTGTTTGAATATGGAGTGTATATTATTCTCCGCAGTTCCACATAACCATTTTTTTATTACTCATCTTGATGAATGATTTAACCATTCACCAACAACGTGCATTACTAGAATGGCAGAATAACATTATTTAGTTTATAATCGCGAAGATTTATTTTTGGATGATTTGGAGCTGTCTTTATAATATTTCAGTGTTACTGTTCTACTGCAGTGTTGATGAAATTGTAATGACAGAGTTATTTTAATCATGTTTTTATGCGACGTGTTAAGGAAGACTTCTTTTTAAACATTATTTTTAATTGCGAAGAAATTCTTGATAATATTCTTCAATGGCATATGGTTTTTTAATTTATGAATTCATTTTCACTCTACTATTCACTGTTGTTGAAATTATAAACGATAGAATTTATTTTTCCGCATGTGATCGAAAATTTAATGCCTTGCTTTTCTTTCTTGATATTTCATATATACTTGAAATTATTGAGAACATGAAAATCTCAAGTCACGCTAAGTACTAGGATAATCGAAATATTGTCACGAGCTCGGGGTCAGGGATAAATGATTTAAACAATAGACTTCAATTAATCACACTTTATTACAAAAACACTTCTCAAACAATTCTATTACTTCGCACTATTTTCGTTTTCTGATCGCTTTGTGTCGCTTCCAAATCGATACCGACTCACGAGTACTCACGACGAACCCACCGCTCTTTATATAGCACGGTAGATGTTACTAGAAAGTTCCATACTTTTCTTGAAGATTTGAGAATCTGCCAGATCTCATTGTTCTCGAAGCTACGAGAAACTGCCAGAATGTTCGGATAATTCCATTAAATACGAGCTTTCGAGAAGATTAGTTCCGCTATTCGATACTAGATGGCGCTATTAGTTATTATTACACTAGACGATGTTGCCCTATCTGGTAACAATATCATTTCTCCGCAAGTGATCGATAGTTTAATTCAATGGTTTTCCTTTTATTTGGGTTATGTAGCCATATTTAAGTTTTTTTTCTTTTCTTGCATGTCCAAAGTAGATATCATATTTATTTCAAAAATAGGCGTGATAATATTAAAGGCTCTTGAAACGTTAAGCACTAGGATGACAAAAATATCTGAAAATATTTCCACATCCATGAATATATCTTCATGATCCTTTTCATAATGGTTTTATTCGACATTGACTTCAGCCTACATTAAGACAAATTTAGATTCCAGTCTATTCACGGATGGGCCACCCAATTCTTTGATTTTACAGAGACAAAATGAATAAAGATCAGCAGTTTATCAATTAACACTTCTTGAACTATTTCTTTTAGATCTTGACATCTATTTTAGCGCCAGATTGATAGTTTCTTTTTACTGCAAATTAAATAGAAACTGTAAGTGATAATGTATCTTTATTTAGTTTAGAATGGCATAAAAACATACGATGAAGCGAATATTATCGGACAGTACACTTTGCATTAGTTTGACTGTTTCACACTTTATTTCGGTTCATCGTGGTTCTCTTAGAATTTACATTTTTATGAGGTTTTCGATGTTCTCTCTTTGGAGGTATGCGGAGAAGGGTGTAAAGTACCATAAAGCTCCATGGAAAAGGGAGGATCCTCCGATCAGACGGGTGTTGTGTCTGGTCCTGGCAACTGTCCACGGACTTTTGTATGTGTTCAAATCGCGCCGAAAATTTTGTTTCCGCAATGCAGGATTTGTGTGACGTCATGTCATTAGTTGACGTCGCTACTTCTCTATGTCCGAAATAGTAGTTCAATTCATTTGTATTTGTTTTATTTTTTCTTTATATTTATCATATTTTTTTATTATCAGATTTTCATTTCTAGTATTGCTATTCACAGCCATTCTATGCCAAACCAAATCAAAAGGTTGTGGTTTTGTAAGGTTGGTTTAGGTGTAAATTCATTTTTGGTAAATAACCATTAGAAACGTTGATTACTAAAATGTGTGATAATAAATATTATTAGTACTGGTCACGGATAGTGTCTCATTCTGGATTGTTTCGTTTTGTAGCGTTTTCCCCGTATATTTTTTATTATTTCTCCACCTTGATGAATGATTGATGTCCTTTTTTTAAATTAATCATTAGCAACGTTAATTACTAAAATTGTGTAGTCGATTTCTTTGTAAATTGCTGACTTTCTTTTGGTTTTCTTCTTTAGAAGTTATATTATTCATTTTCAGTATACTTACCCGTCAACTGTTTTAAACCGTTGAAAACGGCAATAAGAATATTGATATTTTTCTTCAGTAGCTTGAAAGTTTGATCATTTCTTGATATTTTACAGAAAAGATTGTCTTTAAAACTTGCCACATTGCACTTCTGCTACTTTCATCTTTCCACAGGTTAGAACTGTTCAAACGTGTATCTCTAGAATGACAGTCTTTTATTTTAAATTCTTTATGTGAGGTCGTATTTTTGTATTTATAATGAGTTAGTTCCAGTATCACTATAAAATAAGTAAAGCAGTCAACTAAATTTAGCTAGTTGACTGCTTTACTTATTTTATATTAAACAAGACTGGAAACATAAATGTTCGTATGTCTTTCGACGCAAATTTGTAAAATTTCTCGCCTGTTGCAATTTTAAAGTAGATGAATGATAAATTATTTTTTTACAATCATCAGAGGCGTTGATTACCAGAATAGCAAAAATATGATACTAATGATTTAAGTTTTGGTTAGCGATTTTTCTTGTACAATTTGGCAACTTTCTCGTTTTTTTATTAAACTATGGTTGCCCACTGCTGGGCATAGAGCCCTCTTTTCCGTTTAGATCTTTAAACCGTTTAATTGTTCAGATGAGTATATTCAGTTGTTCAGGTTTGTAGATTGTCGATGTTCTATCGTTGACTTATTTAGAAGTCAAATTACTTTCCAGTGTAATATTGACATTTGAAAGACTGGTTTCGGTTATTTTTCTGATGAGTACAGGAACATTTTTCGTCTTTATAATTAAAAGGTACTTTATTTTTTTAACATTTTTTTTATTGAAATTATCGTTAGTGTTTCATTTTCTAAAAGACAACACTAATTTTTGAGTATTTGGTTGCATCATTTTACTTTCTAACAAAATCAAATCAAATATTCTTTTCTTTTGCAAACATGATTAGAGTGGGTGCGTTGATGATTCACATATAGAGAGGTTACCTTGTGCTACCATCACATGAACATGTGCATTTATAGCATCACACCGACCGACTGCCAACCGAAGAGTATGATAAACTGTGTCCACTAAATCTACCTAATAACCATCAGACACTAATGTGTTATGATTTCTTTGAAGGCTAAAACAAAAAAAACAATTGCCGGTTTACTGAGAGGGATGGCATGTGTGCCAACATAACAATATATATATATATATTAATTATAGCATGATAAAGATAGCACTTTCCAAAGTTTGACATGATCGAAACAATTACCAGAAACGTTAATCACCAGAATTGTAAAATGGTTTGTGTGTTCTTTTCGTGTGAGGATGTGGCCACACCTCTCGTGTCAGAGTTAATTAAGCCGCCTCTGGAAACCACACAAGCCTCTGACTTGACTATTTCAGCCTTACATTAACTATATAAGTCCAGGCATGGTATGGTGGCCAGTTTGTATGATAGCCTTCCTTTTATTCCATTTAAATTTTACGACTGAAATAATTTGTGTTACTCAATAGGAACGTGACCCTTTTCTAAATGATTGTGTTCATTGTTGACAATCACGGGAAACGCTATTACCAAAATGTTACGAAAATTATTGTTGTTGTGGAAGATTGGTTGGCCTTTAGTGTGGGAGGCTACTTGTATTAATACTCTTGCGCCATCCCATCTTTATAGCTCGCCGACCGTCTCGTCGTGCTGTGCTCAAGCGGCGGCAATATAATAACCTCATCGGAAGTTACATTTGGGGTTGGAACTCTTGGTCCGTGGGATCCGATTGCTCACGCTTTATTCTAATAGTTTCAATGTCGAGTGTTAGAACTTGAATTTACTTATCACTCATGATCATAATCTGATCTCTCAAATCATCTGAGTCAAAAGATGCAAGTCATGAAGAACCACATACTTAAGTCGGATCGAATATGACAGTGTATTGCTTGCAGATACAGATTTCCATGTTTTTGTTTCTACTCATTTCTGTTATACACAGACAGCAGTAGAATCGGAATATACTTTTATAATATTTATTTTCTGAATTAAAACGAACGTAACCCTTTTCTAAATTATTGAATTCATTGTTGAAAATCATAAGAGACGCTATTACCAAAATGATTTTCCCTTTCATTTTCAATTTTAATTTATTCGAACTTTTTTGAATCAGAATTTTTATTTTCTTCGTAGTTACTAGAAATAGTAGAAATGTTCTTTAAAAAAAAGAAATTGAATTTTTAAACTTGAAAGTTAATCACTAAAATGCCATGGAATGTAATGCAATGGAATTGATAAATGTATCGTTTTCTTCTCTTCTTTCTTCATCCTTTTTTAACTTCAACACATGTAGTCGTTAGTGCAGTTACCGTGGTTATTTTCACCATGGTTTTATTCATACACTTGATAACAATTTTTAATTACTCGCGTGATGAATGATTAGATTTTTTCTTTTATAATGTCCAGAAATATCGATTACTAGAATGGCAGAAAATCATTATTTCGTTTTTAATCGCAGAAAAGGTTTTAAGTTTTCTTTCTTATCATGCTTTAAAGTTCTCTTTTAAATGTAAAAATTTTACTGTTCTACTGCAGTATAGATGAAATTAAAATTACAGTGTAATTTAATATTTTTTTAACAACACATGTGGTCATTAGTGTAGTTATTTTCACCATGGTTTTATTCTTACACTTACTTGATAACTTTTTGTAGTTAGTAGAAATATATTGACATTTATTTAAAGAGTTGAATCGAGTTTTACTTATAGGAATGTAATGCAATGAAATCGAGAAATGTGTTTGTTTATAGACAACGTACAATAAAATATTTCTTTTATTAATTGTAAATAATATCTGATGGCACATAACTCTTTTTTTTGTGTATGAACTACGATAAAATAAGAGCGTGGCTTTTTTGTTAATCATTGAATTCATTGCTGATAGTCATGGGAAACGCTATTTCTAAAATTTTAGTTGTAGCGGAGGGTAAGTAGGCCTTTAGTGTGCGTCGCTACTTGTGTCGATACTCTGGCACCATCCCATCTTCCGAGCTCAGCGTGCTGTGCTGGCGATGCCGCTGCGGCTGAAGAGAACCTCAAGCGGTAGAAATGTAAATACACGTGACCAGTCATAAAATAGCGAATTCTTCTTTCTGCACGTGATAGCATCTGCAGTTGACAGTAAATACCAAAAATTCTGAATATCCGACAGCGAATATGTACATGTTGATCACAAGAATGGCAAAAAAGTATACGATGACGCATACAAAAGGATTTTAGTTGCAGTGTTTGATCTTTCATTACAGGAATTTGGCCCATAATATCTTACTGAAGTGCACGTAGAATTTCTTCGTTAGTTGGTTTATAGGAACAAGCGATGCTATTCATAAAGTGAGATGAGAGTAAGATGAGTCATCACACCCCCATACTGTACTAAGTCATCAGGGGCGTAGCTACCGCCGTATCTGCCGTATCAATTATACGGGGCCCCCGGGCCACAGGGCCCCCCGACGTGCTTAAGCAAAATTTAATAAAAACTTCCCAATTTTTTTTTGCCTGTCATACCTGTCGCTATTGTCCATAGAGGCAGAAACTTTAGAAAAAGTAAAGTCATCATCAGCTATAAATGGTTTAATAAATCAGTTTGCCGGAAAAAAAGGCAAAGAGAGTGTATAATTAATTTGATTTGTTGTTAAAAATTTTGGAAAAAGTGACAGATAGATAATTATATGAATAAATATTTCTTTAAATTTTAAGCAAAAGTTTTTTTTCTTTTGTTAGAAATCTTTACCTTTCATAAGGGCCCCCGAACAAATTTTTATACGGGGCCCCGCCAAGGCACGCTACGCCACTGTAAGTCATGCAGTTTATAAAACATCTTTTCGTAGAATAACATACATACAAGAGTGGAAAGCATTTCTTTTTTCAACTTGAACAATCATTGATCGAATGGTATGCTTTGACGATGATTATTAAAATGGCTAAAAACGATATAGGTATTCTAAGAGAATCTTGCCGCTCTATTTCTGCGATTTCCTGTCTTTGAACAAAGACAAAAGTCATTTTCCTTTTAAGCAATATTTTTATTGCTGTATATGTTTTTTTTTAAAGTGATATCAATTAGTTCCTTAAACCTAAACGTAATGCCAACCTTCGTTTAACAACCTTTATTGTTAATGTAACCTTTGCCAACTAGTTCGTTATTTCCCTTACTATTACTAATTAACTGGATTGCATTTACTATTTTAGCATGAGAGGTTTACCATCAGTTTCCCACCTTAAAATTATCGGAGAATTAATGTGACAAATTGTCAAACACGCGTTATCTTCTGTGATTGGCTGTTGAAAATTAATTCAACCAATCACAGCAGATAACGAGTGCTTGACAATTTGTCACATTAATTCTCCGATAATTTTAAGGTGGGAAACTGAGGGTAAATATCATATATTTCGTCGTAGAATCAAAAATTCTATCAATTTCTCGCTTGTTGCAATACTTGCAATTTCAAAGTAAATGATTGAATTCAGTGTTGATAGTCACGGAAAACGCTTTTACCTTTTAAATGTTACGAAAATTTTAGTTGTTGTGGTTGATGGGAAGGCCTTTAGTGTGGGAGACTACTTGTGTCGATACTCTGGCGCCATTCCATCTTCGTCGTCGTCGTGCTGCGTTGGCGCTGCCGCGCTGCCGAAAGTCATAAATTATCGAATTCTTCTTTCTGCACGTGATCTTAATCGCGAGTTTAATTGACAATAAATACATAAAACTCTTAGTATACGACGACGTACATGTAAACGTTGATCACTAGAATGGCAAAAATACCTGAAATATCTGAATACACAGTAATTGGCGTGTATGTAGTCTGCTTCATCTTGGTTTTATTCGACGTTGACGGATGACACGTCGCGTTTTTATTTTCCAGAAAATAAGACGGTTTTAAGAATTTCACATCACATTTCTGCTACTTCTTACTTCAAAACAGAGCTGCATCTGTTGTCTTAATGTTTATGTTTTATGGTTTCGTAAATATAATCTGTAATTGCCCAGACGTGATGAATCTTTTCCAACAAAATCTTTTCGTTATTTTCCAGTTTATTACTATTTTGCTGGACTGCATTATTTTAGTATGGAGATATTTATGTATCATATTTTTCGTAGTTGATTCAAAAATTCTTGCCTGTTCAAAATTCAAAGACTTTTTTTTATTGTCTTTAATAACAAGAATTTCGTATATCTTCATCTGTAATTGCCGAGACGTGATTAATCTTTTCAACAAGATCGTCCAGTTTATTACTTTTTTGCTGGACTGCATTCATCATTTTAGTATGGAGAGATTTATGTATCACATTGTTTGTCAAAAATTCTTGCCTGTTGGAAATTCAAACACGATTGTTTTTTTTTTGTATTGTTAATTACAAGAATGGCACGTCATTTCCACTTTCCTTTCATTTTCCATTTCAATTTATTCAAACTTTTTTGAATCAGAATTTTTAACTTCAGAGAGATACTTGATAATTTTAATTTTCTTCGTAGTTAGTAGAAATAGCAGAAGTGCCCAAAAAAAATGTTTTTTTTTTTATATAAGGTTACTAAAATGGCTTGGAATGTAATGCAATGGAATCGAGAAATGTATTGTTTTCTTCAAAATAATATTCCTTGAAATCACCAGTCACGTTAACCACCGAAGACTTGAATATCACTAGAGCGGCTATTATCAAAATGATTTAATGTTTTTGAAAGAAGTAATTTTCTATTTTCGTCGTAGTTTCTTTCCGATTTATTTTTTTGTGGTTTTTATGTTTTATAAGTAGTCTGCTATGTATAAGGTATGTGCTTCTCAATCTATTAATGTTGGAGAATACTATACATACATACATATCACATTTTCCATAGTTCCTGACAAACAATTATAATTACTCGCGTGTTGAATGATTAATTTTTTTTTTTTGATAATCTCCAGAAATGTCGATTACTAGAAGGGCAGAAAATCATTATTTCGTTTTTAATCGCGGAAAAGTTTTCTCAGTTTTCTTTCTTATCATGCTTTGAAGTTCTCTTTTAAATATTAAAATTTTACTGTGTTGATGAAATAAAAATTACAGTATAATTTAATATTTTTTTAACAAAACATGTAGTCGTTATTGTAATTATTTTCACCATGGGTTTAGTCTTACACTTACTTGATAACTTTTTGTAGTTACTAAAAATAGAATGACATTTATTTAAAGAGTTGAATCGAGTTTTACTTAATTTTTAATCACTAAAATGGCATGGAATGTAATGCATTGGAATCAAGAAATGTGTTTGTTTGTAGAATACGCATTTTTTTTTTTGTTTTTTTTCTGTCGAATCGGATTTCACTTTATAATATTTCTGTTTAAAATTGAAAAGAATGTCTGACAGCACATTTCTTCGTTTTTGAAAATGTAATTGAATTCATTGTTGACAGTCACGGGAAACGCTATTACCATAATGTTACAAAAATTTTAGTTGTAGCGGAGGATAAGTAGGCATTTAGTGTGCGTCGCTACTTGTGTCGATACTCTGGCACCATCCCATCTTCCTAGCTTGTCGTGCTGTGCTGGCGATGCCGCTGCGGCTGCAGAGAACCTCAAGCAGCGGAAATGTAAATACACGTGACCTGTCATAAAATATCGAATTCTTCTTCTTGCACATGATCTTAATCGCGAGTTCAGATGACAGTAAATACCAAAAATTCTGAATATCCGACAACGAATATGTAAATGTTGATCACTAGAATGGCAAAAAAGTATACGACGTCGCATACAAACCTGTATCGATTTTCATTTATTGATATTGCATTTCTGGAATGTTGTTCGATCTTTTTCATATTTATGATTAAAAAACGAATTGTTAATGCAGTTTTGTTTGTAGAATTGTTTTTTCAATTTATTTTAATGAAAACGAGTGTGATTCTTTTCTAAGTGATCTCATGAAATCATTGTTGAAAATCATGAGACACGCTTTTACCAAAATGATGTCAATTTCCATTTATTATAATTTCAAGAATCATTTGAATAGTTTTAGAGAGTAACTTAATAATTTTCTTCGTAGTTATTAGAAATAGATTTATTTCTAAACTTCGGATTGTTTTTGTTTTTACTTAAATGTTAATAATTAAAATGGCATGAAATGTAATGGAATCGAGAAAGGTATCGACTTTACCTGATCACTGGAAACTATTACAGCCCACAATAGAATAGATAAGTTCAAAATATCTGAAGAGTGGCTATGTGTGCGAACATGACAACATATATATAGCATGTTCCAAAGTCTGGATATGATCAGAACAATCACCAGACACGTTAATTACCAGAATTGCGAAATAGTTTACATCATTTCCAGGTTTTAAGGTTTTGAATTTTTCGACGCGTCGTCATGAAAATTTATTATTTAATCACTCCGTTTTAAAGTAGGCTTATATTTAACTTTAATGATCCGTGAAATGATTTTAGGTAAAAGAGGTTTATTTTTATTAAATATTTTATTTAAGTTTATTTCAGTCAAGTTTCTTGTAGTTTTGGAGAACAGAAAAGTTTGAATGGTTTTATTACTCTTCTACGTCATCATGATTTCAGAAAGACAGAAACACGTGTAATGTCAGAAATGATCGAATTCTTCTTTCTGCAAGTGATCGTAATCCCGAGTTCACTTGACAGTCAATACAATAAATATCCGACAACGAATATGTAAATGTTGATCACTAGAATGGCAAAAAAGTATACGATGACGCATACAAAAGGATTTTAGTTTGCAGTGTTTGATCTTTCATTACAGGAATTTGACCCATAATACGAGTATCTTACTGAAATGCACGTAGAATTTCTTCGTTAGTTGGTTTATAGGAACAAGCGATGCTATTCATAAAGTGAGATGAGAGTAAGATGAGTCATCACACCCCCATACTGTACTAAGTCATGCAGTTTATAAAACTTCTTTTCGTAGAATAACATACATACAAGAGTGGAAAGCATTTCTTTTTTCAACTTGAACAATCATTGAACGAATGGTATTCTTTGACGATGATTATTAAAATGGCTAAAAACGATATAGGTATTCTAAGAGAATCTTGCCGCTCTATTTCTGCGATTTCCTGTCTTTGAACAAAGACAAAAGTCATTTTCCTTTTAAGTGATGCTTTTTTAGCTGTTTACGGTTTTTCAAAGTGATATCATTTACATCCTTTTCTTAAACATAAACGTGATGAACCTTTTCCAACTAGTTCGTTATTTTCCAGTCTATTTAGCTGGATAGCATTTATTATTTTAGTATGAGAGATTTAGTATCATATATTTCGTAATCTCAAAAAAAACTATCAATTTCTCGCCTGTTGCAATTTCAAAGTAAATGATTGAATTCATTGTAGATAGTCACGGATAACGCTTTTTACCAAAATATTACGAAAATTTTAGTTGTTGTGGATGATTGGTAGGCCTTTAGTGTGGGAGACTACTTGTGTCGATACTCTGGCGCCATTCCATCTTCATCGTCGTCGTGCTGCGTTGGCGCTGCCGCGCTGCCGAAAGTCATAAATTATCGAATTCTTCTTTCTGCACGTGATCTTAATCGCGAGTTTAATTGACAATAAATACATAAAACTCTTAGTATACGACGACGTACATGTAAACGTTGATCACTAGAATGGCAAAAATATCTGAAAATAACTGAATATACAGTAATTGGCGTGTATGTAGTCTGCTTCATATTGGTTTTATTCAACGTTGACGGATGACACGTCGCGTTTTTTATTTTCCAGAAATTAAGACGGCTTTAAGAATTTCCACATCACATTTCTGCTACTTCTTACTTTACAGAGCTGCATCTGTTATCTTAATGTTCATGTTTTATGATTTCGTAAATATAATCTGTAATTGCCCAGACGTGATGAATATTTTTCAACAAGTTCGTTATTTTTATTTTTTTTACTATTTTACTGGACTGCATTCATTATTAAAATAATAGTATGGAGAGATTTGTGTATCATACTTTTCGTAATTGATTCAAAAATTCTTGTCTGTTGAAAATTCAAAGACGATTGTGTTTTTTTAGTATCGTTGATTACAAGAATGTCACGTCATTTCCAAATGCCAATGTTTCCACTCATTTCGCTTCTACACAGTCAGCAGTTGAATCGGATTTTAATTTTATAATATTTCTGTTTTAAATTAAAACGAACTCGACCCTTTTCTAATTATTGATTTTATTGTTGAAAATCATGAGACACGCTGTTACCAAAATGACTCTCCCTTTCATTTTCCATTTCAATTTATAAAAAAAAATGAATCAGTATTTATAATTTCAGAGAGATACTTGATAATTTAGATTTTCTTCGTAGTTAGTAGAAATAGTAGACGTGTTCTTTAAAAATGAAATAGATTTTTTAAACTTAAGCTAATCGTTAAAATGGCATGGAATGCAATGGAATCGAGAAATGTATTATTTTCTTCAAAATAATATTCCATGAAATCACCAGTCACGTTAACCACCGAAGACGTTTTTTGTTGAATATCACTAGAGCGGCTATTATCAAAATTATATAATGTTTTTGAAAGAAGTAATTTTCACTATTTTCGTCGTAGTTTCTGCTCGATTGAATTTTTTGGTGTTTTCTATGTCCTAAATGAACTCTACCTATACATGCGGTATGTGTTTCTCAATCTATTAATGTTGGAGAGTACTATACACGTGTACTTACCTATCACATTTTCTGTGGTTCCTGACAATTAATTTTAATTACTCGCGTGATGAATGATTAGATTTTTTTATGATTTCCTAAAATGTCGAATACTAGAATGGCAGAAAATCATTATTTCGTTTTTAATCGCGGCGAAAAATGTATGTAATTTATTCGCATGTGTTCGAATGTTTAGTGCAAAACATTATCGCTTTCATCTTTTAACTTGTTATCGGCAGTTTTACTCCAAGTTTTATAATTTTTTTGGTTACTTTGCCGGAGGTGTAAATTTTTCGCCTCTTATAGTTTCTATCTGAGTGAGAACATTTTCATTTTACGATTTATGTTTTTTAATAAGATTGTGTCTCGTGAATTTCGGTGAAATATTTTCGAAAATAAGTTTCTTGTAGTTTTGGACAGACAAGTTTGAATTTTTTTTTTCTCTTTTTTACCATGAAATCCGAAAGACAGAAACACGTAAAATGTCATAAATTATCGAATTCTTCTTTCTGCACGTGATCTTCATCACGAGTTTAATTATGAATAGTCGACAACGAATAATATGTATATGTATATTGTAACTGAATAAATTGAATTGAATTGAATATGTAAATGTTGATCACTAGAATGTCAAAAAAGTATACGATGACGCATACAATCGTATCGATTTTCATTGATTGATAAATAGTATTTCCGGAATGTTGTTCTTTTTCATCATTATGATAATGATGAAAAAGAACAACATTTTTTCATTTTCGCTCGTTTCATTTTTTATTCAAGTTAAATCAAAAACGTTTACTCGTTACTTTTTTTTTTGTTTGTCTCTTGGTAATTCAGATGTTACAAATAATGTGTATGTACTCATTTACTTGTTTTTACTTATGTATTCTAACTGATTTCAAAAAAGGAGGAGGTTCTCAACTTGTTTGTTGTTTTTTTTATGTTTGTTATCTCAGAACACTCAGAATTCCGTCATTTATGTATCGTCATAAAACATATTTTTTTTATTCGAAAGGATTTTCTCCAGATTGGTCGCATTTACACTAAAATACAGTTGTAATGATGGCATGGCACCCATGAGTAACTGAGGCATCTTCTTAATTATTATAGGCACCAATAACGATTTTAGTAGTTTTCAATCGCATGCCCATATTGTTTTTTTTTACTGGAAGGTATATTTAAATATAAGCGACAGTAATTCTTTATTCAGTTCACTTTGATTACTAGAATGGCAAAAAAACCGATATCATATACAATACCAAATATTCGATATCACTAGATACGTTAATCACCGGCATTCGAGGAAATTAGTACTGTTCATGTTTTGTGTAAACTGCATTTAATATTTTTTTATATGAGTTATAATAGTTAGACTTATTATGCTTATCAGTATAATATAAGATATTCTGTCTATTTTTTTTTGATTTTTTTTTTTTCTAAAAGAAAATAAATCTCTCATCCAACGCATCAAGTCCCGTCTGAATCCACTTGAATTTGACGAAGAAGAGAAACAAATGATTCTCCAACTCCACGGGTTCTCGTAAACCAAAATGATTATTTTTATTAATTTTAAACCAAAGTGTCTTAGTAGACCACTTTTAATAATTTTTGTTTGAATATCTGTCTCAAGATACCTTATTACTTACTTAATTTTCTACGAACTCTTGAGAAATGTTTTTTTTTGTTAATGTATTTATTTTTACTTTTGATGTTAATCACTAAAATGGCATGGAATGTAATGCAATGGCATCGAGAACTATATCAATTTCTTGAATTTTCAGTGTCAAGGGTTATGGATGCAACGATTTATAATAAATTATTTTATAGAATTTAACTTTTCTTGCAAGCTCTTACTATTTTAAGGAATGACGCTTGTGTGCTAAGAAATTAAATTTTGGATAGAACTTTTCAAAGTCTAGATAATATAAAAAAATCACGAGAAAAATATTTTCGTGAATTCCGAGCTTTTCAGATATTGAATTATATAACGACGCATCTACATGAAAATTTATTACTTATTTTATATCTTAACTTTTATTTTTGTATATTATTTTCTTCTTCAGAAACATTAATTACCAAAATCGCATTTAGATCTGCCTTCAAGTCCTAGTAAAATTTGTCGTATCTACTAAGAAAATAATTAAATATTATTTTTGATGATTTTGCCTACAGCAACATTATAGGGATTTGTAGGCAAATGATTGATGTTTTTTTCACAATTTTAGAATGGCAAAAGAATAGTTGATCTGAACCGTTAGAAGATGTGGATTCAGAAAGATTTCCGCAACACAGATCTGTGCCTTTTTATTTTCCTGCGCTGCATCCATGTCTGGATTTTTTTTTTTGACAAGAAACAACGAATGTTTGTGACATTGAAATTGTAATCTGGCAATATTTTTTTTTTTTTTATCTCAATTTCGAAACCAGCGATGTTTTTTATCAAAGTACACAAAAGATACGTTAATCACCAGAATTGCATTAATGTAATCGTTGTTATCTGGAGAGAACTGATTTCATATTGTTTACAGTTAAGTCTAAATATATTTTTAATTTCTGACTGATGCAAGTTCAAAGAAATTCTGTGATGGAATTAATTTTGATAATTACTAAAAACGGTTGATTTAGTAATAGAATGGCTGAGAATTGTCAACTTTATCGTCGTTGAATTTTGTCTCGTCGATCTGTATAGAAGTTGAATTTATAGACTTTCGAAAGACAACCAGATGGTTCTTCAACTCCACGATTTCTCGTTAACTCGCCCTAGACAAGACAATGTCAAAAATGTATGGGATTCCAAGCGCTATCCTGTACATTTTGGCATTTCAAATATCGTCATCGCTTATAGAATAACACTGTGTCTAGAGTCTTGGACTATTTTTCTTCGTATTTTCCCGTAAAAGCAAGAGGTACCAGAGAGGTACGGACACGTTAATCACCTGAATGGTACATTTGTAAACTTTTTCACTGAGTTTGTCTTTGTATTTGATGATGTTCTCTCGTCGTCCTAGTTAGAAATAGAATTTATTACTTTCCAGTCACTTTGTAAAAGGCAATCATTTTTTATTTATTTGTGTTTTAGGGTGATTCGATTTATTATGCTTACGTTCTTGTTAGAATTGTATTTTCGTTATTGCCAGGCTTATTCGCGTTTGATACAATCGTGCTTACCATTTAACACTACATGCAAATGTGTTATTTTCAATTCCTAAGTTTTTTATTGTTTTCTTCTTCAGAAACGCTACACACCAAAATTGCATAAATTAATGAAATTTATTGTTTGAATCGCAAATGTCGCCAAAGGCCGTAAATTTTGTGATGTCAGGTCTCAGGCTATTCATATCCCGATAATTTTCTTAGTATTTTACTTTCTTAAGGTTCACTTGCGCCAAATACTTTAGTCAGAGGGTTAAATTAAAATATGGCATGCATCATGAGCCCGGGTTAGCTAATAACTCAGATTTAGTATGATAGCCGCTATTATGACGATGATGGTGTATTAACACTGTATGTGACATTATGTATGTCTGAACCCAGGGTGGCGCAAGCGGTCTAAAGGCACGCATATTTTTGTCATCACAATCCACACCAACATGGTCTGAACTTTTTACGTTTATTCATAATCACCAGACACGTTAATCACCATATACATTAATCACCAGAATTGCTAACGACTTTTTATTTTACTCTTTTAAACAATCGTATCGAATCTCTATCTTCAATATTTACGCCTTCTATTTGTATGGTCTGACCATGTGACTTAACGTTCATATTTGTCATTCCCATACATTGAATCGTTTCTACTAGCGTTATCGATTGTAGATTGTCAACTTGGCTGCAGGTTTTCCAGGTGGATAGATAGATACTTATTATTTGTATAAACCTATAGATTCGCGTACCTTAAATATGTAGAAATAATTATTATCTACACATGTTTGCGTTGACGAAGCAAAAATGTCTCAATTATAAATCTATACCATGTAACGTTCTGTAGTTTCTGCTTACCAAAAATGAGGGCCAGGCTTGAGTTTATTATTAAAACTGTGTTTAAACCGTAATGTATTTCCTTGAAACTTTGTAAAATTGTCAGAACGAATGTGCTGTTAATATTAATTATGTTGTTTCTGTTATGTCTGCCTATCCCCATGGGGAAAAGGTGTGACTATGTGTGTATGTATTGTTGTAAATATGATTGTAGTACCTATAGTTAAGTTAGAATAAGTTTATGAATAAATAGATAAATTGTCTCTTTTTAGTTTTATTTCCCATAGCTCCTATACTATATAATGAACTTCGCAACAATGGGACACACACATTCATAGGAATGTTTTGGTGAACATAAGGTGGGACGCCCTCAGGTAATGTAGCTGGTACAGTAAGAATTCGGACCAATGTGCGTGTGGCTGCGCAATATCAGTTTCTTTTCTGATCAAATTCATGTGGCAGTGGGGGTTTGAGGGGTCGGGTACTTAGCAGCAAAAAGCGTACTTCAATGCCGTCATTAAGTATGAATTGACTTGTAGCAGTTAGATGAGAAATGCCGAGAACTAAGATTGCAGAGGCCTATGTTCAGCAGTGTACTGGAATGGAGTTGTTTACTGGCAGTTTTGCCCTATTGAGAGATTCTAATTAAACACTGTTCGACCCGAGAGTTGAACCCAGGACCACATACTCATTTGCGACCACTATTGAACAATATAGTTGGGGCGGTTTCGCACTACACGTCCGTATCCGTGATCAGTGTCGATGACGTTCTGAATTATGACGGATACAGTTCGGATGTAGTGCATAAGCTTCCCTACAAGAAGTACTACGGCTACTTCGGAACCGAAATTTCACGGACACGGATCTGATGTAGTGCGTAAAAGCAGCAGTAGGTAAGTATTGGAATCAGTAAAGAACAAGAAAGTAAGTAAATAAAACAACGCAATAAAAATAAGTACTTAATTTATTACAAAAAAAAAATACAATACAAAAAGATCGTTTACCTATTCTAGACTTATGTAATAATCTCCTAAACGTCTAGTCCAAACTTAAGACTAAACGTAATAAATTCGTGCAGAGTGCGCTTGTACTTAACATGTATAAAAACTAACCAGGATTGTATGTATGTCCCTTTATTACTTAGAAATGGCTGGACTGACTTTGAAGATAGTTTTATTTAGCTAAATCTGATTTTTGGAAAGATCTTTTGGCGTTCAAATGACATTGATAGCGGTTCGCGTTAGACCAGCATCTCACCTGATGGTAAGCGATGACATGGTCGACGGTGAAGCACGCTTGCCTAGAAATAACCTAATCAATCTTGACTTAAGAAACCCCAAGGTTGTAGTTATCAGGAAACACAAACTCCGTCAGAGAATGGCACTCCTTAGCTGTACGCACAATGGAAGTATTTTCAAAACGTTTTGTGCCTATGGGTGGGATATTAATAGTTGTGAAATTATTATCTGTGGGAATTGATTTATAAATTAAGATGGCGGCATTCGTTTGGCATTTACGCGTCAAAAGATCTGTCAAATTCAAAATAGCTGTCAGTAAATGGGGTTTTCTTTTTCAAAGTATCAATGATTAAGGACAAATTCTATTTTTTTAGACCCAGAGATAAAATGTAGCATGATAAAATTTATTTTACGTTATTTTCTGTCACTGTCACCATACTAGTATATAAGTCCCTCATTTGACCACTATCTAAACTGATGGTAAGCGTTAATGTGGAGGACAATGGGGCACGCCATTGGAAAAAACAAAAATGTATGCGAATGCCCACGCTGAGCCTCTGTCCACTCCTGGCTTGTTACTTAAGTGTCCTGGGTCTGTGTCTTTAGGTATTAGAGAAGATTTGGCTTATGTTCTAACAAATAGAAGGCTTGTTTGTGGCGACCCGGCAGACAACTGTCTTTAGATCCGTGAAGGCTTCATCTTGGATTGCTTGGTCGAATTTCTGTGAAAGAAACAATAAAATTAGAAAAATCGGTAGGTATGTAATTTTGAGGTTTGCCGGGTCTCGCTATTCCAGGAGCTGAACAGAAACGTTTGAGACGTTCTCCTAATAGTGTGGTTTGAGGAGAATGCTTTATAAGTCAGGTTACAATCACCACACCAGATGGATTGGTGGTTACAATGGGTACCTATGTTGTTTTGAGGAGTTAGGAAGATACTGGTAGTGACTCTCCTGGTGAAAAAGCTTGCAACCATAAAATAATGATGGGTAGAGACCGGGTATTAATTAAGAAGTAGAAACATAGCCAATGCTGAATGTTTGCACTATGCATGTTTTATTTTTTTATAGTTTTTTGTATAACTTCATCAAAAGTTACCGGAAGATTTACGACCGACAAAAAGGCGACTCATTGATATTTAGTGACTGTACCTATTATACATACGTAATACCAGAAGCATCACAAATGTTTCATCATAATTTTTCATCTCATAGACAAAAATATAATGTCTCATGTGTCTGTAACCTATAACTACACCGGCGTATATACCATTCACTTGTCAGATAATAGGTAGAAATGTAAGTAGACTAGCGTCCAGAATTCATTTCGATCACGGCGCTCAATACGAGTAGGTACGGAGATTAGCCATGGCACGGGAGATATAATAGTGCACAATTGAGTGATTAAACAATGGCACAGATAATATTACCCTAGCATACAGATGCCTCATCCCATACAAAGAATCCGTGCCGACGTAACTAGCGTTTTTCGTCTGATTAAGATTATTATTTTTATAAGTACTTCGATCACGTACGGTTTCGTTCCACGGCTATAGATGGTGTTAGCAGCGACTTGCAAGTAAAAGGGTTTTCTCGGTTCGTGACTATTGTTAACCGGCTTCCCAAAGAGGAGGTTCTATGTTCGACATTATGTTTTTTTTTTTTTTTTTTTTTATGTTCACCTTAATCTCCGTCAATTGTGGACCGATTTTGAAAATTCTTTTTTTGTTTGAAAAAGTATGTTCCGAAATTGGTCAAGATCTGATCTGAACTTCGGAGATATACAACAGAACTCTTCAATAAATAACGGCAAATCACTCGGGATTGCTGCAATCGCATGTCTGTTTGTTGTTTATACCATTTCATAACATAACATCACGCTAGTACGCTCTTAAGGGCTATGGATATCTCTCATTTCACCGGTTATGTTCAAATTTCATGAAATCTATTCTGGCGTTATAGTTACCTTACTAACTTGCCTATTAGGTAGGACAACTAAAAAGTGAATAATAAAAAAACTTATTTGCAAAAATATACTACCGTCTTCCAATTTTTATGATCAATTCTAGAAAATATTAATTTTACACACAATTCAATAACGAATCGATGCATATCGCGTCATCTAGTGGCATTTATTTGAACCGAATTTTCTTTGTTAGCGCTGAGACCCAGTGATACTGGTATACTCTGTTCTCTTACTCCAACGTCTATGGTCGTTACCTCACTCTATATGACGATAGTAAAATAAAGTTATATGTAAAGTAAAGCCAGTTTTAATAGAACCTACCTCATTAACAATAATGGTAGGCACGAAGGACAGTGGTCTCTGGACGGTGGCACTCTTGTCCCCGTAGGTGGCGAGCAGGTTGTCTCCCTGGTCGGAGGAGGCGCATCTCTTCAGCTTGGCTGACTCCGAATCCTTGTTCACTTGGGCGAGGCACTGGAAGAAGAAGCATATAGTTTAAGATATGAAGCACTGTCTTTTTCAAGGCTACTGTGGTCTTACTGGGCTGCTATCTCACAGGGATGGTGCATTTTTCGGGGATAATATAGCGCTCAAAGACAGTGTAGCTTTATACACTGCACGGTTTGCGCTGTGGTTGTGCGATTGGCTGCTGCGCTGCGTTTCACGAAACACATATTTGTATAGTCTATGGATAGTTGTTCCGGATCTGGGTGTTTGTGTATGTGTGTTTAAATGTTTGTAAACGCACCCACGATACAGCACAAATTCCGCCAGATATTAACTATATAGCTTCTACAAAGATTTGATTAACTTAGATACTTACTATGAGCTGTTTTATTTAGGGTAGTTTGTATATATGTGATTTTATATGTTTGTAAATGCATCCACGATACAGGAGTAATAGTATGGAGTAACGTTAATAACTTAAATTTCAAAAATACTACGGTTCTGTGTAAACCATTTTTAGATTCAGGGATCTGTTTGAAAATTAAGCTTAAAATGGCAAATTTAACAAAAATGGCCCTGCCAGTTGAATGGTTGCTTTTGGATATGTGAAAAAAATCACGGCTGTAGAATATATAACAAAATTAAAAGGAAAGCTATCACAGCTAAGTAGGCTTTACAAGTTTACGAGTAATAGTCGACCAACTTATAAAATGTACAGGAAAAGTGAACATTTTGTATTTTGATGTATGGGGACAACAGTTTTCGAACGGCAAAGTTAATTTTGTCCCTTCGTTAGAGCAATGCTCGGTGCTCTTATTGTTTATCAACGTTGGTAATGTTACCTATTTATTTTGGTGAATGTATTGAATGGAGCGGAACCCTCTGTGCGCGAGTCAGACTCGCACTTGGCCGGTATTTTTCATTGGTGATAATCTCGCGTTTGACCACTATCTCACCTGATGGTAAGCGATGACGTCGACGAGGAAACACGCTTACCTAGAGGTAATTTAACCTATTCACTCTCGACTTAAAGACTACCAGGTTGTAGCTATCAGGAAACACAGACTCCGGCAGGGAATGCCACTCCTTAGCTGTACGCACAAATGGAACGGGTTAGGAGGAATTGCTTAATATAAAAAGGTTGTATCTTACCGTGTCTAGAGACTTGTCAGGGTTCGCCTGGTTCATGAGGCAGATGACCAGCTCCATCTTCTCCGTGTCCAGGAGGCTGCGGTCCTTCAGGATGCAAGCTTGGATCTGGAGACGAGAGGAAAATAATTTAGAACACAATTGAAGAGGAATAAGTAACGCATACACTTGGAAAGGCCCTTTGTCCAGAGAAGAACATGATGTTTATATAATTTTCGCTGATCGGACACAAAGCTTAAGTACCTACCCTTATAAAGCGAATACTTAAATCTCTTAGAAATCAAAATTACGCACCTGAGATAGTTAACAAACTACAAGGCTGATAGTCTTATACCTAGCTACATTATACCTTCACAACTACTAAATCCAGTCAACCGAGACTAAGGCCGCGCGCAGCAGTGGTACATGGCCCTACTAGGTATGTCCTAATATGGTAACATAACGGCTATCCTGCGCGACAGAGCCGGACTGCGACTGTGCGGGGCCTCATTGGCGTATCCAGCATTTGCTTAGGGGTGGGGCAAAAGTATGGAAACTAGAAAAATTGTTGAAAGTTCAGAGGCGGACCAAATCTGTCGGGATCCAGGGTGACGGGGTCCAAAAATATACAGTGGCCCTTGAACTGGTACGCAGAAAATTAAAAATGTCAAATGAAAGGGCAATTCGCACGCGTGATCGAATATTTCTGTAGCCATCTTGTAGTTATTCTCTTTGAACAGTATTTTTTTAGTTACGAGTCAGAGTGAAGAGTGGGACAGGTTGCCCCATCTGCCCTACCCTGGGTACGCCCATGCGGGGCCTGTAGCACATTCTACAAAGGGGTCTAGTAAGAAACTACACATACTCTTAAGTACTAAATACATTTCTTCGAACTAAATCTATTTATCTTCGTTATTATTTGTATTTTAACCAGTTTTCAGCGTCGTCGATAGCGTTTCGATTTTATTTATCTAAAAGCCCATAATTATAGTACTTCTTTATACTCGTAACTGCATGTAGATTTATACAAATGAAGCTAGATGCAGAATAAAGCGAGCTCGAAAAGTTTAGTTTTGGGATCATCATTTCAGCCAAAAGACGTTCACTGCTGAAGAGCCCTATTCAAATGATAGTTAGGTTTTATATTGACCTTTCTCATGCAGAAGTTGGAATATCTTTCGATCAATCAATCAGTCTTTATTTGTAAACCTAAGTAGGTTACAGCAGTGTGCAAAATGTTACAATAATAAAAGTTTCTCTACGTTTTGTCATGTGGCGTACAAATATACATTTATGTGAGGCTTTTGCCAATTAGGTAAATTAATTTTTAATCATTCCTTTCCTTTTCTATATAAGACTACTTATGTAGAAAAGCTTAAGAATTAAACAGTATAGGCTGCAAGAACTAACGAAGCGAACTCAAAATATTTAGCACCTTGTCTTGAATGGGACAAATGTGTTTTAAAGTCGCAAGTGCGGGGCCCACAAACCGCGGACTCCATCTCATTTGCTTGTATCTAATCCGGCCCTGCAACGCGTGTAGACTCATTGGGCTGCAATGTGCCGAGTTGAGATACAATCACGGACGACGAAGGTAATTTGTACAGTGTATTTAAGTACTATTGTAATTATGAAGGCGGTTAGATGAGTTACTCGTAGGATTGTATGGAGGAGAATATAAGGAGTTAAGGTAAGTATTGTTGCTTTTGATAAAAACTAGCTTTGCCATAGTTCATCTATTTTGCTTAAAATAATATTGAGAACTAACGGACGCCTCGCGGTTTCACCCGCGTATTTTCCGTTCACGTGGGAATACATTGATAAAAAGTAGCCTATGTCACCCGGGGATAGTGTAGCTTCCCAACGGTGAAAGAATTTTTGAAATCGGTGCAGTAGTTTTTGTTTATTTATTTGTTACATACAAACGTACAAAATTCCAAAAATACAAATCTTTCCTCTTTATAATAATAAAGTGTAGATATAGATTAAGGGCGGTTGTGTATTCACTCGTATTCTTGAACAAAACGCACTAATGGAGAAACAGAGATATCGTAGGCATGCAATGAGCAGAGAGTTCCTACTGAATTTCTAAAGTAAAAAGTCATAATTCGAGGTTTGGTTCTCGCCTATTTCCTCCACCAATATTGGGCAAATTTAAAAGATATTCCATAAATTGAATAAAAAAGATATATGTTGTGCGTCTCTGTTTTTCTTTTTTTCATTTATAGTTGTCAAATTTGTACACTAGGCCTTTGTCGACAGTGCAATTTTGAGCATATTTTGAGGGTTCTAGTGCTTCTAAAGATAATGTCTCATCAAAAATTAAAACAAATTAATATTGGTCCAATATTGGTGGAGGAAATAGACGAGAGCCAAACCTCGAATTAAGATTTTTACTTAGGATATTCAGTCGGATGTCTTCGACCGCATTTCCTCTTATCTAGACACACAATTAAATAGTCCACAACTTAGTTCATATCTCATGAAACTTTGTAATCATGGAGAAACCCAATAAAAAAATCCCAACCTTGGGATGGGAATAGCCAAATCACTTTCAAAGATCTCATAAAGTCGTTTATGAAGTTACGACTATCAAACTAACGACAAAGACTAAAAACTCCTTTTTCTTTACAATACACTTTTTTATCTATATTTTTTAGGGTCTTTTATTATTATAAGGCACGTTACTATCCAATATAATAATAGCAAGTCTACTTAGTAAATATATATAAATTGTATACCTTGTTACCGTAGCACTCATCAGGTCCATGGTGGCAGGTGAACTGCCACTTGCCGTTCACTTTGTCGTGCTGGAAATAGATAATAACACAAATTAAGTCAAAGATAATGAGAAAATTTAATGTTATTTCTATCTTGGTGTTCACATATAATATATGAAAACAGGACGTCTATATTCATCAGATTTTAAGGCAGAGGTGTTTCTATACGGGGTTTGTTTCTATACCCGACTACGGCGAAGCAAAAGGGAGGGTTATGTTTTCACCGGTATGAGGGTATGTATGTTCATCCGTTCTCTCATAACTTCTAAACTACTCATCATAATTTGATAAATGAGGTGTCGTTGTAAGCGTCTTGTTTGTCCGCTGGTGGCTATGTGGCGTCACATAAAATTCAACCCGCTCCCGGGCTCCCTCTAGGGGGCCAGAAGTTTTCACCCCACCCTATCATGTGTGGTATCATTGAACAGGTATTTTAAAATGAAGGTAAGGTTTGGTACATCATATATTTGTCAAGAGAACCGATTGTGAGATATATCCCGTCAAAGTCATGAAAACTAAATTTTTACCCGACTACGGCGTCGCAGTTTGTTGTTCGGTTAGTACGTATATAAGTATGTATGCATGTATGTCGATTTGTTTCCTCATTACTGAGTCTCCCAAATTTCGAATCATAACCCCTATGTGTATGTTTCGTTAGCTAACATAACTACTTACACACATAGCACATACCTACCTATATCCTTAATGAATAGGAAATTTCCTGAATCAACTACTTTATCGTTATATGTTATTAAAAACTGCTTCTGCTTCTGTAAATGAAAGGCTTCCTCCTAGGGTGTTAACTTAACTATAACTTCAGTTCTTTGCTGTAACAAAACGCTTGATGTCGTTCTGTACTATGTCTGCTGCTGTCCACCATCTAGTGACTTACCGTGCTCTTGCCGTAGGGCACCATCTTGACCTTCACAACTCCTCGGAAGTCCCTCCACACGGGCGCCAGCTGTGCTGTGATGAAGCGCTTGCTGTCCGGACAGAGGGATTCGTAGTACACGGCGATCTTCACCTGCAGACAGACGGGATTGGGTTATTTGGGCAACTACACCATTTATTTATTTAATTTTATTGCAACAGTTGGAAACCAATTACAGTAAATACTATTTTAATAAAATAAACTATTATAAAAGCTTATTAAAATGAACAAAGTAATATTTAAAGTAAAAACATAAAAAAGGTTGCAAGTTGTCCATAGTCCATGTGGGTTTTTGAGCAATTTTTTACCCCTGATGCTCGGGAGCACGTGGCAAGTAACTAGAAATTTTGTGCAATTCATTACAGTGTCTGAGATCGCCTACAGGGCCTCAGTTAAAGAAAACCTTGCAAAGGCATAATGGACCTAATATATAAACACGCAATGTGATGATCAAGCCACGTTTGTTCAGTAAGTATGAGAAGAGGACCTTGCCTCGCAGTAATGATCTACAGGTAACCATCTATTAGTAAAGAATATGGACGAAGCAGTATCTGCATTTATAAACTCTATGCATTAGACTGAACAAACAAAGCAACAATGAATTTTTTTTTAACAAAAAATGTTAAATCAACTTCCAAAACAAAACACTACAAAGTGAAAAATAATTTTATTTTCGGAAGTCGGTGTTTTTGGTACCTTTTTTTTTTCTTTTTAGGCACAGACTTCCGTAAAAATTATTTTAAGAAGTCGGTGTTAAAAAGGTTTTTATGTTTCTCTTTTTATTTTTGGTACCTTATGATAACCATGGAAATACACATTATTAAGGATAACTTAACAAAACTAGTTACTCTTTTTTAAATAATTTGTGCAAAATAAATGGAACCACATGAGAAGCACCAGGTTTTAAACCAAAAACAATCATCAAAATCAGTTCATAATTGGCGCTGTAATCACGTAACAAACATACAAAACATACAGTCGAATTGATTACCTCCCCTTTTTTGAATTCGGTTGAAAAACCATGATGATCTGTATTTATTTTAAGATCTCTTGCATGCTGACAATTTGTTATGTAAGTACATAATGTGTTGTACTTCTAATATGAGCTGATAAATGCATCTTATAATGATCTTATACAATTATTAACTCTGGGTTGCCTGGAAGAGATCGCAGAACGCGATAATGCCTCCTGTTGTATGTTTGTTTTTATTTTAAGGTTTACAATAAAGTAAATATAAATAAATAAATAACTTATGGTGGTTACTATACCTTATGGTCATCCCCCTTCTTGCCTTTAGCTAGCACTCCGCAGAACAGCGCCACCAGACACAACACGGCTACAGTCTTCATTTTGTTCTGGAACAAACAAAACACGAGCTTTTTATTAAATCTTTGCCATAAGAAGTCACTCTGACGCTCAATGATGGTTGACAGTCGTCACGGGTTGTCAGAAGACCGACAGTCTAACATCGTTAGGGCTCAAGTCAGTAGGTTTGATAAGGGAAAAAAGGTCTTGAGTTGAGAACGTTAATTTTAATAAATACTAGCGGACGCGGGACGCCTCGCGGTTTCACCCGCGTAGTTCCCGTTTCCGTGAGCATACAGGGATGTAAAGTAGCCTATGTCACCCGGGGATAGTGTAGCTTCCCAACGGTAAAACAATTATTGTTTCTCACAACTCACAAAATTACGTTAATTTGACCTCACACTTCAAAGCTACTTTGATGAAAATATCAAACGCGCTATATGTATGCCTTTAATATACCTCGATTCCATGGGATCTCATCATCAGATCTTAACCTGATGACCATGGGACCACCTGGGAAGCAAAAGAAGAATTTTTGAAATCGTTCCAGGCATCTTTGAGTAATCGGGTAAAATACATAAAAAAAAGATTGCGACGAATTGAGAACCTCCTCCTTTTTTTGAAGTCGGTTGAAAATAGACAGACTTCCAATACAAACACTAATAAAAATAGGAACTAAAACGAGAAAAATAAAAACTTTTTAACAAACTTTTTACTTTAGACTCATAAGAACCACACCGTTATCTACGCGATGTTGGTGCCATGTTTGTAAGTTTCCCACCACACAGCGCATTGTTAGTATTGTTACGTTTACAAGAAATGGTTCACGTAACACTTCGATAGCTATGTGTACGTTAATCTGTATTGTTTGCGAAACATGCACGGTTTTGTGCGTCGCGCCGTGTACTGGGATGTGTTTGAGAAAACTGTGGAGTCAAACTGTGATTGAAGCGGTTTGTGAGCAAATAGTCTCAGACTGCTCGTTGACGTTTATCAATACTTATGACGATTACAGTTTTCATGGATAGGCAGAAGACTTTCAAAATCAGACCCTTTCTTCTTAATGTCCGCCTGGATTACTGTACCTATGTGTCCTTCGTTGACTTGTGTGTGACCTGGCAGTTGAGATTGTGTCATGCTCTCTCAAATATCTCTCTGATGGTGGCACATGTATTGGATCATTCGGTTGGCTTCATGATGGTTGAGCTGAGTGGTGCCAATTCATGCGTCATGTTCGTGAACGGCCATCCGTTGGGATTGGTCATAACTAAACTGCTTCGCCCTGCTTTTAATTACGTACTTATTTTATTTTTGAATTTTTTGTTTGACCCTAGACGCTTCTACGTGCACGTCTTTTTACATCGTTCTCACATATTATTAAGATTTTTTCCTAACAAGAATGATGTACCCAAATAATTGTAATTAAAATTGATGGGAAAGAGTGTCCGTGGAGTTTATTGCCCGTTCTTCTCCATAGAGACCTACTGACGCGTGCGAATGTGCAACTAGATTCTTATTTTGTTTGACAATTCAAAAGTACCTATGTGAGGTTTAGTTGAATTATTTTTTTTTTGATTTTGATACCTAATTATTTGAGGATCGGAGAGGAAGACTCAAAAATGAAGGATGGACTAATAGTGAAAAATGATTGTTACTTATGGCTAGAACTAGAAAATGCCTTTGTAAATAAGACTTGTGGCAAACCACAGAAGCAAAGTTGTAAGATAAAGCTACTTTTCTCAGTGAATATAACAAATACGGAAGCAAATATTCGTCTATCAAAAAGCATATAAGTGTTAAATAAAATTTACTACCTCAAAATCAGCTGACCACAACACGACAGCAGAGCTAATATGTTTTCTAACCGATAATATACTCAGTAGCGTACTATCTACAGTGGGTACTTGTACATCAGTTGTACTTTCTAAGTGACACACGTAATGAGTGGTAAGTGGGTCAAGCGGTGACCCTGGGGTCCAAGTCAAGAGTGGAAGAGGACTTAAGTTTACAGACATTGCTTTTATCAAGATTTTTTTTCTGAGTGTTTGTTTTTGCGGATCATATATTAACAGCCACACAGTTCGATCTTCACGGTTTATGGGCTCTTTAAGCCAACGCTTGCCGAGGTCTCCGATGCCTCGGCAAGCACGTTAAGCCGTTGGTTCTGGCTGTCATTTCATGATCTTTGACAGTCGTTGTATAGTCCATTGCCGTTTGGCGCACGGTTGGCGCAGTGGTTGAGCGATTGACTGCTGTGCTGCGTGTCGCGGGTTCGATTCCCGCACGGAACAAATATTTGTATGACCTACAGATTGTTGTTTCGGCTCAGGGTGTTTGTGTATGTGAGTGTATATGTTTCTAAACGCACCCACGATACAGGAAGAAATAGTGTGGGGCAACGTTTTAAATAAAAAAAGAGAAAAAAAAGTAGAAAGCCAGGATATCTGACACCAGTCTTGCCAAGAGATATCGGGTTACCCAGCTACTAGGTTGTGGAGGTCAGATAGGCAGTCTCTTCATGTAAAATTCTGGTACTCAGTTGCATCGAAGCAAATATCACACAGAAGATACCTGGATAGGAGTAGACGACTTAGAGTGGTTCCGCATTACATCCAATCCGTGTCCGTAAAATTTCGGGCCCGAAGTTGCCGTATTACTTCTTGTAGGGAAGCTAACGCTCTACATCCGAACGGTATCCGTCATAATGTGTCATAATTCTAGGATCGGATTTAGTGCATAAACGAGAAGTATTCTTAGCAGGGGAAAGGTGTGATTTAGTGTTTGTGTTTCTCTGGGTGCCTCTTACTATGTTATAAAACATTAATTTTCTCACAACACTTACAATTAATCATAATCTTTGTTTGTAAACATAGTAGAGTAACACAGTGTGTGAGATGTTACAACATACTTAGGTTCTCTATGTTTTGCCATGAAGCGTACAAACATTATAAAAATACATAATATCACGTCTCACAATGGGCCTCATCAGAAAGCTTATAGTCACCCAAACGGCAATGGAGAGTGCTATGCCCGGGGTGGCGCGGGGTTACCGACATCATCATCATCATTAGTCTATTAACATTCCCACTGCTGGGACACAGGCCGCCTCTCTGTGAGAGGGAATGGGCGGAACCACCACGCGGGCCCAGTGCGGGTTGGTGGATGTCACATGTATTCGATTTTTTGGTTCTAGGACATACCGGATTCCTCACGATGTTTTCCTTCATCGTTTAGAGAGCAGTGGTGATGAAATAATTTACACAAAGTAAAGCACCTGCCTGGACTCGAAACCACGACCTACAACTTGTAAGTCGCGGGCGATACCACTGGGCCACCACTGCTCTCGTTACCGACATAGCCCGAAGAATTGCCAAACTTAAGTGGCAGTGGGCAGGGCACATTGCTCGCAGATCGCAGAACAGATGGCCGATGGAGCAGAAAGATTTACGGAGTGGCGACCGCGAATCGGAAGACGTTGCGTTGGAAGGCCTCACACTAGGTGGACCGATGACCTGGTGAAGTTTGCGGGAATCCGCTGGATGCGAGACGCACGGGACCGTTCAAAGTGGCGACGCTTGAGGGAGGCCTATGTGCAGCAGTGGACGTCTTACGGCTGATATGATGAATTATTGTTTAAAGGTTATCGCTGACTTATCAAGTCTGACTTATCCTCGCCTTCAACCAGGTGTCAACCTGTCGTAAGCACGTAACCGGAGGGGATCAATACCTCCGGCATATCGACTAGGCTACAAGAAGAGAAACAAGCGGGCCTACGAGACGGCGAAACGTAAGATGGAGATGGTGAGACTGTGGTGAGACGATAGCTTTCGCGAGCGCGCAGTGCGGCCGGTTAGGAGCATTTTATAAAGTTGGTTTTACTTCGCTACTTGTCAGGCAACTGGCTAGACTCTATGCGCTGATCAAGCCACCTGCCAGTGCATTTTCGTCCTTAGGGACACACACAAATCAAACAATTGACAGACAAACGCTACCGTTCGTGATTCGCGTCACTCTCAAACGTGTTCTCACATAGCAACGTCCGCTATTGTCCACAAACACATCTTAACTGTATACTGACAGCGCTTTCTCCGCGCTCTCTGTACCCCATGTATAATGTATATGCAACATGTCTAAGTAACTAGCTTTTACACGTGACTTCACACGCATACAAAGCATCACCAATAGACTATCTAATCTTAACGAGTAGAATTACAAAGATTTAAATGTTTGTTTGTATGTTTGAAGACGTGTCTATATATCGGACTTCCACAGACCACAACCCAGTAACTGGATAGTACCCTTTGGTAAGACTGTAGACATATTTGTCAGTTATGAAGTGGATGGTCACCCGTCCACTGACCGACCTCGGCAAAACCTAGAAAGATCGCTGTTTTTCAACCCCCGACGCGACGCAAAAAGACGTGTCTGTGTGTGTCTGTCTGTGGCATCGTAGCTCCCGAACCGATGAACCGATTTTGATTTTGTTTGAAACGTGACATTGTCGAGAGTGTTCTTAGGTATGATTGATTAAAATTGGTTGACCCGTTCAAAAGTTATCCGCATTTTACTCTTTGAATCTGGTTTTTTTCGTAAGATACTCGTCTCATGTCATAATTACGTGTTTCGATAGATTGTTGATTGAAGCGTGTCTACTAGTAGGAATTTTATATATAGTTTAAAAATCATGAAATAAAAATTAAATTTAAAAAACCTCCGACACAAAAACCTCTAAAAAGAAAAAATATAAGCCTCGCACTCGCGTCGGAGTACTCGTAATTTATGTATCGAGTGTTTTATAAATTTTAAAATTACATTTTGTGTAGACATAAACTCCTCAGGTCGTCACACAAATCCTCGGCAAGCGTTGCTCAACCCTGAAGATCGACTCGTGCGTCTGTTATTATAAAACTACAGCTCCTAATCCCCTACCCGAGAGATTCTTATTTCAGAATTCATTCGACAAATGAGTTCAGCCGCTGTCACCGGCGCCAAAGACGTCCAAATTGACACCAAGTATTCTTTAGCATTGATACAGCGACCGCAAGCTGACCCAGTTGTGGGCGTTACGCAAATAAGCCAGTTCACACAATTACCCACTATGCTACTTAAGTTACTGTGTGCGCTCTAGCTTATCAAGTAACATCTCGGACAATGTCGCAGTTGTCTTAAAATGGGGCTCGTTTTGAAGCATTCTGAGATTATGCATCGCGAAGAAGAATACGGCTTAAGGCTGTCGGACACAAACCGCCAGCCGCCTCTGTCTGCCAGCGACTTCGCCTAAGAGAGTCGGACTCGGAAATTGTCCCAAGGGAACTTGATCCGGTGATAAAGAGTATTTTTTGCCCTTCTCCAAGTTCAAATATATACAGTGCATTGCAGTGGTTTAGGCGTGAAAAAGTGAAGAAGTAAAGTAACAAACAAACAGATAGAATTATATTTCCATTTAATATACTAGTTTGGATTTCTTTACCAATAGAAGAATTTACAAGCATTCATCCGATTTTGAAAGCTGTATTCTCCGAAGAGCTTGACAAAGACACAGAGATGTAGGTATGTCCCACCCGAATTCACGCGATCCTTTGGGCCAATTAATCGTTTATGACGAACCTATCGCGAAAGCCTAACCCACAGCCTAATTGTCAAGGCAAAGGGTTTGACCGCCATCAATCGATTAATCAGTAGTTAGATTAGGTTAGGTTAGCAATCTACTAAACTGTTTCTCAACTTTGTCGGGGTCAGTTGCCAGTCGAATCTGATACCGGAGAGACCAGTTAAAAGGAGAGGAAAATGTGGCAAATATATTATCATCAACTGGGTACAAATCTCGATTCTAACTGTTATCTATTGAGAAATTATTTTCAAGCTTGAGTAAAGGAACATCAAAATCTTACCTTTATAACCAAATTCAATAAAACGTGAAAGAAACTTGGCATCACTTAGCTACAAAACATTTATACCAAAATCTACTACCATTAACTAATTTTACGGATAATAATTTCTTTAATTTTGTTACTCAAATCACATATTAATCAAATAATTGACGTTTTTCCTTTGTTTAGAACGACATTTAAATATAGACTGGTCGTCTTGAAGCTGTATTACGTACTGTTTCATTTGAGAACTGATAATATTTGACCCGAGACACATTATCTCGTTGGGTTATCAAAAGAGTTTAATATGTGTAAATAATAAATAAAATGGCGCCTCGAATTATCAGGGAGAAGACAAAAATGTGTAATGAGAACAATGTTCTGTGTCGTTTGAAAGAAATGGTCACGAGTCTTATGTGATGACCTGGGGATCAAAATACTGCTAAAGTTCAGTAGGCACTATGTTTATTTCAAAACTTACGACTCGCCCAAGCTTCGCACGGAACAAATTATCCTATCAAAAACACAATATGTAAAAAACATCGTGTTCTTCTAACGCAAAAAGTTGTGAGATCGATCGGAAGAACATACATCTAAATTCTAAGTCCTTTTTAAGGAGACGTATCAAGGACTCAGCCGCCATGAAATTGACAAAATCCCTCAATAATTAATATCGATAAATAATTAGGTAACTCTCAATTTGATTATGGAGAGCTGAGTCCAGGCTGAGTGAAGTGGAGGAAATTACTTAGAGTATTGAAGTAAGGCACGGGATGGCTGATAAGATGGCTGGACGACTCGCGTTTGACCACTATCTCACCTGATGTTAAGCGATATGATGCGGTCGACGATGAAGCACGCTTGCCTAGAAGTAGCCTATCCACTCTTGACTTAAAGACCTCATGTTGTAACTACTAATATTTGCACAATACTAAGACAGGGTCAACTAAACCCAGCGAGGTTAACTGCAGGCGCAATGACCCACATTGACCAATTGACTCCCATTGTGACGTGACGTCACGGCTATCAGCTGACGTGAGGTAGGGACAAAGGTAATTGAGCTATGTCGCGAGGTGATTGCTCATCAGTTGCTAAGCATAAGCATAGCATCCTATAATGATCGCACTGCTGGAACACAGGCCTCCTCTTTGTGAGTGGAACTTAGTGGGGGTATAGTTGCCTCAGGGGTATAGTTGCCCTGATTGTAATTACTCTAGTTTCACTGATGAATCGTATGCTATTTTATTAATTTATAGAAAGATTCTCCAACTACCAGTAAGTTGACCGTGGGTGTCTGTGCGATTGCATGGGAAGCCAAAATGCGATCGAAGTTTTTGCGGGATAGATGTCCTGTTTCTCTATTCTAAACGTAATTTACATGAATTAGGCAACTATATGTCCCAAAATATAGAGGTTCGTAAGAATCGCTAATACTCTGGCAATATTAAAAATAATGTTTTTAACTTTTCATAAATTTGTAGATAAATTATTCATTAAAACATCTTTTCTAAAAATCTTTTTTCGTATTCTTCGCAGCAAACCCTTTCATTTAATATGCATATAATGGCAGTGCACAAAAAATAACTAGCCCGCCATCATGGGCCTTCCGCCAGGTTGGTTTTAGAATGACGTCTCTTAGCTAACCATGCATTGTGTGTCATTCAAACTAAACGTGTATTCAAAATTTCATCTTAATCGGTGGATGAAAATTGCTTTAAAATTCAGTTGCAAGATTTGACCCGAACTCACTTACATACATACATTGCAAGTTAAATAAAAGCTTTTAAAAAGGAAAGTACCGGCCAGTTTTACAAATAAACCTTTTTTCCTTTTGTACTGAGAGATATAGAGTGATTTCACAAGGTGTGGCAACCTGGTAACTATCCGGCTTTTACCCTAGTACTACAGACACGGGAACAATGAGAATTGTTGGATGCCACATGTCTTCGACTTTTTGGTTCTAGGATACGCCGGGTTTCTCACGATGTTATCCTTCTACTTAGTTCATCTGCTTAGCCCCTGTTAACTACGTTGGTTTACAGGCTAACTAGATAGCGTTTAATAACAGTATTTTTACATGGAGCGGCTACCTAGTTAACTTACACAATCTAGGGGTAGCATGGCCCCTTGGTAGACTGATTGACCCGACAAATGCTGTCCTTGTCCCATAGAATAGTCGACAGCATCGAACAGTTCTGTCTTCTCAGTAACAAAATCAAAATCTCATTTTTTTATTTCACGTTGGCCTACATGGGCACTTATAAAACGTCGACAAAAGGTGCACGGTTTGGGTTGGTCGTTTCCTATGGAGAAGAAGCGGCTAGAAACTCCATGGTTACTCTTATAAAAATGGTTTGGATTTACAATATTTCCATACTGTACCTAGATATGGGGGGACAACGTTAGCCCGACAATAAGTCGTAAGAAACTAAAAAAAGATTAAACATTATATAAACAAAAGAAAAAAAGCAAAACCTGATAAAAAGTTAACAAGCATGTAAAAATCTAGAAGGCCTACAATGTTCACACATTCACAAAACAATCGGTAAAAGAATCTATACAAATGTAAAAAAAAAACTCAAGACATGTGGCACAAATGTTGTTATCATTGCTGTAACTATTCTTAGCAAAGAGCTATAAAGATGATTGAAAACCATTGTAAAAAGTCTAATTAAAAGAAGAAAAAATGAGATTGAGAATAGTTAGAGACATCCACATATTTTAACGGAAGGCACAACTTGGGTATGACCTACCAGGTGGAACGACGACCTAGTGAAGGTATCCGCTGGATGCGAGACGTACAGGGACCGGTCGATGTACCAATTTCGACAATGTCACTTCGTCTAGCGTCAATCTTAAGGTATTAGGTTATATCGTTGTAAATTGAGAGTGACTGATCAATTTTCGCGTTAAGATAAATCTCTTACAGACAGCCGAGTATTAATACGACCTGTCGTTGGTGTTAGTGAACTCACGACATCTGTGTCACGAACTCTTGGCCTCTGACCGGCTATCGTGTTAGATCGATTTATCTGTGTTAGGAATAGGTGACCGTTCTAAGGTGAGTGTAGACGTGCAGTGAAGATTTGTGGAGGGCAATGATACTTAGTAGCGAGTTGCCTCATGTCAATTATTGAAACTGTACTCAACCCAGACATACATCTAACTAGACGACACGATTGTATGTACTTCGCGTGCCAAAAAACGGAGAAAAGCTTTTCATTCAGCATGGAAATCCACGGAAATCTAGAAAAATGCCTCATTATACCATATAGAGCTGTAAAGAATGTATAGAAAAAGTTGGCCGAGGCATTGGAAATGTTTACTTTCATTGGTAAGTAAATCTGTTTTCAAATTGTTTGTGAAAAGTGGCACGCTTGGTTTTCATACAGATAAAAGGACTTGCGTTATCTAGTTAGATTTATGTCTGTGGTACACAATGCAAAATTTTAAATTCCCCCGAAACATTTTGTTTCATGATACATAATTTATCTAGTAGTAGACACTCTTCGATCGACAATCTATTGAACACGTAATTATGACACGATATTTTGCGAAAACACCCCGATTCAAACAGTTAAACGCCCATAACTTTAGAACGGCTGAACCGATTTCCTGAACACTCGATGAAGTCATCTTTCAAACAAAAACGAAATCAAAATCGGTGCATCCGTTTAGGAGCTATGATACCACAGACAGATACACAAACTTAGAAATCCCCTCTTTTTCCATCAGGGGTTGAAAACTAGTTCCTGCCAGCCGCTTCTTACGCGTAAAAAGCCGTTGATTATCCCAAAGGGCGAGGGTGTTTGACTGGATGAAAAGTACGCTTTGTCCTAATCTAGATCATTGTCTATTCGCGTGTAACATTATGAGTTCAGCGGTTTACACGAGAAAATATAACAGGCAGACAATGTAACTTTCGCATTTACACAGAAAATACACGTATTCGTTGTGCGCTTAGACATTCAAAAGCTTTTAGACTCTATGGAGTTTTCTACAATAGAAACACCATTTATTTTAATGGCAGTTTAACTCCGCTAACTGTTTAACTGATGCTCGAAATAGAAATAGAATTATTTGCAAACCGGTTTTGTGCAAATAATTCTATTTCTATTTCGAGCGAAAAAGTACAAACAGAAGTTTTAAATTATTTTATTTTAATACATAACATAACTGTAAATGCGGTTAACGGATAATTCTAGTTTCCAGTTTGGCTTTGTATAATTTAACTAATGTATTACGTTGTATGTTGAAACCTGGGGTCAACTCAAATTGCCACAATATCCGGTTGACCCAAAACTAAACTCTGACCATAGAACTAAGGTCACTGGTTCAACTCCCAGGTCAGACAAATTCAATCAGTCTGATAGGAAAATTGTTTCCTCTAGTCTAGCGACCGTCTGTCCAGTGTAAGGTCCTGAGTTCAGTTCCCGGGTAGTAATAATGATTGTACTATTAAAGATATCAGGTCATTCGTACTGTTATCTGTTTTAGAGGTTACTGACCGAGGTTGCTAAGAAATTTTGAAGGCCAGTATAAGGAGAACTTTGTAAACAAAGCATTAGTTTGAAATGAGAGTTGGTTGGTAATTTGGACGCTACTGTTGATGTAAGAACCAATTTAGAAAGGCCTATCGTTTGGAAGAAATTGTTTGAAGAGACAGGTCTTTACCAGCGGATACCTATATGTTTAAATCAAATTATGAGACTTATTTAAAACTCTCTGTTAAATGTCCCGAGTTCGATCTCCCGGTCAAGCAAAAGTGTCATTGACATTTTGTCTTTGGCGGAAAGGTAACCGTTTATCCTGGTATGGTCATGTGATGAAGAGGGATGAAACGCATGTTACTAAAAGAGTTTTGATTATAAATGTGGATGGATGGAGACGGAGGGAACGGCCGAAGAAAATATGGATGGACTGTGTGAGGAGTGATATGAAAGAAAAGGGAGTCCAGTGATAGCGTGACGGAGGACAGGACGGTGTGGAAGAAGAAAACGTGTTGCGCCGACCACAAGTAACATGCAAAGGGCAGAAAGATGAAAACGAATCTTAACTGGTGAATTTTGGGTATGTAATATTCAAATCTAATAGGCACACCATCTCTGCCTAAGCCTTCAATAAATACAAGCGTGAGCATGAGGTTATGTTTATAAAAACTTAACATAATATCGAAATTCCAGGCTGGTGCTTAATCCAACAACAACTCACTCAACAGTAGCGCTTAAGAATACTAGACTAACAATACTTTGACGACACGGTTGGCGAAGTGGCTGCTGTGTTATGTTGTCGAGGGTTCGATTCCCGCACAGAACAAATATTTATATGACCTGCATGCAGATTGCAGTTGAGTGTGTCATG
This sequence comes from Orthosia cruda, assembly GCA_964057195.1. Classification (NCBI taxonomy): domain Eukaryota; kingdom Metazoa; phylum Arthropoda; class Insecta; order Lepidoptera; family Noctuidae; genus Orthosia; species Orthosia cruda. Next base: position 512,248 of record OZ059856.1, on the reverse strand, counting down.
CTGTGTCTAATTTCTCTTTGATTGTGGCACATGTGTTGGATCATTCGGTTCTCTTTATGATGGTTGAGCTGAGTGGTGCCGATCCATGTGTCATGTTCGTGAACGGGCGCCATCGATTGGCATTGATTATAAGTTAGGTGCCTCGGCCTGTTATAGTATTTTTTTTTTATTATTTGTTACTCTAGACGCTTTTACGTGCACGTCTTTTTACATCGTTCTCATATATAATTATGTATTTTTTCAACAAGAATGATGTAACCAAAAACTTGTAATTCAAACTGATAGAAAAGAGTGTCCGTGGAGTTTCTTGCAATTTTTCTAATCTCCATTGAGACCTACCTATTTGTTTGACAATTCAAAAGTGCCTCTAAGGTTTATTTGAAATAAACTATTTGATATTGTGATAGTTACTCCAGTGGCTATTTGTGTACGATGTTTAAATATTTGTGAACTTATTACAATAGATATTAGAACGTTTTACAATAGATTTTATGTTTGGTTCCCTAGATAATCTAATTTAAGCAGACCTCTGACCTACAGCCAGTTATCTATTCGACCTTCTTACTGCTCAGATAACATTGTTTTGATACTAAATAAACTAATATTATGATAAGTGTTGCTATGCACTTGGACATAAGACTAGTCACTACCACTAAGTAGAAGATAGATACTGTAAAGTTTCACCACAATCCGTTCTGAGTTTTTGCGTTTGAGAGTAACAAACCTACATACATCTCAAAAATGTTAAAACGTTATATTATTAGTACAGTAAGACTTAACATATAACATACAAAAGATACATGAGGCGAGGACAAAAAAAAAATAGAAAAACCTACCGAAACTTGGTTTGTTCCCGACTGCAACACCTCATAATAATTATGACGTATTCCACTTTGGGCACCCGTTTTAACGGCACCTGTATTCCACAATCGGCACCTATCAATATTTTTCGCAGGTGCCGTAAGTGGAATGTTTTTTTATTTTTTATTTATGTCACATTTGGCACCTACGGATCAGTAGGTACTACTGTTAAGTACTGTTGGGACGTTTATTTTTATTAGGACTTCAAAATAAAAAACGCGATTAAAATCAGACTTCCTCCTTTGCTTTTTTAGTTAGCTGTTGAACATTATAAACATTTATACCCAAACTACCAGGAGGCCAGAATCATGAAGAAGTATTTGCGGGAGTAGAATCATAAGCGGTAGAGACTAACCGAGTACCATTAACTCAGGAGCCGTTAAAACGGGTGCCCAAAGTGAAATACGTCCATAATATTTAATGTATAATTTATACCTAGTACTTGTTTTTCTCTTTTCAGTTAATTATTTTTAGTAGACGGGTTTTTTTTTTAATAATAATTTGTTTTATTCACAGCGAAATCATGATGGCATGACACGAATACACGATACGTTACCCAGAGAAGGCCCCTGCAGCCTAACTGCGGAAGTGCTTGTCAATATTTACGCCTGTATCAATAAAAGACGGACGATCAAGATATAGGTAGTTAATCTGCAGCGCAGTTTCATCATAATCTGTTCAGTAGTTTAATAAGACAATCGCTAACTTTCGCTATTTAAAGTGTGTTTAATTTTTAATTGGCTTTTTCATAGTTAATCAGAACCGTTTTCCATTATTACAGAAATCAATTTGTGAAATAATTAGCAATAACTAAACAGTAGGTTTTAACCAATAACAGTTTCGTTTTTAGAGTTCCGTACCCAAAGGGTAAAAACGGGACCCTATTACTAAGACTCCGCGGTCCGTCTGTCTGTCTGTCACCAGGCTGTATCTCAAGAACCGTGATAGCTAGAGAGTTGAAATTTTCACAGATGATGTATTTCTGTTGCCACTATAACAAGAAATACTAAACACAGAATAAAATAAATATTTAAGGGGGGCTCCCATACAAAAAACTCGATTTTTATGCCGTTCTTTGCTATAATGGTACGGAACCCTTCGTGCGCGAGTCCGACTCGCACTTAGCCGGTTTTTTTTACCTGCCAGCAGCTGGGTTTATTTGTGTGAATGATAAATTGATAAGTTATTCTAAACATAATACAAATAGGTGGCTGAAATTATATTGTTTGGTTTCACATTTTAGAGACGAACATTTGGAAAGAGTAGGTACGCTTGGACAATGTTAAGAGGATGAATGAAAGGGGACTAACCACAGACATAAATCTAACTAGATAAAACAAGTTCCTCCATCTGTATGAAAACCAAGCGTGCCAATTTTTCACACAAACACAAATTTACTTACTAATGAAAGAAAACATTTCCAATGCCTCGGCCAACTTTTTCTATACATTCTTAACAGCTCAATATGACATAATTAGGCATTTTCTAGGTTTCGGTGGCTTTCCGGTGCCGATAATGCTAAATGAAAAGCTCAGATTACGATCATTGATCGTAATTTTACTCCGCACGCGAAATACATACAATCGCATCATCTGGTTAGATATATATCTGTGAGCTAACAAAAAAATTAAACATGTTTTTGGAAGTTGGAAGTCCAAGGCGACAGCTAATCTTATGTATTGTAGATCGTGCTGACATGAGTGACACGAAAAAAGAAGAATACTATCTGACTTACAGAAAACTGATACAGAGTTAATTAATAGTGTTAAAACACTCATAACCCAATTAGTTATTAAAGCAATTAAGATAATAAAAAATAATATTATAATTAAAGTCGTAAAACATCACGTTTACTGTTATTTTATAACATAACAGTGAAAAATACGAGCTTTAATAAATAAATGTGTGTCAGCACTGCGCGACCTCGTTCGATAGTGATGTGGTCTAACATAGAGGAAGACGAACGTTGAATCAATTTCGTCGTAAGTCGAATACTAAGTCAAGAAAATTGTCCATGTGTCTGTCAAGAATAGGTGCCAATACTTGGACAAAAGATCAAAACCGATTTTAAGATAAAAGACGTAAAGAACAATGGTCAGAAAATTGTTGATAAAATTATTAAGCGTCTACATATATGTAGCCGTGATAGATACCGATGAAATAATTTACTGAGGTTTATCAAATCGAGGTTATGGTCTATCAAAGACTGGCAAAAAAATCGTCATAATTGAAAACTCAGGTGACTAGATAATTGAAGATACCTTATTAATAAAATCACGGCTTCTGGCTATGCTGTGTTGCCATCATAGATTTTGTATGTTTTCGCTAATGTACAATCATTCGTCTGTCAACCGGCGTAATACGAGATGAACGACGTGATGTGGATTTCCGTCTATGTGATTGGACGATTTTTCATACCCTTTTCTCTTTGCCTTGCCGAATTCATTACGTAATAAGGTTGCAGTTCTAGAACTTCAAACCGGAATATCTTTAATTTCTGACTTCATATAAAAGTATAACTAAAGACAAAACTGTTCAGGAACTCAAACTCTATATTTTGACATATTTATCATAAGAAGACGCTAAAAAAAAATGACAGCAAAATTTGTTTGAGAGTTCGCCATTGTTCTTTGCCTGTCGAATACAACATAGGGCTGACGTTCTTATAGATCTAGAAGATTATGCTGAGATTAATATCACAGAGATTTTAGTAAAGATACTAATGCAAGCAATAGAGGTAATTTATATCACAGAGATCAACCAAACTTATCCAATATGATTGTTGACGTTCAAAAAGTGCTGCCTCTCAGCCTAGTTTTAATAATATGACTTTTGATTTTAAACGTTGAAAGTAGCACACTTACGTATAGCGACAAACCAAAACCACTACACATTTTAGTCGAATGCTGTCTGTTTTACTCCGGCAAACTGTCCTGGTACCAGTAATTGCTCGTTTCCTGCCGGTGCGAAGGCCGAATTCGGCATGGTTCGTAAACTACGAACAGCACTCTTTGCCCATCCCTAGTCGTTAGCTTGCGGTTGTAGTAAATATTTGCATAATTTTTGTATCCGTAATTTTTGCAATTAGCATTCATTGGGTAGCTGAGAGTATCTCGAGTCTTTGTTCTATAACATTACTTTTTGAAAGCTTCTCCAATTTTGTGGACCATAACGGTTTTTAGTTAACGTATTTTTTAACCGACTTCCCAAAAAAGAGGAGGTTCTCAATTCGGATGATTCATTTATAGACGGATTTGCTAAATTCTTAAATTAATCATTTGGTGAAGTGGAACTGATGAAGAAGACCTCAGATAGCCACAAGTACTTTTTAATAAGTATGTCATGGGTATAAGATATCTCGAATAGTTAAGCGACTATGATGAAGCAAATACATATAATTAAATGGTACTGATGAAAATGGTACCATCGAACTGATCTGATGATGAAGCCGGAAGGTATCCTAGTCGTGTGTTTGGGCTTATTGAAATTGAAATGAGATGTATTTTGGCTATAAATGATGAAACTCTACAAAGCGAAAAATTTGTTTTTGCAAGTCGGTGTCGAAAAAATAAATATGTACCAAAGTTGGGCGCACGGTTGGCGCAGTGGTTGAGCGATTGACTGCTGCGCTGCGTGTCGCGGGTTCGATTCCCGCATGGAACAAATATTTGTATGAACTACAGATAGTTGTTTCGGCTCTGGGTGTTTGTGTATGTGAGTTTATATGTTTGTAAACGCACCCACGATACAGGAAGAAATTCTTAGTGTGGGGCAACGTTTTAAAAAAAAAAAAAAAAAAAAAAGACACAGACTAAGGAAAACACTTTATTTTTCGATTTGTAGTGTTTTGCTTTAGAAGTCGGTTAATATTTTAGTTAAAAGCTTTTTATTTTAGTCTTTAGAAGTCGGTTAATATTTTAGTTAAAAAGCTTTTTATTTCACTCTTTTTAGTGTTGGTACCAAATGTTACCATGAAAATCATTTTTAGCCAGAGTGACCTGCTAATAATTTGATAAGTGTTCATGTTGGCAATAAATGTGTCCTTTTTTATTTACCTTCGATTCTTTACCTCCATAACCTGGTAATTATGAGCTATCCTTACTGTTCAGCTGAATCCAGTGTGCAATGTAGTCGGACAAAGACTCGGCAGATGTTGAGAACAAAGAACTAAGAACAAATGAAGATCTTACGTTACCCGTCGCCTCATATCGTGTTAATGTGTCAATTATACACTAAGATACAGGTCAAGAGGTCTTTGCACTGCTAATTAATACCTATGATATATCAACTGCTTAGAAGCGGTTGATTCTACAACTTTTTAAGTCGTTGACACGAATTATAATCCGCGAATGTTAAGTGGACAATTTGAGGATGTCAATTTTGATGTCCTGTAATTTTGTGAATCCTATTTTAAACCTACTAAACTAATCCTATCTTACTAATATAATAAATGAGAGAGGAAGGAGGTGTTTTGAATAAACCCACATCTATCCAGATGTGCGTTTATTCAAAACACCTCGACGTGACGGATTTGGATGATATTTGAAACACGGTCAGATCATGGTCATGGCCTAGATTAGGACCTAGAATATAATACTGGTAGCACCAACTGTACCGTGGGATGCTAGCATCTTTTTGACTAACCGCCCTAGACAATAAATTCAAAATGGCCTTAATGGTTTGATTCAATTCAATTCTTTGAGTGACTTTGATGCTATCAAAATTAACGCGGACATTACTGCTGACAAAAGCTAGTTTCTATTATATAGAATTTACATACAATTCTTTAGTGTTCTAAGTAATAAATAGTCTTCAAATTTCGCTTACTTGGCACACAAATTATAGAAATTAAACCTCGTGGTGAAACTTAATTCGTGATCTAGCATTTTCTAACCATTTGAGTGACCAGTTTTATCTTTGAAAAGGTAAACTTTCTAGTTCTTGAATACATTTAGTCGTGACCTAGGTAAAAAGAGGTTACCTAGCAACTCTTTAATAAATGCACGTCTCATTTTCTTTCTGTGACTAAGAAAAAATATGGATTGGATTGAATGGAAAAGAAAACGTATTCCGCCGATCTCGAGTAACACGGGACAGAGGCATGCAGATCTTCTTTTTAACCGACTTCCCAAAAAGGAGGAGGTTCTATGTTCGACTTCAAGTTTGTTTTTTTTTTTTTTTTGTGTATGTTCACCGATTACTCCGTCAATTGTGGACCGATTTTGAAAATTTTTTTTTGTTTGAAAAAGTATGTTTCGAAATTGGTCCCATTTTAATTTGGTGAAGATCTGATGAAGAACTTCGGAGATATACAACAGAACTCTTCAATAAATAACGGCAAATCTCTCGGGATTGCGGCAATCGCATGTCTGTTTGTTGTTTATAACATTGCATAACATAACATCACGCCAGTTCGCTCTTAAGGAGTAAGCAGACCTCTCATTTCACCGGTTATGTTCAAGTTTCATGAAATCTATTCTGGCGAAATAGTTCCCTTACTAACTTGCCTATTAAGTAAGTACAACTAAAAAGTGAAAAATAAAAAAACTTTTTGCAAAAAAATACTACCGACTTCCAAATACAAAACTACAAAGTCAAAAATAACTTAATTTTTTGAAGTCGGTGTCCATAACGCAAAAAAATGGTACCTACGAAAGACACCGACTTGGAAGTCGGTAGTATTTTTTTGCAAAAAGTTTTTTTTTTCTTGTTGGTTAATCATGTTTTTTTTTCAATGGTAGGTTTGCTCTTGACTCTATTCTAGGTCAGAGGTGACAGAGACAGAGTCGACGGTGGAGTGAGCTTACCCAGAAGAAACCTGTTCACTCTAACTTTGAAGAGATTCGGGTTGTATGCGTTCGGAAACACAGACGCAGGCAGTGAGTTCCACTCTTTTGCTGTGCGCATTATGAAGGATGTTTTGAAAGCACATCATCAGCCTATTAATGTTCCCACTGCTGGGACACATAATCCACCACGCGGGCCCAGTGCGGGTTGGTGGATGTCACATATCTTCAATATTTTGGTTCTAAGACATGCCGGTTTCCTCACGATGTTTTCTCTCACCGTTTTTGAGAGCCGTTTTTGGTTTTGAAAGCGCTTGGTGCGAATTGGTGGAATGGCAACTAGGTAAGTGTGGTAACTTGCAGTTCTAGATTTCCGATGGTAGAAGGGGGCCGGTGGGATGAGGTCGTGGAGTTCTTGTTCTCACCGCAGTCTGTAGAAGACCGACAAGCAGGCAACTTTGCGGCGATGAGCCAAGCTGTGAAGCTTGGTATCCACCAGTTTAACATCGCCGATGAGCGTCTTAGCTCTGCGTTCCATCGAGTTAAGCACTGCAAATCGATATTTAGCTGAGCCATCCCAAAGGTGACTGCCATACTCCATGCAGGATCGAACTTACGGTTTGTAAAGAGTTAACAGCTGTCCAGGCGTAAAGCTTCACTCTTTTTAGGATGCCCAATTATTTAAATTTTGTCCAACCATTATACCTGGACAGCTCTATCTTTCGCAATGTTTGGATCCTTAATGGTGCAGCTGACTGGGCACGAATGGCCGACAAGGAGGTGGTGCATATCCTGCGTAGGGGCACCAAACTGGCACAGTATTTGACATGGGTCTATGAGAGTCCATTTGGCCAGGTTTGGCTGGCAGCAAGATGATGAAACACAATTGGAATAAATATTATTGATAGTCTCGCGTTTGACCACTATCTCACCTGATGGTAAGCAATGATGTGGTCGACGGTGAAGCACTTTTGCCTAGAAGTAACCTATTCACTCTTGACTTAAAGACTCCTAGGTTACCACCAAGCCATCTATAGACATCTCTCACACAAGGCTATTGAAAAGTTTTTATACGCAGGCACGTAGTTTTGGTTTCACCATTGTATAGAACCTCCATAAGAAGCATTATGGCTTTGTCAATAGCTTTTTATGGGAAAAATTCTGCCATAAAACAGAAACAATTGATTTGAAGAATATTTCGAAGATATTAACAACTACAGTACAACTATTTTCTTACTGTCCCTCGGCAAACTTCGTGTTCCGTCTGTCGTCAGATTTCTATCAGATTTCCATGTTGATTGAGAGCGTCCGGTCTGCACCAAGTGCTGAAGAAAACTGATAGAAAGCCGACGACTGACGAAACACGAAGTTTGCCGAGGAATATTAAGAAAATATTTGTAAACACGTAGTTTGCCGAGGGACATTAAGAAAATTATTTAAACACGTTGTTTGCCGAGGCATTTGAGGGAAGTCGGTGTCTTTGGTACCAATTTTGTTCGTTATGGACAGCGATATCAAAAAAGAAAGTTATTTTTCACTTTGTAGTGTTTTTATTAGGAGTCAGTACAATTTTGTTTTTTAAATATTTTTTGTTTTTCATTTGTCATTTGCAAGTTTGTCCCTAATATTCAAGTTTTTTAATAAGGTACTTATAATGCCAGCATAGATTACCCAAATATCATGAAACTTGAACATAACCGGTGAAATAAGAATGTACCAAGGTGAACTGTACACATCTGCGTATCCCTTTAGAGCGTACCGGCGTGATGTTATGTTATGAAATGGTATAAACAATAAACAGACATGCGATTGCAACAATCCCGAGAGATTTGCCATCATTTATCGAAGAATTTTGTTGTAAATCTCCGAAGCTCTTCATCAGATTTTCACCTAATCAAAATGGGATCAATTTGGGAGCATAGTCTTTCAAACAAAAAATAATTTTCAGAATCGGGCCAAAATTGACGGAGAAATCGGTGAACATACAAAAAAAATACATAAAGTCGAACATAGAACCTCTTGGGAACCTTTTCGGAAAGTCAGAAAAAAATGGTTGTAAACACGAAGCTTGCCGAGGGACAATAAGAAAATAGTAGTAGTGTACTTTAAACTGCCTCGTTGTTCTAGTACACAGTACATCTGGTGGTGGGTTTGATTTCCGGGTCGAAGCAGTCCGGAGACAAGACTTGTGGCCGGTTAATGGCTTAAGCTCGTCCCCTAGCACATGGAATTTAAACATAAGTTTTTTTTTATTTGAGATGGGTTTGCTCTTGACTCTAGTCTAGATCAGAGGTGACAGAGACAGAGTCGACGATGGAGTGAACTTACCCAGAAGAAGCCTGTTCACTCTAACTTTGAAGAGCTTCGGGTTGAATGCATTCGGAAACACAGACGCAGGCAGTGAGTTCCATTCATTCGCTGTGCGCATTATGAAGGATGTTTGGAAGCGCTTGGTGCGAATTGGTGGAATGGCAACAAGGTAAGGAAAAATAAGTGGTGAAATGTGGGTGCACTAACTACCTATAATAGTCCTATAGATAGGTATGTTATGTCCAATGCATATTTACAGCAAATTAGCTTGTTTTAGCATTCGAGTCACGTAGGTAAGTATTTGTTTGAAATGCGAGGCAGACAATGTAAGAGAATTTAAATAAAAATGCGTGTTAAACAAAACAAATTAGAAGCATTTCACAACATTGGCTCAGTGTTTTTACTGTTGGCTGCCAAGCAATGGGTTGCAACTTCGATTCTCACTGTTTGTAGAGATAAAAGTACCTATGCGACTACAAAAATTCTTCTATTGATAGAAAGCATTAATGTCGCTGTTTTATAGGCTAGATTTTGTCCAGAAAAATAAACCACGGGAACGTAGCCGCGGCCAAAGGCTAACAAAAACTTCACGCTTGGACTCCCCGAAGAATTAAGTAGAGGAAAAAGATAGTAGTTCTACCTAATAGCTCTAAAGCAAGTCTATTTGTGACAGTTTAGACAAGGAGTCACAAAATGGCAGACTGTGGTCCGGATCCGGACCGCCGCCGCCGATTTATTTCGTGTGGACCACAGATATAAATCCATCGACCACATAGCCCCTAGACGCCTAATGCTTGATCTAATACATCAAAACAATTCTGTCAACTAGCTGAGGTATGAGGCACGGGGTACTGCGCTCTGATTGGTCCCTTACCAAGGTCATACGCATCATTAAGGGTGGGACAGGTTTAAATAAAACCAGGAAGGTATCGATTTTTATAAAGAGTATTTGTATTTTTTTAAAATTAATATTACCTTTTTTATTATTAATTATACGGCGTTTTAACATTTTAGTAATAACATAAAATGCTAAAATTAAAAAAAAAAATCATCAAAATCTAAAGGTAAAAAATACTTTTTTTTCGGTTGTTGGTTCTTAAATATAGTAATATTAAATATTAGTAAAAAACGTAATCAAAAAATCGTTTCACAATTAATAAACTATTCAATTTAATGTCTGTATTTGTATGGTTTCTAGTTCTATCGATAACAGATTTGGTCATAGGATATGGTGCTTCACTAGTTTTGTTTACGAAATTATAGAGGACAAGAGATAGCGAAAAAAATACTTTAAAAAGAAAGAGACGCAAACATGCGGTGGGCGTGTTCACCTACAAACTTGACCAGTATAATATGAACTCCGATAAATAATATTAGAAAATAAATCTAATTATGTTTATGTAACTATTAACTTATCAATTTAATGTTATGTTATTTTTTCGGAAACTCGATGTCTGGCTGTTGTTACCATAGCAACGTATTGTACAAGAGGCCATTATAAAATTTATTTCATCAATTTTTTATTGACTGACACGGAAGTGTTTATGGCTCACAGAAGTGGTCGGTACTAATTCGAAATTATCGAGTGGCGATTAGTAATACCTGTATATGATCTTTTTAGTCATATGTGTTGACAGACATCGCTCGCCTGTGGCTATGTGGTCGATGTATAAATCTAACTAGATGACGCGATTGTATCTACTTCGCGTGTCAAAAAACGGAATAAAGTTATCAATGATCTTACTTTGAGCACCGGAAATCCACCAAAATCTTGAAAAATGCCTAATCATGCCATATTGAGCTGTAAAGACTGCTAGAGCTGATAGAAAAACTTGGCAGAGGCAATGGAAATGTTTTCTTTCATTGGTAAGTAAATTTGTTTTTAAATTGTGTGTAAAAAAGTGACACGCTTGGTTTTCATACAGATGGAGGGACTTGCGTTATCTAGTTAGATTTATGTCTGTGGTCTGGACCTAAAGTTAAGAGTAGGTACAATTTTTACTTGTGTTACTGGAGTGCGGCATATTTAATCATTTATCCCGCACTTTTTCTTTGCTGCTATCGATTCGACAACGGAAGAGCGCGGAGGGCGAGATTTGAAAATTATTTAAGAATCCTTGATTGAGGTGACTTCGAACTTTAAGGACCGTGACGGTCATATTGTTTTAAATTTAATTTAGTAAAAAAGTACAAAAAAATACATACAAAGTCGGTTGTATTTTTTTGTAAAAAAGATTTTATTTTTACTTTTAGTTGTGGTACCTAATGTGTAAGTTCAATAGTAAGGTTTTTTTTTTATTTTGCTCAAAGGTAGGCCAGAAAAGATTACCCGTATAACATAAAACTTGAACATAACCGTTGAAATAAGAGTGTACCATGGTGTACTGTACACATCTGTGTACCCCTTTAGAGCGTACCGGCGTAATGTTATGTTATGAAATGGCGTAAACAATAAGCAGACATGTGATTGCAGCAATCCCGAAAGATTTGCCGTTGTTTATTGAAGCGTTCTTTTGTATATCTCCGAAATTCTTTATCAGATCTTCACCAAGTTGAAATGAGAATGGAAGCACCAGCTTTCAAAAAAGAATCATCAAAATCGGTTCACCTAGTAAAAAGTACTGAGGGGACATACATAAAAAAAATACAGTCGTATTGATAACCTCCTCCTTTTTGAAATCGGTTAAAAATTCGGGCCATTGGTGACCTCTAGTTTAGACTATCAACCATAGTGAAGAATCAACAAACTTAAAAGTGGGATCCTGTAAATTTTCTTTAGCTTTTAAATGGATTGAAACGTTAACGCATCCACGATAAAAAGAAAACTACATACTTACAAAGTTTCTAAACTGATATTGTTTCAAGATTGCATTTTTTTGTGTTGTGTAATTGAGAATGTGTATTGTTTGATTTACTTGCAGTTTTTACCTTACACGAGCATTTATGTACATGGAAATATTTTACAATACGCTTAGGTACGTATACTGATTAGGACCCAATTTTTTTGCATAATCATATATGTTCTCAATTAAATTCTGAATTCTTTATTTTGTACCATCTTAACTTACTGTTACTTCTTACTTAATATTATAAATGCGAAGGGTTGGTTTGCTACTCAGTAACGCCAGAACGGGTAAGCGGATCTGGATGAAAATTGGCACAGAGATAGATTATAGTCTGGAATAGCACATAGGCTTTTTATGCCGAAAAAATGTGCGTTTCCCTTGGGACAACTTCCGACTTTCACGCGGGCGAAGCCGCTGGCAGAAGCCAGTATTTCATGGAGCAACTGCTTATCTGACCTACAACCCAGTAATTGGGTAACACGATAGCTCCTGCCCGCTTGGTAGATTATGCCTTACTCCTTCTCAAAGAGATGAGGCTTCCGACCCAGCAGTGGAAACGGTGAGAGTGTAGCAAAGGGTTTGCAAGTTTTTTTTTATTGGTAGGCTCGCGCTGGAACACTATCTCACTACGACCGATAACCGATGATGTGGTCAATTGTAAAACCGGTCTCGAGAATCAGAGTCGGGATACCCCGGCGCCGTTTTTTCCGGCGAACCGTTGCTTGTAGATGAAAAGTAAGTAATCCGAAGATAGCTTGTTTTTTTTTTTGGGAAATATTTTTATGTCCTGAAATCCTTGTAAGGTACCTAACTAATAATAAGTATATATTTATTTAATTTGAGGAAGTATTCGCAAATTACCATGTGTGTTTGGTTTTACGTACAAACCGGTTTACAATCGATTTTGATACGAATTGCGTGATCACACAGAGAGGTCTGTTGAAGGACCTTGTTTTCAAATACCTATTTTTATTATCACGACTGTACTCTTCGAAGGTGTAGGCAGAGATATAAATAGAACACCACATTTTGAAAGTAATTTATTGATTTATTTAAGCTTCTTAATTAGTGGTACAGAGGTGGATTTAATGCAACAAGTGATGTGAATGTTATGGTCACGATTGCCTTTATGATTGTTTGGTCTTTTTATATAATGACTTGTTTTAATAAGTTTGTTTTATTTTGTTGTTTGTCTTTTGAGAGTTACAAGTTTTTTCTGGTTTCCTTCTTTTGGAAGTGATGTTTAATTGCGGGAGAAGTTATATATGGCCATCGATTGACACCGATCTGTTATTAAGACATTCGTAAAGAAAATCTATTGAAGGTCTAGAAAACGTAGGTAATATTTAAGGAAACGATCACCCCTGCCTCGCCTAGCTAAATCCGTTTGCAGAAGTAAAGCATTATTCAAATAAAAACAATTCCCTAATAATTTATGAATACATTTTCAAACAGAAAAAACCCGTCTAAACCTTTTAACAATATTCAAATATCAAATAAATTAAATAAATCACAGCACACGCAAAATATAAAATTTAAAAACGACCCAAAATTATTTATAATTTTCGGTATCCTTTTACTTATCGCAAAAAATAACATAAACCAAAAAAATATACCAAGTTACACAATACTTAACACCATAATAAAACACTATTACAAAAAGGTTGACTTACCTTTTTACAACCTGCGTAGCCTTGATAAAAAAAAACTTAGTTTATATCTATGGCAACACTCGCGAGCGCACTGTCAAACCCGCGATGAAAGACTGGCGATGGCGGGCGAACGAAGAAAAAAGATCCAAGTGGGGTCTCCCCTCTACATGGGTAAGGCTGGCTACAAGTCTGCGATTTGACTGAGCGATTGGTCTTTGATAGATGTAATAGTAGTTTGCTAATGTGTACTGGAAATTGATGTATGAATGAGCATGGCTGCAGTGAAAGTATAAAAATTAAAGAAATAGGTCATTAGTAAAAAATCTTTTTATCAAAAATATTTAACCGACTTCCAAAACAACACACTATAAAGCGAAAAAAAGCTTTCTTTTCGGAAGTTGGTCTCTTTGGTATCTACCTTTTTTTTTTAAACCGACTTCCGAAATGAAAGTTATTTTTCGCTTTGTAGTGTTTTGTTTTGGAAGTCGGTTCAATATTTTTGTTCCTATTTATGCTGCCAAATACAGCGTTACTGAGTTTTCAATTCGAGAGATGCAAAGGTGCTACAGACATAGATTGTTAGCTAAGAATGAAAAAGAAGATCCTGTAACATCTGTCAAGGCGTGGAGGCCGTGGAGGGTAGAAAACTTTTCGGCGCGATGACATGAATAATTGTGGTCGAGTCAAAAGAAAGTGAAAGACAGATCATCCAATAAAGTCACGGAGAGAGTCAGTAAGTTCACGGAGGCAGTATTGTTTTCTCAGGAATTAAAGTATCCAAGGACTTCCGCTGGTAACCTCTTTCGTAAGACAACGAACTTAATTAAAATGCTGTACTGTAGGTCTAGGTACCAATGGTGATTCTCAAAAAGGTTAACTACAACTTAACAGCCACTTCAAAAGTCGTACCTATATAGCTAACCTTATAATCTCAACAAGTATAACCCGACCAATTCACACACCACACCCTTCTCACAGCTCCAGACGACACGCACGCCTTTCAAACTTAGCAGCATTACACGGAGTCCTACAATCGCAGTGATTGTTGTCTGTACACCTTTTTTATACGTTTTGCGGTAATTTTATAATGAGTTTGAGTACTTACTGATTATATATAAGTTTTGCGGGTCTTTGTGACGTCATCTTGGGTCTTATTGGTCTCATTACTAATGTATTAAAATAGCTCGTCTTTAAGTTATAACAGCCGTTCGGGTTCATCGCTTGTTGAAGTCTGTACATGGATGGGTGATCATTCATAACACATCGAGACTAGTTTGTGATAGGCTCGCGTTTGACCACTACCTCGCCTGATGATAAGTGATGTTGCGGTCGACGGCGTAGCACGCTTGCCTAGATGTAACCTATTCACTCTTAACTTAAAGACCTCTAGGTTGTAGCTATCAGGAAACAAAGATTCCAGCAGAGGAAATGCCACTCCTTAGCTATACGCACAATGTATTCGCAAAACCCTTGGTTTGGTGGGATGTCCACCATGTACCGATGGCGCATCGCCGTACGTCTTGTAGTCCGATGATGGAAAGGAATAGGCGGGATAAAAAATGCGCAGTTCCATCGCACACTCCCCGAAATGTAACTGATAAAATCGACAGCTGGCAATTCGGCGTCGCTGTTCAAGGTTCTGGAGCTTTGAATCGGCCAGTGCATCGTTGCCGATCAGCCTCAGAAGCTGTTGGACCCGGTTATTATTTGAGGATCTTTGATAGCCGTTACGGCTGGGTATTAAAAAGACAAAATCTGATACCGTTCCCGCCAAAAGGAACAGTGTTACCCAGTTACTGGATTGTGGAAGTTAGATACTAGATATGCAGTATTTCCAATCACCATGTAAATATTGTGTAAAGACAGTGTTAGACTGAAACCCGAAAATTAGGCAGTTTGATTGATTTGAAGTTTTATGATAAAGGTTACGATGATACTTGTACCTATCTATCTCGTAATGACGACGGTTTCAGGGAACTTATGTTTCTATATAGGTAGTGTATAACATTATTTATTATGTGGTATAACATCATCTTGGAAATACTGTTAGATGTTGTACTTATTGGTGTCAAATAAATAAATAAACATTCAACCGCTTGACAGACGAGTTAATCGCAGGTTGCAATTTAGTAGTTTCTTGATGCTAGCTATTGCTATGTCTTTGATATGTCAACATAGTCATAGATACTCCCTTTAAATCCCTCTTATTACTTTGGTAAACTGCTACAAAATACGAATGATGAAGTTATCAAACTATTTCAAAAAGGAGGAGTTTCTCAATTCGACTGTATGTTTGTTACGCGAATACTCCGCCAATTATGAACCGATTTTGATGATTCTTTTTTGATTTGAAAGCTGGTGCTTCACGTTTTTTCCCATTTAAATTTGATCAAGATCTGACGAGTAGTTTTTAAGTTATTCTTAATAATGCGTATTTTCATGGTAATATAAGGTACCAAAACAAAAAAGAGAAATTTAAACATTTTAACAATTAAATTAAACCGGCTTCCAAAACAAATGAACATTACAAAGCTGAATATAACTTTCTTTTCGGAAGTCGGTGTCAAAAATGAAAAAGATAAGTACCAAAGACACCGAGTTCCGAAAAGAAAGTTATTTTTCGCTTTGTAATGTTTTGTTATGGAAGTCGGTTTCATTTGTCTTTGCAAAAAAAATTGTCTCTGCTCTACTTGATACCTAAATCTTAATTTAATTGTGATAGTTTTCAAACAAAAATATACTATGTCTTTCAACAGCCAAACTGCTAATTCCTGCGTTACCATTCAAGCTCGCACTCCGTTTATAAATCCAGAAATTAGACAGGATTGGTCATCCGCTTCAAATCAAAGGCGCTAACCGCTCATTACTATGCTAATTATGCTACTACGACGTTCCAAAGTTCCAATGATGCTCGTGTCAAGTCGTGTCGTTTAGTGCTAAATAATGCATAGTATTAAAGTTATGGGTCCTTTTATAAGAGGGCACACACATGCAATTAGTTGGCTTCGCGTTATATGAAAGGTAGGTAGGGTCGTCCCCAGACGAGACTCCGGGACCGCGGGCGTGACTCACCAAGTAAACAGCGAGGCTCCAGTCTCCCAGGGGATGTGCCCTGACATAACACGGAGGGAACTCTCTGTATTAAGTGTATAGTCTATGGAGGGAACTCCGACCAAATAAAAAAAGAGGTCACAGGATTTTGATCGTATCTCCAACAGTCCAAGCGTCTTTTTTCCGTACTAACCATAACCAAGCTTAGAAAAGGTTATCAAGACAGGGTTCACAAAATAATGAAGTTCATTGACCTCCAACCAATCTGTCAAGATTATCACTTCGCATTGCAACTGTGTTCTTTACTTGCGACACAAGTCAGTAGCGAGAAGATTGCCAAACTGATGTGTCGCTCACACAAGGAGGCTGGTCGACAACCGCTGCTCTAAGTGTTATATGGCGAAATCTAAGGTTATAATAACGTTGTTCTCAGAGGTGATTTTGTAATAGGTACACTGGTACAGACAACTTGTCAAGATTGTTATTTGTATAGTCTTGTTGGAGCCTTTTTCCAACTGAGGACGGCTTTCCTAAGCATACCTCTTGTTAAGAATAGTAAAAATACATCAACATGCCTGGATTCTCTGAAGGTTTAGGCAGAGGTAACCATAATATCTTTTGGGTCTGTGGGATGCTTACCTCACTAAAACAAACCCCGTTGATCAACATCAGCACTTGGAAGGGCCCCTTTACCTTTTAAAAGAAACCGAAACCGCCTCTGTTCACCGCCTGTTATGGCACATGCCTGGGGGAGACTGAGAAGCGTCTCCCCAGTGCCTCGCTGTGCACGGTAGCACGTAATCACTGATGTGCCACCGTCTTTCCTAAAGTCACTTGGTGGATGGACAGAATCCCCAATCTGACCGCCCGCTCGTGACCGCGCAGTCCCACCTGCCCATGATGCAGACGAGGATTCGAGCGTCGTTTTAGGCGTCGAGACGGTTGCCTCCACGACGACTTCTTCTCCGTGCGGGATCAGCCCTCTCACGATCCCATTTCTCTTAAATTTTCTGTCTGTGCCAGCATGGCCCTTACAACTGCTGGCAAGACCTGCCGCTCAGAGGTACATACAGGGCAATCCTCGAGTGTGAGCTGTGCCGAATCAAGGTAGCCTCCACAACGGCAATTTGCTGTTGCCTCTCGCCCAATACTGTTCAGGTACTCACGGAAGCAACCGGTGCCCGGTCGTTGAAGAATCATCAACATTGGTTCAACTAGTAAAGAGTACTGAGGTAACAAACATAAAAAAATACAGTCGCATTAAGAACCTCCTCCTTTTTGAAGTCGGTTAAAAATAGGAAAATAGGTAACTTGTTAGGAAATTCATGAAAGTATTAAATTGCAAGGTTCCGGTTTCGAAATATTGCAAAGTAAACAGTGATACATTGCACTTGCAAAACATATAAATATTTATCGAAACCTACGACAATATCTAGGAGTAAGCATGTATTGTTTGCAGTGGCAAAGTACAATTTAAAACTGCCTGTTTGTTTTTATTTTCAAGTTCTTGTAGGTTAACTTGTATTTAATTTCTAAAGTTACTACAGGAAATTGACGGCGTTGAATTAAATTGTCTTATTGTTTTTAAAAGTCATACCTTTCAAACCAGAATATAACAATGCGGCACTAGTTTACATAATAATATGTCTTGAATCTCTGCCTAACCTTTCCCAACTGTTGGGGTCGGCTTCCAATGTAAACAGATGCTGCTGACTACCAGTATTTTATTTGAAAAGAATGACTATCTGACCTTCACAACCCAGTAAGTAGTAGGGATGGGCAAGTAAAAAAAAAATATCGATATTTTTAAACAGTAGGTATCGATAATTATCGAGAGAAGAAATATCGATATTTAAATATTCCCAAAGCATCCAAAATTCGTGAAAAAGAATGTACATGAAGAAAATAGTATTATTATTAATGCTCGAGTGATAGAGTTAACGATGCGCGAGGCATGCATGGAATAACTAGTAACATTAAACACAAAAACAAAGTTGCGTTAAAAAAAAAAAAATTGATACGAATTCATCATCATCTTCCTGCCCTTGTTCCATGTTACTTGTGATCGGCGCAACACGTTTTCTTCTTCCACACCATTCTGTCCCCCGTCACGCTATTACTGACTCCCTTTTCCTTCATATCTCTCCTCGCACAGTCGATAATTGATACGAATTCGATACTCTAAAATAAATATCGATATATCGCGATTAAAAATATCAACTATATATATCAATAATTGTATGGAAACATATCGATATTTTGATTTATCGATTTTTTTTACCATGCCTAATAGTAACTGAGTTACACGATGGTGTCTCTCTCTGATGTGTTCTCTGGCTTCTGACTACCTATACTTCATAAAAGATAGCTTGTTCTCTGCGACATATATATGTCAAACTGACGTATACACTATTGTTACCTCAGACCATTTGTTGGTCTGAGATTGTTACGTTATTGTTAGCCTGTCAAGCGCTATTGTTACTCGTGCCGTACTGACAGCTGTCGCAGTGATCAAGCTATCTTTTATGAAGTATAGTCTTTACGGGTACCGACTGTGTGATGACTGTTAACAAGTAAAATTTCAAAATTAAAAAAAACCCCCGACACATTTTTTATTTCATGCTACATAATTTATCTAGTACTAGCTGACCCTCGGGGCTTCGCTCCCGTCAACTGGCTACCTATCTACCTAGCCTGCCTACCGTGCATACCCTGCCTACCCTGCCCCTACCCAGCTTACCCTGCCTACCCTGCCTAACCTGGCTACCCTGGCTACCCTGGCTGCCCTGACTACCCTGGCTACCCTGCCTACCCAGTCTTCCCTGGCTACCATGGTATACCCTGGCTCCTCTGCCCCTACCCTGGCTACCCTGGCAAACCTGGCTACCCTGGCTACCCTGGCTACCCTGCCTACCCTACCTACTAATTTTTATCTATCATCAATAGTTTTCTCAGCGCACGCCAAATAATGTATTTTTCAGGTAACATTTTGCTACCTTGGGTTACCTTATTGCAATTTTCATAAGGATCTCTAATTTTTTTTTAATTTTTTTATAGCCTATGACACTATACACACTGAATAATGTAGCTTTCTACTGGTGAAAGAATTTTCAAAATCGGTTTAGTAGATCCAGAGATTACCCCTTACAACGTCACAAACTCACAAACTTTACCTCTTTATAATATTAGTTTAGATATACTCGTAGATATAGTAGACACGCTTCGATCGGCAATCTATTAAATAGGTAATTATGACACGAGATCTTGCGAAAACACCCCGATTCAAACAGTAAAATGCCCATAACTTTTGAACAGCTGAACCGATTTTATTCAAACATAGCTAAGAACACTCAAACGAAACTAAATTGAAATCGGTTCACCCGTTTGGACGCTATGATGCTACAGACAGACGCACAGATAAACAGCAATACACGTCAAACTTATAACACCCCTCTTTTTGTGTCGGGGGTTAAAATATACAAATGACGGTCGGGACTAAATGTCATTGTGCGATTTTTGTGGCACGGAAGGTCTCTTTATGTAATGAATAATTCAGGTAAGTTTATAAAATTTTACTTCAAAATACTGCACTGTTAAGGTGAATGACTTCTGAGTAACATGATTTATTTTCTAACATCAGCAAAAGTTTTAATTATTTGATAACGATCAATGCAACGGCATCAGAAAATCTCTTTGTCCACGGAACCATTTTTGTTTTTCATTTGATGACAAACCAGCAGACAAATCACCTGATGGTAGATAAGTGACCTCTGCCACTTTTTCTTCGGATAAGCCTGTCACTTTTTACCAACCACTGCAATTCTTGAAAGGCAGACTGAACTAAGTATGATAATAACAATAGTCCAGGCTCGCAAAATCCAGCAGAAATGATTCACATATCTTGGATCCCGCTACGAAATTAATTAGAAAAGAATACTGGAATATATCCCACGGATGTGAACATACACAACAAACCCTGCTAGTACGATCTGTACATTATCTACGCCATTTCATAACATAACATCACGCCGCCGCCCCGGTACGCTCTAAAGGAGTACGCAAATGTGTACAGTTCACCCTGGTAGGATCTCATTTCACCGGTTGTGTTCAAGTTTTATGTTATTCGGGTAACCTATTCTGGCATAACTTTGGGCATTATAGATACCATACTATAGAACTTTTTCAATATGTGATAAATAATAGTACATTATGGTACAAGTGTGTAATGTTGGTGATTACCGCTGAGGCGCCATTGAGACCCGAGCCGTTAGGTGAGGGTCTTAAGAGAGCCGAGGACGGTAATCATCAATACACACGTGTATCATACGACGTTTTTCAACACACTTGTGAAGAAAATAATACTAAAAAATCATTTCCAACAGTGAAAACGAGTTGTGAAGTTTTTTTCGCAATGGCGGGCAAACTTAATCAGTTTTCCTATGCGCGCGCATCTAACAATGGCGATCGGCCATAGACAAAAAATAATGAGTTATCTTTTTTTTGGCTTTTCGCGAATAGCCTTTTAGCCACGTACAAAATGGCGAATTTCAAGTTTTCTTTATTACAGACAAAAACAAAAGTTATATTTAAGTGAAAGTTTTATTTATTAAACACGAACAAGTTGAAATTATCTATATAAATACGAAGGTGCATGAAATGTGTTGCATTTGTACTATTGAGCACGATCTTTTTTGGATCGAAACTTTTTTAAGAACAAAGCAACTCAACCAATAAATTAAAAAAAAACTGTTTATCTCACTTGTGAATAATAGTAATCAAAAAGTCACCGTTTGATAACAGGTGTCATTATGTGACTAATTGCGGTGAAATTAGAGCCACTTTATGAGCAAGTGTGTTAAAAAAACCTTTTTACCAAAAAAAACAACCAACTCTCAAAAACAAAACACTACAAAGTGAAAAATAACTTCAATATCGGCAGTCGGAGTCAAAAAACGAAGAAGCATAAACAGGAAAACCGACTTCCGAAATTGAAGTTATTTTACACTTTATACCTAGTGTTTTTTTTTGAAGTCAGTTGAGTTTTTTGTAAAAAGGTTTTACTTTATCCAGAACGATTGAACAGGTCTTTTGAGGAGGGCCACGCACGAGAACGAAGCCCCGCGAATAAATGTAGTACGTAATATCTGTACAGTATTAGGTGATCGCTGGAGCATTGCATCTAACCCACATACACAGCATATCTATGACCATTATAATAAAGAGTAATGCACAAAATAACGGGCACTTTCACCGAACGCAGTTATGTATAATTTTGGAGTTCATTTTGTTAATAACTGGTCGTGCTGTGGGCTATTTATTTTGATGTTCTGATTTATGGGATGGTTGAAATCTACAAGCCTCATTTCCCCTCAGTTATTTGTTTTGTTATCGTGAAAAAAGATAACCGTCTTAGGCATCATCAAACAAGTATACCTCGAAAAAAAAACCAGATGGACAAACCAACCCAGGAAGCGAACTAGACTAGTAGCTGCAATTCAAAAGCTATGCACGGGATTTGTCGATCAGGCTTATAGTTGGAAATGTAAGGAAAAGTGGTAATAAGTTATTTCCATCTCGAAAATACCTATTCAGGCGTTTGGTTTAGTGCCCTGTTCATTGCAATATACTTGCACCCTATCAAACTGGACATTGATGGTCAATAGGGCCGAAAAATTCTGATTAGAAGCCCTCCCACTAAGGGGACCGATAACCTGGTAAGGGCTCCTGGAATCCGCTGGGATTCGAGAAGCACACAACCGATAGTAGTAGCGAGACGCTTAGTGGAGACTTGTGGCCAGCAGTAAACGTCTTTCGGCCGAATAGGTGGTGATGAATTGATGATTACTGTTGTATATGCGAATGTCCGTACGACACATGTGCGTGTGACTGTGAGGAGAGATCGTTCAATAAAGTAGTATGACACTTCTTTCTTTTTCGTTTCGATGTTACATTTGATCAAAACTATTTGAGCCCAGTTGGTGGCCACGTTTATTGCAGCGTCAGAAGCATTATACATGCCATCCAAGGTGCAAGTGAATGGACAGTAGGGACACAAACAAGTGGGGCATAGTCTGTACAGGAGCACCGCATTCGTACAGTGTGCTCTATGGACTAATAATTCTCCATTTTCCCAAATTATGTTTGTAGCGGCCTACTTGGGTGCGCAACCGATTCAGTGCCTCACACACAGGCCACTGCAGTTCATGACCGAGGGGAAGATGCTCCTTGGGCTTAATGAAGTCATGAGGTGGTAGGTACTTCTCTAGCCACAGTTCGCTCTTCTCCCTAGGCGGCCCATCCTGGATCGCCTGTGTGGTTCGCAGGAAGCTTCGACTTTTAAGTGTAGGTACCCGGTGCTGTTGAGTGGTTGTAGAGTGTATATCAGACATTGGATGACTGGTGCTTCTTTTTTTCCATCACGCTGGCGACATCCTTTAACATTGACATCGGTCAATGTGGCGACGCCTGAGGGAGGCTTATGTCCAGCAGTGGACGTCTATCGGCTGAAATGATGATGATGGTGATGCGACATCCCTACGTACAGCAGGAGCGTGCCTGCTAGTGGGTATATAGAGTTATTGAGTTAATGGGTTTAAGCAGCCCGATATTATCCGACACGTCTAAATTAGGGCGGTGTCTAACTCTACTTGCTTTGACAGTAAGACACTGACTTGCGGTTTGATTGCACGTGTTTATGCTCCCGTTAGATACTTAACAGTGGCGACGAGTACAAATTTCTGCCTAAACTTTCAGGGACTACAGGCATCGTGTTATGTTTGGTTTAGTCATGATATCTATCTGTTTTTCATGGGTCAATGCCTTGAGCATTCGTTAGCAACCCCATATCGTGACCAGGCTATCTCTTTCTGTTCAAGGTTGCCTGGAAGAAATCAAGAAAATCGAGATACGGCCGCATTTGAAGGCTTTTTAACCGACTTCAAAAAAAAGGAGGAGGTTCTCAATTCGTCGGATTTTTTTTTTTTTTTTTTTTATGTGTTCCCCGATTACTCAAAGACGCCTGGACCCATTTGGAAAATTCTGCTTTTGTTTGAAAAGGTATACTTCCAGGTTGGTCCCATAGTCATCAGGTCAGGATCAGATGATGGGATCTTGGAGAAATCGAGGGAACTCCTCAAATATTATAGGCATACATATAGCGATTTTGGTATTTTCATCAACAATGCAATCATTTGCACTCAGAAAGTATCATCTGGTGAGTGGAACTGGTGAAGAAGACCACAGATGGCCAATGGAACTCCTTAATGCTAAGTATGTCATGGGTATAAGATATCTCGAATAGTTAAACGACTATGATGAAGCACATATACTTATAAATAAATGGTTGTGATGTAAATGGTACCATCGAACTGATCTGATGATGAAGCTGGCAGGTAGGTACTGGAACTACGAAATAAAACACTATATCCTAGTCGTGTTTGGGCTTATTGCAATCGTCATGAGATGTACTTTGGCTATATATGATTTTTATGGATATTGGAGGTACCTATCAAAACTAAAAAGAGATAAATAAAAAACTTTTTAACAAAAAAACAAACCGACTTCCAAAAAAAATACTGCAAAGCGAAAAATAACTTTCTTTTCCGAAGTCGGTGTCGAAACACGGAAAACAATAGGTACCAAAGACACCGACTTCGGAAAAGAAAGTTATTTTTCGCTTTGCAGTATTTTTTTTGGAAGTCGGTTTGTTTTTTATAACCGCATTCAAAAAAAAGGAGATTCTCAATTCGTCGGAATCTTTTTTTTTTGGTTTTATTCCCTGATTACTCAAAGACGCCTGGACCGATTTTGAATATTCTTATTTTGTTTGTTTTTGTCTTCCCAAGGTGGTCCGATAGTTATCAGGTCAGGATCTGATGTCCGTGAAATCGAGGGAACTCTTCAATAAGGTAGGCAAATTTATAGCGATTTTTGTATTTTCATCAACAATGCAATCATTTGCACTCAGAAAGTATCATTTGGTGAAGTGGAACTGATGAAGAAGATCACAGATGTCCATTAGAACTTCTTAAAGATAAGTTGTCACGGGTATAAGATATCTCTAATAGGAAACTGACTAACTATGATGAAGCAAATACTTCTAAATAAATGGTACTGATGAAAGTGGTACCATCGAACTGATCTGATAATGACGTCGGCAGGGAGGCACTGGAATGCCGAAATAAAACAATGTATCCTAGTCGTGTTTTGGCCTTGATAGATGTTGTTCAAGTCCATGTCTATGAACATATAATATCTTATACTTATTTAAAATCTTGTAAGAAGTTTAATTTAGTTACCATAGCGAATATTTGTATTGTACATCTCTAGATTAGAAAACTGGCAACATTATTTGCCACTTCCTGTATCCCTTTTACTTAGAAAATATGTCTGTGTCATGGTTTTCGTACAAAAATTAACGCATTTCATTTTGAACGGATGTACTTTGATTATAAATGATTTGGATGGTAATTGGAGGTACCTATCAAAACTAAAAAGCTATAAATTAAAAACTTTAAAACGACCAAATCAAACCGACTTCTAAAACAAAACACTACAAAGCGAAATATAACTTTCTTTTCCGAAGTCGGTGTCAAAAAACTGAAAACAAATAAATAAAAAGACAATTTTTTTTATTTCACTCTAGCTGATCCCCGCGGCTTCGTTCCCGTCAAAATTATAGCCTATGTTCGGGCATAATGTAGCTTTCCATAGGTGAAGAGTTTATAAAATCGGTGCAGTAGTTTCGGAGCCTATTCGGTACAAACAAACAAACAAAAAAATCTTTCCTCTTTATAATATTGTTATTTCACATAGGCCTACATGGGCACTTATAAAACGTCGAAAAAAGGTGCACGGTTCGGGTTGGTCGTTTCCTATGGAGAAGAACCGGCAAGAAACTCCATGGTTACTCTTTTAAAAAATGGTTTGGTTTTACAATATTTCCATGTTACAGCATTAGTACTTAGATATGGGGGGACAATAAGAAATGGGGACAAAAAGATTATATATTATATAAAAATTTAACAAATGTTAACTAGCATCTAAAAGGCTTACAATGTTCAGACATTCACAAAACAATCGTTAAAATAATCTATACAAGGTACAAAGGTATCGAAGACACCGACTTTTATCTTGGTGTACAATAAAGTATACATAAATAAATACGTAGTTACTATGTTGCTAGTTAGCCATTATTTAACCTCGTCAGTTACCTTGTCACCTCTGTCGCAACTATCCGGCGGAACCTATCAATTTACCAATATTGGTGATCCTATACATAACAAATCAATGGACATTCAGTTTGAGGTACCAATGTACTTTTAATATGATGTACCTACACGTACTTAATTGTTCATCAACTACCTACGTTCTACGTGTAAGGCCTGTTTTGCTATTATAACTTTTAGGCATAGGAGCAGCTGTGCTACTCGTTAGTTCACCAAAAGTACCTATCTACATAAAGCAGGCCCCAGTTTTCAATCTTCGGACACCTAACTTTTATCTGAGGAATGAAACTGTGTAATATTTTTTTTATTGCTGGATTTGATGTTAAGGCATGGCCCGATCTAGCAATTTCGTTGCTCCGGGTATAGACAATATTTGCCGCCCTTGGCGCTCTTTAAAATGAAGTCTTTTAAGGAGGTAAATGTTTCAGGATATCAAAAGGTGTGTGAAAAAAATGCGGGTTTTAATTTTAACCGTCGGATCGGAAAAAGGCCCTTATTTTACTACTTCGAGCGAAGTGAAAACGTCGTGAGCTCGACAATTACACCTAAGCATTTTCGCAACATTATGAATTAACACATTATTAGACAACAAATACACACTACATTTTGACATTATTAAACGGTGGGTGTACAATAAGAACCAATAACACTCGACAGCGAAGTGAGCTTGAACATTTTAGCACCACACCACAATAAGGTTTTCTGATGAAATAAAAAGGGCTGTTAGTGCAGTTTGGCCGCCCCTCATTTATACCGCTCTGGGCATTTGCCGGCTTGCCCAACCTCTTGATCCAGCCCTGTGTTATGCTATAACTCCTAGAAGTCTGGATGTGTGTGCCAGGTAATGACACAAAGCTTGCCTCCCATTCAATTAACTAAGTCTTTCGCAGTCTACTGCTGGACATATACTTCTGCCAAACCTCATCACAACACCTACCGTTAGGGCGGTTACGCACTACACGTCCGTATCCGTGATCCGTGTTCGTGATTTGAGTTCGGATACCGATCGGATGTAGGGCGATCCGTGTCCGTGAAATGTCGGTGCCGAAGTAGCCGTAGTACTTCTTGTAGAGAAACTTACGCAGTAGCTACGTCTCAACTCTATCCGTCATAATCTGTCAAACCTAATTCACAACATTTTAAACCCGGAACTCTGATCACGGACAGGGACGTGAAGTGCGTACACGCTCTTAATTATTAAAGATCAGTCTTATTAAACTCTAAATAAAGGCAAGTGCAAATACCTTACTCTACTGTTCAGGGAATATACCTAGGAGTACCTAAGTATGTGATGTGAATGTACCTTATACATATAACAACTAACTAGAAGGTGCGAGTGTTGAAGCGTGTAAAAATAACCAGTAACGGTCCGTAAGTAAATAGGAATCGCGCATGATACAGCAATGTTTGTCCTTGTAGTCTGACGGCTCTACTACTCGTACGGTTCCTTTCAAACTTAATGGCTGCTCGGAACACTTTGCGACTCCCTGCGATTCAACCTAATCAGTTCAATTCAAACTTATTAGCGGTTCGGAGCAACACGAGGCGAGTCGTTGCGTAGTAGCACATCACGTGACAGCGGGTGTGAAGGGTGGAATAGCTAACTTCTCAGCCGGTATTAAGTTTGAATCGATTTGTACCTATGTGTCTATTCAGACTTAATGGCGACTGTAAATTCCACTCCTCATCCCCGCTGTCACATGTATTTGCTACAGCGCAGCGACTCACGGCTTCTCCGATACGATTCTACGATTTACAGGTAGATTCAAACTTAATGGCGGCTCCGCCATTAAGTTTGAATCTACCTGTAAATCGTAAGTCGTAGATATTCTACCGACGGGTGACGACCGCTTGTAACCGGTAACTATGGACGAGAAACGTGCCAAGAATTAAGTACCTAGCAAATATACTGTTAAGTTTTACTTCGTCAGTTGAAAAGAAACCTTTTTGAGTTTGGAGTAAAGTAGAAAATCGAGCGTGTATATATTGATGCAAATTTTGGCCAGAATCTCTTCTAAACAGTTTTGTAAATAGGAAGTAGCTTTCTCGTTGCTTTTACCTATTAACTGTCAATTATGTTCTTTACAAGTCTGCAAAATGTTAACTACAAAGGTAAGTGACCTACTAGCTCTTCCCCCGGCTTTGCTCCCGTGGCCAATGCCTCAAAAACCGTGCCTTTCTTATAGAATAAAAGTACTCGTCCAACTTACCACAGTGTCTCAAGACGAAAGTCTATTACCAGCGTGTGCTAGTAATAACCTATGGTGGTCGCTCACAATGAGCCTCATCAGAAAGCTTAAAGTCATGCAAAGGTCAATGGAGAGGGCTTTACTCGGAGTTTTCTTTCGTTTTCGCATCAGAAATGAGGATATCCGCAGGAGAAACAAAGTTACCGACATAGCCCGAAGAATTTCCAAACTTAAATGGCAGTGCACATTGCTCGCAGAATAGATGGCCGATGGGGCAGAAAGGTTCTGGAGTGGCGACAGCGAACCGGAAAACGTTGCGTTGGAAGGCCTCTCACCAGGTGGGCCGATGTCCCGGTGAAGGTTGCGGGGATCTGCTGAATATGAGACGCACGGGACCGGTCAATGTGGCGACGCTTGGGGGAGGCCTATGTCCAACAGTGGACGTCTTTCGGCTGATATGATGATGATGATGTATAGTAATCAGTACTTACAGAGACCTGTTACAAACTTATAATTAAACAATCATATGAACTGGTCTTTATCGCAAACGTTACTGCTGAGGTCCTTTAGTTTTTTTTGGTTTTTGTGAAATTATCCAATGATTTCTCCAGCTCTGGGTGAAGCGGGAGGGCGTGTTAGAATTTACTGACTAAAACCCACCTTCAGTTGCGTGTGCCAGGGCCGCGGTAACTCTTTTCAAATTTATCCGCGATCCACTGCTGAGTTTCTGGGATTGATTTCTGGGTCGGGTGGTGTAACCAGGCAGCAGCCTTATTGCGTAATGTATTCGGCAAGCCAAAGGGCAAAATCTTCCAATCACATACGAGATGAAAGACACGATGTGGATTTGCGTCTATGTGACTGGTCGCTGGTGCATACTCTTTGCATAGCCGAATTCATTACACAATAAGGCTGCTGGTTGTTATCTGCAGAATTTTTCAACAGATGTATGACATTGAACTATGGAACATACTAGCACAGATAATATAATAATACTAGTGAAATCACAAGTTTAGGCCGATTCAAAGAAATTAACTCCTGAATTTAGTATTGCGCAGTTATTTGCGGCGTTTACTTCTGCCAATAATCGTCCGCGCCTTGTCTCCTCCAGGCAACCGGAGGTTTCACCTGGCGGGGACTGACCGCCGAGCTGTCGTGAAGATGCGGCGCTAAGTTATACAGCGCGACGCGACTGCAGAATATATACGAGCAATTACACACAGTGCGTGTGCTATCAACTTTTGAGTAGGTGCGCACCCACCGCCGATGGGTCTTTAATGGTTACCCAGGGCCATATATACAGCACCCTCGGGCAGGGGGCGGAATCCTCGAAATCGCTCACCATAAGAACTTCACTTCTGCCTAAAACTTCGAGCAATATTTATTATCCATTACAAACAAATTTACAAACAAACAATCAAATCTTTCTTCTTTAAAATATTAGAGTAAGAGTAATTGTTTTATTTTACTATTGTTTTCCTATTGACAACAGATGAAGGGTTATGTGAGTCTTGTTAAAACTGATATGTTTGTTATTGTTAATCTACCCTTGTTTTAATAATTTTACTATGACGTCAAGTTTCCTTCGATAAATGAATGTCATAATATTAACTACTACCTACTGTTAATTTAGTTTAGTTTCTCTTTAAGTGAATTGTAATTTGTTCTTTGAGAAAATAAATATCTTTAAACCGAATATAGGCGTGCTGTTATTACTATTCGCGCCAAGGGGTATCGGTACTCCTGCGGATAACCTCATTTCTAATGCGGTCACGCACGGAAACTCCAAGCATAGCCCTCCATTGCCATTTGAGTGAGTGACTTCAAAGCCTTCTGATGAGGCCCATTGTGTGCGAACACGTCTCAGTCCCGTAGCTAATCACTGGCAACACAAACTGGTCACAGGCTTTCGTCATGAGATACTGTGGTATTTTAGACGAGAAGATAAGGTTGTGGAGTTTAGAGAGGTAGTTGTCGCATTGTATACTTTAAAAGCGCCTCTATGGTAAAAGAAGCTTCTACTAGAAAATAGCTTGATTCAAACCAATCTTACCGCATAACGTACTTACTATTTCTCTCATTGGACTTTTATTACTTAAGCTTTGGTTTAGAAATGAAACACACATCCCTAGGCACTACTCTTTATTTTATTAATAGCTTCTGCCAGCGACTGCGCCCGCGTGAAAGTCGATAATTATCCTCAGGGAACATATTCCCAGGATAAAAAGTATCATATGTGCTATTCCTGACTATAAACTATATTTGTGCCAAATTTCTTACAGATCCGTTCAGCCGTTCTGGCGTGAAGAAGTTACACTGCAACACACTCAGAAATTCTCGTCTTTTTAATATTAGTGTGATCATTCGCACTGTTCGTATTACTCAACATCAACCAACCCATCCTGCTGAGCTGTGGTACACTTCGTATCTTGATGGAGACTACAGGGAAGCTGATGACTACATCAGCATCTGAAAGTCGTCCACCGCTGGACATAGTCCTCTTTCTGGAGTGCCCCAAGTGTCAATACACCTGCACTTTTGGGGGTCTAGTTAACACCACTGATGCTGTAATTAATGTGGCGAACTTCTGGACCCATTCATCAAAAAACTTAAAGCATCGACTCAAAAGGAAGAGGCCTTAAGCTCTACACACAGCCTTAGGCACTAGTCTATGGACGAATGGGTTTAGAAATAAAACTCAGACATTCTTAAGCACTACTCTTTATTTTATCATCACTATTATCAACGGTAGTATGTTTGTTGGCTAGTAGAGCCACCAGCTCCTCCTCAGTGAGTAGCTGCAGGCTGGTGGTCACGTCAGCACTGTGGTACACTTCATACCGTGAGGGCGTCTCCAGGGAAGCCTTGCCGATCACTACTATGTGGGGGTAGCCCATTCTGGTGACAGAAAATAGGATATTTAGGTACTTAAATAATCTTTGATTATATACTTGTCTAGATAGAGCAATGCAAACAAATGACGCGCTAAAACTGTCTCCAATTGCGTGATATGTGTGAGTACCGCTCGTGTACTTATTGTCGTCAAACTGTCAATGTATGCGTGTTTAGGGATGCCTGCTCCAAATTATTAACCTACCTTTTCTCCATTATTTAATATGATGAAAGTTAAACAAAACAGCTTGAATTAAATAATTATTTTGTAGATTAGTGTATCATTTATTTTAGTAACA
This sequence comes from Orthosia cruda, assembly GCA_964057195.1. Taxonomy (NCBI): domain Eukaryota; kingdom Metazoa; phylum Arthropoda; class Insecta; order Lepidoptera; family Noctuidae; genus Orthosia; species Orthosia cruda. Next base: position 481,135 of record OZ059856.1, on the reverse strand, counting down.
ACAAAAAATACAATGAAAAAATAAGTAGTAATTTATAGATCAAAACCCATCTCTTTGTGTTTGTTTTCAGAATAGTTTTCTCTTTGATTTTATTGTCTGGCTACTTTTTTTTAAATAATAACGTTCATCTGATCAAAAGATTATGTAATGCTATATGTATTTTGTCTCCCATAGTTTCGTGAAATCTCCCTAGTTATAAACTGATAACACTGGCTAAATCAGACTAGCCTACAAAGTAACGTATTAAAAATCGTGTTTTCTTATAATAATAGTGGTTAAATAACAAAACCTACCGATGAAAAGTGATCTTGGTGTAATTATACAATTTGCCCACATAATTGCGACACAGTCTGACGGCACAAACCGGCATAATTAATTATTTTTCGTGAACACTTTACCCTTACGTGTTCCAAATGACACTGACGTAAGAAAGAAGCGGGTCTACCAATTATAGTAGACTTTATTTGAGCCGTTCAGGTAGTGTCAATGTGGCATCTAATAATCTTTGAAATGTGAATTAAGAGGCCAATATTTCATAATGTTGTGCATAAGAGAGTTGATTAAACAAGAACAGACAACTTTTATGATCATTTCTAGATAATGTTAATATTACACACAATTCAATAACAAATCGATGCATATCGCGCCATCTAGTGATATTTATTTGAACCAAATATTCTTTATTAGCGCTGGGACCCCATGGTATGGTCAACTGAAGACGCTATCACTTTCAAATTGTTATACTGTAAAGAAAAGAATGAAGAGATAAATTATGTTGATTTACCATAGACAAAAGCCATTGACTAAAAACAGGGCGGATCGCGCTTTTCGGTGATTGTTTATGACCAAACTTTGGGGAAGTTTGGTCTTACTAGACCGAAGTGAACTCGTCACGCGGTCGGCTATCTCCGGGAGCGAGCGGTCGAGTTCGCGAGACATTAAAAAACCGGCCAAGTGTGTGTCGGACTTCGCACATTTAGGGTCTCGTATCAACCTCCCCGATGGATTCCCGCATTGCCGAGGCGAGGGTTCAGTAGCCGTGGCTTGGTCACCCACGGTGAAGCGCAGAGGAACCCGAGGAGGGGCCGCTCGTCAGGGCGCCTGCAGATAAGCCGACGACGTAGCGGCCAACATGTAGGTTGCGGTGCTGCTTGGGCGACATCGCATGTCGTATGGGGTCTCCCAAACCGATACGAAGTCGCGGCTGAGGGTAGGAGGCCGCGGCGGGAGAGGAGTGCCGGTATCGTGGTGCGCCGCTCTCCCCCCTTCCGCGGCCTAGACGGGGTAGCAACCGTCTGATGGCGGACGCGGTGGGGCCGCAGGGGATAGGGATAGGTGTAAGTGGCGGGGCCACTGACCTGACCCGTCAGGGAAACCAAGGGTGCCATACACGGGATCACCTGATCCGGTGGGGTGGTATCGGCGTGCAACGTGTTCTGATGCGCCGGTGATGGGTTCACGGTGAGTGCTAACGCGTGCCCGTGTTCCCGCCACAAACAGCACAGACTGTCTGCATGTAGTTGGAGTGGCATGAGCATTTCCCCAAGAAAAAAATATAAGTGTTCGTACCAAGAGAAAAATCTGATTTTTCAATATATTGAGATTTGTTAGTAAAATATAAGTAATAATAAAAAATATCACCAAATTTGCAGTTCATAGGTCTAACTGTGTGACAGACGAAGGACAGACAGACACGACACGAACAATAGGGCTCCGTTTGGACCCTTTGGGTACGAAACCCTAAAAAATGCCGAATATGCCGTTGTATGGTGTACTACGTGTATAAGCAAAGGTTCGGACGGCCGTATCTTCATTACGAGTATTTAAATGTTAGACTTGTACTTGGCTATGTAATAGGGTTCCGATTTTCACCCTACAGTTCCAGAACCTTAAAAAGATAATCTATATTTGCTTTGTTCATGGTAATATTTACCTGTCGGCCATCATGAGTCTCTTGCCTATGGTCAAGTGGTGTCTGTCGTCTATGATCACATCATCTTCGTGTGTCTGTGATATCCTCTCGTAGAGGCGGTCGATTTCTTCTACGCCGTGAGACTGCCATTCTTTGGAACCTTCCTGTATAATATCTTATATATAAAATTCTCGTGTCACAATGTTCGTTCCCGTACTCCTCCGAAACGGCTTGACCGATACTCATGAAATTTTGTGAGCATATTGAGTAGGTCTGAGAATCGGCCAACATCTATTTTTAGTTAGGGTAGGTAGGGTAGGGTATGTAGGGTAGGGTAGGTAGGATAGGGTAGGTAGGATAGGGTAGGTAGGGTAGGGTAGGTAGGGTAGGTAGGGTAGGTAGGGTAGGTAGGGTAGGTAGGGTAGGTAGGGTAGGTAGGGTAGGTAGGGTAGGTAGGGTAGGTAGGGTAGGTAGGGTAGGTAGGGTAGGTTAGTAGGTACAATGTGCTATTCCAGACTATAATTTATATCTGTGCCAAATTTCATCCAGACCCGTTCAGCCGTTGTGGCGTGATTGAGTAACAAACATACACACACATCTATTCAAAGAACAATAGCGAAATATTAGCTGACTTAAATTTGAGCGTCTGAAAGTGAGTTATATACGAAAAAATCCATTACATGTCTACGTTTTTCAAAATATAACATTAACTGGTTCATCACGGATAAAAAAAACTTCATAATAGAAAGTTATTTGATATTTTCGTTAACTTTAATTAGCTTAGTATTGCCATTTCACATTTATTCTGCCAAGTGACAAGTAGTGACTGTAGTAAGTATATTACTATTTTATTTTTTATTTAGTGTCCGAACAAAACCGAACTTTCGGTCGGACACTACAGTTATTTAAATAAAATGGAGTAAATGAATAAAAAATACAGTTTATGCCTATGAACAAAAATTCTTGGACAAACTAATTCAGAACATGACCCTGAGTTAAGCCAGATATTTTTCATTTAATGACGTAGGCATATAATCTCAGCTAAAACAATGTATGAGCTTCTGCCATTGTCCTTTCAAATTTATAATATTAGACAAAATCTTATCTTACTAATCTTTAGTAAGATAACATTTCGTTAGTTCCAGCCATTAAAGCCATCTGGTTAAGCCACTTTACAAAGGTGACAACAAGACTGCTTTATACTTACTTTGGGTCCTATAATAATAACAGAGTAGGGCGCGATGGCTGCGGGCCAGCGCACACTCTTATCGCTCGATAGGGCTTCTAAACTTGCTGCTAATAATCTGGAAACGTACAAGAAAATTTTACTGTCTTTAACTTTTGGTAACGGGTTCGAAACCCTAGTTGGAAAGTGCTAGTTGGTTTCCCGGTAGAAGTCTGATTTTATGCTCTGTCAATGGAAATATTCTCGTTCTCTGTAAGGCTTGCGTTTGACCACTATCTCACCTGATGGTAAGCGATGATGTGGTCGACGGTGAAGCACGCTTGCCTAGAAGTAACCTATTCACTCTTGACTTAAAGACTCCCAGGTTGTAGCTATCAGGAAACACAAACTCCGGCAGGGAATTCCACTCCTTAGCTGTACGCATAATGAAAGTGTCCCCAAAACGTTTGGTGCGTATGGGTGGGATGTCCACCATGTACCGATGGTTCATCGCCGTACGTCTGGTAGTCCGATGATGGAACGGGCTAGGAGGAATTAAATCATGCAATTCCATCGCACACGACTGCAACTAAGCGAAATGAGAGTGAAGACAATTAATCAATGCTCAAGTCAGGGTTTTTTATCGGTTACATTTCGGGGAGTGTGCGATGGAATTGCATGAACTAATTCCTCCTAGCCCGTTCCATCATCGGACTACAAGACGTACGGCGATGCGTCAACGGTACATGGTGGACATCCCACCCATATGCTCTAAATGTTTTGGAAATACTTTCAGTGTGCGTACAGCTAAGGAGTGGAATTCCCTGCCGGAGTCTGTGTTTCCTACTTTACTGATCACTACTTCAACCTGGGTGTATTTAAGATAAGATAAGATAAGATAAGATATATTTATTTCTGAGTATATGGTAAGTGAAGAGTGAATAGGTTACTTCTAGGCAAGCGTGCTTCACCGTCGACCACATCATCTCTTACCATCAGGTGAGATAGTGGTCAAGCGCAAGCCTATCAATAATTTAATCTATTCTATTTTAATTCTAATTTAAATTAATATATTCTAATTTAATTTAAATTAATATATTCTAATTTAATTTAAATTAATATATTCTAATTTAATTTAAATTAATATATTCTAATTTAATTTAAATTACTATATTCTAATTTAATTTAATCTGTTTTAATTTAATTTAAATTAATATATTCTAATTTAATTTAATCTGTTTTAATTTAATTTAAATTAATATATACTAATTTAATTTAATCTGGTTTAATTTAATTTAAATTAATATATTCTAATTTAATTTAATCTGTTTTAATTTAATTAAAATTTCGGAGGAAGGTATACGATTAATAATTAGGAACAAAGAAGTATTGCTTGTAAACTTATTAATTCAGTTTTGTTTAATTGGCAACATTTAGCTTCTGGTTCAAAGCTCAGTTCGATTTTATTCTATTGACAACACTTTATTCTTCTTATGTCAAAATACTCGATTCTGATTAGATGTTTTAAAAGCGGTAACTTGCCAGATTAGTTCTTTGGCCAATGAAAAAGCGAGGAGAGTCTATGCTATGCTGGCTCTCTCGAGTGGAGTCTCTGGCCATGTGTTTTCGTAGAGTTAGAAAAAGAAGCGCGCGGCGCGCGCTTCGGAGTTAAAAAAGTGTTGTAAGGAAAAGAGTTGAGAAGTGAAGTAGCCAGAAAAGTGGCGTGTATAAACTTGAAAAAGTGTGTTTTTGTTGAGAGAAAGCGAAACGCTTGGTGACCGAATCCGCTGCTTTGTTAAAATCGGACCAAGGACTATGTCAATGGCATTAGTTACCTGCTACTTGCTTTGTGCCAGCATTAAACCCAACATGACGCCCACGAGACCCAAGACAGACATGGAGCATGAACTCGAATTTAATGAGAAGAGTCTTCCCTTCCGACATCGGAAGTGGTAACGGTGCCAGCACAAAGCGAAGACGGAACAAACGAAATGGACAATGGCCGGCGCGCTCTCTTTGTTGCGCAAAAAAAAAATAGCATGGAAGTACCTACCTAATGGAGACGTTTTGCAACTCGTCGGCTACTAGAGACAGGAATATCATATTTTCCGAATTCAACCGTATAGTGTGGCCTATTCTGGACAATATGCGAAGTCGGGTCGCAGATAATGTTAATGATGACATCGATGCCTAATCCTGATAGATACTTGGGAAATGCAACTGTGGTGGTGATGTTCAGGGAAGTATAAACTTAAGTATTCTGACAATAATAAGTACCTAACTAATGCCTTGTGAAGTTTAGCCACAATATTGTTTTTTTTTCTTGGTATAAAGTGGCTAAAATTTAAAATAAATCTCTATTTTCGTTATGATGCTAAATGAGACTCAGCCAGTGTCATACTGTCAGCGGAATTCACAAGAGATTAAGATGACTTATGCAAATACAGTGCAAGAGAATAAACATCCTAAGCTACAATTTTATTAAACAAAACATACTTGTGTGAAAACTTGCTCATAGACATGAATTTTTCAGGGAACCATTCGCACAATATGCAACAAATAGCATGGATGTCTAAGCCCTTCAACGTGGCTGTGGATACCACAAGACCTGTTGTGACCAGCTGCGTGTGGTGATACAAGTGCAGAGCTCAAGTTCCATTTCAAGAGGCAACACACAAACTGCAGCCTACAGCGCTATGAAAGAGGAAAGTTTGCGGTGTTATACATGCCGCTGCGGTGATCAATCAATTTAATATTTTCTGATAGCATCTAGGAGTCTGGACATGTGCATGGTTGGCACTGCTGCCTGACCTTTCTGGGAGTACAGGCTTAAGGTATGTTACTTTGATCTGCATTCAACTATCTGTGCATCGGCATACATTTGTGGCAGCTGAAGTATGTATTAAGTTTGGAAGTACCTAACTTTTACAATTAATAGTTGCATTCATTGCAATTTATAACTATTGCATTATTTTGTGTAATGGAAATGTGTAATGTAAGTTAAGAAGAGAAAAGAATATTCAAACGGCGCCATCTATGTAATGGTATTGAAACTGTGTTTCATTCAATAATCATCGAAATTAGATTCGGCCGTAATTTGCTGCTTGAGGGAACTTACTGAATAGGTTCATGTTTTTTTCTTTTATGATTAATTTAAAAACAAACAAATAATTTTTACATAGACAGAATGAGGCGTCGGTGCATGCCACGCCATCTATTTAAATCTTTGTTGTGTTTGAGCTTTGAAATATTTTGTTTCAAGTATTTAATCGTTTTTATTCACCAACAAAATAAACAACGAAACGATTTTCGCAATTTCATCTTTCTAATGTACTGGGAGCATTGGAATGTGAGGACAAAACGCAAAGAAGTTAGATTTCATTGCGTTGTTATGTTGTGTTGTTAGAATAAGAACATTATACGGTTTTGTGACCACTAGTGCTGTTACAAGCGTACACACGGATTATTAAATAGGTTGTAAGTTTACTGACAATTAACGAGAAGTAAAAATATTAACAATCCGTTTTTTTTTATGTTTGAACACTAGAAATTTTAGCCATGCATTTTTTATTTAAAGGAGTCACTTCAGAATGCCCGTAAATATTACTACCACTGAGTGTAGTTGATTTGATCTCCAAGGGAATTTGTGAATATCGTAATTTCTAACTATTCGTGTTGGTATTTTCAATGCAAGTGTGAATCCATTTACGGAACGCAAAAAGAAAAATTGTAATAATAGACTATCTTATAATATCTTTGGCCGATTGGAGTTATTTTTACAACTAAATTAAAGGATCAGATCGAATCGAGGCCTCGATACTTTGTCGATTCGAAATCGTTTGATATTCGTGCTTGGGCCACAGGTGGCCCAAGCACGAATACAGGTCCAGGGGAAAGATATTCATTTTGTTTACGTTGAATTCACATAGGTTTGTGTAATACATTTGATTATTTATAATAATATTTTGGTTCTAATCATTGGTTCTTTAGATATAAACAGAAAAATCTAATCTCGATTTTCTGATGAAATATCGATTCAGTACTGGATATCGATTGAAAATCGATTTTTTTATTTTTTTTTGTCTTTTGGATCGGTTCGATAATTAATCGATAACAGATCGCCATCCCTATCAGAGAGTGACATTTATGTGTCAACATTCGTAAAAGTCAGACAACAAAACAAATAGGTAACTTTTAACTGTGATATGATTTTTAACTTAAAAGTTACTAGATAAAGACTAGACTATTAATAAATTGTTACAGGGTGTGAGTCACTGTGAGGATTAAACTTTTAACTTTTGCTTTGTTCCAAAGACTTGTGATAACTTTCAGTTAAGAGAGTGGATCAAGATTATTTTCATACCGGTGTTAAATTAAAATATCATGAAGATTAACGTTACTATAGCCTAGACAGTTGGCGTTTAGTTTTGTTGCTACCAACAGTTGAATAAAGGTTAAGTTAATGTCTGTATTCTGTAATTGTTATATATCGCATTGTAGAGAACTAACCAACTGATAACATGTCATTCTAACAATACCTACAAATAAAAATAATTTAAATTGGCTATGGTGAATGAAAAGTGCAATTAGACATTTAGATGGTGTCTAGAAGACGTATTCAGGTATTATGAGATGTATAAGAGCCAATAACTGTTGAAGTTCTGGCTGCAGATGAGATAGATGTTCAATTGGCAACATTTTAATTTACATAGAACAGTTTTGTGGATCAAAGAGTCAAGAGTTGATTCGGTATTTAAGTTGAAAGTGCGTTCTGTGTAGTAAATGTATTCGCTAAGTTATTGTGGATTATGGACCATGAATGGGACACTTGAGTTTTATTTGATTTACTTGATACATTTTTTTTGAAGGAATCTAGGAATGGTTACCTTGTTCTGTGTTGTTCAACGATTCTTGGCCTAACGTCAAATAATTTATTTCAGTGGGAGCGGAGATTGTGCTACATGGGCATATACAAGCTTAATTAGAGGTTTAGACCATAGCAATCGCAATCAGGTTGGGTGAAGTTCTGCTTTCCTGGCTGGGTTGCGGAATGGCCTGTGTTAGGGAATGACAGTCCCTGTCCCTTACAAAATGTTGAAATTAAACTAGTACAAGAAAATCTAATACTACAGTAATTTAGAAGTTATTTAATACTACAACTATTTATCTTTGAGTGCATGTGTGTGCGAGTGTGTATTATGTGCGAGTGTTTCTATGTGTGGGTGCAAGATCTTCTTCAACCTGTCACTGTCACCCACTGAGGTACTTTTTGGTTTCATCATAGGTTTTGTTTTGAAGAAAGTATACTGTCAGTAATGGTTGTGGTGTTCTAACTTGTTTAATGTTCTGTGCTGGTCAATGTGATAATACTTATCGTAATTTTGTGTTACTTGCTATCTGACCAAGTTGGATAAGATAATGCAGAGATGTAAAGTCGGTCACATGCGGTGCATGATTTCATTTTTAGTTTGCAAAATTGGTAATGGTTGATGTTGGTAGTTATTACCTATCGCAATGAGGGTTTGGTATGAAATCATGAACATAAAATGGAGTTCTTGAGTATGCTTTTGGCTGGGTAAGAAATTATGAATGTGAGGTTGCCGTTGTATTTAGTACTGAGAATATTGATTGAAATAGCAAATATCATTATGGTTTAAAGGTGCTGTTTATGGTTATTGGAGTTCTGAATGGTGGCAACTATGTGTTGAATTAAAGGCTTTGTTTGGTTCATGATGAGTTAAAGGAAAGGTGAAAGATCAAGTACCCATTGACGTAACTGAATGTACTGTGTTGAAGACTGATTTAAATCAATCTAGCAATGGTGAGGTCGGTGTGTATGGTCAAAGGACTGACTGTACGGTGATGAGTAGTCACTGCGGTGACTGCTGTAACCGAGATGGGTTACGAGGTGAGTGGTCAGAGATGACTGCTGTAACCGAGATGGGTTACGAGGTGAGTGGTCAGAGATGACTGCTGTAACCGAGGTGGGTTACGAGGTGAGTGGTCAAAGATGACTGCTGTAACCGAGGTGGGTTACGAGGCCTGGTCAGGATGACTATGGTTGCAGGATGGACACAGGGTTGACCATCAGGAGCCACAGCGATTGCTGTGGGACCAAGAAACATTGCTGGATATGTAAGGGAGGGAGCCTGGTCCCTCTGGGGCTTCGGTAACCTGTTGTCTGTCTGGGGAAGCCTGGTCCCTCTGGGGCTTCGGTGACCTGTTGTTTAGTGTATGTGGCATGGGTATCTGGCAGTCTTGTTGCTTCGAGAGGACCGGTTGTCTGGGGGAGCCTGGTCCTTCTGGGGCTTCGATGACCTGTTGTCTGGGGGGAGCCTAGTCCCTCTGGGGCTTCGGTGACCTGTTGTCTGTCTGGGGGAGCCTGGTCCCTCTGGGGCCTCGGTAACCTGTTGTTTGGTGTATGTGGCATGGTATGTTGTGTTGAGTGTTTGGGTGGTTTCTGGCACATTTAGTGCTTCGAGACCGACTTGACGTCTGTTGGGAACCTGGTACCTCTGGTGCTTCGGTAACCGTTTAGAATGTGATAATATGGTTGTCTAAACGGTGAGGTGGCTGTTTCGATAGCGAGGAGAGTCTATGCTATGCTGGCTCTCTCGAGTGGAGTCTCTGGCCATGTGTTTTCGTAGAGTTAGAAAAAGAAGCGCGAGTTAAAAAAGTGTTGTAAGGAAAAGAGTTGAGAAGTGAAGTAGCCAGAAAAGTGGCGTGTATAAACTTGAAAAAGTGTGTTTTTGTTGAGAGAAAGCGAAACGCTTGGTGACCGAATCCGCTGCTTTGTTAAAATTGGACCAAGGACTATGTCAATGGCATTAGTTACCTGCTACTTGCTTTGTGCCAGCATTAAACCCAACATGACGCCCACGAGACCCAAGACAGACATGGAGCATGAACTCGAATTTAATGAAAAGAGTCTTCCCTTCCGACATACTAATTTAATTTAATCTGTTTTACTTTAATCTACGTTACATAATTTAATTTACTGCAATCAATTTAACTTTTAATAGCTTTTTTTTGTTTCTAATTATAAATTGTGTAATGATCTGCGCATAATTTAGTGCATTGAGGGACTTAGGCTTGACTTTGCAATGTACAATATTATAAAGTATCAGTGTACTCATTGCTAAAAAGCCTAATAATAATAGTACATTATGGTACAAGTGTGTAATGTTGGTGATAACCGCTGAGGCGCCATTGAGACCCGAGCCGTTAGGTGAGGGTCTTAAGAGAGCCGAGGACGGTAATCATCAATGCACACGTGTATCATACGACGTTTTTCAACACACTTGTGAAGAAAATAATACAAAAAAATCATTTCCAAAGAATTCATTTCGAGTCAAAACGAGTTGTGAATTTTTTTTCGCAATGGCGGGCAAAATTAATCAGTTTTCCTATGCGCGCGCATCTAACAATGGCGATCGGCCATAGATTAAAAATAATGAGTTATCTTTTTTTGGATTTTCGCGGATAGCGTTTTAGCCACGTACAAAATGGGGCATTTCAAGTTTTCTTTATTACAGACAAAAACAAAAGTTACGCAACATACGCGCTTAGACGTGGAGTTGCGCACACCAGCCCGTCTTAATCTAATCTAATCTAAACAAAAGTTATATTTAAGTGAAAGTTTTATTTATTTAACACGTACATGTTGAAATTATCTATTTAATTAAATAAAAAGTTGCATGAAATGTGTTGAATTTGTACTTTGTACTATTGAGCACGATCTTTTTTGTATCGAAACTTTTTTAAGAACAAAGCAACTCAACCAATAAATAAAAAAAAAAAACTCTTTATCTCACTTGTGAATAATAGTAATGAAAAAAAAAAGTCACAGTTTGATAACAGGTGTCATTATGTGCCTAATTGCGGTGAAATTAGAGCCACTTTATGAGCAAGTGTGTTGAAAATAAATAAATAATAAAAAACTACAATAAATAGAAAAGTCTATGAAGTTTTCTTAAGATCATAATTGTTTTCTGCCTACATTACAGGCTATAGATCCTTGATGTTTATTTATTTTATAACTTCATACACAAAAGTACGATGTCGGACTGTGAATGTGTGTGTGTGGAATGGCATGTTGTGTGGGTGAGTATACATACCTAGTAATTCCAATCCCGTAGCACGACATGATGAGAGGCTGCGGCGCTCCGCTGGCGGGAGTGAACAGCGCCGAGAGAGGCGAGCTGTATTTAGTGCCCAAGATGAATGTGTGACCCACCTGGAAGTCAAATAACTTATTTCAAATACACTGTTGAATGTCAAAACTAGAAAAAAAACATTTTCGCAAAAAAAATATCGGCTTAATAACTTTCGTTTTGGAAGTCGGTGTCTTAGGTACCTCATGTTTTTATCGTTTTGCGACACCGATTTCCGAAATGAAAGTTATTTTGCACATGTTAGTGTTTGTTTTTTTTTATTCCTTCAGGTCTTCTACCATCAGGCACAAAATAGAAAGTATGCAGAAGGGCCACTCCCGCCTTTTCAAAAATTGACAGCTAAACTTGACAGATTCACTAAGGTTGCTACTATATTGATACCAAATTTAAAAAAGTAGGTTAGGTTGTATAAGTTACAAACATAAATACATCGATTCGTCTAAACATACATCATATCATGCTTACATGATTTAGAGGGTAGAAAGAGCATCAAATATCCATTAAAGATCACGACTCCACATACGACGAATATTGGATGGTAAAAAGACGTAACAATGGTGTAATAATGATCCCACCAAAAACATAAAAATGTGTAAAGCACCAAGCTAGACAAAAATATAAAAGTGTTTTTTTTTTATAAAATTTAAAAACCCGATTGCTTAAGAAGCGAACTAAAAAGATGTAGGTACTTAAACAAGAAGAAAATTATGCTTTGCAATCGGAGGAAACATATTTATGATCTAGATGACTTAAATCTAAACCATATTTTATTATTATGACAAGTTTCATACCCTTTCCAATTTCGTCAATGGACTTAAAATAATTTATTATTTTCCTAGATATTTAATTTCTAACTAATCATCTTGAAAAATTTAATGACGTTTATAACTTAAAATGAATTAAAGAACGAATTTAAATTATATTTAATTAATTTAAAGTATATTCTGTCTGTAACAATTAATATTGGTAACCCAGCCAATGCAACCTCTTTACAGTGCCTACTTTATGAATGAATAACGTGACAAACGCCCGCACAAAGCACTCGTGACAGACCGAAGAAGAGTTCCTCGCAACACAGACCAATCGAAGTTCGTCAGACTTATAGGTACTGAACTGGGTAGGTTACCCTCTCTTCCGGCTGAAATAACGATAAACAATTTAGACGAACACGTAAACAAAATCACTTCCATCCTATTATCGAGCTATGAACAGTCGTGTCCCCTCACCTTACCCAGGAGAGGGATCAGGCAGTCCTGGTGGAGTCCTGAACTGGAGAGACACCGACACAAACTGAGAAGGCTATTCAATAGAGCTAAGAACACACGGTCGCCAGTAGACTGGGACCGTTACATAACAAACCGCAAAACATATAAAAAACTAATTCGCCTCCGAGGTAAAACAAGTTGGAGGCGTTTTTGTACTAACATTGAAAACAACAACCAGGCAAATAGGGTCAAAACTTGTCTTGCTCAAGAGGCAGACCTGTCTATAGGATGCCTAAGAAAACCAGATAACACTTACACAACAAACGACGCAGAAACTAGCGAACTACTCCTAACTACCCACTTCCCGGGCTGCCAGATTGCCACCCAGCAAAGCTGGGAACCGTACAGGGAAAGGGCTACGAGCAGCTTAGACTGGGAGGTGGCGTTAGAAGTTATCGACAAAGATAAAATAACATGGGCAATCAACACCTTCCTGCCTTTCAAAGCAGCGGGGATGGACGGTATCTTTCCAGCTCTGCTCAGATGGAGCGGTGCTCTGCTAGCTGATTACCTTGTTAAGGTCTTTCGGGCTTGTCTGACCGATATATCCCCTTGAAATGGCGCGAAGTAAAAATAATATTTATTCCGAAACCAGGTAGGGGCGACTACACCCAGCCCAAATCTTTTAGACCCATAAGCCTCTCCTCTTTCTTTCTAAAGACACTGGAGAGGCTGGGGGACAGGAAGATAAGAAACCAGATTTCGATTCAAAAACCTCTGCACCCGAACCAACATGCCTACTGTGCAGGCAAATCAACTGAATCAGCGCTCCACAGCGTAGTCTCACGCGTAGGCAATGCTCTCAAAAACAAAAATCCAACCCTAGGTGCCTTCATTGATATCGAAGGTGCATTCGACAAAACTAACTTCACCAGCATCGGTCAGGCACTCAACACGCACGGTGTTGCGCCGACGCTCGTAGAATGGATTAACAACATGCTAAAAAACCGTGCTATTCAATTTACTGTGAACACTACCACACGAGGAATCGTGAGCAGGGGCTGCCCACAAGGTGGGGTGCTGTCACCACTTCTGTGGAATTTAGACGTAAATGAGCTCATTGCAGAGCTCAACGCCAGCAGTCTTTACTCGGTAGGATACGCAGATGACATAGCAATTCTAATCTCGGGGCAATTTGAGGGCATCTTATGTGATCTCATGAGAAAGGCCTTCAAAATAATCGAGAGCTGGTGTACTAAACACGAACTGTCGGTTAACCCCGTAAAGACGGAACTAATAATGTTCACTAACAAACGAAATCTTGGACCGCATAGGCTTCCAAAACTTTTCAACACAGAATTAACACTTAAAGAGGAGGTCAAGTACTTGGGGGTAATTCTTGATAGCAAATTGCTCTGGAACAAGCATCTTGACTACAAACTCAACAAATGCACAATCGCACTCTATCAGTGTAAAAAAATGTTAGGAAAAACATGGGGGCTGTCTCCAAGGATTACTCTCTGGCTATACACAGCGGTAATCAGGCCAATGTTGGCTTATGGTGCTCTGGTTTGGTGGACTAGGACAGAACTCTCGACCACCATCACCCGACTCCAACGGTTCCAGCGACAGGCCTCTCAGCTATCACCGGCTGCATGAGAACCACCCCAACAGCAGCCATGGAGATAGCCCTACATATAACTCCCCTGGACCTGTACATACAGCAAGAAGCGGCGCTAGCTGCTATCAGGCTAATGCATCTAGGCATATGGTGTAAAAACCACACAAGCCCACACGCTAAAATCCTGGACCGGGCGATTGAGTATCAACCTCTCATCGCCGCTCCGTGTGATAGAATACAAAAACAACCTATGTTCAACAAAAACTATAACATACAAACAATAGAGGAAGAAAGGGATCAGTCAGGAGCTAATGAAGTGCGAATCTACACAGATGGCTCAAAAACTAATAGCGGCTCAGGTGCTGGCGTTCACTCCCTTGACCTCAACATTAACTTTCACATACCGTTAGGCACACATAGTTCAATTTTCCAATGTGAATGTGTCGCCTTAACACAAGCCGCAAAAACCGTAAAGCGTTTAGGTATCCAGAACCACGGAATCAGATTCCTATCTGATAGTCTGGCTGTGCTCAAAGCTTTAGAAAACAAACTAACCAACAACAAACTAATCTTTGAATGCCACCTCGCCCTGGAGAGTATATCAAAATCCAATCGAATCACCCTCCAGTGGATCAAGGGGCACAGTGGATCCCTAGGCAATGATGCCGCAGATGAACTTGCGAAAAGGGGCTCCGAGATGTTGGTGCTAGGCCCGTACCCACTTATCCCCTTGCCTTTCTCGCAATTTCGTGCGTGGATTCGTCAAAGATCAACAGAATTGCACAATAACAGATGGTCACGGGCTACAGACTGTAGACAGTCAAAAATGGCTGTGCCGATAGTAAACCCGCGTCTCACCAAGAAACTCCTCAGCCTGAGTAGAAATAACCTCAAAATAATTATAGGGACACTAACGGGCCACACCCTTCTTAACAAACATTTATTCAATATAGGCGCCACGGACAGCCCACTTTGCAGGGGCTGTCTTAACGCCGAAGAATCAGCCGCCCACGTAATCCTGGAATGCGAGGCCGTGGCTTCTCAACGCGAAGAAAACCCTCGGAACAGTGAGGTCGCTCCGTGAAGCCTGTGAAGCTCCCAGGAAGCTTCTGTGCTTTTGGGCAGAGTTGGGCTGGCTATGTTAGCCAGTACCCCCACGTACAACGGACCAAATGGGAGTCTAAGTGCGGAAAAGGGAGTCCCTACTACTACTACTACTACTAGCACTCGTGACAGCCGCGACTGAGCTCGGTCCAATATAGCCCATTATTGCCCTGTAAAATCGTAATGTCAATGTGTGCGTTCAAAATGGCGCTTTGTTCGTAGTGGACTCTCTGTCTGCGGAGCGCCGCCGCTTATGTACTTTGTGCATCAGGTGAGATAGTGGTCAAGCGCGAGTTTTGATTCACCATTACTACAATTTGAGCAAGTTCTATAGTAAGGGACCTAGGATTGACAACATACCCATAATAACTCAATTTACACATTCGTGCTGTTTGTCGCTAAAGAGTTCGGTTGTATACTCCATATCTTGACAACTGCATAACCGATCTTGATGAAACTATGACCTTAGTTGAGAGATTCTTAATCCAATTAAAAAATAATGATCATGATTCGATTACTAGTTTCGGCGAAATGCGTGGACAAAGATACATACTCACAAACTATACATACACTTAACGGATCCACGCGGACGACGTCACGGGACGTATCCATTTGTTGTATACCAAAACCTTCTCCAGAATATAGCAAATACATTTCTGAAAACCGCATCACAATCGGTTCAGCCAAACGCAAGAAAATCGCGGACAAAGTCGGCAGTCGGTTAAAAGGAGAAGAATGGGCTCTATTATGATAATTTTACATTCTAGGTGAAATGACATAGTTAACTCTTAAAACGGCGAAGATAAACCTCGTAGGGATATCGGCATGTAGGTAAACTACCTTACCTATGTTATTTTAACCAACATTTCTCAGGATTATATATTGTCCCTATACAGAAATCTCGCTGATTTAGAAGATCTGCGTTAAAGAAGGAAATAGAACAATTCAACAAACACGCATTATATGTTAAGTATGTATGTTACAATCTCACCTCAATACTGCCTCCTCTGTCAGTGTTCCCCCCACACTTGTCACACGTGTCCGCACTCTCTAGCGTCGCGTGAGAACACCTCGTACACACAGATATTTCATCTTCTCCGGCTTCGGCTGGCAGTTGCCACTCGTGAGAGATCGAGCCGCCCATGTCACCTGATGGGGCGGCGACTGGAAGAGGAGAGGATAATCAGTGGTTTGTAAATTATAGCTATGAATGACACATTATAATAAATAATAACAACATCACTGTCCCGCATGACGGAAACCTCGTGAAAGCCGAGAAAGATACATACAGAAACACATCAAGACAATAGAGTACAAAGATACTGCTAAGAAAGAAACATAAGGTGGGTGACAGTGTGGTACACGCTCTGTGCACACGCTTCAGTGCTGTGCACTCAACATGGGGCAGTCACTCACCCCTGTGCACAGGTAGCCGTAGCCTCCTGAACAGCTCACTGTAGGCGCTCGTGACAGTGTGGTACACGCTCTGGGCACACGCTTCAGTGCTGTGCACTCAACATGGGGCAGTCACTCACCCCTGTGCACAGGTAGCCGTAGCCTCCTGAACAGCTCACTGTAGGCGCTCGTGACAGTGTGGTACACGCTCTGGGCACACGCTTCAGTGCTGTGCACTCAACATGGGGCAGTCACTCACCCCTGTGCACAGGTAGCCGTAGCCTCCTGAACAGCTCACTGTAGCGCTCGTGACAGTGTGGTACACGCTCTGGGCACACGCTTCAGTGCTGTGCACTCAACATGGGGCAGTCACTCACCCCTGTGCACAGGTAGCCGTAGCCTCCTGAACAGCTCACTGTAGGCGCTCGTGACAGTGTGGTACACGCTCTGGGCACACGCTTCAGTGCTGTGCACTCAACATGGGGCAGTCACTCACCCCTGTGCACAGGTAGCCGTAGCCTCCTGAACAGCTCACTGTAGGCGCTCGTGACAGTGTGGTACACGCTCTGGGCACACGCTTCAGTGCTGTGCACTCAACATGGGGCAGTCACTCACCCCTGTGCACAGGTAGCCGTAGCCTCCTGAACAGCTCACTGTAGGCGCTCGTGACAGTGTGGTACACGCTCTGGGCACACGCTTCAGTGCTGTGCACTCAACATGGGGCAGTCACTCACCCCTGTGCACAGGTAGCCGTAGCCTCCTGAACAGCTCACTGTAGGCGCTCGTGACAGTGTGGTACACGCTCTGGGCACACGCTTCAGTGCTGTGCACTCAACATGGGGCAGTCACTCACCCCTGTGCACAGGTAGCCGTAGCCTCCTGAACAGCTCACTGTAGGCGCTCGTGACAGTGTGGTACACGCTCTGGGCACACGCTTCAGTGCTGTGCACTCAACATGGGGCAGTCACTCAACCCTGTGCACAGGTAGCCGTAGCCTCCTGAACAGCTCACTGTAGGCGCTCGTGACAGTGTGGTACACGCTCTGGGCACACGCTTCAGTGCTGTGCACTCAACATGGGGCAGTCACTCACCCCTGTGCACAGGTAGCCGTAGCCTCCTGAACAGCTCACTGTAGGCGCTCGTGACAGTGTGGTACACGCTCTGGGCACACGCTTCAGTGCTGTGCACTCAACATGGGGCAGTCACTCACCCCTGTGCACAGGTAGCCGTAGCCTCCTGAACAGCTCACTGTAGGCGCTCGTGACAGTGTGGTACACGCTCTGGGCACACGCTTCAGTGCTGTGCACTCAACATGGGGCAGTCACTCACCCCTGTGCACAGGTAGCCGTAGCCTCCTGAACAGCTCACTGTAGGCGCTCGTGACAGTGTGGTACACGCTCTGGGCACACGCTTCAGATGGGTGCACTCCGTACGCGTCCAACATGGAGAACTCTCTGGAGCGAAGCAGACCGTGCTTGGGACGGTGCTCGTCGCGGTATTTGTTACTTATCTGGAACATTAATAGAGAGGAATCAATAAACATTTGTTAGAAAAATGTGCTGTGTTTTATGGTAGGAAATATTAGGAATAACATCTAATATCGCATAATTTAACTGGGTACCTGTTCACAGAAAATCGTACAGAATGATAAATTGCATAACTGTGAACTAATTGCCCGGATACTAAACCTTCGGCTGCGGCCTAAGGTCTAGCTAGGCGATAGCCCATTAATCGGCTTCGGTTTCAGCTTCGACCAGAAATCAACCTTCAGTGGGATACTATAAATAAATGTAGTAGTACCTGATATAATAAGAGTGGCAGTTGTTTGTAAGACAGGGGCCCCACATCAGCTAACAGATCTGCTATCGCCTCTTCATGTGTCTGGAAATAAAATAAAAATGTGAATAATTAATTTGACTTCTAAACAGTGCAATGCAACCTAAATTCAACAAAATATTGAAATGATTATTGTCTGATTAACAAATATCCTGGAGTTCCTCAGGTGATTAAATTATAATCTGCATATCTATTATCTAAACAATAGGGATGTTTCCTGGGTGGTTTAATTCTATTTAGTCCGTCAGTGAGATTATCAAATAATTATTATATATATAATAAAATATTCCACACATATATTTTGCTTTACCAAATCAATAAAAATTTCAAAAGATAAAGCGCATCAAAGTTCAGAAGTGGGATGCTTGTGACGTCACTATGTCAGTATATAAAGTGTACTAACGGCGTGACGTCACACGATATTTCAAAGCACTATATCGTCTTCACTTTATGTTTAAATCACTTTGTGACCAATATCTAACTAATTTTCAGTTAATGAAAAATTATGTAATTTTTTTGTTGTATTTTGATTCTTATACTAAGGCAATCCTTCATATGGGTCATGTTATTTTAAATCGAGTAAGGTCACTGATGCTGTATGTTCCATATTTTAAAGGATTTCATCATGCAGACAAGAACAGGACTGGGGTGGATTGCCAGATGTCTAACGTCTTCTATCTTTTGGTTCTAAAACATTCTAGAATGAAAAACTCACTGGAGCCATCAAATACTTCTTCCCATGCCTATCCTCCATCTTGATCAACTCCGGCCCAATCTCCTGCAGCCTGCCCGTCTTCTCCCACAGAGAGGCAGAAGTCAGCGACGGTACAGACATGCGCTGTCCCCCAGCTGCTTCTATACAGGACCTGGAAAGAAAGAAGATTTTTTATTAGGCACAGACCAAACCCACATTACATAAATAAGTTTTTGCTTTTCCAAAATAAAGGTTATTTTATTTTACAAAGTTAAAAGCAATAAATAAACATTTCTTTTTTCCTCTTTGTCAACTGAGCCAATATTAACTATTCTGCCAGTCAATGTAATGAGACTCAATGTCGTAGTTACACTATAGACAACACAGACCTGATCTGGAGCTCCAGCTTGTCAAGTGCTCTGCGGGCGAGAGGCAGCACAGTGAAGAGGCCGGAGCTGGTGGGGCGGATTAGACCACATTCTAGAAGGAGCTGAAAAGGTAGTTTAAATATTTGTTTCAGTGATTTTTGTTTGAAAAAGTAAGTTATAACTAAACAATTTTCAAATTCAAATTCATTTATTAATTTGAATTACAGATGTTATAAATTTTAAAAAGATCTAGTTTGTGTAAAATGTCGCCCCAATATGTTTCAAAGTGTGTATAACTTTGAAACATATTGGGGCGACATTTTCATAGCATAATTAAGCATAAATTATATTGCTGGCAATTAATAATTGGCATTCTGGGCAGTAAGATTAAATAACAGCAAGAAATTTGTGTAGTTTCTACCTGCCTCCATGGACAGAATGCCGTGTGAGTTTATGTATGTACGCATTTTCAACAACTCGTCCATAGTTACTGCTTTAAATGATCTATTGCATAAACCAAATCTAAGAAAATAAAATGCATTCATACCGCAAAAGATAAATTTTACATGAATAAATCAATAGACCTTACAAATCTACTTACTTTTTGACTTTTACACGTAATTTCAGTATTCTTAATTTTGGCATTCTTCGGTATTGTTATTACTGGCTGAAATAACCTCGATAAGTATCTCATTTTGCTACTTTTTGTAATTTTCATTCAATGTTTTTATTTTAGCGATTTTTTTAGGTTACCCTAATCAGCTGGACGTCTAAACGTCAAACTGCTAAAGCTACGTTTAGTAACTTCACACGAGTGATTTTCACTGTTTGTGCTTTGTGCCAATAATTTATTTAAATTTTATTGCCTCTATAAACTGAATATAAAATTCATTGTTACCATTTTAACTAATAGACAGACTATTTAATAAAAGTTGCATATTATCTAAAAATATTTCTTAAATGATTTAGTCAAACTAAGAGCAACTACTAAACGTATCGCTACACACGCTGGGGTAAGCAGACCTTTTCAATACCGTCCATTTATTTTATATAATTATTTATTGTTTATGGCGAAATGGTGAAATTAATATTTGCTCTGTTTTTAACTGAATTCCAACCGCGGCAATCAGCCGGATGCGAGACGCATAGCCACAAGGAGCGGTCGATGTGGCGATGCTTCTGGGCTCTCCCAAGCGCTCTGCCTATTTCGAGCAGTGGCCGTCTTTCGGCTGAAAAGATGATGCTAACTTCTATGTAAGTAGGTACTGCGAAAGTAAACAGCATGAGAATAAATCAGACTTACTTCAAATAATCGATAACCATCTTTATCGAGCACAGTACGCCTACGCCAAATAAAAGAGCAAAAACAAGAGTATCTACATAACCAAGTAACTAGGCACACGCAAAGCAGGCTGGCAGGCACTCAGACAAAACCAAACGTACTTAGCTGTGCTGTGTAGTAATTTTGCAAAGCTATTAGCTAAATTACAAACCAGCTAACAGGCAAAGCGTGTGTCTCTTTCAGAAGACTGTTTGTTCGTGACCCGGTTTGCACAAAGAACACGTTCCGAACATACGACCACATAATATGGTAGAAACGGTGGCGTATTTTAAGATTTAGCGCCCCGGGCCAAGTGGCTATTCCAAAATAATAAAAAAATGGAAAGTGTATGTTGCGGTATATGTGTTAAGGGTGTGGTCGATGGTGAAACACTTGTTGAGCAAACGGTTTGTATTTAAAAAAAACTGTAGGGTTGGACAACAAAAACTTTAGGTAAGGGAGCGCGCGCCGTCGGACGTGTTTGTATTGGCACTGCGAGATCGCACTGATCGCAGAACAAAGTGGCGGTTCGGGACTCGCCCTGCCCCCGCTCTAACCCCGCGCACTCCCTTTTACATTTTTTAAATAGGTATGTTTCGAGTATATTGCGTCGCTAACAATATGAATTAACTGTAATTAAAAATGTGTTTGCGAGAGCGAGCGAAACATAACCAAAACTTCAGCATGCCTCGAATAGCTTATGTTGTTGACTTAGAAAGCTTCAGAATAAATTATATAATGTGGAATGAAAGAGGAAGAGAAAATTCGATAGATAGCATCCGCCACCCTTTGTAGTCCGTCGCCCCGGGCCCTCTTGGCCTAAAGGGTAAATACGCTACTGGATAGAAACCACTAATAGGCTGACTTCATTAGTCTTTTGACCTCTTTGTTCAGGTCCGCAGAGTGTATTAGGGCTAATCCGGATGGCCCATAACAGGGATTAATTAACGAGGTGCTTCCATTTTAAAAAGTAGGGTAAAAGGTAACTAGGATTTTTAGATAAATTTACTCAAATCTAGAAACGCACTGGTGTGCTAAGCCACGATCAAGTAAAGAAGGAAATGGCGAAGCAGCAGCTGTTTGTTATATGAGTTACACGAACCATTTGGAGCCACTTAAAATTCCATAAATATAGCTCAAACGGTTATTGAGTTAGACTTCTATGGAAAAATGCTCAAAAAAAAGAAAAGAAAAATAATTGGCTCCGGCCGTTCTATTTCAATAAACTTATAAATAATGTATAATGCCCCCGGGCATTATGAATCTAGTCAAGTCAAATCGGGCAATGTAATGAATACTGAATTAAACTTCTATATTTATCACATTGTTTAGTCATTATGAATATTACAACGTAACGGTTGCAAAATCGATAATCTTCTTAGCGTGTCGATGACAAACAGACTCCTGAAAACAAATGAATCAGAATCAAAGGTCAATCAATGAATGAATAGGTTAGGTTCGAAGGAGACGATGATGTTGACCCCTCATCTCCTCCATGTTAGGATACTTTAGGCCCTGAGACAGGAATAGGTGATCCGTCGTCCTTGTTGATTAAATAGTAATCATACTTACCTATTCTATATTAAAACCAATCGCAAAATTAAAATAATAAAAAAAAAAACATATTTTTATTAATCGGCCCAATGAGTGACGGGCATTCAGAAAGCCCGGTCAATTTAATTATTGCAATCGTTTTTATCATATTGCCTACTCATATTGGGCATTTTTCAAATTGCCCGGGCATTATGAATACTGCCGTAACATTGAATTTTACGATTTGAAATATTTTCCAAGCTATCGATTTTTATCTACACCTAGCGCCTGTCAAAATTATAATAGCAATAACTTTTTCTTGTGTCACAATTGTCTTCGAAGTTTTGATTCGACGAAACCGCCTGTTTCGGTTCGAACCCAAATCCCACAAACTCGTTAGCCAGAGCCGTTACCACTGGGTCACAACTGCTCAAACATACGAGCTGGGGTCCAATAGTTCGCGGTAAAGAAGATGTATTTAAAGGAAAAATATTCCGCGATCTTTTGAACCGCCCCTCGTATAAACAAACGCCTTTACCTGTTTATAGTAACTCTATTGGTTTCGGTGAACATTTTTCTCATCAATTCCTGTTATCACGGCCCTACTTCCAGCTAGTCCGTAGGTATCATTTTAATGAAACCATCAAGTACTCCGGCCGAGCGGGCGCAGGGCGCGGCGTGTTCAGTCATATTGTTTTATCTACGGTTGGCGCGAACCGTTTAACCTCGGATAAGTGACGCGCAGCGAATCATCTCCGTTAGTTGATACGTTCGGGTGGTGGTTTGGGGGTAGCGGGAGCGAGAGCGGGTAGCGACTTCATCTAGATGAAAGCCCAGTAATTTTAAGCATGAGCAAATTTATTCAAGAGCTCGTTGGCAAAATAATAACAGCCGTACGAATTGGTCTTCAAAGTTAAGCAGCAATTGCCATGGTCGGTTTTTGAGTGGGTGAACATTCATAAACTTTTTGACCCTCAAAAAGTGCTAGCCTTATTTGAATAAAAGACTTTTGATTTCGAAACTCTCCGCGCCTGGGAAAGTAGATAAGTTTAGCCATTGGTCCGGCGGGCTGCCAGTTTTAGGTTTGTGGAGGTTAGATAGGCAGTCTTTCTATGTAAAATACTGGACCTGGGGTATTCAGCTGCATCCTAGTGAACCGGAAGCCGACCCGAACATATTTGCAAAGGCAGGCCTTAGTAGGACTTAAAGGCGTTTGTTGACGACGCGACACGACACACGACACATCGCAACTGCACGGCTCACGCGTGGTTGCGATGTGTCTTGTGCACTTGCACTTGTATTGTTCTATAAGCGCGTGAGTGACAAAGACTCCGGCAGGGAATTCCCTCCTTAGCTGTGCGCACAATGAAAGTATTCGCAAAACGCTTTGTACGTATGGGTGGGATGTCCACCATGTACCGCTGGCGGATTGCCGTATGACTTGTTGTCCGATGATGGAAAGGGTCAGGCGGAATCAATTTGTGTAGTTAGTTCCATCGCACACACTTCCCGAAATATAACCGATAAAAACCGGCAAACTGGTAACTCGGCGTCGATGTTCAAGGCTCTGGAGCTTTGAGGCGACCAGTGCATCGTACTACAAATACATGGAGCTCTGAATCGTGACCACATTAGGTCGTGTCGTGTGTCGCGTCGAGTTTTTTTTCAATGTTTGCGATGTTCCTACGTATCTACTCGTAATGCCAAAATGTAAGGAATTGATCAAGTAACGTTATTCAAGAGCTATCGCGTCCCTTTCGTTGATAAAATGTTACTTGTCTTGAGTCTCTGGTCACCTTACCTCTTATAGTCTAGTATTCTAACATAATTAGCTCGCTTTCCACCACACAATGCCCCTACCCATTCACTTATCAAGTTCACAGGTCATTTAGCCGCGGCCATTTTGTGGTGCGACGAACGCGTTAATGGAAAACGGCGGGAAGCGACAAAACACCGCCATTTTGTTTGTTAATCATGTTTTTATTAACGTCACATGTAAAGGGGTGGTTTTGAAAAGATTTTGAGGCTAGGGACAGGATGCATTATGCCTAATGACTTTGGTAAAATAGATATTCGTTGATGCTGAAAATAATAAAAGTGTGTCTTTGGTTTATTATACTTAGACTTTGATGGATGTATTTTGCGGACAAAGAGCGTTGGATGGTAAAGTGTGTTTACTGTGTCTGTGGGGTATTGTGTGTCATTGAGTGCTGTTAGGATGTCTATCGTTCTATTTTTGACCGACTGCCCAAAAAGGTGGAGGTTTCTCAATTCGACCGTATTTTTCATTTTTGTGTGTTTCGCGGTTTACTTCATCGTTTTTACTGTATGCTTAACATGTAGGCTCGAAAACTCTTTAAAATTGACAAGACATTTCATAAACAATCTTTTAAAACACGTTTCTTGCCCCAGCTTCCACTAACAATAGGCGACATCTACATAAATGCTTGAATATTATTGCACTGTCGGGGTATCTTCACTTGCCGTTAGACAGTCTAGGTATTAATTTAGGTATCGTCTAGTGTTAATGAAGACGGGCAGTATATTGTTCAGTTTATACTTCGTAACTTCATAAGGCCCACTTGCACGAAAAACTTAACTTAGAATTAGTTGCTAACACGAGACCAAATTGACAATAAGGTATGACAAAGTAGTCGTCTAATTGTTATTTTTAATTAAAGCTTAACCGTTACCCTAACCTAATTAACCATCTAGCCCACAAAACATAAATTAACGTGCTCTAAGCGCTGGCCATCCATCTTCATCCTCCAGAGACGAGCGACATTAATAACCGGCCCTCACAGGTGCAGGCCGGAGCGGACACCTGTAGTCTATGTGTCTATGGCATCTGGGGCCGAGCTGAGGTAAGCTGGGATTAGCGCTGTGTTGCCAGCGTGAATGAGGTTAAGGGTTAGTTCACACGGAGATGCGACGCGACAGTTGACAGAGGCCAGTAGTTTTGGTCTGTGTAACGTGACGCCCCGACGCCGCACATTGAAAGATTTGCGGCGTCGTTTTTCTTGTTTGGAAAGCACACACTGCGGACACATACTCCTCCTCACCGCTGACGCAAACTGGCCATTCTAGAAATGTTTTCATACGAGTAAGTATGTACGCAGCATAGCGGCAGGCTGTGTCTCATGGTGCTTCCCACGCCACATAGTGTGTTTCTTCTGATTTAACTTTCCCACTGAAATGTGTACATCTTTAAAAGCTTTACGAGTATATTACCTTGCTTTGGTATGTGTGCCCGGCAACCAGTAATTCATGTTTCAACTTTTGAAGCACTTCCTGTCATCTTATTAGGCTGAAACTTGGCGATCTTATGAAACTTTAGAAACGTTAAAACAATATGGAGCTGGTCTCATGATGGGGCCGGAAGGTGGTCATAGCAACTCCTCAACCAGACAAGATGACACCATCGTGTTTGATCTCATTAGATGTGTAATGAGAAGTGTACCTTTCAGTTCAAAAAGCTTGCATTAAAAATATATTTTTTGCTTAATACTTATTTGTAGTTGAAAAAAAGTTAATTAAAAAAATCAAAAGACTCGACTGCTTAAAAAGCGAACTAAAAAGACGTAAACAAGAAGAAATTTATGCTGTGCAGTCGGAGGATACATATTCGCGAGCTAGCTGACCAAAACCAGATGTATCTTCTGACTGCACAACATTAATTTATTCTTGTTTACGTCTTTTTAGTTCGCTTTTTAAGCAGTCGCGTTTTTTGATTTTTTTTATTAACTTTTTTTATTTACAACTTTTATGTTATATTTTTTTGAAATCACTTCTTAATACCCT
Source organism: Orthosia cruda (assembly GCA_964057195.1). Taxonomy (NCBI): domain Eukaryota; kingdom Metazoa; phylum Arthropoda; class Insecta; order Lepidoptera; family Noctuidae; genus Orthosia; species Orthosia cruda. The sequence goes on along the minus strand of OZ059856.1, from coordinate 455,006 downwards.
TTATTTAGATATCCCACACGACGGGATTGGAAGGACAAAATAGCAGATTTTACAACGAGTGCACAAAACGAACCATTTTTATCCGAGACTATTAGCAGCCCGAGCCGAAGGCGAGGGAGTTATGTCGAGGATAAAATGGTTTTGTGGACGAGTTATATAGTCTGCTTTTCATTTCAATTGCGAGGAAATAAAACAGTAATATACAGATAAAAAAAATATATATAAATAAACAGATTCGTTATACACTCACAAAACAGTTGAAAAATGTGTTCCGCGCAGCAGCGGCAGCACACATACACACTTTTCATTCATCTGACATTTCACTACAAGTCGAAAGGGATGGCTTGATAAAACCAACAAGAAAAAAAGAGACAGCTAGTGTTTGTCACTTGCGTGTGAATGTAAACAAACATTATTCTGACCACCAATGTTATCTTTTTCTAACCTCCAAATAACAGAATATTAGGAAAAAAATTAAATAAATTAGTAAATTGAGGCGTATTGCGTATACTTACATATGGTATGAGATCCCTTCTGTTTTATGTACTTTGGTATCATAATTGGTACAATTTCTAAATACACACGCTGGCATTTTTTTATTTTGTTTTTGTGTCTACAAAGCGTATCGCTCTTCGCCATGCGTGACATAAACTAAAGACTAAAGTTCACAATTGTGACCTATTCGAGTCTTCACAATGCGCACGCTCATAACATATCTGTTTATTTGAATATCATTGGTAATATAACATAACATTTCTTTAATTAATATTCAAAGTACCGTAAACTTTGAAATTATCGTAAACTTTGAGTTTTTTTTTCCCGAGACTTTGGCGGTAATATCCGTTGCACAACTCTCTGTGCATTGATTTCCATAAGCGTATTAGAAGAGAGTGCTAAATCCTCTTCTTCATTGGACATTTTTAACAATTTTAGCAAATTTGAAGAAATTAATAAACGCACGAAAAAACTAGACCTGTTTCCCGCCGCTTCTTTGCCGCCGCTTAAATCTTACGACATTGATATTAGGCTTGGGCTGCAGACCTATACAGCCTACTATTAAATTAATTTTGTAATATGTATTTTTTTAAATTAATTAAATAACCTACCGTATTTTATATTTTAATATCTTTTATGTCTTAAAAAACACATAAAAGGCAAATAAATTAAAGTAAATATTATAAAATAACAAATTCTATCTGTGAACTTTTTATTGTGTTTGGCTGTATGGCTCATTTTCTTTGCCTTAATATAGATACATTTATAAGTAGATACGTTAATGCACTTGTGCACAAAAATCGATTTTGTGTAGTCTATATCCTGCACAAATAAGCAATTTCAGAGCATGAGAAGTGAAAAAGGCGCCCAAAATACGCCATTTTTTTCTTTGCCAATTTTAATGGTTAAGACGAATTGATTAGCGTAAGAATCATCAAAAAAGTTCCATATTGTGTATATTATCTTAAAAAATGCACGTAGCTTCACGCCGCATCGCGTCTCGGTGTGAGCTGGCCCTTAAAGTGGGCAGGATTGTATGATGTAACTAACTTGACGTGTGAAGGAAGAACAGGTTCAAACGTGATTTATATTTTGGTGGAATTCGTTACCTAGTGATTTTCAGAATTGAAACTGACGTTGATATTGTAAAATGATTTTCGGGTCAAATCGTACTTGGACCCTTTTTTAGTTAGCTAAGACGTCATTTTTCCCTTCAAGACAGTCTTCTTCTTCTTCGCGTCTTTTCGTGTGAGGGTGTGGCCACCTCTGGTGTCAGAGTTAATTAAGCCGCCTCTGGGCGCCACAGGCCTCTGACATGGCCATTTCAGACTTACATCTATACCAATATTATAAAGAGGAAAGATTTTTTTGTTTGTTTGTACCGAATATGCTCCAAAACTACTGGACCGATTTCAAAAATTCTTTCACCGTTGGGAAGCTACTCTATCCCCGGGTGACATAGGCTACTTTTTATCCATGTATTCCCACGGGAACGGGAACTACGCGGGTGAAACCGCGAGGCGTCCTCTAGTTAACTATAAAAGTCCAGGTTTCTTCACGGTGTTTTCCTTCACCGTTGCCTGTGATGTCCAAGATAAACTTAGAAATACATATGAATTTGAAAAAGTCACATTGGTACTTGTCCGGATTTGAACCCACGACATTAGAAAGCAAGAGAGGCGAGGTTTTAGCCACTGGATCACCACGACATTAAAAGACACAAGACAGTAAAATTTACATTTGTCAGATATAATCAGTCCTACTATGCATTTCATTGCTTAGTTTCATTGTATATTAAGTTAGCTAGCAAAACTCTATTTGAAGGAATGTGAGGGTGAAAACCAGTGCTGCCAAGTCGTCTAAGCAAAAACGCGCTGTTAGCTCTTTAAAAAAGCGCTAGAAAGCGCTAAATGGTTGATGGTTGTCCCCAGATTCAAACAAAACGCCCAATAATTTGCGACTAGGGATGTATAAATCTATTTTTTTAATTTGAATTAAGATATTTCATTTAAAAGATTTACACACATGATAGTACTTGTTAAGTAAAAATAAAATAAAGTAATAACGTGTTATTATAGTTATTTTATAAAAAAAAGAAATTAAATTAATTATTAAACAAAAAAGCTATTGAACAAAAAAGCGCTAGATCTGGCGCTGAACGCGCTAAGTTGACAACACTGATGAAAACATATTTATACTTATAATTTATGGAATGACAACGATACTTACTAGCAACAGCCGTTGTCCCCGCCGTAGTAATAAGATAGATATCAAACAATAAGTACCAATGAAGAGATAACACTCTTGATTGGTATTTCATTCACTCTTAAACATAATAGATTTATTATTTTATTTATTTTAGTATATGGAGGACTTACAGCTAATAAAAACAAATAAAAAAAGAAACGATAGTGAACAGAAAGCCAATTACAAATCCTCACGTATAGGCTAATAAGTAATAATAATTTTCGGTGTGAGCAAAAAAACAAAAAACTCACCGCTTTAATTAAAGTAAGAAGCAATATAAATACTCCAATGCCCCACCTCCTATCGTGCTCTCTGTGCAACAACACCTGCACCCTGAAGGACCTTTGTGGGGCAAATGAAAACGCTGTTGCCGTGACTGAATTCTGGTCAAAACGTATATAATTAAAGAATCATCAATACGACGAAAAAAAAGAATACTTGGTTTGCAATTATATTATGACTGATGAGAAAGAAAATAATAAATTAATAAAAACAGAAACAAACAATATAATTTACTACCGCTACTTGAATAGTTTTTCTGGCCGAATTCACACTGATTGTGAATGGTTTTTTTTTAAACTTTGCCCCACTCTAGGAATTTCTTTCTGTATCGTGGGTGCATTTCTATCCATTTAAAGTCACATACACAATACACCTAGATCCGGAACAACTATCTGTAGGCCATACAAATATTTGTTCCGTGCGGATCCAACCCGCGACACGCAGCGCAGCAGCCGATCGCTCAACCACTACGCCAACCGTGTCGTCATCTAAATCATATGATCTAAATCATAATAATCCTTGCTATCATTGAATTTTCTGCTGATTTATCTAATACTAACCTGTTTATCGCCACTCGTGTAGGAACCCTGCATATTTGTTTAGGTAAGCAGGGTAGGAAACAGTAGGACACGCTGAAGATACATACATATTCTAAACCATTTCCTCCATTGGACCTGAAACCAATTGACAGCTTATAACTTGTTAGTAATTGATATTAATTGTACACCTACATATTATATCGAGGGTTTCTTTCCGTTGTCATAGCAACTAACTCCACTAAACTGGAGGAAGTTTACTTCAAAAAGACTTAATACAGGTCCAAGTCGTAACGATTACTGCCCCGATTTTTCAATACATTTCTTCACCGTGACTGTTCACTGTACCCCTTAGTTTCCCAGGCCGGCCACAGAGGGCGCAGGCTATAACTCAGCGAGTCGACGGCGCGGATTATCTCGCCTTCATGCGTCATTTGTTCCTGCGATGTCGCGAACGTTTGTCACGGCGTTATGAACAGACCGACGGGTGGCTACGGTGGCGGTGTTATGAAGCACTGGGGTGGTGTTAATTAAAGAGTATTTAAGTATGAGAAATGCGTAAGTGAATTCGGCAAGACAAAGGGTTTTGACCACAGATATAAATCTAACTAGATGACGCGATTGTATATAATTCGCGTGCCAAAAACGGAACAAAATTACGATCAATGATCGTAATTAGAGCTTTTCATTTAGCATTATCGTCACCGGAAATCCACCAAAATCTAGAAAAATGCCTTTATATACCATATTGAGCTGTAAAGACTGTATAGAAAAAGTTGGCCGAGGCGTTGGAAATGTTTACTTTCATTGGTAAGTAAATTTGTTTTTAAATTTTTTGTAAAAAAGTGGCACGCTTGGTTTTCATACAGATGGAGGGACTTGCGTTATCTAGTTAGATTTGTGTCTGTGGTTTTGACGCTATTAATCGACCAAAGACATGCGAGATGAAAGACGCAATGTGGATTTCCGTCTATTTGATTGGTCGATTGATGGCGGTCAAACCTTTTGCCTTGTCTAATTCACTTACGCATTTAGGCTGCAGGGAATCAAACTTGGGACCCCATGCATGGACAGCAGTTGCGCGGGACCTACGGGTAAACCTATCAGCTATTCTGCACTTACACTTCAGCCATTTTGAAGATACAATGTTTACTAACAAAGTAAAACAGCATTTTTCTAGGACCACCCTCTACTCTTACTCAACAACAAAAAATATATATACTTTTTAGAGTGTGATTTTTCAGGGTTTTGTCGGGATTTAGTTATTGAACTTATTTTTTATTTAAAGTATTTTCGGGTTTCTGCAGAGCCTGAGGGAACAAATGAACATAAATACATACATTCTTACATACCGAACAACAAAAACTTTGCGACGCCGTAGTCGGGTAAACAATTAGTTTTCATATCTCTGACGGTATATATCTCGCAAACGGTACACACAAAAATATGACACTCAAAACCCATCCCTGTTCAATGCTTCCAACGACATCTCATTTGTCATATCATGATAAGTAGTTTAGAAGTTATGTGGGAACATATGAACATACATACATACACACCGGTCAAAAACATAACCCTCCCCTTTGCTTCGCCGTAGTCGGGTAAAAATAAAACTAATTCGATATAGAATGTTGTATCTGTTGTACCTACATCGATTTAACTGAGTTAGTACCAACAGGAGAAAGATATTTTGAGACATAAAATAATCAAGGTGATAGGACTAGAAGATAAGATTATTTTTTATTTGTGTTGGGTTCGCTCTTGACTGTAGTCTGGGTCAGAGATGACAGAGACACAGTCGACGATGAAGATGCTAACCCAGAAGAAGCCTGTTCTTCTAACTTTAAAGAGATTCGTATTCTATAACTGCACAGCACATGTGTGAGTACTATGTACCGACTGTAAATCTACCATTTACTGTACCTATATGTTGTTCGTTGACTTGTGTGTGTCCTGGCAGTTGAGTGTGTAATTCTCTCTCAAATGTCTCTCTGACGGTGGCACATGTGTTGGATCATTCGGTTCCCTTCATGATGGTTGAGCTGAGTGGTGCCGAGCCATGCGTCATGTTCGTGAACGGGCGCCATCAGTTGGGATGGATCATAACTTGGTTGCCTCGACTTGTTTTAATTAATTATTGTATTTTGGTTGGGGTAGGTTGTTTATTTTACTCTAGACACTTTTACCTGCACGTCTTTTTACATCGTTCTCACATACCTATATGTAATTTTTCAACAACAATGATGTAATGTAACCAAATACTTATAGTTAAAACTTATTGATGAAAAAGAGTGTCCATGGAGTTTCTTGCACGTTTGTCTCCATAGACATCTACTGACGCTTGCGAATGTGCAACTAGATTCAACATTTTTTTGTTTGACAATTCAAAAGTACCTACTGGTTTATTTGAAATAAACTATTTTTGGTTTTTGTTTTATTGGCTTTCCGCATCAGGAATTTCAGTCCTGAGTCTGTATCTGGGCCCGGGTGATGGCGATCGGTTCAGTTTCTATTAGTCCTTTGCCTCAATGTATGGGCCAAAATTGAGAGTCGATGTTAACGTACTAACTAAAGGCGCTCTCAAAGTCAAGTTTTTACTATTGACGTGTAGTTGGCCGCTGGTTACGGTACGTTGTACTTTATTAAAGTCAAAATAAACGGAAAGGACAGAATAAACAATTTTTATTCAGCGCTGTGCTTCTTGCCAGTGACGTTGTATTTCACGGCTGGCAAAACTTCAGTTTGCGCGCGAAAAATTGCTCAAGAATGTCAATGACAGATGGTAGGGAGGCGGATGAAATCGTGCGGCGCATTGACTGTGTGTGACTAGTGTTGTGAAAACAACATGTGGTCGCATGTGTGATTGACTGTGGAACCACTCACAACGTCTAAAACATCCTTTTAGACGGGACGAGTGGGCCAGCAGAGGCGGTAGAAAAACGGACATCCATTAGGTTTTGGAGGCAATGAAGTGGTTATTTCAGGCAGGTGCCGTAATAGATTATGTAAATGAATGTTGTTTATGTTCTTATAGTATACTAGCTTCTACCAGCGGCTTCGCCTGCGTGTATTATACATTTTTTTATTTAAAGGGCTTTGTCGCTTAGCGACCATATCACCCAAAAAAAAAAGATACAAAAAAGTTACTGACTACCTTAAAACTAACTCATACAGTTGGTTGACTTTATCAGACATTGGAGATGCGAGGATTGTATCACAAATGCCTATATCGTAATTTTTGCAGTATCCAAAGACAATTCTTCTATTTTCATTCCGGACACATTCCATCAGGATATGAAAAACATCATCAACTACTCCACAATCTTCACAATTTTGGGACAGAAGTTTCTTCATTAGATAATAAAATTTGTTTGATGGAATATGTGCAGAACGAAGTCTTAAAGCTATGGTAATTAAGTTTCTATTAAGGTTACAGTCAATCCATGGAACACGAGAAATCCCTGGCTGGATAGTTCGGTACCATATACCCTTTCCTTTTGACCTTTCGTTAAAATATTCCTGCCAAAGTTCAAAACATTTTTTTTTTGCCGGTCCAAAGTAGTTTAAATACAGTGGAGTAATATTCCCCATCAACACATGCTTGCTTTGCGAGCAGATCAACCATATCATTTTCCTTTAACTGAACATGCGACGGAATCCATTGAAGACATAGTTTTTGAATTGGATTGAAGTTTTAAAATCAATTCATATATAACATAGGCTGTCGGAATACCTCGCACATGAGAAGTGTGCCGAGCCAAGTGTTGCAGCGAACTTTTGGAATCTGTCAGAATCACAAATTTATCGCCATCAATTGTGTATTATACATATAAACCTTCCTCTTGAATCACTCTATCTTAATAGATAACTACGCAACGGATTTTGATGCGGTTTTTTATTAAAAAAAACCGCATCATAATCCGTTGCGTAGTTTTAAAGATCTAAGCATATATATGGACAGACAGCGGAAAGCGACTTTGTGTTATACTATGTAAGGATAAGGAAGTAGAGAAGTGGGAAGAAAAATGTTGTGTCGACCCCACATATTATATGAGTAGGTATTACCTACCTATACCAATTCTTTTCTTCAGGCTCTCGAATTCGTAAGATACAATAATCAGCAAAATCTAACATTTTTATAACCTAAATACATGGTTTTAATAGTAGCATAGTAGCCCATTTATTACTTTTACACAAAGCAAATTATTATTCTACCGAAATTCCTCCCCGCAGCGACCGCCAACAATAAAAGTATGTCCCATCCTCACAAATTACCAAAATGAAAGCCCACAAATACCAGGTGTTGTCATCAAAAGGTAATAATTAAAACTAATTGCATTCCCTTCGCAAAAATGTAAAACTCTGTGTCTACGTGAAAATAATATTAATGGCGGCCATATTAGTCGCGTTCGCGCCAAATAAGAGGAGTTTCGTAATCTGTGGTCAGTGGCTTCGCGTGGGCGGGAATCCATTGACACGCGTTGATGAAATTTTATTTCTGTAAGTTGGTTTGTACAAACACTTTTACATGTCGAAAATTACCTCCGTACCGACACGATATTTTCTGTTTTCACCATGAAGATAAAAATAATGCTATTCAAGAAAACAAAAGTAATAGTGGTATTGGTACATATACTTAGGTATTATTGGTATTGGTTTTCGCAGGACTGGACTTTGTGGCTACGCTTGATGTGGAAAAAAACAGTAAAAACATCATATAATGATGATGAGGTTTTCACTGTTTCTATAGAAAAAGTGGATTTGATTTTTAAAGCTGCATCTAAAATAAAAAGATAGCTACAAAGTTTTGCCACTAAATGTAATTGAGCAATTCATCGACCTTAATCCAACCGTTACCTAATTTTTGTAGAAGCTACGTAATATTCCGGATCTATTTCATAGTTTGACATGACAGGATATCATTATTTAGCTAGAGTACAATGATGACTATACCTCTTTACGGTTAGACTTGACCTAATTTTCAGATAAATTAATTAAAATGCCTGTATAAAAAACGATACAGCCTTTTTTCCAAACGAATTTCCTAATCAAACAATGCGAACACCCCTCCCGTATGCTCGGGACATTAAAAATATATTTAAAAAACTTGTCGCAGACTCACCGCGCAATTACGTGTGCCCGCATTGTTTAGAAAAAGTAAAACAAACATGGCCGACACGTGACGTGCCTGCAAATGGCGGGAACAGAGATTTTTGACATATTTCTGAAGAGTTTTTCGTTTGAGGTGTTCTATTTTGGTTTTGGCGTTTAGAAAGGCATTTTTTGTTGAATTCAAATGACTCAGTTCTATTTTGTATAGGAATAGCTCTCGGTTTTTTTCACAAATCCTCTTCTAAGTTGTTTACACGCACAGACATAAATCTACCTGGCATGCCACTTTTTCACAACAACTTAGAAACAAATTTACTTGCCAATGAAAGAAAACATTTCCAATGCCTCGGCCAACTTTTTCTATACATTCTTTACAGCTCAATAGTGCATAAAAAGGCATTTATCTAGATTACGGTGTATTTCCGGTGTCGATAATGCTAAATGAAAAGCTCAGATTACAATCATTGATCGTAACTTTACTCCGTTTTTTGGCACGCGTCATCTAGTTAGATTTATATCTGTGGTTACACGTAAGATGAAGTTATAGTCGTGGCATAATTATATGTATAGTCAGTTATGTTTCATTCCAATGTCCTAGGAGTGAACATATTGCTATCAACCAGATACAAGTCCAGACTACGAGCTGCTTCTGAGAAATATCAGATAAAATTTATCCTGGCCCGGGAATCGAACCCAGGACCGCAATAGACCAACACCAAAGAGGCAGAACCCTTATTGCTTTCGATAAGAAAAAAATATTTACTCGCCATCCTCGCGAATCATTTACCTACGCTACGCTCGTAGCAGCGCGTAGCAAAGTAAAACGATCACTGCGCTACGTGGTCTACTACGACGTAGCAACGCTGCTACGTCGCGTAGTAATCAATCGTCGTAGCGTCGTAGCTTTTTCTCCGGGATTAGTCGAGCTTCATCTTTTCTGAGGGTCGCCACTGTTGATCAATTTCAGGAGTTGCAGTGTTTGGGAATACTGTGGCAGGCTTTTCCCGAAAAAAAAAACATTTGCTACGACCGCGTAGCAACCGCACAGGCATGATTATTGAAAGTCTCTGTCTGATACATTCCAGCGCTCTGTTTTCTGTGACTAAATATTAAATTTATGTATAGTGTACTGATAGAGAAGAGGTCTGTGTTCCAGCAGTGGGAACATTATTATTTTCGTTTGTCCTTGTGACTGATAATACACACATCAACACGGTCTAGGGATATTTCATACTCAATTAAATAACTCGAAAAGTACTGGCCGCATTGGAATCTTTTATACACCGATTTGTTTGTAATTTATCTCAGACTAATTCCAAATTCAAATTTTTGAAAATTCTTTTGTTTCGGTGGCATAAAAATGTCTTGATGTGTAGGAGAGGGAATTTTCATTTGTGCGAAATTTAGAAAACAATACGAATTACGTTTAGTTACAGTTTTATTTCATTTTTAAACGAAAGATAAAGTTAAAATTGAGGTATTGTAGCCATGCAACGCCAACATTTGACGAGGGCGAAGATGTTACGAGCTGTGGGAATGCTGGAAGCTGGGTCTGTTCAGCGTAATGTTGCTGAGGCCATAGGGACCCACCAAAATGTAATTTCAAGATTGTGGACACGCTATCGTGCCACAGGTGAAGTAGCGGAGAGGCACCGGGGGCCAAGTCGCATCACTACCCCCAGACAAGACCGATTTTTGCAAATTACTGCGCGAGCTCAACCAAATGCAACGGCGACTCAATTGGTCCAAAGGCTGCGAGTGGAACACCAAGTGCTTGTGAGTGACCAAACTGTAAGAAGGCGACTGCATGAAAGCAATCTACGCTCTCGTAGACCACTCCGGGTCCCACTTTTACGGAGAGGCAATCGTGGACGACGATTAGAATGGGTTCGGAACCATGTGGACTGGGGCCGTGAGCAATGGTCCAATGTGCTGTTCACGGATGAATCCAGGTTCGGCTTCCATCCAGATTCACGAAGGACGCGTGTTTGGCGTTTTCCTGGACGATGGAGCCATCTTCAGAACCCTCAGGAAGTTCACCCATACCAAGGAGGAACAATTATGGTTTGGGCAGGAATTCGTCTTGGAGGACGGATGGATCTCGTTTGGGTGCGGGGCAATATGACGGCAAAACGATACGTCCAACAGGTGCTGGGGCCCGTAATCTTGCCCCACAGAACACAAATGGGGCAAGATTTCCTGCTCATGCACGACAATGCCCGGGCACACACGGCGAGAACGGTAGCAGCTTGGTTACATACACACAATGTTAGGGCCTTAGACTGGCCTGCTCAATCGCCAGATCTAAATCCCATTGAGCATGCGTGGGATATGCTGCAAAGAAGAGCTCTGAAGGAAGTTCTTGAAAATCTGGCTACAGAAGATCAACTTTTTGCGCACCTCAGAAGGATATGGGACAATATTCCGCAGCAAGACATTGAAAACCTTGTTCTGAGCATGCCGAATCGTTGCCGATGTGTTATGAACATCATGGGCGCTTTCTCAGACTACTAACTTCAAGTTTATAAACACAAATTAAATGATTTTTCTATTTTTTTCAGTTTTTACTCATAAATTAAAAGTTAATTCATATCATTGAGTTAATAATGTACTAATTCATATACGGTTTCCGTCAATGCTTCATTTTTTTTTCATAAAATCCTGAAATTTTAATCGAAGTACCTTAACCATTATTAAAAAATGGTAGAATATTAAATAACGTATCTTTTAAATATATACATGTCATATAAATTATTAACACATTGATAGTAATTCGCTTTTTTAAAAATATCCCTAGACCATGTTGATGTGTTTACTTATACTCCATTTGATAACATTAGACATTTAAATAATTCCATTTTACAGCCCGTTTAACCGATTTTGAGTTCTATTGCGTTGGTAATATGACAAATGGCAGCTGTATTTAACAGTTAGTTTTGGTAACAGGTTTATGCTTTTTATGCTATCCTTATATTTACGGGATAGAATTCAAAATCTGTTGAACAGAATGTAAAGGTCTGGCGTGAGCTGTATTAGCTACCTACGATTTCCATCACCCGAGCCACGGACGAGCGTATTTTGCAATGTTTACAAAATTGCAAATAACGCTCAACCTTGACAAAAAATGTAGCTATTGTAAGATGTCATATTTGGACGAATTTCAAATAAAAAATGTACCTGTTCGGATCCGCACGAACGCTTCCGTTTCTAGCTCGGTAATATAAATGCCTAAACATGTTTGTGATGAGACAGACGACTGGTGCTGCAGACGTGACTTTGAACCACAGATGAGACATGTAGTCCTTAATGTCTGTGTCTGCGATTTATTGACTTCCTACTTTTTTAATAGATTAGAAGACAAACGAAGTAAAGGATCGTAGCAGGTGGCGTTCTGTAATTAGTTTCTACCTACCCCCGTGGGAAGAAGGCGGGCGTTTATGTTCCTGTATAAATAGTTAGTACCTGGGCAATCAAGCTCTGCTCGGGTGAAAATAGAGAAAACGACGTTTTCTAAAAATGAAAACTCGAGTTCGATTTATCGCTCCCGAAACTCCTTGCATACAAAATTTCATGAAAATCGTTGGAGCCGTTTCCGAGATTCAGATTATTTATATACAGGAATTGCTCGTTTAAAGGTATTACATATAGATAGTGTGTTAAGTCAAACTAAGTGTTAAGGTCGCCAGAAACTATCGGAAGCGGCTGGTACGTGTGCACAGACAAAATCATCCAGCAGGCCAGATGCCTATCGGACGACTGAACGCCCGAGGTTACGTCCGCGACTTACGTCCGTTCTATGCACAATTGTACATTCATTACCCAGACTTGATATTCTGTATGTCGCATCTGATAATTTGTTCCTAGCTTTAGTAGCGCAAACGATTCTAATAGTTAGTTAGTTACATATTAGGACTGTTTGCCAGGCATGCTTTGATGTCCGGATCTTTGGCATGCTGTCCTAATTTCTATTCAGCTTTGCTATGACACCAAGGATGAAGAGTGGATTTGGGGCCACTTGGTATTCTTTGAAAACTTACCATCTTATCGCCAGAGACTTTAGTAGATAGTAGATAAGACTTAATTTCTTGTTTGGAGGAGTAAGATACCTTTCTTCTGTGTTAATTTGGACCTAATGTTCAAAGATTTGAGTGCTCCCTTTTCCTGTCCCGTGAACCACTAAAGGTTTTTATATAATCACATCACCGTAACTGATTGTACGGTCGCCAAGATAGAAGACAGATTTCGTAGATATATGTTTTTGAAACAAAATATTGTGCTGTACTTCTTTCTATATTCAAACAATGCTGGACGACAGTTAATTCCAAATTCGAAACATAATTTTGGTTTTATCAAAAAAATAGGAAGGTAGGGGAGATTTGTAATACGATCCCTCGAGGTGAAATGATTCCCCACCACATACGACTGATACATACAGTGATATCTATCGAAATACGCAACATACTTCATCCCCATAACCCCGCCAGTAGCCTCTCCGAGTGTCATGGCGGTGTGAGCACTTACTCGTATAGTGGTTTTATTAGAAAAAAAAAAAAAAATGTGCTCCTAATCTATGGTAAGTCTATTTTTCGAATTTCATTACTTACTACATGTTATGATTTATTAAAATGTTGTTTTATTATCGAATTCCAATATCAATCAGCTTTATTTAAGCAATGTTTAAGTACCCCACGTTGTATTTGAACGTTATATATTTTGATCGATATCTTGAAATTGGGTGTTTGAGGTTAAATGATCCCTCTTCGTACGCATAAAACGATCCCTGGAATCATATTACCCCATATGTAATTTTTATTTTTACAGATCATGCCGCGAAATTATAAACGAAAAATTACTCGGCAAAATTGGCCTCAGGAACAAATGCTAGTCTCATAATTCCGTCAAAGATGGTATCCTTATCTATACTATATTATAAAGAGTTAAAGTTTGTGAGGTTGTAGGGGATAATCTCTGGACCTACTGAACCGATTTAGATGAATTTTGTCATGGATATAGTTTGTATTCCCTTGGGATGATAAAACACTTTTCACGCGGGCAGCAGCTAGTACCTTATAAAACCGCAAATAGAGAGGTTTCTGTGCCTGTAATGGTATTAAAAAGAAGACCCAAAGGTAAAAATAAAATAGCTTCAGAAACCGCTAAAATTTTAGGTGGTAGACGAACAGTTTTTAGTCAAGAACAGGAAAGAGATTTTGTTGATCATATTAAAACATGGAGTCGAGAATGAGCCTTAAAACGTTTATTACAATTATATAACTATCGTTTAATTTTGTTGATTTAGTAGTAGCAAATAAAAATTAATGATCTCCAATGTAATACATGTGATTTAAATAAACATCTGGTTGTTTTATTTTGTTAATATAAATTATTGTAGAGCACCCCAGGGATCGTTTTATACATAGGTACATGTGTATAAAACGATCCCTTAATAAACTTTTAGAAAATTTGACGACACTAATATAACACATATTTATGAAAAACTAGCACTCTGCCCGCGACTTCGTTCGCGTGATTTCGTTTATGCTATAAATGATATTCTTATATGCAGTTAGTGAAGGAAACCAAAAATTAGCTATTATTAAAACAAAAAAAAATGGGTATCGTAGATATACAGGGTTTATTGGATTGGGACGATTCGTTATTTGACTTAAAGAATAATAAATTTTAGGTTACCGCCACAAAGTAAAATCCTCCCCTAAAAACTTATCAACTCCTTTTTGCCCCGTTGGGGGTCGAGTTTTGAAAAACCTAAATATGCTATTCACTCTTTTCTTCTCTTTTTTATTTATCGTTTATGTTAGTCAGATAGCGCAGTGAGATTCCTCAAAAAAAAACTTTAAAACCCCAAACCCTATCTGGGAGAAAGTTTTAAAAATGTTTTATGTAAATTTTGAGTACCAACCTTATCCCCAAGGAATTTGATTTTACATACAAACTAATTTTTACCCTTTTCAGCTCCTTAAAGGTTGAATGGCCGCAAAATTGCGCCTTAGTGCTCCCCTAGAGCCCCACGTCAAAAACGAAACCCTTTCCAGTAAAATTCTTAGCTTGAGTTAGTTTCGAAAAACTTATAATGACAACCTTTATTGTATCCTTATGTTGGTATTTGCGCCAAGTTTTAAATTTATTATTTTGAAGAAATAAGATTCTTCAAAAAAACTTTAACACCCCCTTAACCGTATTTAAAACTAATAATGACAACCTTTATTGTTTATTTAGGTTGGTATTTATGTCAAGTTTCATGTTTATTTACCCAAGAAATCAGATTCTTCCATACAAACTTCAACACCCCCTAAATCATCATTTGGGTATAGTTTCGAAAAATTAATAAAGACAACCTTTATTGTTTACTTAGGATGGTATTTATGTCAACTTTCAAATGTATTAACCCAATAAATAAGATTCTTCAAAAACACTGTAATACCCCCTAAATCGTCTTTTGAGGGTAGTTGCAAAAAACTAATAACGAAACCTTTATTGTTTATTGAGGTTGGTGTTTATGTCAAGTTTCATGCTTATTAACCGAAGATATAAGATTCTGCAAAACAATTAACATCCCCTAAATCATCTTTTGGGGGTAGTTTCGAAAAACTAAAAATGAAAGCCTTTATTGTTTATGTCAAGTTTCATGTTTATCAATATTTCAAGAAATCAGATTTTTCCATACAAACTTCAACACCCCCTAAATCATCATTTGGGTATAGTTTCGAAAAATTAATAAAGACAACCTTTATTGTTTACTTAGGATGGTATTTATGTCAACTTTCAAATGTATTAACTCAATAAATAAGATTCTTCAAAAACACTGTAATACCCCCTAAATTGTCTTTTGAGGGTAGTTGCAAAAAACTAATAACGAAACCTTTATTGTTTATTGAGGTTGGTGTTTATGTCAAGTTTCATGCTTATTAACCGAAGATGTAAGATTCTGCAAAACAATTAACATCCCCTAAATCATCTTTTGGGGGTAGTTTCGAAAAACTAAAAATGAAAGCCTTTATTGTTTATGTCAAGTTTCATGTTTATTAACTGAAGTAATAAGATTCTTCAAAAAAGATTTAACGCCCCTTAATCGAATAATGACAACCTTTATTGTTTATTTAGGTTGGTATTTATGTCAAGTTTCATGTTCATTTACCCAAAAAATCAGATTCTTCCATACAAACTTCAACACCCCTAAACCGACTTTGGGGGTTGTTTCAACCTCTATTGTTTATTGAGGTTGGTGTTTATGTCAAGTTTCATGCTAATTAACCGAAGACATAAGATTCTGCAAAAAAAATAACATCCCCTAAATCATCTTTTGGGGGTAGTTTAAAATAATAACAATAACAACCTTTATTATTCATATAAGTTAGTATTTGTAGCAAACTTCAAGTTTATTGACCCAAGAAATCAGTATTTTCCATACAAACTTCAACACCCCCTAAATCGACTTTGGGGGTTGTTTCTAAAGACTAATAATGATAACCTTTATTGTTTATTGAGGTTAGTATTTATGTCAAGTTTCTTGTTTATTAACCCAAGATATAAGATTCTTAAAAAAAAATAACATCCCCTAAATCATGCTTTGGGGGTAGTTTCGAAAACTAACAATGAAATTCTTTATTGTTTATTTAGTTTGTTATTTATATCAAGTTTCATGTTTATTGACCCAAATAATCAGATTTTTTCATACAAACTTCAACACCCCCTAAATCATTATTTGGGGGTAGTTTCGAAATACTAATAATGTCAATCTTTATCATTTACAAATAATAATATTTTAACTAAGTTTCAAGAATTTTGGCTGAAGGAATTAGATTTTTCATACAAACTTTCAACCCCCTTTTTACCCCCTTGGCGGTGGAATTTCCAAAAATCCTTTCTTAGTGCACACTTACGTCACTTGATGAACCTTTCTGCCAAATTTCATGCTTCTAGGCGTAGCAGTTTTGGCTGTGCGTTGATTGATCAGTCAGTCAGTCAGTCAGTGAGTCAGTCAGTCACCTTTCGCTTTTATATATATAGATAAGTTCTTACGTTATAAAGTTATTTATTTTTGAGAAATAAGTATGCAGTTACAAAGATGAGTAAATTCACTATTCTTAACCATTTAGCTAAATATTGTGTTATTGTTTTAAAATTTAGGCGCAGTAAAGTTTTGCCCTTAAGGGGATCATTTTGCACGCATCTCCCCTACCTACTTTAGAATTCAATTACAAATCTATTGCAATTTATAATTTCACGACATTGTGACATTGACAGTTTATATCAAACTTCTTAAGTGCACCATGAGTGGTATAAAAAGAAAAATTTTTTAGTTTTTAAACGAATTATCAGCCGAATGGGTCATGAATCAACTCGCTTGAGTGTACTTGAACGACTGAGACTGATTGGCCCGGACGTGACCTACGTGGTGATTCTCTATTTTTTTATTGGTGTGCACGTACCTTTACTAGTAAGTCAGATTTAGGTATAACTAAGCGCCTAGTTACACTGTACGAGCAGCAGAAAGTTAAATAGTGCATGGAATTATTTAAGTACGGTATGCAGTATCAAGCTATAGGTACCAGAGTTCCCATCCTAGTTTATCAATCATCAGCCTTTTAATGTTCCCACTGCTGGGACACAGACCTGTCCGTGAAAGCGTATTGGCCATAATCCATCAAGCAGGCATAGTGCGGGCTGGTGGATGTCACATGTCATGTGACTACGTTTTCTCACAATGATTTCCTTTACCGTTTTGAGAGCTATGCAATGACTTCTCGAAACACACGAAATTACGGTTTATTCCCATCGGCCACCCCGGTGGCCGATGGGAATTATTTAGTGAAATTTGCCACCTTCCTTTATTCCCATCTGCCACCGGGGTGGCGGATGGCACTAAATAGTGGCGTTTGCCACCCCGGTGATCGATGGGACTTATTTAGTGAAATCTGCCACGATCCTTTATTCACTGACCGTTCACTAGAACTAGTCCTTTGCCGTCATGTAGCAGTTGCTTCTGTCGATAGCTGCAGTTGCCTCTGTCGATAGCTGCAGTTGCCTCTGTCGACAGTTGAAGTTCGCTCCGTCGACAGCAAAGTGCTGCTTCAATATTGAAACTAATTATATCTCGTAGTTATATTGTTATTCTCTCTCTCTTTATAGATCATTGGGAGTTGGACCCTACCATAGAGCAATGAACTGGACTGCTATTTTGTAACCATCTATCTGTGTGTCTATTTAGGTGAAGTGAACCGCGGTATGCTAATTTGATCCCAGCATTAGACTGCAAAAGAGATGACATTGCCGCGTAACCGCGGCTTAATATTTGATCTGGATGAATTTGTTACAACAAGTGTGTGCAACGGAACAATATTGACGCCATGTTTTATAATGGTCTTAATGTATGTGTGTGTGACCGGAGCCCTATGTTGACCAAAACATACACCATCAGCCTAACGTCTTCACTGGGCTGTAAAAAAGCTCGTCCCATAAAAAGCCGCGTACCAAAAAGCCTACAAAAAGCATAACAACGGGTAATAAAACACAAAAATGAATGTAAACCATTTATTAATTGTTTTGTTCAATTTCAAACTGCGTCGTCGGCTGCCAGCATACCGCCGGTTGCCAGTAAATAATTAGAATAAATATATAAGAAGCATGAAACTCTCGTTACATATTATATAATTCCTCTTCACAATTAAAAAACTACTTTGACTAGTATTTTTACGATAAATATGGCGCAGTGATCGTTTTGAAGATTTTTGGAATGGCAACTCAAATTTGAAGTTCATGTCTCTAAAATCAGTTTCTAATTCTTCCCTTTCTACTAACAAAAGAACAAAGCTCTTATTTTACCGATGGTCACTTGCAGGAATATCACGGGTCGCATGCTATAGCTAATAATGTAGCACCCACATAAATGTTAAACTACCGTCACTTTCTGAACCTCAAAACGATCTTCCCGCGCCACACAATACGCCGACGTCTCAAAATGTAAGATATAGTAAAAAATCTATACATTCCGTCCAAGGGATCAGTTACAAATCACAAACTACGGCCTAATGAATGTAAATAGATCAATGAGCTTACGTTTTACAAATTCGTCGGGGCACTTCTTGTTATTTTAAGAGATTAAATCACTAGACTGGGATAGTGGACCAAGTTTTTAGATTTTGGTATAGATTTGAAAGTGGCAACACTGTTTTCCAGGTTCTTTTTTGGGCGTGTTGCCATTTTGAAATTTAAGAAAGTCTGACAAAGATAGTATTGAATGCTCAGAAAAACATCCAGAGCCCGATGCGTATTATTGCGTATATTAAAGTTGCTAGCATCCTTTTTAAAAAGCTACGATTTTAGTCCACTAGCCCAATCGCATTCGTACTTAGAGGAGATAATAATTCTACTTTCAAATCGAAATATTCAAACGAGAGAAAGAGATAGACATACCTAAGATTCTAACCACCCTAGACACGTAACTTCAGTACATGAATAAAATACACCACACATTATTATTTCAGTAACAATCTTACACTAGAATATGTACAAAGTTCATAGAAACAACTATTTTCGCGCTTTTATCACTCCCAATACATTTTGTGAAAATAAAAACGATTAAATGCGGGTAGTAATAACAGCCCATTTCGAAATGTCAAAAACTTAACGTCGGAGTCATAAAAGTGCGACTGAAAAAAAACAATACCTAATCTATCGAGGTTTAAAAAAAACGTTAACAATCTTTCTGTCTGACTAGACTATTTAGTTAAAATCAAACTAAATGCGATTATCAAACATTACTTGATACTGGTGTTTTATCATATTGGTCACTGGAATCTTACACGGGGAATTGATAATTTGATTTCATCTCATATATGGATTCTACCAGCTTGATTTAAGATTAACGGTTATAAAATATTAATCGACTCTGTTATTCGAGCCTCGCCTTTATTTTTAAATGTTGCTATTGCCCAGCACATCCTTCCGGTTTAAAAATTGACTGGGTTAAAATGACCACAGCTGTTTAATTTTCAATTTCCCGAGTAAGATTATTAATCTATCAAATCACTGGTTGGTAATACCTAGCTAACGTAGGTGACCATTTACTAAAATGGAAGAAATAAAGTGTGATAAGAATATTGTCACACATAGGCACTCTCCGTACATAGACTCATTGTACTGGGGTTTATCTCTACTGAACACTTCAACTACAATGAGAGAACTATCATTACTCTCGGAATTACAAAAAAGCACTTTTTCAGACCCTTTTCATGGTAGGCTGTTTATTTAATTACCTTTGCCGGTTACTTAACAATTTAAAAATGTCAGAAACAAAATGGCGGTGAAAAATTTACAGACCGTAGGATTTTCTTATTATTTTAGTTATAATATGCAACAGATCTAAATAAGTGCCCTTACATAAAATATCTTAATAAAATCTAGTGCATCCCAGCGAAACGGGATATCAAAAGAATATTACATGGGTCACTAATATTTCAGTCTATTTTATTAAGGAAGACTTTTTAACAATATGCAGATACAAAATACTTAAATTACTTTGTACTACTACAAAACGGGATACCTACATTCATTGTATAACTCGTTTACATTTTCTTTTCTATTAAATACACTACCGAGACAGCTAAGTCGCTTCGAAAAATTTCCTCATCAACATTTTCAACGGAAAAGTAAATTGTACAAAAAATATGTTTTATTCATTTATATTTCCAAACTAATTGAACTTTTGGTCCGTATTCTAAAAGATTCTAGTTTCCAAAGAAAAATCGTAATAAAACAAACTATTAAGGCACAATACGATTGTGTCTTTCGGTTGATATGACTCCTCAATCTAAAACTACAAAAAACTCTATATCTACTTATTTAAAAATCGAAAAAAATGTTTAAAAGCGGCTCCCATGGAGTTTTATACATCACAATATTATTATTCTCGTTATGTCCAACTAATCGATTCGACCATTCAACTAAAACTACGAATTTGACTTAATAAGAACCCAGCACCGGTTGTACCACGTCTATTGTCTACTTAACTAATTACTGGGATGCACTTTACTGGAGATGGGTACTAGAAATAAAAACTAAGCGATATTTTCAACAGCAGATTTGGTAATGTGAATGACAATACTGATTTTCTTATTTATTTATGGTGAAACAGTTGGTTGTTGGCAGTGTAAATTCTTCATTTAGGTTTTGGCCATCTGCTCTACCACCAAACTAGGATAAGGCTAGCAATAGGTAAGGGAATATCTCAGAAAAGATTTAGAAAACTGATGACTCCGTTTTCATTTGTGTTGTATTCTCCCAGAGACATTGAATAGGACCTTAGACAAAAACAGGAGACTAGGTAATAAAAATGTGGCTGGTGTGTAATTTTGTTTCTTATTTTGTGAGAAAGAACTTGACAATTCACAGTTTGTGCCATTTTAACTCTTCGCTCGAGCCAGAGTACGCAGCAACACTCAACATTACAGGAAATATAAATGAACAAGCAACCTACTGTTTCTCCATTCTACAATTTTTAAAACCATGCCCTCAGTATTTATTGTAATTACTTATTATCCAATATCTTGTCAATGTTAAACTTTTATCTTCGATTTAGATGAAGTTAGTTTCTGTAAAATACTCCCTGGAAACTTTTAGTAACAAAAAACATTCACATTTGAGTCTTATAAGTGTAGAGGATAGTTACTTGTGTTTTTAGGAGTGGTGTTTAGTTTGAAGCTAATGTGTTAACATGACAAGAGATTAGACTGTAGCTTCAGTATTGCCTCACCGTATAAAAAAAATGAATGTAATCTTCGTCTTCGGTCCCGAGGCGGCTCCGTCGACACCGAGGCATGCACACTCCGCCGCTACACAGCTCCATATGACGACATGCATCTATGTCCAACCATAGTCTTTGATCTCCAAAACATTACTAATACTACTGACTTGGGGTAGATCGACTAAGAAAATTCGTACTGGCGCCCAACACGGGCCGAAAGCTCTATACTACGAGTCTCAATAAAAAAATATTCTTCTCAAAACTAATGTTTTAACTAACGAAGAGGTACGAAAACTAACGAAAAAGCGGATAAATGAAAGAACAGCTGTGTTTTGTGTTACCATTTTATTATTTTTTTCTAATACTTGTATCTAAGTGAAGATGAACCATAATATTGTTAATGGCTGAAGGAGGCGCGCGGCCGGCGCACTACTGCGTCCACTAGCTAGGGGGCGCTAGAGAGCCCGACTATTGCCTAGGTTTTAAAATAATAATCTACATTAATTATACAAAACATTCATTAATAATACTCCTTGCGGCAAAGCTTACTCCCTGCGCATAGACATTACACCACACTATGCTCGGGGCCGTAGACTGACGTAGTCGAAGATAGCTACGCAGCTACATACCCAAACCCAACCGTAACTACTGGGTACCTCAAAATATACATATAATAAGTCTGTTGAATTGCACAAACTGAGGACTTCCGAATTGTGGTAATAGATGGCGCTACGTGACGACAAAGCTTCAACAAAACTATCATGAAACATTACCAAAATCTTATTTTACTTACTGCTCATTTGTCTATCCTAAACTGTAAAATTAGGCCAAACATGTTTTAACTATGTAAAATTGGTGTATCCAATATTATATTCCAATACGAGCGTTTAATTCTACTATAAATAACACACAAACTTTACCGCTCACTAGCGCTATCTAGTAACATAATTAAGGAAACCTCTATTAGCCGGTGGATACGTAAATAAAAAACAGCCCATCACTAATTTGTCTATGATAAACTATGTTATAAATAACTACAATAAATAAAATGCAGTAATTCGTTCAAAAATATACATATAGGAATGTAGACATATCGACTACGCGGATTTCGACGCAAAAACATGTTAGTGCTGCCAAGTTTCTGAACGAAGTGTCATGTCGAGGCATATTGCATACAAATTCATTTTCAAAATAATAAATCTACAAAGACAGACTGTGTCTGGCTTTTATCACAGAACAATTTAGAAGATATCCAATAAATAAAAACAAATCCACCTTACTTTAGGCATATTCAAGACTAGAATGGAAATCGCGCGATTAGAAAGAACGGTAGAATAAGAAAAACCGCGCCATTTCTTTTTTTGAAACGTATGTTTCAGACTACCCGCTTCAAACACGGCAACATGCCATGACACAAGGCAAAGTATTATAATTTCAGAACGAAACATGGCCGCACGCCCTCAAGCGTCGGCGCGAGCGCCCTACACAATAAACACTGCGCCACAAACTGTCGCTTATTCAACAATGTAATTATATCGGTAGACGACCCGAACGAGTAGGCTGTGTGCTGTGAGACGTCAGAGATGGGATTTCGTAGGAAGTCTAGTTGCATAAATGCTGGTCTGAAAGAGGCCAGATGTTTTTCACTCCCAAGTCATGCCAGTAGTTTGGTGGGAATGCAACTAACAGAAGACGTAAAGTCTTAGTTGGAAGAAACCCACGTCTAAATAAGCCTGAATTTCGATTAGATCTAAACTTATGCGAAAAACATGTCAAATTTTTGTTTTTACCACAGCAAAAATATGGATGGTTATGCAGTTACGCACTTTAGCCTAAAATACAGGTCCAATTTAAGATTACTGTAAAATAAAGCTGCCCGAGCACGCCGACGTAGCTTTTAATTAGAAAATTCCAATTAGAAGGCAATCTTCCAAACCGAAGTTTGCTGTAAAACCTTTTTCAATGTCGGGCTGCGGTAATTGGATATCGATGCACGTCGCGTTGTAACAGGAAAACGATCATTCAGCGAATAAAGAGTGCTTGAAATACTGGTTATATTAATTTCTTAGTCACGAGATCCTAAATGGCATTATTGAAGTTCCTGTAAAATCTTGATGAAACAGGCTGTTTACTTTGTAGTATCACTAAGTTACAGGAGAATCGAGCCTGCTATGCTATATCATTCTCGTGACAAAGCTATCATCGACATAAAACGTCCAACAAACATCCAACTCTGACGTCGCATAGTAAAACCCAGACTACCCGCATTTCATCGCTAACCATTTAAAAATACAAGATTAACCAACACACTACTACACAGATACCTATTATACAAAAATATTTGTATTTGTATGCATTGTGTATAATTATAGTTATTCTAACATTTGCGCGCGCTGCCGTGCCGTCATTACTTAGCCAAGTGCATTTATTTACTTAATTTTAATTTAATTTTGTATGTCATATTGATGTTGTTTCTCTCTCAGCCCTTTGAGAGCTTTTTGTTAATAATTAGTATTTAAAATGCATGAGTTAGTGATTCATTATTTGATAAATGCTTCAATTGATACCCAGAACATGTTTCTTATAATCTGCAAAGCCAAACTCCCTTTCTAATATCAATTTGAAATTGTCTTGCAAAAATTCTATCCCATCTTTGTAATTTTTTTAATGCGTACATTCTTTTTTCAAAATCGTACGGTCATTTCTACTAGTATTCAAAGTTCAAACATCAACCGACACACGTTCGAATTTCAAACGTTAGCTCCTCTACCATTCTTGTGCAAGCTGCAGCGCGCGCGTGCTGTAGTAATATTAAATGTTATTGCTTTCGGTTAGTCATATTTATTTATCATATGTATGTAAAACTTCAAAATGTCTACGCTACAACACTACTCTAGCATTGCCATACATTAAAACACACAACATAGTATTTTATGTTCAATTTAACATTATACCAATCCAAAAATTGTATATTTATGTATATCTTAGTAATATTACATAATTAAGAATATATAATATATTTTTTCGAATGCTGTTTACATTTTGGTCCAGTGAGTCTGGAGCGAACAAGCACATCACTAGTTTATCGTTTGCGTGCTATGGCATATCTGGTGTATGGCACATCACTACTGCGTCAAGCTTATTATCCATAGAAATTAACTACAACTAGGCAAGAATAAGTATTGAGCAAGATAAGACTCTGTATTTAGTTTCCCGCCAAATTTTAGAGACAAAAATAAAATAAAAAAAATGACTAGAGAGGAATGTAATTCACGTATATGGCAACGAAGTGATTAAATAGTAATAGCGTCTTAGTTGGCAACGTCCCGTCTTATTATTGTCACATTCTTAAGCTACTCTGGCGTATTTCCTTTTTGTTTTTTGGCAAAATATTTTTTTAGATACCGTCTTTGTCGCAGTGTTCCTACATATCCGTTTCATGTCTGTTATTGCCCTCTTATAGCTCTCATAGCGTATAGTTCTTCGAGTCTCTTCCCTACATCTGCGACTTCACAACGTTGAGCAAAATTAACATTTTGGCAAAATTTTGGCCTGTTTTTTTGGCAAAACAACTCTTATACCAGGAAGACCTGTGGCCCGAAGCAAAGCGTCTAAAGGTCTAATCTACGTGTCTACGTATACAAATATTCCTTTTAGAGGAGGTCTTTAAAAGGAATATTTTTAATAGCACGCATCACAACCAACGTGTGGCAAACGCCTTAATAAATTGACAGTGAAGTATTTTGTATGGAAGATTAGATTTTGTTTACGTATTCATTCATGCCAACCATGCTGGACGCGCCGCGGTTCGAAGACTATTCACACCTTCAAAGGTATAACGCACAAGTCTTCAATTTTCTTATACTTTCACCGATTCTCCTAAGGAGTAAGTTGGTATGGCGATACCTTTGAATATGCTAAAATCGTCAATGCGCGGTGTCCAAGTTTCTCTCTCCGTGAAGTCTTGAGTTAGTCACGAGTATGAAGACGCGCTTACACTACAGCGTAACACTATAATTTACAACTGTTATACGCAATACGCATGCCTGGTTCGCGATACTTGACTTACCATACGTCCGGTCTGTCCCACCCTCCTATACCAACTGGTGAGGTTTTTTGGCGCCCACCGCGGGGCAAATGATCACGACTTTTTCACACTAGGGTTGCCAACTTTTTAGTAGAAATGTAACAATTTTGATCATTAGTGCCTGTCGTCGGGATGACCCTAATATTAAAATGTAATTAATCACAGTTTTAAAGCCAAAAGTGTAGATGGCAACCCCATAACTAAATACTACAAGTTCAACGTGCAAACTATCTAGAAAGATAAAAAAAGTAGTGTAAAATACAACAAACCAAACCCAGCAGGAAGTCCCACGCTAAATAAAACACACAATTTTAATTTCTAATATTATATCCATGTAATGACACATCAGGTATTACTAGGTGCTCCTTACAGCGGGCAAACTCCTTCTAAAACTACGACTAAACCTACTGCCGAGGTCCGCCACGATTCAGTGACGTCACCAACTGTAATGCATACTACCCACCAAAGCATGACAAATTCAAATCAACTAAAATACATCACACAAATTGTGAATCTCCTCAACCAGAGTCCCGAATAGTAAGTTAGCAACGTCACTCAATCAGCAATCAGCAACGGACAACAGCAACCAGTTACCAAGTGTAACTAAGACAGGGGTGTTGGAATATCGCCACCCGTAAAGGGAAGTTGGAACAGTACAATATATGAGAAAAAAAAGTTAAGTACATTACAACATTTGCGTGGGGGCGCGGGGGACGTGATTCAACGTGGTACAAACTACTCGAGTGACAAGGCTGAGAAAGGTGTTCACAGATGATATTTATATCAGAGATGATAAAAGAATGATGTTTGCACATGCGGTTAAGTTGCGTACTACTGAAACGATGTTTTAGTTAAACTACACACTGTAGTCATTCAATGATAACTCCACTTAATTATTTGTCAGAAAGACAAACTACCCTCCCAATTCAGTTTTTTTCAACCCTCGTTTTTTTAAGCAAATTTACAACTACCCACATTGATGTATCCTTCGCGTCCCCACGCTCGCCGCCCTCTATCTAATTTGGCAAGATACGAAGCACATGGCGGCAGTGACGTCACATAGTCAACCATTCTAATACTGTCTCAGGAAAAACGACCGCTAATGTACAAAAGGTGTAATTGTCGGGTGATGCGGGCGTGCGCTTTCTAGACAATGAAAATGATTCATCAAAATCAATTCCTGATTCATTCGGTTATAATCTAGCATTAATTCTGAATTGCCACCCAAAATACAAATATAAATGGTGGTTCTTATACCAGAATAAGAGAATAAATATTAAATTAGCTGCCGCACACTGGCTTTTATATTTCAAAATACAAAACAATCCAGTTCAAACTGCTCATATCCGCTTTTAACTGGTTATTGAGACGAGAAAACGCGCGCCCCGCTGATTAATCTCAGGAGGTTTCTAATCCTACTTATGCTAAAAATACTGCTATATAATAAGGATAGGTATGTGTATACATAATGTGAATATCATAGCATACGGTAGCCGTGGCGTGTGGAAAGAATAATAAAATAACATATGAAATGAGAAATAACTGTCTTGTGACGTTGAAAATAAAGAAAAATCATAAGTAATAATAAAAACATCCTGTCACTGGGAACGATAAGTTTTTCATTTCACTGTCACCAACAATTTTATTTCACTGGTATCGAAGACCGTAGGTAATTACAGAGTTGAACATGTATGAAAAGTGTAGTCGAAATATTGGCGCCCAGCAGGGACTACCTAAGTACTGAACTACCCTCTTCCATAAAACTTTCGTATCTAACTTATCTGGTATATAGATCATTTTATCGTTTAATTTCCACACGCTGCGGTTACAAGTGCGTCGGCTGGCAGGGAATGTAGCCGACCAAGCTACCATGCATACTGCACTACGCTTTGCCGCGCGGCCTCGCCTACGCCCAAAATATACGCTAATATAAATACAGGGATTAAGTACTTTAGTAATAGACAATTTTCGGAATTAACCCGGTGATATTCTTTGGGACCATTCCCATATTATTGTAAATTTTAAGTTTTTCTATTATGTTGAAATTTTATATGATATAATAATATTGTCATACTCTTTATTACTATGCTGTCTTTTAAGATGAAGCCGTTAAGTACAAGATTAAATTTGAATTCCGAAATGTCTGAATATATCTTAAGAAATACTGAATTAAAATCAACTTTCTAGACTATTCCAAAGATAGAAGATAAATAATTCTAATAGAATCAAAACTATGTCTAAACACGAGTATTTGGATGTAAAATTTTGAATTTTAAAGGAACTATTCAAAAATTATGACATTGTAGTCAATAATTTTGGAAAAATCACGTGTGGTTTTAATACTGCTGGTTTTAGGACTAAGTCCATGTTCCGCTTAAATCTAGGAATTGCACGAACACAACCATCTTTGTCTTTTACACTCACTAATCACATATTGTATTGCTTTTGGATCTAACTCTACGATTGATAAATTAAGTACTTCTAATAGAGGACGTAAGGGTTCTCTGAGTTTTTCTTTTAGAGAATGCTGTCTTGGATAAACAAAAAAAAATGGTTAGTATTAAGTACATATTTTTTCTTCAACGGAATTAAGTACAAATATTTGAAGGGCGGAACGCCGATTTTTGAAGATTGAACCATTCTTTTGGGTTCTGGCTTTGGAAAGCCATTTCCGGCACGCTGAAACCACAGTTTCAAGAATTTGGCCCATTTTGTTGTTGTGTAATCTTTCCACAATCAAGGAAATGATTACCTCTGAAGGGTCCGATACATACCGCACGGTTAAGTAGATGAGGGTACATTGAAACCCAAGACAATATACTCCAAAATCTGGAACCCAACACGGGCCCAACCCAGTAAACTTCAAATCAAAGGACGTACTTCTAAAATGTAAATAGACGAGGACTATGGGCGAGGCTGCGCGGCCATGACAATCTACAGCGGCTTATATACTTAGCTTATTGTCACGGTACACAGGGTGTTAGTCCACACGCTCATACACGAACTAAATTATATATTAATGTTAACTAATTTACTTTGTCGAGTGATTTTGGTGGTTTTTGCGGGTAGTTGGGCAAAATGGTGCAATATTGTCATTTGTATAGAACCAGTTATCCATCACTGGGTGTATTTTTTAGAGTTTAGGCTTCTTTAAAACCAGTCTTATTATAGGGTAGTTCCACAAAAGCCACCAACAACACTCAAGTACTATAATCTACGTATGTCAATAATATATAATACTATTGTAGAATGAGATTGCTTTCCGCTCAGATATGTGTCTCGTGAGCAGAGCGGTCGACGCCGTGTGACGTAACGCTTGTGACGTAGTCGTGAGCACGTCTTGCACTTGGTTCTAACGATGACTGATGACGTATCGTGGGACCGGCCCTGACCGGGGAAGATGGCAGCAGTTTTTTTTTTGCCAAATGGGTTTTTTTCCCAGTGCGAGAAAGAGATACAGCCTTATATTATTAATAGCGCTATCTCTTTTGTGCACGGAACAATAATGCGATTCTTGGAAGGTTTGCAGCCGCGGTGGAGACAAGAATTCGAACTTAGCAAACTGTTCAAAATTAACCATTAGACTTTTCATAATAGCTTTCTACAGGTGTTTCGTCTTTTTGAAATCTAAAAAGCAGTTGTTTTTGCAAATATAGGTACTTAATTAATTAAGAGATTCATAAAACGCAAAACTGAGCGAAATTTTGGCACAAACGTAGGTTCCTAACGAAATGGCACCGTTACAATAATACTGACATCTCCTACCATTTCTTTAATTTTATACATTGAAATTTTGTTTAGCCTAAAATATCTTTATTTAAATTTTTACATTCCCTTGTGGGAAGAGAGTTCATCCAATAGTTTTACTAATTTTACATTACCAATATTTGAAAAATGAGGGTAGATAGACAAAACTTTTTTTTAGCAATAATAATTGAATAACAGCGCAGTCACACAGCGTCACTCTTACCGCGAATGTATATATATTAATTCCTATAGTTGTTTATCATTTAAGAAATACAGCTGCGAATGAGATTCATAAAAAATACAGTCGAGTCATCATAAATAATATCAGGTTAATGTATTGCCAAACAAACGTGCACTATGTCTACCACTAAATTACAAAATATCAAAGACAAAATATAAGAAAAATTAGTTTTTTTTTTTATCGCAACTTAATTATTTGAGATCTTCGCCTTAATATTTAAAAGTTAAGGGGACACGCAACGACGCGAACTTGCGAAAAAGAAGACGACATCTTTATTTGTATCGTTTGACAAGTCACTTTGAAAATAAACCAAAATACCTTCACGATTGAAAAAACAAAAAAAAACAACATTATCAAGCGACTCATCAAGAACACGTAAATAAACATGGGACCGTCAATTTCTCCTATTCGAGCGTATCCGTTGGGATCGCCTTAATAAATTAACTTTTTAATAAAATAAAAAAAATGAAATGCGTTCTCTTTGACGCCCGTAGCGGGCAAAGTATTGCTTGTAATTGCCTTACGCTAAGTTTAATGAGCCAATTAACACCTTACTACATAAAAAATACT
The DNA here is from genome assembly GCA_964057195.1 of Orthosia cruda. Taxonomy (NCBI): domain Eukaryota; kingdom Metazoa; phylum Arthropoda; class Insecta; order Lepidoptera; family Noctuidae; genus Orthosia; species Orthosia cruda. The sequence continues at coordinate 424,926 of OZ059856.1, read as the reverse complement.
GTTCTTTTCTTCTTGTGGCCACTTCGAGTACGCGGCAAGACAAACACCTTAATAAAAATAAAATAGTACGTAGGAACTATCATAAGAGAAATCAAAATAGCCCAGCTAAGAACCTAACCGTTGTAGGCGGGTGGGGTTTTCATGTCAATATTGCTCGATTACCGTTTAGATGTACATGGGGAGGCCGTACATGGCGCCCCAGTCGACGCCTTGGAACGACGACATGTCGACGCCGGCGAGCGAGTAGGCGGTGCCGAACTGCGGCAAGGCGGGCGCCGGCTGCGGCTGCGGCGGCGCCACCAGCGCGGTGGCGGCGCTCGCGGCCGCGGGCAGCGCGTACGGCGCGTAGCGGTAGGCGTGCGCCGCGCCCACCGCGGGCACCGCGCCCACGCCGCTCGTGGCGTACACGAGCCCCCTGCCCGGCCGCAACACCAGCCTCTTCCCCAAAGCAAGAGGCGCGGCTGCAACGGCTTCCTTCGGCTGCGCGCGCTTACACTCCACCTTCTTATTCTTAATAGTATGGAAGTGTATGTCACACACGCGCTCGACAGCCTCTTCGGAATGGAAGGTGACGAAGCCAAAGCCGCGATGGCGTTTGGTCTGTTGGTCCATGAGCATCACGGCGTCTTCAACTAGGCCGAACTGGGAGAAGTAAGACCTGACCTCTTCTGCGGAGGTGTCTTGTCCGACTCCGCCGACGAATATCTTCTTGGTCTTTGCGGGGCGTGGGGCTGACTTGGGCGTGGCGTGCTTGGGGTCGATGCGCTTGCCGTCCAGTGTGTGCACGGGTACTGCGAGGACCTTGTCCACGGAAGACGCCTCCTGAAACGTGATGAAACCGAAACCGCGCGACCTCTGCGCGCGGTGGGTGTCAGTTTTGTGTCTGGGCTCTTCGGTAAAGTGGGGATATAAACTTTTGTAAAGTGAAGTAATGCTCGAAGTTGCAGGAGGTTTGAAATTATGCTATGAAAATCGGAAGTCACCCTTATCTGCCGTTAGATTTTACTGCAACGTTGCGACTTACATTAAAACTGGTAAATACGGATCGAGGACACTTAAACAAACTAGATATGTCTTAAATATGGTGTCCTAAAGTATTCCGTTGCCGAGATATTTGAAAATAGAGGTCTCGTTTCTTTGCCTCGAAATATGTCGGTAACGCCACACTTGAAGAACCATATTTCAGAACATTTTTGTTTGTTAAAGAGTCCTCTAACCATAGGTACATGGCCGTATCATTGTAGAAAAAAATCATAATGGCGATGGGTGACGACTGTTGATTCGGTTCCATGAACTTTGAATGTTTAGCTACAATATACAGGGTGTTTGGAAGGGAGCTGTACATACGCCTAGGGTAGAAACTAGGGATAGTCTGCTACCTACCCCCGCCCATTATATTGACCTTGGCCTCAAGGTTTTTTTTTAATTTATTTTTATTTTTTATTTGACTTTTTTGTGATTTTTTGACTAAAACTACCTGTAGCTCAAAATCTATCCATGGGACCGGTCGGCTAATGGTCTTGTTTTAATCGTTAGAGTCTTAGGGTCCTGCAAAAAATTATTTTACACCAGAAAATTGTGGAGAAGAAAAGTTATGGGGCCTGAAGTACCATAGTAAGGTAAAGAAATAATTTTAAGGGCAACTTTCTATGGGGTTTAAAAAAAACTAACTTTTTATGTACTGTGTTGAGCAATAAATGAATTTGAATTTGAATTTAGTCTTCCAGCACGACGGCTGTCCTGCTCATTGGAGCCTAGCAGTGAGGGAGCTTCTGGACAACTGCTTTCCTAATTCTTGGATTGGTCGGGGTGGGCCAATTCCCTGGCCCCCAAGGTCGCCTGACCTTACCCCACTCGACTTCTACGTCTGGGGAAGGGCGAAAGAGTTGGTGTACGCAGAAGAAGTACCAACAAGGGAGGTTCTAATTAACAGGATCCACGCCGCATTCGATACAATGCGCGAGGAACTGCTGCTTAGAACGGTGACCGTGGAGATGAGGAAGAGGTGCCGAGCATGTTTACAGGTCAATGGTCATCAATTTGAACAAAATTTGTAATTAATTAAAATTAGTAATTAATTAAAATTTGTAATTTAATGACATTAGTCATTACCAAATTTTTTGTTTCATTTGCCATCCTTTTACGATCGAACACATTTAATTTTCATTAGTTGAAATTTTTGCTTGAAGTGCCCTAGTTGCGGAAATTAATTAATAACTTTAAAACTAAAAGTGATAATTACACTTTTAGCATATCGTTAGAAAGGGCATGGACTGAGGATGTTTTAAAAAAATCAGAAGAACTCCAACCCTGTTAGTTTTTTTTTAAACCCCATAGAAAGTTGCCCTTAAAATTATTTCTTTACCTTACTACGGTACTTCAGGCCCCATAACTTTTCTTCTCCACAATTTTCTGGTGTAAAATAATTTTTTGCAGGACCCTAAGACTCTAACGATTAAAACAAGACCATTAGCCGACCGGTCCCATGGATAGATTTTGAGCTACAGGTAGTTTTAGTCAAAAAATCATAAAAAAGTCAAATAAAAAATAATAATAAATTAAAAAAAAACCTTGAGGCCAAGGTCAATATAATGGGCGGGGGTAGGTAGCAGACTATCCCTAGTTTCTACCCTAGGCGTATGTACAGCTCCCTTCCAAACACCCTGTATTTTATATTTACAAAACTAAAAGCTTATAACCCCACTTCTTAGAAAACGGGTGACAGGGAGGTTTAGTGACTTACACCTAAGTACCTACGAGTGAAACGAGAACTACTATTCTCAAACAAAACTTAAGATCAACGGTTAATTTTATATGAAACAAGAGCGTATACAAAAAAAAAACAAAAAATAAACTCCTAAAAAAAGGTTCAAGTAAATACTCTACGGTCGAAAAAAACAGTACCTACCCATAGTTTAAAAATGTTGCCAATCAATTAATCTATTTACTCAACCTTTTTATAGTTATACAGATTAAAAATTTAATTTCTAGTTTAAATTTTGAGGTGCGAGGCAAACCTAGCTACGGAGAGATATAAAACTATGATATTTTTAGGAAAACTTTGAAATTACGCTACGCAATATATGAATTTATATACGCTCTTGAAAAACAGTATTTAAAGGTTAGATTCCATCAGTGTCACCATCAAACAGGCAGGGAGACGTGGTTCAATTAATTTATTTTATCTATAGTACTATGGAGAAGAGGGCATTGCCCTGCAATGGGACAGTAACATGCTGGTAATTTATATAAGTCTTCATCTTCCTGCCCTTATCCCCCGTTACATGGGGTCGGCGCAACACGTTTTCTTCTTCCACACCGTCCTGTCCCCCGTCACGCTATCACTTGACTCCCTTTTCTTTCATATCACTCCTCACACAGTCCATCAATCTTTTCTTCGGCCGTCCCCTCCTGCTATCCTCTCCATCCATCCAAATTTATATTCAAAACTCTTTTAGTAACATGCGTTTCATTCCTCCTCATCACATGACCATACCAGGACAAACGGTCTCCTTTCAACTTTTCTGATAATTTCTATACTATGAGAACATAAATAGTCTGCCTAGATCTATTCCCAAATATGTTTGGGTCGGCTACCAGTCAAGACGAATGCAGCTAAATATCACTATTTTTTTGGGACAATCCCACCGCCACTATTCCCAAACCACTGCAAATATTTAAAGCCAGAATCAATAGCGACCACCATAAAAGCGCCGAAGCAATGAAGTTCGACGAATTCCCGGAGAATGAATTTAACTGTCTTGGATCCAGCAACAGCAGCATCAGAAAAGAATAACGGTGGATTAGGCAAAAATACAAATTTCAACTTCCCTCTTTATCAAGCAGGAGACAGAACAAACAAGGCCAATAGGCACGAAGGGTCGTTTACAAATAGGATAAGCCCAGTTGCCTAGCAGCACGGATAAAAAATAGCATTAATATTAATCCTAACAGTGTATATTTGATTCCAATAATAGGTATGCAAAAACTCTTCAAGACACGGAAATTTGTTCTAGTTTCCACAAGGTCCGTATAATAAACAACTCCAGATGCACCCCGTACATTATTCAACATAATATTGCGTTCATTCTGCCAAAGAATCCATTCCCATAAGATATGATATCCAGATTGTACATATTTGCAGTCAGATGTAGAACACTGACATAAAGGCGAGGCAACGAGATTGAAGGAAAATAATCGAGGACCTCCTCAACCCAGCTACTGGGTAGCACGATAACTTTTCATAACTGTTAGTCATACTTTTGGAATTATTATTATCGAGCCACATACCCTCTGTTTACAACAAAAACTTTCCTTAATAAAAAGAAAACACGAACTTTTCAAACAAAATCTGTTACAGCACTCAAGAAACGACAATTTAAACTTGAATAGAAATCCGGATTATGTAAACTTCAAGTAAAAGGTATTTCTTCTTGGAACACTGTGCGAGAGAAAACGTTTGTACTTGACAATGGAATGACAAACTTTCGGATTATAATTAAAGTTACATTTCTAAGAAGTTTTGCTACTCAGAAATTCTCTTAAGGAATTATTGACTAGTAGCTATGCCCGCGGTGTCGCTCCCGTCAACTGACCTGAACCCCTACCTACCCTATCTACTCTCCCTACCTACCAAACTTTTTTTCTAGTGTCTTTCTTCCGCGGAGAATCTTAACACCGCCATTCAGAAAATGACGTCTAATGCACAACGCCATCTATCGAATATGAAGTTCAACTGTCCGAGTATCTGTATTGCGTGTGTTGTGATATTTTATTTCTTGATTAATTTAAATTCATGCTTCTTTTGTTCCGATTGCGATAAAACAAAAACTAAGTAATACTTCAAGTTTCGCACAATTTTTATGTATAAAAGTTATCAACATTGGTTTCGTACATTTTACGTGATGCGTGCACAACTAAACAGGCAAAGTTGTCTTTTAAAAGATCGCTTTTCGTTCAGTCAGGTAGGCCAAATGGGGTTTTGTAGACCCGTCTGTTACAAAATGTGAGTGCGGTGCCCCTGGGCCTATGACACACGTTGGGGTGCCCCGAAAAGCCCATACACCTGCACTTTAGCAGACCTTATGAACGCCGCTAACGCTGCGATTGACGTAGCCACCTACTGGTTCTAAAATATTTAAAGCTGCTATCGACTTGAAAAGAACAAGAATAAGCGATTAGACCTGTTGTGTCAAGATATGTAATGTTTCCTTCATCTATCTTTTCTGTAACTTACAATATAAATGATTTACATAATGAAGACTACACACACATACATAAATACATAAACTCAAGCCTTTTTCCCATGGGGATAGGGAGAAACTACACAACGCCAGCTGCTATAATCCAACACGCACGCCGGTTATGAATTCTGGACACCTGGCCTTTCTGAAGAACATCACCAATAAGGTCTATGTATGACTTTCTAGGGCGTCCCCTCCCGGCGATTCCATTTACGTCTGAGTTGTAAATACCTTTCGCTAGTCCATTCATCCTCTCAACATGGCCAAACCATCTTAGCATACTCTTTTCAATTTTAGTCACTACATCTTCTTTCAACATCATTCTTCTATCATTTAAAGTTACCCCACACATACTTCGCAAGGAACGCATTTCTACTGCATTAATCCTACTTTCATGTCTTTTTTGCCATACCCAAGCACTAATATCATAAGTGTAGGCACCAGCACGCTGTTGTGAATGGCGAGTCGAGCTAATAAAGTCTATTATATCTTCAAACGTCAAAGAAGTAGAAACCAGATAAAATAATATAACAGAACCTCGGGGGTGACCATACGCTCTTAGAGTAAGGTTATTTTGAGTATGCGTAAGGGACAGACGTATACAAGTCATATACATCTGATCACCCCCCTGATCTCCCCGCCAAAACACCGAAACACAAAAATAGTCACATTATGCCCCCACATTTAAGAGCTATATTCGCAAATCACAAATATGAGGGTATATGAAACTTTACGTGGTATTACTTAGTTCTCTAGTAGTCGTACAGAGGGCGTCCTAAGTACTCATGCTTCCGTCAGTGGTACAGCTAGTTGGAATTAGTGATGAGTTTGTGACCATTTTATGCTTAGATTTTAATACTACCCGCACAAATTACATTTCTTTAAAAGGTTAATAAAGCACTAGGTGTTTTTTTTAAAACAAGCTAATCAGGTAGCATTCTGTAGTTTGTGCCTAGTCCCAAGGGAGATTTTACTACTATTCGACTTTTCTAAATGCAGCTAATATAATTTATGTATCGCTGTAATTTTTCAGTGCTCCTCTTCAGAATATAGAGGCAGCTTAGGATACTCATCCTTGACATAAAGTTCTTAATTATTTATTCTTACTATGAGTCCATGTACAAAGGCAAGCTTAACTAAAAGTGAAGTTTTGTACCAGTAAACCTTTTAATGATACAAAGTGTTCTCAAAAGAATTACACTTCAAAATTAACAAAGCTTTGGACTTCTTAGTAAGAACAAATATGAGCAGTAAGTAGTCCACAAGTAGTCTGAAGGATTCTGCTTGGCTTTAACAAAATGAATGGCCTTATTTTGCCTATACCTCTGGCGTTATAGACGACAGCAAAGGTTACTTAGTGCTTTATTATGATCAAGAGAAAAATTACATGCAATAAAATGGCCACAACAATACATACTAATTAAATTACTGACAGACAACTATTTCTTATTATTAGCACGAATCTGTCTAACCGAGCAATGTTACCCTCAAAATATACCAAAATTCTACCATTTTCATCTGAGCATCTGTGTTACCTCAGTGAGAAAATTACTATTTACTGTTTTTCTACCAAAAAGATTATTTCCAATCTATATCTGTGATCTTAGCTAATTACTATTGATTAATTAGTAGAAAATCGAAGTTTATAGGTTTTGCAGATAATCAAAGGGTTGAAGTCAGTGTTGCTATGTTTAAAACAATTTTTGGGGTGGTCACATTTAACTAAGAAGGTAAAAAAGTAAGAGATGTTTAAGAAACTGATCTAAAATGAACAAATAGTTTATTATTTTTTAATGAATTTTTATAAGAGAGAGAGAGAGAGCTCTACCTACTTAGGTTAACATTTATTTTTATAAGAAAGTCTACAAAACACAAGGTGCCTAAAAGATCAACTACAGTTTTTACTCTTTTAATTTTAGACTACACGATAATTGTGGGTTAAGATGTTATAAGAAGAATATATTTGTAATTAAAAATCTACTCTTACAACTTAAGTGTGACCAAAAAACAACAAACAAAACAAACACGATTTATAAAATTGACAACTACTAAAAAAGTTACTAAATCAGTAGAAATAGTAAAAGCATGGCAACACCGACTGAAGGGGAACTACCAGATTCAAAAATAGAAGACAATAGGAGTAATTGTTCAAATCCATAGATATCTAGACCTAACTTTCTATGTTAGTGAGTCTAGCATGCCGGTTTGTCTATGTTATTTAATGGATATTTACTTTTATTAGTGTACCTAGGTTACTTTGGATCAACCATAGCCCAACTATGTGTGGAGATTTTGGTCCATATGCAAAAAAGACTAGGTTTCCAGGAAACAGGCAAGGGAATACGGCTGAACAATCCAGACAATATTGGTTTCACAGACTGGAACGAATCATGCAAAACGTCTTCATAAATATAAAAAAAACACATTATAGATGAGAAAATATAAGATTTTATTTAAGGAGATGTCATGGCAACCTAGAAAGATTTCAGAGAAGCAGGAACCTCAACTGGAGGGAGGCCTTTGCTCAGGGGAGGGACAGAATAGACTAGCAAACAATAAATAATACACTAGGGATAATACAAGAAATTTATTGGGATTTGTTGTGAAAAATAACAGGAGAAGCACTGATTTCGTTTTGAAAAATATTTATTTTGAGAGCAAAAGGACTTACTCTTCGGAAACTAAATCAGTAAATAGGCAATGAAATAAACCTCCGTGTTTGGAAACTTTTATTCATAAGGAAAAAGACATTTAAGGGGTCAATAAGATTTAAGGGTCATTTAGGGCGCAAAATTAGGGCTGTTAGAGTTCTCAAGGATAGTTTTAGGAACAAAATCAAGAGAAAATTCATACAAAAATGATATTTTTTGCACATGGCCGTGACCGTCCACACGAACCTACAGTTCTACCTAGTCCAAATCAACCTATACAACGATACTAAGACTGACCGAATGCGCTCCGTCTTCTGCCTACCGCTGTCTTGAAAAAATGGCGTTATTATATTCTTATTTACTAAATTAGTCGTTTACATTGGTCGATAACTTAGGTGAGGAAAGTTTTTTAGGAACAATTCGATCTTGGACAGTTTTGAATTCGACATTACTGGTCTGAAAAATGTCTAGGCAGTTACAGCCATGTCCATACCAGCTGAACAGAACCTTTAGACTGCTCGCATAGCGAAACCTATTGTGTGTTCTTAGCGAGCTAGTTCTATTAGTCTGGTCAGGGCAAGATATACACCTATATGTATTTTTTGCCTAAAAAACCTTTTTTTTACTGAAGTAGTTATCAACCAATTTAAACAAGGTTTTTATTAGTCTTAGCAACATGCCAGGAAAATAAGGATAGGGTAATAAAATTATTGAATAAGTAGACTTATTTATAGTTTTCTATTATATTAAGTAACTAACAAAAATATTTTTACGGGGTTAAGGTGCGTAGAGTGCACTTAGCAAATGGAATGCCTATCCATTGCTGCATTTAAGAGACAAAACTTAAAACCTCATAGCTTGTAATTATTTTTTTTGCCATAGGGTTGCAATCTTACCAACATTCGTCAAGAATGAATGAAGCCCTTTCACAGAGGCGAGACTTGTGTGGCAGCGGTGGGAACATTATGCTATGCTCCGCCACTGATCCACGTTAGGCGACACGCGAAGGTGCCAGAGCGAACGTACGTACTGGCAGGCTTATTATGTATATTGCAAGAGCAAAAACATAACGATTTTTGCGCAATAATTGATCTTCAATAAGAAGTTTCGGCGATTTTTAGGGTTCCGTACCCAAAAGGTAAAAACGGGACTACACTTTCAGTCTGTCACCAGGCTATATATCGGAACCGTGATAGCTAGACAGTTGAAATTTTCACAGTTGATGTATTTCTGTTGCAGCTTTAACAGCAAATACTAAAAACAGAATAAAATAAATATTTCAATGGGGCTCCCATACAACAAACGTGTTTGTTTTTTCCGTTTTATGCGATAATGGTACGGAACCCTTCGTGCGCGAGTCCGACTCGCACTTGGCCGGTTTTTTACAAATATGTGCATTTCACTAACAGCGAGCCATTAGCAAACGATTGTGTAGGACCTACCATACCATACTATAGGTAATACCGACTTTTATTTATGACATAAAGCGTTTGATTGCGCGATAATCGCTGATTGCCGTTTCTTACGTAATAAGCGTTTTCGTTTCGCTTCGCTATTCGCCATTAGTCTCATTGGACTCTAGACAGTAAGGACCCTGACCCTGCTTATCAGTTAGTTTTCAGCGTAAGTATAGTTCTCGCCAAACTTCTTGACCGCCCTGAAGTTGGCTACAATGACTGCGCAGTAGTAAATCTCATACAAAAACAGCACCGTTACGTGCCCTGCGCATCGGGGGAGCCCAGAATTTTGGCGAGCACTATATACTTCCCTAACTTGTGTTTCTCTAAATAATGGCAAGCTTTGCGAGATTACTCAACTCTCAACAACGAAATTGGAAACCCCGTCGAGAGCCATGAAGAGTAAACAACAAGTTCTATCTGACGTCACACTTATGCAATAATTGCAAGACAGCACGGTTGAGAAGTCATTGAACCATTCACAAAAACTTCAGCACAGATTTCGCTTTTTTTTTGTTTTTACTGCACCTAAATCTGTACTAGTACAGACACAGTGAGAAACGCGGTACCCCTTGGTAAGACTGGTAATCAGACGATAAAAGTCGTTAGCACCTGTCTACCAATGTATTCCAATATTTCAAAACGATACGAAACAAATGTAAAGGCTGTGTCGCTAACACGATCAAAACAAACGTATCACGGTAAGGGACGTCTTTGACCCTTTCACTTGGCATTCAGTAATGTATTAATATCTCATAAATGCGTGGACCTATTTACATGATTTAAACGTATAAAATGGTTCTAAGCCTATACCTTTTATTTGAGACCAAAACTATCAAAATATCTCCATGAACAAAAAATCATGTTTTCAAGTTACGTAATTATATTTTTTTGGTACAAGTGGGATCAGTGACTTTTATTTTTTTGTTGGCTGGCAGAGACTATCCATTCCAACGGCAAATCTTATCGCTGCTGAGAAAAAGTGTGATGAACGACGAAATGAAACGCGCTTCGTTTAAAATTCGCTCGTTCGCCACGCTTTCGATTCTGCCATCAACAGAGATTTGGTTGTAATCAGTTTAGTAATTTTATCTACCTATTTCCAATGTTAAAAGTTCGTTCATTTTATGTTTTTTTGGCTGTAGTTTGTATGTACACAAAATTATGTACAGGAGAATGTAATAATAAGCATTTAGTATTAATTGGCATGTTGCTAAGGCGTCTATTGTACATACTTATCTACAGAAAGAACAAATCAACAGAATAGGTGGTTGCCATGCAAAGTTAAATTATTGCATTTTATTCATCGGTTTTGTGTGAAAAATATTTAAAGTAATGTAGTTTGTAGTAAATGCATTTGCATTGTTATTATTACAAATTTCTAACCAACCGACGGTTTTTTTAATTCCATTGTTTCATTAAATCATTAAAAACTTTGTGAACTAAATATCTTTTTTCAATAAAATTTTTTGTTCACTAAGTTTTTAATGATTTAATGAAACAATGGAATTAAAAAAACCATCCATATCTTTTTCCAATAAAATTTCCTATGCCAGTTTTAGAAACATTTTCAATATTAAATGCTTGTTCATTCACTGGTCTTATTTCAAACTGCTGTTTTGTTGTTGAAACAAATCATTCAGAAATATTTCTATGAAACTTATTTCACAAAATTATCAGAGTTTTTCGTATTACCAACTACTAGTTTTCAATAAAATAACTTTGCATCACCACCCCCTCTAAAGAAAACTACCACAACCGTCCCTCACCTGTGTCACAGGATCTTTCATGATCAGTACATCAGTAACGGGTCCAAACATTGCAAAGTACTCTCTAAGCTTCTCCGAGCTCGTCTGCCAGCTGAGACCGCCCACAAACAGCTTGCTTGGTGACGGTGAGGTTGAGCCCGTGGGTGCAGGCTGTGTTCCATTAGCGGCTTGTGTCACCGGGGTTGAGCGACCCGATGACGGAGAAGTTTCTGTGGGGAAGTAGGGGTCTGGGGTCAATGTTGTGATGGTCTTTGGTGTGACTATGTTAGATGATAATGTGAGGATTAGAAAATTTGATTTGTGACATACAGGCACAATGGTTGCAATTTTTCTTCCATATTCTCTGTTAGTTGTTTCATCTCAGTTGTCTAGGAAGGGCATTATTGATGTAGCTAACAATATAATAAAATAGTAGATATTCTGGCTGAATCCTAGGAAAATATGAGTTTAATTAATACATTAAAAACATATCAGCATCAATCTAAGACAAAACAGTTAATTCTTTATCATTTCTGGTAAAAACTTGTACCTAACATAGAAAATCATGTGAATCCATTTTGAGAAAATTTTGAAACAATAGGCAGTCTGTTGTTTGTTATTCTTGAAAGAATTATATGATGAAATGGAAAACTATACTGTTTACTAATGAAAGGCAAACTTGTGTCAAATTAGATCATTTTATTTTCAACTTCTGAAACCCATCTTGTTTACATAATTTCTTCATTAAATTAGGTATGTTAGCTAGTATCTCCATGGTATATCATATAATTCTTTCAATTGATAAAACATGGAAAAGAGTTTTAAAAGTATTACAAATACTAAATACTATTATTTCAATTAGAAATTACATTACATGTTAATGTGAATGGAGTCCCCATTTATAGTATTCATATACTTTATTCATTATAGATAGAATAAACTAAAGATTATAACAGATATACCCTTACAAATTAAGTAAATAATGGGCATTTTATAACAATGGTTATTTGAATAGTCTGATATGCAAAGATCTATTTATTTTATACCAAGATAACAAGCAGACCTGGCCTTCCATTATATCCAAATATGTTACTACTGTTATTTTGAAAAATTATTACACTTGGAAACAAGTAAGACTATGGTTAAAGACACCTTTGAGGCCATTTATAATCACAATAAGATTCCAACAAGAATAAAATTCAGTTGGTGTGAAAAAATGTTATGAAATCATCAATTGACACTATTTCATAGAAAAACGAGTGTAGGAAAATGCCACCAAGGCTTCCATTTTGTTTTACAGATAGACCAAGCTATCTTCAATCTGGTTACTTTAAGGGAGAAAGTTCGAAGGATATATTTAAATATATGAGGGATTCATTTGTTTTTGGTCGGGGGACGCTACTTTAGGCCGTGGATGGCCTTCGAGGTGGAACTTAAATTGAAACTCACTTATTTGCTGCACAGCAATCTGTTGCTGCTGGTGTTGTTGATGCGCTGCTGCGGCGGCCGTGGCGGCGGCGTGGGCGGCCGCCTGCGCGCTCAGCACGTGCGCCGTCAGCTCGCCGCCCACCAGCCCGCCATCCAGCACCTCCACACCACCCAGCGCCCCGCTAGAATACAATCCCATCATTGTCACTACCGCACTTAACAAATCACGACTAACAACTAAATTATTTACGAATTTACGTAAATATCGATGGCCGAATCACGATTCGGTCCAACGACGCTTTCACTTTGTGGCAGAGAAAGAAAACAAAACACGATCTGTTTACATTCAGCCGAATTGCCCGCCAATGCTATAATCAAGTTTAAAAGTAACTATCGCTGAATAAATTGAAACTTAATCTATTTGTGACTGTATACACAATAATATATTACTCATTTACATTTCATACAGCGTAAACATTTAAATTATTCGGGTAATTCGTCAAAAAAAAAAATATATAACGGCGAAGGTTGTTTATCGTTAGCGTCACAGGGTATTGTTTATGGTAATTGCTAAGACAACGTCATAAACTCATAACGTCATGACAATGACAGCAGTAAAATACAATAGAATGTAACTATGCCCGATTACCGTCTGACTGTGACGACGGAAATATTATTATCAAGTTTGTAAGTAGGTAAAGTATATAGAATTTAATTTATGTCGTTGTAAAGCATACGTCTTACCTATCATGCGTGACATTCAGAAAATTTAGAATCTCTCGAGACTTTTTGAGGATGGCAAATATTTGCCTTTAGGATGAAACATGACGAATTTGATTCTGACGCTTGTCTCAAGATTTATTCGTTTCGTCGGGCAAATATATTATCAACGTGAACTTTCAAATATTTCAATAATGTTGGATTAACTGTCTTCATACTGTGATATCATAAAAATATCTGCAACTTTAACTCTTCATAGATGGCTTTGACAATACAATTTTGTTAATATCATACCGATATGTCATATTATGATAGACCATCAAATCCTGGATACCAGCGATATAAATCAATGCTGGAGACAGAAAAATGGGTCTGGTTAAAATATTACTCCGAATAAGCTCAATGTTATGTGCTTGTGAAAGCCTAGAGTGACAATTACTGTTCAAATTAATCAAACAAGCCCTGTTGGTTTAATGCAGTTACATTAAACATTCCGATGTACATATTTTGTAACAATGGACCGATAGTATTCTAATAACAGTGACGTGCTACTTTTCTTCTGGCTGACTTGCTAACTGATAGTTACGTGTACGTGACGTGCGAGTCGAGAATAGTGCTGCATGATTTATGTTATTACTCCATTATCAGATATCGACTTCCAAAAATAAAGAATTTCATTTATTTCTTAGAGTTAATGAGACAAGATCTACAAAAATAGAGGAGGCAATATTTAAAAGGCAGTATATAACTGACGGCTGCGCTAAAACGGTACAGAATTCTTATTGTTACTATGATTAATAACTAAATAAGCCTATAGGTAATTTGAATATATTAAATTCTCTCTATCTGTTCTGTAATAAGAATCAGATCATATCCAAATCGCTTTTCAGGAAATATAATATTCTTTTCAAAATTCTAGACGTTCGAGTCTAATAGAAAAACGCAGCTCACTCGCCGCCCGCCGCCGGAAAAGCTTTTATTTTATTGAAAATGAACTTATCCGTACAGCTGCTCCACAAAAATTACCCTCCTACGAGTTGCGCATTTCATCTCCACGAGGCTATTGGTATCCCTCTCATACTCGTAGATTTTCCGAAATAAACTTGTCTCTGTTTCTCCCTGAAACCAATATAGCTATTCTAGTCTGGCATAGCTGTTGGGTGTATTGGTGTCCCACTCTGTGTTTAAGGGTGTGGTGTGGAGGGCAAGTCCTCGTAGCTCTGGGGCAGTCGGCGACAGCCATCGGACTCAGCCTGGTGTAGCTGCCGTCGAGTGTAAATATTTGGATGCGAGTGATTTATTGAGCACATATACATTATCTGGGGCTGATTGCTTAGTTTTTTTTTTATCAGATATGATTTCTTTTGCAATGTTTTCACGAATGCGCGGTTTATATATAACCATAATTCATATTTAACATGCTAAAGACGCGTTTTTTGGCACTTAGTCACCGTCGACCACATCATTGCTTAACATCAGACGAGATAGTGGTCAAACGCGAGCCTATCGTTAAATAAAAAAGAAAGAAAAAAAATAGGTTTTATGAAAATATTTCATTTAAATTTTAAACATAATGAAGGTTCTCGATGACCTGAAACTCGAACCTTCTTAATAAAAACTTAGGCGTTGAATAATAAATGCCTAGTAGGGTACCAACTGGTAGGAATAGGACAGCGAGTTTATAATCAAGATCACAATTCTTTTCCTAGTCACCGTATTCTATTACTTTAATCATGTATATTGGTACAAAATTGAAACACGACATTGGAAAACTAACCGATAATTTAAAGAGTCTTCAAAGGAGGTTCTCAAGAGAAATAAATTATAGGTCAAGTCACCCTACGCTACGCTTGATGGTAAAAAGATCAAACTCTTTTAACTGAGTAGTTTAATCATTAGGGCTTATCCGTTCCTATTATTTTTCTCTGCAAACTCGACAGCGGCTTAGTCTACTTAAAATTTTTCATACTGAATATAAATTAATCACATCTGCACTGAGAACTTTTAAATCCGACTTTTATACAAATTAAGAAAAATGTTAAACGGTATAATCTCGTTCACCAAGTTTGATAGATGTTCCCGTCTTCCGAGGGATCTTTTAAAGAATCCCCTTGTCCAACTATAAATCAGTGTAGACTCGCGCAATTTATCTTGTCTGAACACTTTGGGTACATTCATTTCGACCTTACACTATTCACGTGATAATAGGACCCGAGAACCCGAGATGCTTTCTGTGTTGCATTAAAAATGTCACATATATGTTCCCGTATGAGGTAGTCGTTAAAAATACATATTTCATCTGTCTGATTTATTATGTACGAGTGTTTTCCATTAGCGGCGAAATAATTTTCTCGTTACTATGAGTATATTGCTTTCGTTATGAAACTGTTAATTATTCATAAGTACTGCGAACTCAGTTTGCCCGGTAAGTTCCGATAACTATGATGAACAACTTGAACTAATAATATAATTAATAAACTTTGAAGTTTACAGGTAAGTTTGTTATGTACGCACACCTACTAATATTATAAACCCGCTACTGCCTCTGGCTTCGTCCGCATGGAAGTCACAATGCATGCATATGGAACGTATTCTCAAGATAAAAATATTTTGTTCCTCTTCAAGGTCCAATCTATCTCTTTACGCTCTCTATATCTCAATCCGCTGGGGCAATCTAGCCGTTTCGAAGTCTATAAGGAACATACATACATAATTTCTCTTTTATATATATAGATAGATTTATTAGTTTGGATGTGTGAATTAATGGCTAAAACTCAATGGCTAAAAGGGTATGTATGAAACTTTGTTAACGTAGACCGAGTCCAAGTCACAGATAATATAATACTAGCATATCCAAGTATAGGGCATAGAATAGTTTTCCTGATTCTGAGAGTATAATGTTCCCTTGGGATAATTTCTGAATGTCACGTCTGAAATAATTTCGTTGAAAAGTTTTTATTTGTTACATCTTGGAAAAGTATTTGGCACGCTCACAGCATGAGTAGCAATGTCATTCAAGTTAAAATTGCCGCGAGATACCTACTTCTTCCATCACAAATTACGCAACGGTTTACCGCAATGAATTCAGTTTCGATAAATTAAGACACCGTAAAGTGAGAAAAACGTCAGGCGTGACAAATAGTTTCTCTAATTCGCTTTCGGGTCAGAGGCGAAGCGGGAGGCTGTTTGTTACGACCTGTCGATGGGAGAACGAAATGACTCGTTCATGCAGTTGGAACTTTGGACGCAATTTGCGCGTATATTGCGGAACATTTTACAGGTACTCGTGTATTTTTATTTAATAATAAAAAGAGAATATTCAGACTAAGCATAGAACATAATTAAAAAGAAGCTCATATAAACAAGTTTAGTGTTAATAAAAAGATTTCAATTAGAAAGTTTGAAACGTAAAGTGTTACATTCTACGTCAGAAAAAAAAATGCAGTGTAGATAGTTTGTCAAATAAACAGCGCGGGTGTAGAATTACAAAATTGTTTTGAGCCATAATGACTGCTATTTGGATCGAATTAATTATTATAAACAAAGATTTATTGAGATGATGAGAATATAATTAAGTATATCTTTTTCTTATGACTATAGTTACAGTTTGGAAGAGCTATTGGTCAATGAAGGCGCTCATGAAGGGAGACCTCCCACGCAGATTGATGGATATGTGCATTCTCCCTATCCTTACATATGGAGCTCAAACCTGGTCTTTGACAGCGCAGCAGAGGTTCAGGCTTGAGGTTAGCCAACGAGCAATGGAGCGCAGCATTCTGGTAGTCAGAATAACAGACCGCATCAGAAACACAATGCTGCGCTCCAAAACACAAATCGCCGACGTCACCCAGAAAGCAGCCAAGTTAAAATGGGACTGGGCCGGACACATCTGCCGCATGTCAAACGGTTCATGGGCTAAAACAACCACAATGTGGGTCCCGGAAAATGTTAGGCGACACCGCGGCAGACTCAGGCGAAGATGGCGGGATGAACTTGATGCCTATCGACAGGATTGGTCCACAATTGCCCTAAACCGAGAGGATTGGAAGGAAGAAAGGGAGGCCTTTGCCCTGCAGTGGGACAGAATAGGCTAAAAATAAAATATATAAATAATTAAAATAAATAAACAGTTACAGTTTCAATGACTCATTCGTTGGTGTTTTTAATGGTGAGATGGTGAGTTGGTGACAGCAAAAACTTTTTTCGAAAACAGTTTCTTTTTTGTTTTCGCATTGTAGGTACACTCTGTACCTACAATGCATTTTTTCTAGTATATTTTTACACGTTATTGACCAATGCGTGTAAATCTAGAATCTAGTTATGTTCCCTAACATTAGCCAACACCTAAATTAATGCCAAAATAAAAATGCATTATTGGATTTTCAACGGAAGCAGACTTAGCGCGGAGAGTTAAAAATCCCATTCCAATAGTGCAATAATATTTGTCAATAAAGGTTTTTTTAGTGTTTAAGAAAACAATAGGCAAGTATAACTCTTAATGAATGGTGATTGATCGGTGGATTGGATAGAGAAGTTTGTTTTTATTTGCTGTCTATCTCCGCTTTAGTGATTTTTCAATCCAGCGGCATAACTCTGACACGAAAAAGAAGATAGATACCTCTACCCAAGTAGTCCATTGAGTAGGTAGGTAGGTAAGTTTTTTATTACTCCCACGAAATCCACAGAACAAAACAAGTTACGAATAGAATAAATAAGTTGCCAGTGATTTTATTCAATAAAACTGCGGCTGCTAAAGTTCAGACACGCATAAAAATATGAAGAAAACTTTTTTTTATCTCATTTTGTACTTGGAAATATACTCGTATTCGCTTACACAGGCAACTTTTACTGATTCCGTGGAACTTGTAAGTACTGTTAAAATATTCTTTTTATTTTAGATTTTCCGGACTCCATTTCGTTAAGTCGATTTTTTTTGAGATTACGTTACACTTTAATTTGTACTTTACATTTTTTTAAATTAATTAAGTTTCAATAAACGTTGAATGCATCGGGACAGATGGGCCAGAGTCGTTACGCAGTGAGAGCCAGAGAACGGGCGGGGCGCCGCGTAGTCGCCGAGGAAGGCCTAGGAAACGCTGGCGTGACGACTTGGAGGCGTTTACGGCGGATTAATCAGATAAAGCATTACACTAGGAAGTGTGGAAGGCTAGGCTACCTTTGATTTTGAGATTGACCAGCAGTGGGACAATATAGGCTGAACAAAATAATTTTCCCGCGGCTATGCTCCTGTGGTTATTTCGCAAAAACCGCAGTGTATAGCTTTTTAGCCAGGGCACAGATAATATAATACTACAGTGCCAGGGGGAGGCCTATGTCCAGCAGTGGACGCCTTCGAGCACAATGATGATGATGATGAATGATGATGATAGTTTTTTAAGAGATGAGTAGGTAATCTATACTAATATATAAAGATGTAAAGTTTGTGAGGTTGTAGGGGGTAATCTCTGGATCTACTGAACCGATTTAGATGTAATTTGGCATGGAGATAGTTTAAGACCCTGGGACGGACATAGGATAGTTTGTATTCCCTTGGGATGATTAAAGATTTTTTATGCGGGCGAGGGCGGAAGAAGCTAGTCAATTATATATACTTCCAGAAATTACCTTTTATAAACATAATGTAGTTTATTCCATGGTAGCGCATATTCGATTTATATATGGTGGTCACTCTCTGCAGCGAAGTCCAGAAGTTTTTTTTTGCCACAACATAAAATTTTTACATACTTCACGCTCAAATCTTGAATTTGATTTAAAACATAATTCACAACACAAATTATATTCCCAAACTATATTCCGAACAATCCCCGTTCATCTGCTAACATTGGTCCGCTGTCCTGTGAGTCCCCACCCTCCGGTCAATGACCGCGCAAGAGGGATGAGTCAGACGAAACTGAGCTAAACAATCCTGTTTTGCAAAACAAAAATGTTGGGAGTAATGCACGGATTAATATCGTTTTGTTTCTTCAAAGGGGTGAGTGGAGTTTCTTGTGTAGCTTTTTAGCCGACCGAGGTGGTGTTTAAAATTGAGGGTTATGTTTATCACTAGTATTTTTTAAATTGACTATAGTCTCCGTTTGACGACTATCTCACCTGATGGTAAGCGATGATGTGGTCGACGGTGAAGAACGTTTGCATTGAATTAACCTATTCACTCTTCGACTTCAAGACTCCCAGGTTGTAGATTGTAGTAATGAAGATAAAGGATTAAGGATCATAGTAGGTGGCTTCTGTTGTTTCTGCCTACCCTTATTAGAAACAGCCTTGAGTTCACATAAGTAGGCATGTTAAATAAAGGAATGTATTTAACCGTTAAGATATCAGTAGATTATGGTCTTGAGGGCTCAACATGCTACTCGGGTCTTTCTGAACATGAGGTCCTGTTTTCGACGAACACGCCTTGCAGCAATTACACCAATGGAGCACAGTCTTATAATAAACTCACTATAAGTCCAGGTTTCCTCACGATGTTATCCTTCATCGATGTCAGCGATGATTCACGGCTTATTGGATAGGGTGACAGTGAATTATTCCATCTGGAACTTCTCAATAACAGCCCTTCAAGGTATAATCCGCGATGTGATGTTAAGTAAGTCTTGAGCGATCAAGTTAAGCGTCAACCATTTAACTATGCATGAAGATGGGTGACCGTCTTTCTCAGGTAGCCAAGACCCCTCTGCGCCTCAGAGAACACGTTAAAGTATGAAATCGTTACAGGTAGTCAGGAGTTTGGAGGTCTAACCACTATGTTAAACTAAGTGGTTGTCCCCAGTAATTGGGTTACGAAGGTCAAATGGTCGTCGCTAGGTGCAGGTTTGACGATCCGTGAATTTCAGTTGGTTGTAGTTTAATTGGAAGCCGTGGCATGGAAAATGCTACGTAGCCCTATGATTGAATAAAGAGCCTTCAACCGCCTGGTTTTTAAGGATCCATGTTTTTGCTGTGTATTTGATCGAAGCTGACCTACACAAAGTTTGGCAAAGTAGAAAGTTTTGGTTCTAACATGGGTGTCTCCAAATCGCTTTCAAGGGTGCAGCACTTTCGTCGAATTCACCATCACTTCATTTGAGATAGTCCTAAAAACGAGTCTTTTAGTTATAAAACAATTTTTTTTTGTAAAGAAAAATAAGGAAAACCATCAGTAAAATATCAGCATTTTACCTTGCTATTATTAATATGTGAGAGTCGCAAGAGAACCAAGGTTACCGACATAGCCCGAAGAATTGCCAAACTTAAGTGGCAGTGGGCAGAGCTCATTGCTCGCAGAACGGATGGCCGATGGGGCAGAAAGGTTCTGGAGTGGCGACCGCGAACCGCAAGACGTTGCGTTGGAAGGCCTCCCACCAGGTGGACCGATGACCTGGTGAAGGTTGCAGGGATCCGCTGGTTGCGAGACGCACGGGACCGGTTAAAGTGGCGACGCTTGGGGGAGGCCTATATCCAGCAGTGGACGTCTGTCGGCTGATATAATGATTATTAATATTTTACAGGTTGCCCAAAAAAAACACCTAACTCTGTTTAAGTAGCTTTACAATAACTATGAAGGTAATTATTATAAAAAAATATGATAGTAGCTTTACAATAATTATTATTATGAGGTGCATATGTTTTACATATTTTTTACACCATATTCTGGCCCACCAACTCATCACCATAAGAGGTCAAGCGGTCGCGTGCGTGATCACACATAATTATTTGCAAGAATTCAAATTTTTGCTGGAGCCTCGAAGTTTTCAGTACACTGTAAAGTTTTAACTAAAATATTTCGCAATATTCGAAAATATATTATGTAAGAAAATATTCAATTATAAGCAGCTACTTTTTAGCTCTTGCCTTCACCTGATGGTAATCATGGATGAAGTCTATGATGGAATGAGCGAACCCAGAATATGCCTGTTCACACTTGTTTTGAAGGCAGTCCGGACAAGGGTGGTTGGAAACAAAGATGCTGGCAGAGAGTGCCACACATTGGTAACGTGTATATAAAATAAAATCCTTTTAGGAGGTAGCAAGACGATATAGATGTCTACCATGAGTGCTGGTTCGAGAGGGTGCAGAAGAAGAATATTAGGAATGACTTGAAAGACGCCTTGCCCAGCAAAAGCTAGATAAAAAAATCCTTTGCTGTGTAAAGCTTTTCCTCGTGTCACAAGCGCCTACCAAGTTCCTACTTATCAACAATTGAAATTTAAGAAAGCTGCGATTAGAGTTAACCTTACGTAAATCCTCTTGTAGTAGTCGCTTTCAATCTTGCCACCTTTTGAGTTATCAAGCAGAAGGCCATGTGTTTCCTTTTACGAAATAACATTCTAATTTTAGCCCGATTGTAGGTAGTATAAGTAAAAATAGTGCTGTTACTGTTTCTCTCAAAGATTTCTTGGAAAATATGTCGCGATGACATAAGTGAATATGAAACGCGTGGGTAGTGTTAATTTGTAGATTATAGTAAAAATATTGTTATCTGTTTTCCAGCGACACGGTTGCCGTATCAATGTTTAGGTAGAATAGTTCACAATCGCTAAAACAGTTTTAAACTTATTTCATAGCAAACAGTTTTTGCCAAGCCCGTTCCAACATCGGACAGCAAGACATACGACGATGCGCCATCGGTATATGGCGGACATCCCAGGCATAGGCACAAAATGTTATGGGAATACTTTCTTGGTTCGTACAACTAAGCAATGTAATTCCCTGCGCGAGTCTGTGTTTCCTGATATCTACAACCTAAGGGATTTAAGTCGAAGAGTGAGTCGTTGTTTACCATCAGATGAGATGGTGTTCAAACGCGAGTCTATCAATATAAAATGGCGTAATTTTATGATATCTACTCCTATCTATCTGTATCAAATTTGGGTTATGGAGGTCTGACGTCAGTGTTCCAAATGAAATACTCATAATTCAGGAGTTAAATCAAGTTAAGGTGCTGTCTTTGATAAATCGGGCGTTTGAAGATTAATCCAATTTTGTATCGAAGATGTGCATATATTGAGTTACATTTATTAAATTTGTCCTCAATTCTAATCCGAAGCCGAATCATTTCTTAGAAACTGAGAAAATATCAGTTTTGATTGAACAACAAAGTGCTTATGATTACTTAAAGGCTTGAAAAACGTCTTAATATTAGCACTTACTTGTTCTAAAAAACAGTTTGAAACAAGCAAAACAGACTAGAGACACAATTTGAAGAAGAACTGGTGAAAAACGGCGCTTGGGCGTTCAAAAATACGTTTTTCTTGTTTCTTTCTAACCAGATGCAGCAGAATATCAGTATTCTTCATGGAGCGACAAACATAGAATCAAAGTCACAAGTGTGATATTAAACATCGCTACACACTCGACTCGTAGAGACGGTTGCCAGGACAACGCTTGCGAACCCCTCAGTAACCTACTTCTCACAATTCGCCTCTTGTAAGTTGCGAGGGACGAAAACACACTCTTTAAGATCTAAAACGGATGCAGGAAACGTTTTAACATCAAAATTGAATGAATTATAAGATTAAATTAAGCTTTTGATTCGTGACACGTTGAGTAGAAAAGAAAACTTGCAGCGACTGCTTAATTGACCTTTAAATGCCTATGGAAAATGATTAGGTGAATCATGCTACATAGTTTTCTTTGCAAAATCAATATTTGTTCAATCATATCTCAATGAGCATTGAGATATGATGTCAATGCTTAGGATTTTTCTCAGGTTGGCAATTAAATTCTCAACGCACTGAAAGAGATTTAATATCCAGGTTTTAAATATAAAACTACAGCATTTCAGGTACAATGGTGGCTTGAAATAGAAGATATAATGTGGAGGTAGCAATGACCGATATGCCTGCGAAGCTTTTTTTGAATTCAAAGAAAGAAGTTCGCGTTTGTAAAGAGATTTGATATCTGGAATTGTGGTTTGGGTTTTATCAAATTATGTGGTTGTTTTTTTACTTAGATGATTTCATGATTGTCACTATGGAAAATTCACTGAGGATCCCTTGAAATAAGTATTCAATGATCAAGTGGTTCGATTTTTCGGAACAAAAATGGTGTGTGTACAAAAACCGAATCGAGTTAACAAGGTCTCAAACTAGTGCTGTTACTAAGAAAATCGACTAACCACCTTCGAAATTCGAACGCCCACCAAAAAGAAACATAGACAACCCCAAAGATGCGTGCTGATGAATTAAACCATTTTTTTTACTGGAAAATCGATAGTTGATTGTGGGCGTTCATTGAGGGTGTCGTCGCGCCCGGGGGAGGGTTGGCGCGTGCGCGGGGCGGCGGGCGGAGGGGCGCGGCGGCGCGGCAGGCACGCGGCTCACTCGCCCGCGGGCCGCCGTCCTAAACGCGCGTCACGACCATATTGTCCTGTCACAGCAGTACGTGTTGCCTACAGTTACTGCTGCGTCCGGACAAGCGGGCCGTGGCGTTGCACACGCATCACTGAAGACCCACAGCACTGTTCTGTATTTCATGTGTAAACTGTTGTGTCCACTAATAACTTTCTTTGCAGGTTATATTTGAGAAAACATGAGGAAAGCTGCTGTAAAGTTCTTTCTGGTTACTGTCTGCCGTGTAAAGTGTTTCCGTGGTGTTGTGAGAGTGCTATACGCGTTGTAGTTCCTCTGTAATATCGTTCGTTTCGCGTATAATCGACAGTGGTTCAACACATGACCGCCGGAGGGTGCATATATCGAGCGGAGCTGTGCGCATGCGCGCCACATTTTTCGCTGCATCTGAAACTCCGGCCATTTTCTACTCGCGAATCGTGTTCTATTCGATTTTAGGGGAAACTGTATCTTATTTTGTTATGTTTAGGTTGTTTTTGGCGTGTTGGTATTGGAATCCATAGGATATGTTTTCATTTCATTGATTTCGAAGGGACTGAGCCCAGGAGCCTCGGATGGTGACGCGAAAGGGGTGGAAACTAGGTTGAGACAAGCTGAGTCAATATGGACCTCAACCGACCCCGAACAAGACGCAGCTTGAAGATGTTTAACCTAATATTGTATTATTTTCCTTATGTTTTCCTCAGACACTGATGGAGAGCTGAGAAGACGAGCACATTTTTTTGATATTATTTACTAGAAAAGCATCTGTAGTTATCCGTCTAGCACCTAGTGTAGCGTAGCATAGAGTAGTACACCAATTTAATTATTTTATTTGCACAAACAACACAGACGCGCGGGGAGGAGAGGTCCTTGCCCTGCAATGGGTCAATACTGGCCGAAAACACTAATATTTTTTTATTACTTTGTTTGTTTAGCCATCTAATTAGAGATAGAGCTTTTAGCATGCAAGGATGTGGATATACATAGATAAATATACTGATTCAATAATGGCAGAGAAGGCGTTGTCATGGCCTAATGACGCCATTGAACGACGGGGTGGCAACACACACTTTGAGTATTATTCTGCACAGTGTAGCTGTAATTTAGTTGTAGCCAAGTAGGTCACATAGCTTCATGTAGCTGCATCCGGCTAGTCTGGAAGCCGACCCCAATGTAACTGTTGGGAAAAGGCTCGGCAAATTAATTGATTGAGCCAAAACCAGCCAAGTAGCCTCGTCCAGTTTTAGTTCAGCTGTACCTTTTGTGTTTGTAGAGGGCGGTACACGATAAAATATTAGTAAAATTAATGGAATAATTTATTACTTGGCAACTTTAGGGTTGTTCGTGTTTGTTTAGTGGCTTGTGAATGAATTTAGTCGATTTTCTTTTTGTTTATGGATTGGTATGGATTTGGTAAATAGTTTTTCTTTGTGATATGTGTTTTTAGATCAAATTAGTATGAATAGATTTGGATTATGCGCTTCTAGCTACTAAATAATTTTATTAGGTGTCTGCTAGAGATTAATATTTTGGCTGGTTTAAATATAAATGCACAAAAAGTTTTGTTTTAGAACACTTGTTTTTAGATGACCTCATTTTAGCAATTAAGATCTTATTTATGCTCTGGTCTGATGCCCTTTGAAAGTTGTTCTATCTTTTCATTTACATAAGTTCTAAGTTACAAGATGCTTGCCCGTATTCCCTATTACTAGATGACTCCTAAATTAATGGCTGTATAAAAGCGCTGTTGGATTTTCGTCGCTCGGCTTAGAGCCGAGAGTTGAAAATCCGACGTAGCAATAACATTTCATTATTCATTTAAGGGTCTCCTAAGGGTTAGTGAAAGCGGGCTTTACAGAGCCTATTTCACAATAACTATCTGAATAGGTCAAATCTACGAGGTAAATTATAAAATATACTGAATTCAGATAAAGTTATGCCAGTGAAAAAATGCTGCAAATCCAATGCTGGTTTAACATACCATTATTTTCTTTTAAACATACATAACATAACATCACGCCTGTTTTCAACAAAATTATAGATAGGGGTGTACCAAGTATACAATCTTACTAATTTTATAAATGTATGGGAGTATTTGGATGTGTGTGTGGATGTATGTTTAATTGTTACTCAATCACGCTAGAACGGTTGAACGGATCTGGATGAAATTTGGCACGGACATAGATTATAGTTTGGAATAGCACATACTGGCTACTTTTCATCCCGGTATAATGTTTCCTTGGAATAAGAAAACACTTTTCACGCGGGCGAAGCCGCTGGCAGACGCTTAGTTTTACATAAGTTTTGCATTTTTCAGAGTCATATATAGGGGACGAGCTAATTGTCATCGGCTGCACAAATCCTTATTTTGAGACTCATTTCTCTGTATGAAACACTAGTTTACTCGAGGAGAAAACTCGCCACAGAATACGTTTATTTTTCCGGAATAAATCCTATGGCATGATGAGCCTTATTGTAATTTCCGTAATCAAATCAATAGTTCCAGAGAAACAAACATAAAATGTTACTTCTCTTAGGGCCGATTTTTCAATAGTCTGATAACTTCTAACTGAGGAATAAAAATGACCGTTTGACATGGTTTGACATATTTTCGATACAAATGCTGTCAAACCGCCATTTTTATTCCTCAGTTGAAACTTATTAGACTATTGAAAAATCGGCTCTTAAAATTGTAAGTTTAGATAGCAACAAAATAATTTATCCTTAACAAATGAATGATTCTGATTAAAACCATGGGTGTTGCTATGGCACTCTTAAGCGACGGGGTATGAGACACCCACAGATCTTTATAGCTGTATCATCAACCACACGTACAACGAACCTTTGAACTTCCAAACTCGACCGCATTGCTACGACACAACGTCGCTGTGAGAGTTGAACGTTGCGTGCAGTTGAGTGTACCTATTATGGGTAATATTGGCCGCACCTTTGAAAGTAGGAGTTAGTACGATAGGGTGGTATATGCTATTAGGAGCCATATTCAGGGCGTTGAACTGAATTCATTGTTTTGAGCTTTATAATATTTTATAACAGTTTTAGTTACCATATCTAGACCTGCTGGCGCCACCCTGGGTTATCTTCCGAGTTAGTATATAACAACAAAAAAAGTGTTACATATTTGTTGTGTAACCTCGTGTTATTAACTAACTTTTAGTTAAGTTTTAGGCGCAAGTGGGACTAAGACATTTTTAGTGGGCAAACTTAAGAATGATCTATTTGAATATGCATACATACATAAGTAAACCCTCGCCTTTTGCCCGCGGGGTAAGCAGGAACTACAGAACGCCATCTGCTACTTTTTTTGCTTTGTATAAGCTATTTTAAATAAAAATATAATTTTGTCTGCTCTTTAAAGGCAATATCAATGATTTGTCAATTTGAATGTTTTTTTTCCTGTTGAATGGACGTCAGATTAAAATAAAAATATTTGGTAAATGTAAGCGCACTAAACCTAATTATTATTTCCTCAAACTATACTTATAACTATACTTTACGGACATAAAATACCAAAATGTTACATAAATGGAGAGGAAGTTTTCATAACATAATATAAACTCACGCTTTTTCCCATAGTTTAATTAAATAAACTAATATTATAAAAATATAAGATTGTGTGTCTGTTTGTTATTAGAAGGTAATCTTTAGAAGTAATGATCCGAATACGAGTGCCATAAGTTACTTTTTAACCCGAAAAAATGCACGGTAAGGGTACGCACGCACTACATCCGATCCGAGTCCGTGATTTGAGCCCCGAGTTCTATTCGAACTGAAAATGTTCTGAATTATGACGGATAGAGTTCAGATGCAGTGCATAAGCTTCCCTACCAGAAGTACTACGGCTACTTCGGAACCGAAATTTCTCGGATTGTGATTGGATGCAGTGCGTGACCGCTCTTACTGTAGGATAGGCACCGGCACCAAGCTGTATTATGTCGACAATATGCATTTCAATAGCCAACTATAATAAAACCTAAGGATAAAAATAATCAGTGTAAAATGTGCCCACTGCTGGGACACTGTGTACACGGTGGGTTGGTACATGTCACAATATCTTCGAAATTTAAGTTCTAGGACATGCCGATTTTCACGAAGTTTTCCTTCATTCTATGCCGTATGTAGCAATATAAATTCATCATCATCATAACATCAGCCGAAAGCCGTCCAAATATGCCTCCCCCAAGCGTAGCCACATTGACCGGTCCCGTGCGTCCCGCACCCAGCGGATGCACGCAACCTTCACCGGGTCAGGCACCAGGTCAGGCAGGAAATAATAACTGATTTTAACATATTCATATGCATTTATGCACAGCTATGGAGTGGAATTCCCTGCCCGAGTCTTTGATTCCTGATAGCTACAACCTAGAGGTTGTAGTTATCAGGTTACTTCTAGGCAAGCGTGTTTCATCGTCGACCACATTATTGCTTACCACCAGGTGGTCAAACGCGAGAAAATCGTTAAATAAAAAATAATCTGCATTTAAAATAAAAATTACATGTCAGCGAGTAACAGTAAAAGAGACTACCCACAACCGTACGGTGTGAGACAGAAGTACTAGGACGTCAGACCCCGAAGATACCTATTGCGATAATAGCCAGGAGAAAGAAGAAGAGATATAAGTAATAGCTGGGATGTTTCCTGGCCAGAAAAATGATAATTCTATTTAGTCCGTCAGTGAAATTATCAAATAATATTGAACACGTATTTTTTGCTTTACCAAATCTTTAAAAATGTACAAAGGTAAAGCTCATCAAAGTTCAGGAGTGGGGGCTTGTGACGTCACTATGTCAGTAGTAGTAGTCACACGATATTTCAACGCACTGTATCGTCGTCGTTATAAGTTTACTTGTCAAATGTAAAAAATACTGTCCAATTGTTGTTATTAAAATACCAGACGGCCAAAAATTTTTTTATCAACAACATGGAGAATAGTTAACATCCCTATCCTCCATTTTGTTAAGCACACGGCTAGAGAAAATTGCTTTTCTTTAGAGCTAATTTAAAAGCAATAGTTTCATTAAGTGCCCGGATTGCTTTAATCCATTTGGCGGAAGCATGTCTACAGAGTTCACTGACCGGCGTCCTGAGTTCGATTCTTAGTTGGAAACAAGCACTTTTGCAAATGAATTGAATTATTTTGTCAATTACTTAAATGGGATAGTGGCATTTGGCTAGTGTGGTTTAACCTTGCGTAGCTTTTTAGAGTGCCTGTCCAGTTTTATCAGGTTCGCTGTCAAAGTTATGAAAATTAAGCGCATTATGAGGTAGGGAAAATAACAAATATGAATTTCTCTTTCTTTTGGAGGACCTCGTAGCTAAAATAACAGCCACACGGGTCAAACTTAATTTAATATTCAGTATATATTTCATTTACCCACGTCCGCGGGGTGCCAATTGAAAATCAGCGCTGGGTGTCTGACGCCCAGCAAATGCTGAGTTGGTAACAATTTCGGGGATTCGTGGTTCACGCCCAGCACAGCTCTTCTTGAACATTTTTTGTAGTTTTTTTATTGTTCGTCCCTGCTAATTTGTTGTGGTGTCTGTGTCGATTATATGTTTTCTATTCTATTCTATAATCTTCAAGGTTAAGCAACGCTTGCCGAGGTCGAGCCGTGGATGGGTGATTAAGCTAGGCAGATTGATTGCACTAGCTTTTTGCAGTGGAGTTATTGCGAAAATTTGCCACAGGAACGTACTAAGGGGATGCAAATGTATCCTGTGACCTATGGTTTATCCGAGTGCTAAGTCATCTGTTGAGTCATTGTGGCGTAATTGATACAAAACATTTTTTTTAAATTTCTTGTGAAAACATTAAAACCCGGTTTCCGAAAATAAATTATCGACGAGATGAAATTTAACGCAAGTCCTTGCGATTGGCTGGAGAAAATTCATTCAACCAATCACAACAGTTATCTTGCGTTAAGTAATTTCCAGTAATTTTACAGTAGAAGCTTTATAGACACAAAAGTACTATAAAAGCATGATGCGACAAGACATAACATTTCGTAGCAGCGTAGCACCGTCGTAGGCCGTTCGTAGGTGACCGCTCTACTTCGGATTGACTACGCCGCCTACGTGCTACGCGGCATGCCTACGTCGCTACGGCGTAGCAAACGTCTTTAGAATAAGTTTTTTTTTTTCCAAAGGTCTTTTTTTATCTGGTTAGACAGAAGAGAGTTATATTGTTACACATACAGACCCAGGTGTGTTCAATGTATAGTTGACCAATCTTAGTGGGTTTATTACAACATCTTACCTAACTTAATGGACTTTTTATTATTTTTAACCCCCGACGGAAAAAAGAGGTGCTATGTGTCTGTGTATCTGTGTGTCTGTCTGTGACATCATAGCTCCTAAACGGATGAACCGATTATGATTTAGTTTTTTTTGTTTGAAAGGTGACTTTGTCGACAGTGTTCTTAGCTATGTTTGATTGAAATCGGTTCAACCGTTCAAAAGTTATTCGCATTTTACTCTTTGAATCTGGGTTTTGCGCAAGATATTATGTCCTAATTACGTGTTTCGATAGATTTTCGATTGAAGCGTGTCTACTACTAGGTATATTATATATAGTTTAAAAAGCATATAATAAAAATAAAATTTAAAGAACCTCTGACATAAAAAGCTCTAAGAAGCAAAAATAAGCCTCGTAGTCGCGAATTTTACTTGTCTTTAAAAACAACTTAAAATATAAGTGTACAATTTCTGCCATATCACATCAGAGTTCAACCTCATTTGCTGTCAAGGAGAAAATCAGTTCTTTTTATTTCGTCGAACGGAATGTAGGACGTAAAGTAGTAATGTAATGTGCTCGTATCTTCAGAGGCATACGAGGGATATCGCGGCTTTGCGGGGAAATGAAAAAACCTGGCTTACGTGGGTACTATACCTACCAGAACTTTAGTAGGTACTTTTTCGCGGCTTTGCTGACATCGTGTTTGGGGAAATGATAATGTTGGAATGTGTGATATGAAATGACTTTTAACTTCAATTTTCCAGTTCCATGGTGCTGTGGTAGCCCAATGGTATCGGCCGCGACTTATACGTTGTAGGTCGTGGGTTCAAGCCAGGCACTTTGTGTAAATTATTTTACTACCACTGCTCTCAAAACGGTGAAGGAAAACATCGTGAGGAAACCGGCATGTTCTAAAACCATAACTTCTAAAACATGTGACATCCACCAACCAGCGCTGGGCTCGCGTGGTGGGTTACGGCCCTTTATCTCTCAAAGAGAGGAGGCCGTGTCCCAGCAGTGGGCACATTGAAACTCCACTATAATGGATAAAGTTTGTCAAGTTTTCATGCTGAAGTCGAGTTAAAAAAAATCTCAACTTCAAATTCGTAATTCAAAAACCACTTACAGAGAAAATACTCGAATCTTTTTGAAGGATTCTTCCTACACGTGACTTGACTCATTCGCCATGGCAACTGAAAACACCTCTCGAGGAAATGACTTAGAATATGAGAATAACTGCGTTATTAAGTTGCCAGCTTATACCTGTACCACGATATGGCTCTCATAAAAATAAAAAAAAACTGATTCTGATTCAACTCGGCTACCTGGCAATTTCAGACATACAACGTAATTTTCCTTTCCCTTAGATTAACTAAGCTAATAACATTACTACCTCGCTTTTGAAACACTCTATCATCAAATGAAAAAAGTCTGTCGCAAAAAGAAAATAAACTAAAATAGGACCTACGACACACCACTCCCGTTGATAAATGTGAAACATGCAAAAAAAAAACACGAGTTTGGAATGAAATTGCGTCCACTATCTCGCCGCCCTTATCAAATGACATAGAAAAAAACGAAATGACACGCCATTTTGTTTTTCGTAAAACTATTTCACTTACGCTCCAGTGAGTCATTAAGGAAACTTACAAAAAATAGGCCTATCCTACTACATTCTCAGCTAATCCCGTTGTGACCGAATCACCGTGATTTTTTCATTTTACAAAAAAGAAACGCTATGTCATGTCATTGGTAGTTTGACAGTAGTACAAAAATAAATTCGTAGCTGACGAAACGAAATTTATTCGAACGTAAACCTTAGTGCGTTGAGTTAGAGGTTGTTTTACAGTGGGAGGACGGCAAAATGTGGTTGGTATCCCTGTTGGCAATAGACTAATGAAGTGGCAAGAAAATGGCGTGCGCTGATAAAAATTTCGCGCCATAACGAGCGATGGGAGACGTTTTCCCGCCTATCTAGGGCAGACGATTTAATGAAAATTGTATCCCATTTCCCGAACTCATTTAAGAATTTTATATGGATTTCTATTTTGAGATGTTTTTGCTGACTATGCGACCTAGTTACTTGCTAGACAGTCCAGAGGGAATGCTGCCTAAGTAATTTGCGATTGAGATTTTGTAGAATAAAATTGTTCAGTAAAATTGCAAGGCTATATTGATAAGAAAGTCAGGTATTAAAATCGTTAAACGGTAATAACTAAATTGATAACGCACGTCACTACCTGTTACTGTCAACAACAATGACTTTAATTCGACATGACAGGTGATGGCGGCAAATGGTATCCGCCTTTTTCATTTCTGAAAAAATTACAGACATTGCGCCGTAAAGCGTTTTGCTAAGGTTTCTCTAAAAAGCTTTTTGTCGAAAAGTCTTGTCTGCAAAAGTAGACCCTACGATTTATTTCTTCCACCTAACTACGGACTTAAGTAGGTTGAATTTTAGCCCGGCTTGATCTGTAATTGTTGGGCATTTATTTTATCTGTCCTGAAATGTGGAACTTGTGAATTCAAGCTTGAAGGATGTTATAGTTTCAGAACTCGAAAAATTTTGTGTATTCAATTTTAAACCCTAATTTGTTTTGAGATGCATGTTGAATTAAACACTATTTCTACTTTCTTACCAATCCAACTAAGTCATATTTTAAATGGGAAAGTCTTTTATATATTTGTTAAAATAAATCATGTCTCAACATTATTACCTCAATGTGTCTCAACGTTTTAAATGTTTGAAACACAGGTTGACAATGGCCAGAAATGGGTACTTTTTGTCCTGGTGTAGAATGTTTCTGTGTAATAATTTTCTACTCTTACGCGTCCAAAGCCACTTGCAAAAGCGATATCAATTGCCCAAACACTTCAAAGTACTATCCACCAAGAACCTCTTGACAATTGTCTGTGCCCACAATAAAATGGCGGCGGGGGTGTCACAGAATATATTAATATCTGCAGATAATCGTCCGTTCTGCTGACGATCGACGTCTGCGGTTTATGATGTGGAAGAGAACAGATATGAGGCGGGGTGCTATGGAGATAAAGGCCATTAAAAAGATTGCAGAATAGAGATTTGTTGTCACGCTTTTGTATGAGATCCTGGCATGAAATGATTTGATTTGTTTTCATAGTTAATTCGGTGAAAGATAATTATTGTGGGAGGAAATCTGGAAGTAACCGGTCATTCCGTCGAAAGCGAGAATCACAGAAAATTATGATAATGTATGGGTGCAGAATGAAAGCTAATTATTTTTCTGATAGGTTAAACCAATCTATACCCTCACTAAGACAAAATGTTATGTATAAATAAGCTGGAGAGATATATTTTAAACCAAGATAAAACGTTCATGTAACTTCGTTCCTTATTACTCTCTTCTTGGTCGCGTTCTTCATTACTGAAGGTCCTTTCCCTGAAAGGCCCTCGTAGCTTTATGCACGATGTTCTTCCACTTAATTCGGTTCTCAGTTTCTGTCAGGGTGGTTGTAATAGAGAGTCCAGTGAAGGCGGTTACCTGGTCTGACCAGCGGTTAGGTGACCGGCTGCGAGGTGTTTTCCCATCCACCTTGCCCATTACCAACAACTTCTCTAGATTGTCAGTGCTCAACGGGCACTAATACCATAGTGGCAAAATTCTTTATATAAAAGGTAATGTCTGAACATTTGATCCAATTGAATCAGTTTTGAAACAGTTGATAGAAAACTATACCATCGCTGAGTGTCTGATCATTTGAATCCCGGCAATAAGTACGTTTCCAGACGGATATGCTTATATGCCACGGAAACGTAACCACGGAATGAAAAAAAAAAATACAAAAAAGGAGTGGAATGCCCTGCCGGAGTCTATTTCCCGTTAGCTACAATCTCAGGGTCTTTAAGTCAAAAGTGAATAGTTTACTTCTAGGCAAGCGTGCTACACCTTCGGCCACATCATCACTTACCATGAGGCGAGATGGTGGTCAAGCGCAAGCCTCTATACAATAAAAAAAAAGATAATTTAATGGTTTACTCTGCTCAGAGCCAAAATGCCATAAAACATCGTTTAAAAACTCCACACAAATATAATAAAAAACTCTACCGTAATAAACATATTATCAGGACCACAAAGGGACTATGAACAATAAACTTCAGATCATTTATTTTAACTTCCCATTCTGAAGGTGGACCCACAAAAACCCCAACGGTAAGCACGGTCAACTGCAAAAACACTTGAGCTACGAAAATCGACCTTAATACTAAAGTAATAAAGGCGGTGGGACATGGAGGTGTGGTTGACTGTACTACAGTGAGTAATGACCGTTTGTCATATCCACCCTTGTCTGCGTATGATGTGACTAAACTTTGGTAAGGGTTGTGTTTCAGTGCGATTCGAGGCGAAGCTAGCGAATGCGAGTGATTTTTTCCGGGGAAAAATGTGTAGAAAAACATAGGCTTGCGTACTTCTGTCTATCCTAGTTAGCTAAGCTAAACATAAGCAAATAAGATTGAACTATTAAGAACTTATTTAGCACAATATATAAAAAAGTAAGTGTTTTTTTTAGGAGAGAGTTGACAATATTTTCGGTAAAGAAATGCTGCATGAAGCGAAACAAAGTTTTAGACCTGTCTACTATCTTAATTTTTGTTATCTGGATATCAATTGCTTGAGTCGTAACTTTTTTTTCAAAATTATTGAAAAATCTTTATACGCTTTGATATAACCACATGAATTGTATGGTCCCAAACAAATTGACAGTTAAGGTTACGCTAGTCGAAAATTCTTCCATACAAACGTAGTCTGGCGATTACGAGTACTCCACTGTTTGACGATGTACGTTTAAAATAAAAATAAAATATATCAATTTGTCTCATCATTATCTAGCCCTGTAGGGGAAAAAGAAAAGTAAAAAATACAATATTTGAAAGTTATGAGCGTCGAAAGTTAACAATACTAATTTTAACGCATCTTTGGGCGGAAATACATACCATAAGAAGAAGGAAAATTGCAAAACGGCCTCCATACAGGGTATAGATTAGTAATTCAACAATGCAAATAATTTTATTTTGAAAATATACATTTAGTAGTTTTTTCATGATATCTAGACTCCCAAAGGTTGTTCTGAAAATTTCGCGCGCTCGTTTTCGTCCTAAATTATCATCCATTTCGCAACAAATTTGCAAAAGTGCTAATTCGTACGAGAACTAGCTTCTTACTGCTCATCATAGCATCGATCTCTTTCGCACGTGTTGTCGGATGAGACAGCATGCAATTTAACCCCGCGCACAAAATAGTTCGTGCCGTTGACTAGGGGAACCTTAAAGCTTGTTATCTAAACATGAGTCGAGGGCTTTTTTCATTGGCTTGGCAACTGAGTCAACGACAAGGTATTGTAGGAGATTTCCCTTAAAAAGACTGCCGCAAACGGATTCCCAAACAATATATCGCAGCCATAACTCCCTCTTCGCTACCCATCGCATCGCTCCCTCTAACCACAGCACCCAACCGAGTTTACTCACAGATTATGACGCGTCCACTGAAGTGTCACTTGACAGTACCGTCTGACACTACGGGACAATGGTACTTCATAGTGCCATTAAAGGGTGGAGATCATTTTTCACGAGTTATCTGTGGTTAATGTTATAAGCGGGGAGGGAAAGCATAGAAATAATAAGTGAGTATAGTATGGTCCTTGATTGTGGCTGTTACTGGAGGGAAATATCGGTTTATTATTGAAGAGTTGGTTTATGTCATTTACGTCCTGTTTCAGGATTATTTAAACTTATATGATTGAGAGGTTATGTAATACCTAGTTTGTTCATAAGAGCACCATGAGTTGGTACCATTTAGAATAAGGTTATTGCCATTATGTTGTGTGCAAAGACTTTATACTTCTTACTACTAGACTGTGCACTATGGCGCAAAAACCGGTCCGAGCGAGAGGGCTCCCTTTGGTAGTGTGTCTCATTCTAATGAGGTGACCATGACCAAACAGAACACGGGACAAATTGATTGTAAAAACGATAGTTTAAGTATCCCGATATATTGATGCTACCTAACTGCGCTACCTAAACCTACCTAATTTATAGTTAATAAAAAAAATGTGTTTATATTTTTTGGTATCTACATCACTAACCGTATGGTGTCGGGCGTAAAGAATTTCACCATCCCATGTTTTCCCGTGGCGTGGGTGCCGTAAGAGGCGAATATGGGAAAAACAGAGAATGGGCAGCAGCGTTCTCTGTGCATTTGTAACATCCATACTGCGATCGCCAACCCACCTGCAAAGCACTCCCCATGAATAGCACAAATAAAGCATTTTTTGTGGTTGTGTGACAGATGCGGCTTGCTGACATCTGCCCCTTGAGCACAATCGCAGTAACCTTGCTCTAAAAGCTCATGTTAGGGCCCCGATACAACTACGAAAATGGTTTCATAAAACTATTGTTGAGTGATTAACTTTTTACCCCGACAACATTCACGGTTCCTTTGAGATAGGCTACGAGAGCGAAGCCGCGGGCACAAAGCTAATGTTTTTAAAACAATCGAACACCACTGGGTTTTATAAGTGCCCATGTAGGCCTATGTGAAATAAAAAAAGATTGTTTTTTTTTTCTGTTATTCCTCGAAAGGTTTGGAATAGGTTTAGGGTAGTAGCGCGTACGTACAGCTCCTCATCCACATTTCACCATTATGTTTCCAGTTCCATGTAATAGCGGACGAGCATATAGCCACCGACCGGGCACAACACCAGACTACGGACTGCTTCTGAGAAATTCATGAAGGAAAACCCATTAAACACTTTGCTGCCAAAAGGTCAATACTTATTCCCAGAAAAGAGGCAGAGGCAAAATAACCAGAACGTCCTACATTTTATCAGAATCGGCGTGTTTCCAAGTTCTGAGTTGCGCTACACGATAACTGACAAATGCTTACACTGTCTGAATAAGTCCACTCAAATATGTGAGCTGCTATCCTCAAAATACTACCTTAGACATTAACCTACAATACCTAAGTATATGGTACCAGAACAAAATAGAGGTAGAGGCCGCCAATCATTGATGTGGTCGTCCAATATAGAAAAAGACCTCAATCTTGCTCAATGGGTGCTAACGCGCATAAATTTGCTGCTAGAGGCCCTGGTGTAGCGTGAGATCTCCGATGTGTCAAATTTCATATGTTTTTGGCTTGTAGCGCGAGTTTACTTACATTTTTTTTTATTGTTGTGAATATTTGCTAAATAATTACATTTATTTTTTACATAATATTTTTTTTACCTTCGTAAAACATCTTGGAGCTGCAATCGCTGACCGCTGGAATAGGCTCTTTAGTGCAGTGATGGGTTGGTTAAGATCAAGAATCATCATTTCAATAATCCGTGCAACTAGCATGTGCATTCGCGGCACACGTCATACATTCAAACCAATTGCCAAGTTATTCGGCTTCGACGATGGAGCGGCTCTACCACACATCCACATTGAAGTGGATGTGACCGACCCAAGAAGATGTCGATTGCAATATTTCGCGATGGATAAATGAGCTTGTATTTTTGTATATTATTTTGTATTGTAATTTCTTAGTATTTATAAATAAAAATAATGATTTCTCATATTTGCTAAATATGGCAGATTAAGATAGGTACGGGATTTACCAACCACTGCTTTGCAGAGTTTTATGTTTACTAAAATGTTATTCGGTAAAAAAGGGACTGCGTAGAACTGCGGCATACTCGATTTTATATTTTTTTTTTATTATCAATAGGCTTGCGCTTGACCACTATCTCACCTGATGGAAAGCGATGGTGTGGTCGACGAATCGCACTTCTACGGCATTAGACATAATTTTAATTCAAACTTTTTTTTCCGTGCGCGTTATAACAACGTTTAACAGCTATATTTAAGGACCTTTCTCGCCAGTGGCGCCAACTGGTGAGCACAAAAACGGTAGCCCTCATTGCCCCTGTTCTTCAAGATACAGGATTTTCCTAGTGTGAAGGATAGAGATCTAAATTATGTGTAATAGCGATGTCCATTTTTGTAATGCAAACATTGATGGAACCTAGGCTAATCCATTTGCAAAATAAAAATATTACTTAGGTACTTACGTAACTAAGTACATGATTCACATATGATTTAATCATTACATTAATTGTATGAACTTCAAAAGACAGTTTGATTTCTGTTTTTTTTTTTGGGTGTCTTCTAGAGTTGTCAGTTAGAAAACACCGGCCCTCATCTAGTTTAAGTAGACAAAAATATGGACGTGTAGAAGTATTATTATATACCAATTTACAAAATAAATATCATCATTTATTTCTGCCCAATATTCCTGATATCGTAAAATATACAAATATCTAAAATTTCATTTCGTTCTGTAATTTTCGTGTAATGGTTTTCTAATTCGTTGAAAATTGTATTCCCCCCCGACCTCCCATTAATTTGATGTGTACATTAAATCAGCCATTACGTTCGCGTTATGATATCTTTTATGGCTGAAATATTACGATTCGATGAGTTGAATTCTGTTATAAATTAAGATGGAAAAGACAAAATTATTTTTATTATTTTAGCTTTTATTTAAACTGTAATGTATGCATGTATGTAAGTGTGTTTGGGTCAAATCTTGCAATTGAATTTTAAAGCAATTATCCTCCACCAATTAAGATGTTTAGTTTGGATGACAATGCATGGTTAACGCTAAGTGACGTCATTCTAAATTCAAAATAGCGGTCTAGTTATTTTTTGTGCACTGCCATGTTATGGTTTTTACAATGAAAGGGTTTGCTGAGAAGAATACGAAAACAGCTTGTTTTTTTTTTAATGAATATTTTAATTATTGATATTTTAGTTAAGAAGGCATATAATTGTTAATGATTTGACTAAGAAGATAGTCCTGTTCAGTACAAACCAATGCAAGTGTTTCCTGATAGATATAACTACGGTTTCTATGAGTGAATAAGGCAGGAGTCAACACCATTAACGCTTCCCATGAGATGGGCAAAATAAAGAACATACTAATACCGTAATTATTGTAAGCATAAGAAAAATTACATCGACTAACCTACATACTACCCACCCTTCTCAACGTTCAAGATTGGACTTCGTATTTCCTTCAAAGGAACTAATTCGAGGAAGGTCGTAAAACGCTGTTTCCGCATTATTTACGATTCGTTTAATGTGAAATCGAACTTCAGTTTATTGTTTAGTCGATAAAATAGTGCTGGGCCTGTTGGCGACACGATTTAGTCGATTTTGGGCAGGGCACCCATAATTACCGACCTACCTTTTAAGTGGGTTCTTTCAAGTATTTTGCTATTCCAGCAGAATTTACATAGAAATATTATTTCATGAAGTGTGTTTTTACTACAATATGTAGTAGTTGCTATAACATTTCAAATGTTAAAATTTGAAAACGCGTAGGTAAGTGAAAAGTATTTTATCAATGTTCTGTTGTTAAAAGCTACAAGTTTTCCAGATATTGGTAGCAATAAACTGTTAAAGAATTGCCTTAGCTATCCCAAACTTATCTTGAACAACGCCAAGAAATTTCTCCAACAAGCAGAATTCTTATATATTGTACCTGAAACAAACAAACAAAATATTGAGCACAACGCCATCTATCGGCTCCAACTTTCAAACAAAAAGGTTCCGTTCACACAACACGACACTTCACAATAGTACATCTACTTGCTACTAGATGGCGTGAAACACAACTTCGTTCGAACAATGGCATTTATTGATTTGCGCCTACCAGGAGAGGTATGAGGGTCGCTTATTTTGCAGACTATTTGCGCGTGTCCCTGTGCAAAATTTACTGTCGACATGAATCAAATTATGTACAGTACAGATTCCATCATTTGGTATGATACTTTATTGATTCGGCGGGTCCTTTCATTGAAATATTTCAATGTTATATTCAATTTTGTGCGCAACGGAGCGCGTGTCGCGAAATGATATTGATCAACCGAGTTACTTTATTTGGGTTACATTTTGTTTTTAATGTTGCTCTTAAAATATCGTGTTACGCAATATCAAATAAGCTTTTCTGTATTAAAAAGTTCTTTCGTGTTTTGTCCGTAGCGGCGTAGGCTGCTACGATTAATCGTAGACCGTCTACGGCGTAGACCTCTCGTAGCAAAACTCTTTGTAGGCGGATTTAGATCGTATTTTTTATATTTGTTTTTTAAATGTGGATTCTTTTAGCAAAGAAAAGGCAGAGTACTTAATCACTTTCTGCGGGTATCTTAAAGATGACTAGAGGATAACGTTACGGGTATGCCGTGTGTAGCCGTACATCAGCAATCTGAAGGTCAAGGGAGGTGATAACCTGTTTATTATTATGATAATTTGTAGCTGTGCAAACCATCCAGTTGGGTAGGGCCAACTTCGAGGAAGAGGTCAACCGGATTCGGCTGGGCATCGTTCGGGAAGTTGCGCGGTATCTTCTCGTCCAACTTACTACAGTGTCTCAAGTTTGTCCAGTATGTGTTGTCAGTGATAACCTATTTATTATTTTCATAATTTGTAGCGGTGTTGAACAGTATACGTTTTCAAGAAGGCAAGGAAAACACTTTAGAAAATTAAATTATTCTGTCGTATCAAAAATTAAAAAACATCACCGACACATTTTTATTTCATGCTTTTTAAACTACATAATTTATCTGGTAGTAGATACTCTTCGACACGTAATTATGACTCGATATCTTATTGACTCGAAAATACCCCGATTCAAACATTAAAACGCCCATAACTTTTAAGCAGGTTAACCGATTTTCATCAAACATAGCTAAGAATAGTCTCGATAAAGTCACCTTTCAAACAAACTAAAACAGTTCATCTGTTTAGGAGCTATGATGCCACAGACAGATACACAAACACACGCGTCAAACTTATAACATCCATCTATTTCCGTCGGGGGTTAAAAAGTTCATCAAATCCAAAGATATGTATAAGCCCGTTAGCAAGGTAGCGTGGCTGATTGTGCTGAGTGCCTCCCACGTGCATTTATATAATTATCCCCGCACGTGGAAGCATTTCAATACGTTCTGCAAATAGCATAATTCGCTGACATTATATACAGGAAAGGTCAATCAAATCCACGTTTCCCAATTATGCTGTCAGCTTCCAGTCTAACCGGAGGCAGCTGAGAACCAGTATTTTACATGAAGCGACTGTATAACTGACCTCCGCAACCCAGTAGGTATAGATAGTTCAAGTCATCTTTGCGTGCGGCGCTATGTGTGGGTAAGCATGTGTGGGTGGTTGTTTGCTCGGACGATGACTGCCGCGTCACTGCCACACAAATGCATAATGTGTTTTGTATCAAACGCAAGTTCGATCATGCATGGAGTACTGTTCTCATCTCTGGGACGGATCTGCCAAATGCCAACAGCTTGATGCACTAGAGTCGATCGAAAAGCGAGCCAGGAGACTCATCGCCAGTGAGGCACTGGTCAAGTCAAAGCTCCAGAACCTTGATCACCGTCGCCGAGTTTTTTATCGATTACATTTCGGGGAGTGTGCGATGGAATTGCACGATCCAATTCCACCTAGCCCGTTTCATCATCGGACTACAAGATGTACGGCAATGCACCATCGGTACATGGTGGACATCCCACCCATACGCCCTTAACGTTTTGGGAACACTTTTATTATGCGTAACTGCTAAAGAGTGGAATTTCTAGCCGGAGTCTGTGGGCAACACAGCACAATCTAGGCGTGAATGGATTATTTCTGGGCAAACGTGTTTCACCGTCGACCACATCTTCGCTTACCATCAGGTGATATAGTGGTCAAGCGCACGCACACATGGCGCCGCGCGCACACGTGAGTTGAACTATCTGTAACACGACATCCCTTGGCAAGACTAGTGTCAGATCTCAGGCTTCTGTCTACCCGTAACGACTGTCAAAGATCTTCAAATGACAGCCAGGACCATCGGCTTCACGTGTTTTCCAAGCCAAAATGAAATCTCGGTATGTTAAGATGGTCACCCATCCACAGATCGACGTCGGCGTTGCTTAACCTTGAAGATCGTGACGCTTGTTAAAAAGCTACAAATGCCAGCTGGTACCAATGGCTTAACAAGACGTACATAGGAACAAGATCTAATTAATAAGTTAAATAAAAATCGTGATGAAAAGGAGTTTTAAAAGCGATTCATTTGGAAGTTTTAATTAATGGACGGTTGGTAGAGACCCTTGTACTTTCTCTCGTTGTTTGTTACGTATTATTATTTTGAATTGGAACACTAATTGCTGTAACTTTGAGGTTTGTGAATTGAATTGAATTTTCAATGTCTAACTACGTAGCTAGGTACGAGTAGGTACTTAGTAACTATAAGCTGACCGCTTAAGGCGTATATATTCCCCAATGTCAACGCAGTACTGGCCGTGCGCCCGCTCGGAACCAGAATATCAATATTGAACCTCCTTTCCGAAAGTTTTTGCCAAAAAATATTGTTATATTTACATATGCTATTTCAGTTATGAAGAAAGTCTAGCCATCAAATTTTCTGTGTTCAAATATTTTTAAACATTTAAGTCGTTTTGGAGGATTATCCAAAAGTAGCGAAAAATATCCTGTTGTTATTTTTTTTTTTTTAAAGCAAACCTACATGATAAATATTTTTTTTTTGAAACCTTTTAACCTAGTTACTAAGGAATATGCTTTAGAAAGTTACCGTTTTACGGCACTTAAGCGGGGAGACCGTTCCTAAGGTAGCAAGAGAGATGTTGATACCCATCAATGAGCTATCGACTGACAGTTCACTACATCTGTGGCCACACTAGGTCTACCTATGTACTTTTAGGTTGTATGAAGCTACTTCAGAATATGGCTTGGAAGGCCTCACGTAGTCACG
This sequence comes from Orthosia cruda, assembly GCA_964057195.1. Taxonomy (NCBI): domain Eukaryota; kingdom Metazoa; phylum Arthropoda; class Insecta; order Lepidoptera; family Noctuidae; genus Orthosia; species Orthosia cruda. The sequence goes on along the minus strand of OZ059856.1, from coordinate 382,249 downwards.
TTGCCATCGTTAGCTTTGCGCGTCCAAGCGTCGACCCAGGTACGCCTCATGTTCATGCGTGTTGGCGCGATCGCACTCGGCAACGGAATGTAGTACTGCATTCCCTGACGCAACACATCCGTCACGGTGACCACGCACGACAAAGTATTAGCCGAAGAGAAACAAGTGGGATGCCTTGTACCGCCAAACCCGCCGAGTGCCTCTTGGGCTGGGATCGGGCGGGGAGTAGACGGATATAGAATTCACCAGACAATGGTCCAAAGGAGCTTCCCAAAGGTGAGGATACCGAAACCGAGTAGTGGTCTGGATCTGTTGTCAGCAGACGGTCCAAGCAATTGGCAGTGTGCGAATCAACATCCGGCATCCTCGTCCTACCTAAAGACACCTACAACCCAGTTTGATATGGTGAGGTTAATTAGTATGCCATTTAATTTAGGCATAATATGAAGGATCTTGAAGCCGAAATAAATATGATGATGGCGGTAGCAATTTCCACACATGCATTTTGCAAGGTCTTCAAGTGAATACATTATTTCACGTCTGTAATTAATTCTAGGGTAGGAAGTGGGTCTATACCACCATAGTACATCCAAGGTATATTTAAATCCAATTTAATAGAGGATGAGCCTATTGCCATCAACAGGATACCAGTCCAGATGGAAAAACTGAATAACACTCCAAGCCACGCAATCTACTGCCAATAAAACCATAATCACTTCTAATTAAAACTCACACCTCTTCTACCTATCTGCCTGTCCCCACTTCCCCGACCTATTTCTATGTACAGCCTGCCATCACACAGCGACACCTGCCGGCGCGGCGGCGACATCAGTCCCTTCCGGAGAGTGACCCACTGACAGTTGTAATAGTTATTGTTTAGATACGTTTCTAATGTACGGTTAATGTTTTGTAGAACAGTGCTTTGTTTTTATGTGCTTAAATTTTTAGATGGTGTGAAGGTGAAAACCTTATTCGTGGATGTAGTTATAAACTGGATACTGGATGATAAGTAAGGAAATGGTATGGTATATATGGTTATGCTAAGTATGATTTTTACATATTCCTTTGATTCACTTCGTCTACGCTCAAACATCAAACGGGTATTCAATTTTTTTTTATTATTATTAGGCTCGCGCTTGACCACTATCTCATCTGATGGAAAGCGATGATGTGGTCGACGGTGAAGCACGCTTGCCTAGAAAAAACCCATTCACTCTTGACTTAAAGACCCATAGATTGTAGCTATTGGAAAACACAGACTCCGGCAGGGAATTCCACTCCTTAGCTGTACGCATAATAAAAGATCGACTCTAGTGCATCTAGCTGGTATTTGGCAGATACGTCCCAGAGATGAGAACAGTACTCCATGCATGATCGAATTTGCGCTTGATATAAGTTGAGCAAATTATGTGAATACCCGCCCCCAAACTGTCAAAAATGCCGCAATTCTCTTTACATTTTGACATTGTTTGTCGCCGAGATGACATTGCGAGTATTACGACTAAAGTAAATACGAGATTTGGCCTTCTTGTATCTTGCCGAAATATTTCTTGATTCTGTGAACTCTTCATAAAAACATCATGCATACATAAATTCACGCCCCGAAACTAAAGAACGCCACTTGATGCGATCCTTTTACTTCGTTTAAACAAAGGTTTACAAAATAGCCAATCTCCCACTCCATTTTCATGACACACCTTTTAACCTCTACCCCAACTAATCTCTATAGACTGCCCACATTTACACACAGCCCACAGCTACCTAGGAAGTAATTTACCATAAAATCCTCGGCCATTACAACCGCCGTTAGGGCACGTGGCAGTAACGGCCCGAATATTCTAATCCGATCGGCGTCCATCGCTCAATCACGCTCACTACTGACCGCACCTTTTCTGCTGGGGCGAGTAATTTTTGATGACAGCTGCACGGAATGGGTTTGCGATATGTGGGTTCTTTTGCCGAATGTCTAATGATTTGTTGTGGAGATAAATAACGCTGTTAGGTGCGTATATGATATGAGTAGCTTTGGCTCGATAATTCACCCGCGTAAAAAGTGTTTTTTTTTATCCCAAAGGAACTTACAGAAAGCAAAGTCTAACCGTGTGCCAAGTTCAACAAAATCCGGTTAGCCGTATAGACATGAAAAATGTAACAGACAGACAGACTTTTGGATTTATAATATTAATAGGTATTAATGTGAAACCCCGCTTTTCGACATTCTGAATTTTATATTTTGGAAGCGAGTGGCCATTCCTTCTGCCCTTTGCTAATCTATTATTGAAATGATAATCCCAAGCTGGGTCATACAAAACAAACAGTATTTTGTTTCTGTTTCTCCAGAGATTACTTTATCCAGAGTTTTTAATTTTCAGTCAGCGAGGTTTCAAGCGCTTTTCCAATCATAAACAAGTCAAAGTGGATAACCTTGATATCTAATAAGTAATATTAATTTCTTCAACGACTTTAAAGTTTTAAATCAAACTTAGCCACTGCGCTTCCACGACATACTATATCGGTCATGGGAGCTCCTAGCTAAACCAGAAAATATTTCACCTATTCTTTTACAAAAGCTAAACGATATGGCTATCTATTTCCCCACATCATGCCAGACTTCGGTATAATAGTTATGTATATTCCTAGCTAACCCATGATAGGTGATAAAACCGTATTGGCGTTATAATTCGGCGCGCAATATGCAGTAACGTTGTGCTGTCGGCTCCAAGACACGTGCCCTCGTAAACATGGCGTGGTAAGGTGTTAGAGATATGTATACAGGGTGGATTGTTCGCACGGGGATGTCCTTTGCCAATAACAAACTGAGCACAAATTCTTTACATGCCCTAGTCTTTGTGGAAATAGCGCTTAGATCACTTTCAGTAAGAAGTTGAAATATTTCTGCGAAAACACTACTTTTACTGAGGGCTAATTGCGTAATACACAATTGATCGCAATGCCTTCCATTTTGACGGTTCAACAACATTCATTCGGTTATTTACGGTGTGGAGTACACGCATTTTTAACCGACTTCCCAAAAAGGAGGAGGTTATCAATTCCTCTTTTTTTATGTGTGTTACCTCAGAATTTTTTACTGGGTGAATCGATTGTGATGATTCTTTTTTATTTGAAAGCTGGTGAAGATTAGATGAAGAACTTCGAAGATATACATCAGCACTCTTCAATAAATGACGGCAAATCACTCGGGATAGCTGCAATCGCATGTCTGTTTATTTTTAACACCATTTCATAACATAACATCACACTGGTACGCTCTAAAGGAGTACGCAGGTGTGAACAGTTCACCTTGGTATACTCTCATTCCACCGGGTTTTGTTTAAGTTGCATGTTATTCGGTTAATCTATTCTGGCTTGACTTTGGGCATTATAGGTACCCAGCCTATAGAACTGGTCCATTATGTACCACAACTAAAAAGAGAAAAATGAAACCTTTTTTTTAACATCTGATGCAATGTATTAATTTCTTTCAAAATCCTTCGGATCATGATAGAGCCTCAGCAGGTACAGAGAGTGTGTACCTTACAAAAAGAAAAGGCCACAGAATAGCAGCAAAATTGTTATTGTCTAAATTGCCTATTTTCTTGCGGACTGTGATAAATTTTCAAAATCTTTGAATCAATCTGTCTAAGTGCCGCATTTTCCCAAATATGTTGAGAATATATCGGTAAAATCTGTGAATGTAGGTGAAAAATACAAAAATGGTAAGGATAATCCCTTTTCCTGTAGCTACAACGGCGAAGCCCTTTCTGACTCGTCCAAAAAAACATACTGTATATGGTGTATTATCTGTGGTGTTACATCCAACATTAGTTTCAGAGAGATAGCGCATAGATTTGTGATGTATGAGTAAACAATGCATTTACCATTCGTTCAAACCGGAAAGCGACGCTATTTAGCGATATATAGCGATTTTAGCATGCTATAGCAATATTATTAGGGGTTGAAGTGTGGCGCAGGTTTTACAGACATGCGAGCAATTTAATCTTTATCTTTATGGATATTACAGTCGCTTTATTTTTTGTTTTAAGGGTGGTAACACAGCGACAATTTTTGTGCTGATTTATTTGTTAGCAGATAGAAGTTGTCTTTCTATAGTTTCTGTCTCCATGAATAGGCCCTAATAGAAAAACTAATAATTATCTCATTATCAATACTTGTACTCACACAGAGGAGACCATTGTCCCAACAGTTGGGAAATTACAGCCTAATTATGTTAGCTTACGCCATATTAAAAGTAGTATCTAATTGTCAAATAGGTCCATATTTAGAGTCAGTTCTAAATCTCGGGCTTGACAGGACTTACCATTTTTCTAAGCCAGCGTTACATCATATTGTACATTAATCACAAATCAATACGTAACCAGCAAACACCATAAAAATATAGAAGTAAGTACAAAAATAAACCTTGAATCAAATCCCATTCTAGAGACCGCAGTGTGATTACTACGCGTCGTGGGTCTTAGTGTCGTATCGTCGTAGTGTCGAATCGCACGCGTATCTACGCAATCAATAGAGGCAGACAGACTGGCGCCCGGGATGTTTACTGGAGAAGCCGGGGCAACTACTAGGAAGGGAACACAGTAGGACTACTTCGTGACGTCTTCGAAAAAATGTAAATGTGTAAATAAGTAATCGTGTTTGCTGTGCGTGGATTCTTAGCTTCGGATTCAAGGTTGGGCAAAGAAAGGCCGAAGTTTAAAAAAAAATGGTTTGGCTTACAGGCACTTTTTTCTGTGCGTCACTCTAAAATTTAATTGATGGATTTGGAGCCCACACGGGTTTAATTATATTTTTCATCTCCATAACTAATAGATCTCCTAGACTAGAGTCAAGAGCAAACCCATTTCAAATAAAAATAATAATAAAAACTAAATTATAAACAAAAAGTAGGCGATTATGTGGTCAACGGTGAAGCACGCTTGCCTAGAAATAACCTATTCACTCTTGACTTCAAAACTCCTAGATTGTAGCTATCGGGAAATACAGAATTAGTATTCTAATAATACCATCAATGTCAAATCTAAGTTTTGAAATAAAAATCAATTGATGTTTGTTATTTAATCACATCTAAAAATGGCTTCACGAATTTGGATGAAATTCGGTACCAAGTAGACCAAGAGCAAACCTACTTTATCCTAAAAAACGTTCCGGTGCGTTAGTTTTAATCATTTACTAGGGGCGAAACCACTGGAAAAAACACCTTCAAAATAGTTGTTGAAAAATCCAGGAATCAACGTTTTTCTTTATTATTTCTTTCTCTTTTTCCATGCACCGGCTCTTTCTAACTTAAATAAAACATTTGTGAACCTTCTGACCTTTCGCTGTACTGTTTGACTCACAGAAAGTTGTCCGTATTTATACGCTCCTGGTAATTGGGGTGGCGATCCGCTTTGATTCAGGGGATGAATATCCCAATATATTATTTTCATTTATGTTGGGACGTCAGCGTCCATTTACCGAGCCGTTCGGTTAGCCATGCTAAAATAAATCAATGCTTGGTTGCAGTAAAAGCAGGCTAATAGACTCAGTTTTCGGAATTGAGAATTTAAAGAACGTGTCTAATAAACCCTAACACCACTACCGTGAAAACCATTTACAGCTTTGACAAATAACGGGGACTACGGCGTTACTGTAATTACATGGTAATAAATACTTTTATCTACTCTCATATCGTAATATTCGAATTATAAAATTCAAAACGAGTTTATATTGGCATACTTTATAAACACAATACCGAAATTTAAAATTAGAATCTTATTATAACACTATTTCTCTAACAAAATAATGCTATAAAACAATTTTTTTTCTATTACGATACAGGACAAATCCAAGAAGTTAATCACTAAGGAGTTTCCATATTTTTTTTTGTAATGCCATTTTATAGTACCTATTATAAAAAGATTTGATTCCAATTTTAAATTGTCTATGACAATGCCCGCTTTAGACTTAGCACGCACTGGGCTTTTTATTCGCGCGAATTTTGTTTCCTTCTACCTGTTCATAGAGCTTAAAATATTCGGGCGAATAAAATTCGCGCCGTGGTGCAGTGGATTCTGTGGCAAAACACGGATTTCTTGCGGTATTATTTCCGCACGATTTCTTTACCGCAATGCGAACAACTTCATACAATTCTATAGGTCGCAGAATGGGCGGCAAAAAATCGCGCGTATAAAGATCGCAGTGCGTGCTAAGCCTTAGCGCATGCGCGGTGTGCTGGGTTTTGGCGCCATTCATACGTTTTGCAAGTTTTGCTGTACTGAATTTCATGGGTTATTTAAATTATTGTTTAAAAATGTCTGATATCAGTGAATGTGAAGAAAATTTGACTCCGCCCGATATTTTAGATGCGGCGAAGGAAATTACTCTTAATTTATTACCAGCAAAGTCGAGAAAAGTATTATGACAAATGCTATCACGATTTTATGGCATAGAAAATCCAAAAAGAGGTGTTTAGTAGGTTCAATCCCAATTTATGAGTGTAGATAAAGTAGTGTATGAAACTGCACATAACTAGGTATTAAAACATTCGTGTGAAAACTATTAAAAACCTCGCCTACGGCTCGGTTTTTAAACACACACTCATGTTTTAATACCCCTCATTATGCAACAGTTTCATAAACTACTATTTGAAGTGATAGGTCTGTCAATGAAATACATACTCAGCTCAATCCGGTTAGACTGGAGCAGACACCCACATAGTTGGCAGGGAGATTGATAGACACTTGAATTACTGCCTTTGCCCAATCAATATTTTATTAGGAAGAATTTCCACCAGCTGTTTAAACGGTACTCTCTGTATGTCACAATATCTTATAAGTCGTCTAACTTTAAAAACTTAATGTATCTAATTATAAGAGAACAATTCATTGAATGACTGACTGGCGATACAAGTAATTCCCAACTACGACAAATGCAAGGGCATGAAATAGGATTCTAGCAGTCTGTGTAGGTAACCTTTTACGTATGTATGTTACACCGTAGCGCCTAAACTACTGAGCCGATTCTGATAAATGAGATGTCAAGATTCTTATTACTGTCCGGGGGATGCTAAAAATACCTGCCTACACAACATTCCATCTCATTTTCACTCTACAATCAAAACTAAACTTTCCTGCACCATTGCATTGCCACAACCACAGCACCGGGTTCGCATGAACGCGATTCCTCCCGGATGCAGATAACTTTGAACAGTGATATTACTAGTTTATCTCACAGCTTCCGGAGTTCAGGAAATAGAAGTCAGGAATATATTTCAATCGGTTTGGTGTCCCTGACTATTTTAATAGTTAAACTTTCGTAGATTTCAGCAGTGTCGTTTTGCACGAGAGACCACCATTCTCGCGAAAGAGTATCGCTTTTTTATATCGTACGCTTGCGTTTGACCACTATCTCGTCAGATGGTATGCGATGGTCGACGGTGAAGCACGCATGCATAGAAATAACCTATCCACTAGAGATTATGAAACACAGACTCTGGCAGGGAGTTCTCAACTCCTTGCTATAAGCACTGTGGAAGTATTTGACTTCTGTCATTGACTTGGACATCACAATAGCATGCATTTGAGGTTTCTGACTACCCGTAACGACAAACGGTAGCCGTGACAACTGAACATCTACTTGTCTGTGAACAAAACAGATTCATGATACCATTACAAACTTTCTCGCAAAACAAAACCTTGATACTTCAAGGTACTTAATAACTAACAAACCAATAATACTGCATTGCACACAATCAACTTATCATTCCGTACATCGTTACCTTGTCCCCTACCCACCCAGCGTCTTAGCTAGCGTGATGGTACGGCTGCGACTCGGCAGTAACACGCAATGCCGTGATATCCCCGGTATCGACTTAACAGCAAGTCTTTAAATGGGGATTAAAAATTCGTTTGCTATTTTGGAGGTTATATTATGAAAGATAATTATGTATTCTGCCTTGTACATTACTAACTAGCTCGTGGCTAAATAAGACGAGTCGTAAAGGATAGTCAGAATGATACCGCGGTGAAAAGCTTTAGATAATTATCTATAGAGCCAAATAGAATTAGAGAATTGATGTGTTCTGCTAATATGTTTCGGCTCTGAAGGCTTTTACAGGCATGAAAAAAACCGGCCAAGGGTGAGTCATACTCGCGCACGAAGGGTTCCGTACCATTATCGCAAAAAACGGCAAAAAATCACGTTTGTTGTATGGGAGCCCCACTTAAATATTTATTAGATTCTGCTTTTAATATTTGTTGTTAGCGGCAACAGAAATACATCATCTGTGAAATTTTCAAATGTCTAGCTAACACGTTTCATGAGATACAGCCTGGTGACAGACAGACATACAGACAGACGGACCGTGGAGTCTTAGTAATAGGGTCCCGTTTTTACCCTTTGGGTACGGAACCCTAAACAAAAGCCGAATAAAAATATTGTATCTACGAATATTGAATCGCGTTCTATCAAAAACTATTGTCTCTTGCTAGCATCATGGAAAGGGTATACAACCTCGTTACAGTACTAACTGTATTGAACTACTTTGGGTAAATCACGTCTATATTCCAGACATAGTTCAACAGCATACCAACATCTCATCAGTAAACACGGCTCTTAACACAAACCCAGACTCCAGGCTACTAACAAATTCCTTACGCAAAACCTAATGACAACATTGCCTAGCTAAACTGAAAAATATTAATCCCTATTTTCTACAAAACAATTTTCAAAATTAAGCCAGTCCATTCTTCATCAAATATATACCGTTTCATTTCTTACATCCCGTTGTGAAAACGATTCCTCAGCTGAATCTACCATTCTGCTCAATAAATATGAGATGAGGCTCCGTGTTCAGGTTAATACTAAATGTACTGGCTATAGGGCTGCGGTCCCACGGGAGACGCAGCGATAACAGGCGATGAGAATGAAACTGATTCTTTAATGCGAGTTTTGGCGCAATGGCTGAGTGATTCGTGTGTGGGGTGCGGGTTTCGGGGTCAGTTGTAATACAGAACAAATAAAAAATTTGGTGGGTGGGAGTATGGGAATGCCTGGCTAAGTTTTGGCGTTTTATCGTAGGTGCCACAGAAATTCTACAAAGTTAAAAGACAGATTTCAAACAACAGTACAGACATACTGATACAATCTTCATTAGGTAGTAGGCAAATACGTATACTTATTAATAACTAACTTAACTCCTATTTTTTTTTTACTAACTCACAGTAGAACGCTTATGCATATTTGAATTAAATTCCATGGCCTTAGCACGGCGTCTAAGCGCTAACAAAGAAAATTTTGTTCAAATAAATATCACTAGATGGCGCGATATGCATCGAATTGTATTTTAATCGTGTATAAAATTAACATTTTCTAGAATTATTATTTAATCAACTCTCCTAAGCAGAAAATTATAGAAAATTGGGCTCTTAATTCACATTTCAAAGATTAATTGACCGGATCATTTAAAATTGATTCCAATAGATGGCGCGGTTTGAAATTGCCGAGGCATGCCACTCGATTATTAGTATTATAATTGTAACACATTTTGGTGCAATGAAACTGTAAAAATGTTCAAAATAGTACTATAAAACAAATCGTCACTGTATTTAAAGAAAAAAGCGAAAGCTTTTCTTGCTAACATAGCATCATGCCTGTATTTCCCGAAGGGCTAGGCAGAGTACTAATAGGACACCCATACTTTGCCAGTCAATTTTTACTGGCGAGTCCCTTACCACCAACTGTGCACAAGAATCCGGATTTTACTACATTCTAGTTACTCATGATATTTTAATGCAGCTACAATACTTCTTCTCCCTTCCCTGGCCACATTATTTGGTGTTGAGTGTCTTCAATTTCAATGCAACAACAATACCTAGTCAATATGTTGTGTCGCCTCTTCCTGCCCTTGTCTCACTTGAGATCGGCGCAACACTTTTTCCAGCTTTTTCCTCATCCATTGCGTCTTAGCAACCATCAAGTTATCACTGACATCGTTTTGCCATCCGCTACCCGCTAATCGCTAACACTGCGACCCCGGCCTCTCAGCACACAGCATAGATAAGGGCGTGCACATAAATCGCGACTATCTCATTATGTGCGACTGTGCAGTCGTTAATCGTACTGTTTGCTCTGTTTAGCGAAGCATTGATATTCGCTAGAGTTGGTGATCAATTCTTCGATGTATGAATACTGGGTAGAGCTGGGCATTCTCTATTGTGTGACTATTATGGTACTATTGAAACACTGCAAGAGTCTACAACTTCATCTTAATAAAGCACGGACCACCATAAAAGTGCCTACTTTTTCTTCTTTGCGTGCAAACTTCTTTGATAGGTTATCTTACAATCGCGGCATCTGTGGCGTTTTAGTTGTGGACTTCGGATTCCGGACACTCAAACAGATGGAACATTGTTTGGACAGGGGCACCGCATTCAGGTATTTATTCGCGCTGGATACCTACTTTATACTACTAGATATGCCTAGTATGACAAATCTAAAATCTAGCTAGCCGTAACCTCATTTTTAAGTTTGAAATAACTTTAGTTATCTATCAGAAAAAAATTACTGTTGCTTTATATTTGGGTATATTCCATGGTATTTTTTATTTAACATGAATGTATCACTGCTGGTCAAAGTTCCTTTACTCAAGAAATATTAAGAAACAAAGATAAGACATTAAAATTGAACTTTAGGTATATTCAACCCCATAAAATACTACACCCTGGAATCGAACTCCCCTATCCATACACCTGTCATTCCTCATTCCCATCCACACAAAGAATAACATAAAGTCTGTAAGCTATCGAGAGGTACCAGGAGCGCAGAACGCGAAGGTTCTATCACCATAAAGCAGGATTTGTTTCCCGAATACCAATATGTATAAAGATACAGGTATTTAGGTGAGAATATGGGCCTTTTTGTTTATGTTTACATGTAAAAAGATGTAAACTGCAAAGGTGTAAACTGTATTGGATCGTATTTATTCTATTTTCAGTAGGCATTGTGCGTTTTATTTCTTACCGCATTACTAGTTGCTTTTAGGGTGCCGTAACTCAAATAAATATGTTTTCCACAGCAAAGTTAAATCCAGCTTTTAAAAGACTATCTGCGGTGAAATTAAAAGCTTTTTGGAAAAAAGTGGTCCCGGTGGTAGGTACTATACAGATCGTATTTTTTTGCGAGTCCAACTCGCTCATTGCCGCGTCTTTTCTCACGTCAACTTAAATCAAGTTAATAGTTCAAACTAAAGAATCTATGGCAGCCCTGTACTATCAACCTTGCAGTTAGGCTAACTTTGGCGAAAACCTTGCTTCATTTTCTTTTTAAATACAACGAAAGTTCTTCAATACGACTATCAGTAGGTATTTTCAATGTTTGAAGTTAAACCGTGCTTTTTATTTAGTTGATTGTGACATTTATTTCTTGTTATAAGTGAAAATCACGTAAAAACTGTTTTCGTATTATTCTGAAGTAAAAGTTAGTTTTTTGCTGCAGGTACATATTTGTTTGGCTGTTCAAATTATAGTTATTTTTTATTTGTCATTTGGTGAAAAACCAGCGTTATTTCAACAAACAACATTGGTTATAAGAAATCACGTGACATAATGAAATTACCAGTACTACGAATATTTTTAGAAATCCATTTACGCAATATGTCTGTTAAACTTTAAAAAAACCTTTTACGATTAAATAAACTTTCATAACCAAGCAAAAAAGTTGAGTATAATTTTCAAGTTAGTTCCAACTTCTTGCCAACAGATGGCGTTGCCATTAATTCTGCATTGCAGTGCGATTAGCGCCGTCTTAGCGGGTTTTTATCTTACATTAGCATAGTACACGGATTTGGAGATACTTTTCTTGTTGGTTTATAATTTAAATGAGAAATTAAAAGAGTAATTTTCTTTGTTTCTCGAGTTGTCTAGAGCTGTTTTTGATAAGAAGAAACCACACAATAACTATACGCATTCCATAGTACAATCATTAGGTACATTTTTATTCTCCAATGGGATAGATGAGATGCAAAGTAGGTATGCCAACATCTTGCTAGTTCTTTTGGTTACAAGACCCAAGTCAAGTGGCTGAGCCTATACTTAATGTTTTCATGAGAACAATCAGTAAGGTTCAATTTGACGACACGGTTGGCGAAGTGGTAGAGCGATCGGCTGCTGCGCTGCGTGTCGCGGACGATTCCCGCACGGAACAAATATTTGTATGGCCTATAGATAATTGTTTCAGACCTAAGTGTCTTGTGTATGTGAGTTTAAATGTTTGTAAACGCACCCACGATACAGGACGAAATTACAAGAGTGAGGCAAAGGTTAAAAAAATATATGCTTCAGAAAACCCTTGCCCCCCCAGCCAAGTTACAAACGTTTCGTATCGAATCACTTTCTTTGTATGTTGTGACCACGTGACTCAACGTTCAGAGGCCTTAGTGCGAGTTTTTACTCACGCTCACTCGTCATACGTAAACGATCTCTAATGTCAAAATGTATACAAAAAAAGTGGTTTCTCCTTACTGTCACCAGACGGCGCTTATCCAGTTTCAATACAAAATGATGTTTACGTATCACGAGTGAGCGTGAGTTAAAACTCGCCCTAAGGCCTCAGATGTCTTATTCCCATACATTGATTCGTTTTCTACTTGCGTTATCGATTGTAGATTGTCAACTTGGCAGGTGCTGATCTCTCTCTTTTGCTGAATACCTATACCTATGTTTTTTTTTGTTATGCCTTGCAAGGGAATTAAACTCAAAGTCCCCATCAAATAAACTACCTGACATGACCACCCGTAATAACAACTCCCGATACCCATTACAACTGTCTTAAACACGACCATGGTAAAACCGTTAAGTATCATACCGCATAACGTCGCATACCGTTGTAACAGTTACGAACCGATACGACACGTTATAATAACTGTATCGGTAATGAAATCTGCTACATTTTGTGAATGTACTTTTATTATTGAATTAACGGGGACCACCCACCATTCAGGCATATACAGGTTTATTTTTTATTAATGAAAGCTCTCGTTTGACGACTGTCGCATAATGGTAAAGCGGTAATGTGGTCGACGGTGAAGCGTGGTTTAAGATATTGGTAATTAGATAAGTACCTACCAGATTAGGTCGATCTTTAAAGTCTTCTCCTTTTCGTGTGAGCTTGCACCTCTGGTGTCAAAGTTAATTACCCCACAGGACTCTGACTTGGCTATTTCAGACTTACATTAACTATATAACAATCGCAGTGTACACAGTTGCGTTGCAAGGTACCCACGCGGTAGGTGTCAAGGCCACTGCTGTGAATAAACATCATTACAAATAATAAGTCCAGGTTTCCTCACGATGATTTCCTTCACCGTTGACTGTGAGTTGCTGCGTTGTTGCTTCAAAGTGAAGTAAGCAACGGTTGTCGTGGTCTGTCCATCGATCTATTATATACAAAGCTCCTCGGAAAGTACGTCTGTTGGTCCCGTAGGCTTATTACGTATCTTGCAAGAGCAAAACAATAGCGATTTTCGCGCAATAATTACTTTTCAATCGAGAATCCGAATTTTGTATCAGCGATAGCCACACGTTAGATTTTTTTTGACAGGGATGCCTTTATTGTACAATTAATTGGTAATCGCCATCATGGCGAGAAAATTTTATTGTCAAATTGTAATTACTTTTTTTCCTGTTGTTGGTCGATTGCAAACCGCTCGCAAATTGTACTAAGTACAGAAGTTTAAGAGACATTACCGGCTTTTTTTCGAAATGAGAGCATTTGAAAAACAGCGAGCGATTAGCAAACGATTGTTTAGGTAATCCCGATTTTTATGACATAAAGCGATTGATCGCGCAATGACTGCGCAATTATTGCTGATTGCTGATTTATACGTAATAAGCCTGCCGGCTGTTATTTGTGGATCATTAGCAGTCGTTACAGGTAGCCACAAGTCAGAAATTCTGACGCCAGTCTTGCTAAGGGATATGTTATTACCCAGTTACTGGGTAGTGGAGGTCAGACAGGGAGTCACTTCACGCAAAATACAGCTGCATCCGGATATACTGGCAGGCAATCCCGACATACTCGTAGTTGGGAAAAAACAGATAGTGAGATTAGAAAATCTTTGAATAATGATTGAGTATAATAATAAAGAGTACTTAAAAAAACCGGCCAAGTGCGAGTCGGACTCGCGCACGAAGGGTTCCGTACCATTATCGCAAAAACGGCAAAAAAATAACGCTTTTTGTATGGGAGCCCCCCTTAAATATTAATTTTATCCAGTTTTTAGTATTTTTTGTTATAGCGGCAACAGACATACACCATCTGTGAAAATTTCAACTGTCTAGCTATCACGGTTCATGAGATACAGCCTGGTGACAGACAGACAGACAGACAGACGGACCGCGGAGTCTCAGTAATAGGGTCCCGTTTTTACCCTTTGGGTACGGAACCCTAAAAAAGAGTAAATTAAACTAGGATGATTTGCTATCAGGTCATTTTGATAAAACGACGTTCTGCAGCCTTTTTCTGTAATGATTTTGGCAAGGCAAAGGGCAACGTGTATGAAAAATCGACCAATCACATATACGAAACATCCACATCGCGTCTTATACTCGCATTCATTACGCAATAAGGCTGCTGCTCTTAGGTCGTTTTGTAAATAGGACGTTTTGATACGAAATCATAATTTACACCGTCTCTTAGGGCTGGAAATCAACACAATATTTGGAAGAGGAAAATATTCGCCGTGTACCTATCTATTTTCAAATCACCTTCCACCAGGTAATAAGTTAAAAATAATCGTCGGAACCAAGCAGAAATCAATACGGTAACCGTGTTCTAAATATCGAAATAACACCACGGTTGCCATGACAAAGCTTAATAAGACCCTTTCGTAACAAGCTATCTTTTAATACTAAAATATAGAGTTTTGGAGCTCGTGACGAAAGTAATAAAATCGAGTCATCATCAAGGTTAAGCAACGCTCGGTTTGAGGATGGGTGACCTACTTTATATCAAACCTCCTCTGTGCCTCGGAAAGCACGTTAGGCTGTTGGTCCTGGCCATCGATATATATGCTACGCACTAGATTTGGCGCACCGAACAGTCACTCTGTTCGACTGAACTGTACTGCAATCCGTACACCTTATTTTACATGTTGAACGAAACGCGTAAGCGCCATGAAGTAAACTTAACTCTATAATTGTAATAGTTTGTTTAGACAACATAAATGATATTTAGCGCTGCAGCGAACTTTAGTTCTAACTCACCAGTATTTGAACAAATAGTTTTCATGAGTGTTCTTGAATGATGACAATGATCCTGGCTGTCACTTGCAAATCTTTAACAGTATTTATATTCAGATACTCGGCAGCTAGAATATCTGAAACCAGTCTTGCCAAAGGTTTGGTTACCCAGTTATTGGGTTGTGGTAGTCGCTCAATGTAAAATAATAATCAGCTCCTAACTGGAGCTGGACTGGAAGCAGACCTCCACGTAATGATATTTTTGACAAATACTCGACTCGAGTTAAGAATGCAAACAATCTTTAGAATAGAATAGACAATACACAAACAAAACACTTAATCGTTCCCTCACGCGGCTTGTTTTCCGGATTTGAACCCACGACTTCAAAAACGAGAGGTGACGTCTTAGCCACTGAGCCACCACGACATACCTACTTTGCTAGCAAAAAAACTGTTTTGAGGGTTCCGTACCCAAAGGATAAAAATGGGACTCCAATACTAAGACTCAACGATCCGTCTGTATGTCCTATCTATCTGTCCTATATCCTTCTGTATCCTTCTGTCACCAGGCTGTATCTCATGGATCGTGATAGCTAGACAGTTGAAACTTTCACAGATGATTTATTTATGTTGTCGCTATAACAACAAATACTAAAAACAGAATAAAATATTTTTTTAAGTGGGGTTTCCATACAACAAACGCGATTTTGTTGCCGTTTTTTGAGATTATGGTACTTCCTACGTGCGCGAGTCCGACTCGCACTTGGCCAGTATTTTTCTTCGAATCGAAAGCCTTAAGCCGCTTAACTACCAAACCAAACCCACAAATCGACTATCGAATTACTCAGTAGGTACCACACAATGTCCATTCACCCCTCACGAGTCAGGACAGTCCCGGGTCCTGTGACCACATTATTGATGGTCTCGGACACGCCTATCTGCGGGTGACGGGTTTGCTTCCCGGTTGCGTAACGGCAGATTAATTGTACTTTTCATCTGGTTCTGATAGCTGAAGTTATGCGGTGTTGAAGTTATTGTTAGGGGAGCTTTTTGTCCCTGTTTAAGGGTAGTTTGAATGGTTGATTTTGTTTAATTGACTATAAATAAATTAAAATTTAATTGTTGGTGACACTGGGAAGGAAACTGTTACTGAAGTTTTTTGGTATTGTGCGCCAAAGCCCATAGGTGGGCTTAGCGCTAGTTATTACTCGTGCTCGATCGACGTAGCGTAAACGTCAATATGCGCCGTCTGGTGACAATAAAGGAAAACCCGTTTTTAACCCCCGACGGAAAAAGAGTGGTTTTATAAGTTTGACGTGTATTGCTGTGTATCTGTGCATCGGTGTGTCTGTCTGTGGCATCATAGATCCTAAACGGATGAACCGATTTTGATTTACCTTTTTTTTTGTTCGAAAGGTGACTTTGTCGAGAGTGCTCTTAGCTATGTTTGTTTGAAATCGGTTCAACCGTTGTAAAGTAATTCGCATTTTACTCTTTGAATCTGGGTTTTTTCGCAAGTAAATAATATCCTGTCATAATTACATGTTTCGATAGATTGTCGATTGAAGCGTGTCTACTAGTAGTTATATTATATATAGCTTAAAAAGCATGAAATAAAAATAAAAATTAAGAAATCCTCCGACATAAAAACCTCTAAAGTCGTAGCAAAAAGTAAGCCTCGTACTCGCGTCGGGGAACCGCTAAATAAATTAAATAAACTGCTTTAATGTTGGCGGTTCCCCGACGCGAGTACGAGGCTTACTTTTTGCTTTTTAGAGGTTTTATATCGTGGGTTTTTTTTATACAAATTGAGAAAAGAGAACGTTTACGTCGATCGAGTGCGTTTAACTACTCACAAGGCCTCTGATAGTCAGTGGCAGTGGAGTGACTGCCTGTCTGACCTCCAAAACCCAGTAACTGGGTAACACGATACCTCTTGGCTAGACTGGCGTCAGATCTCAAGCTTCTGACTGCCCGTAACGACTGTCATAGATCTTCAAATGGCAGCCGGCACCAACAGCTTAGCGTGCGTTCAAAGGTTCGGTGGAATCTCAGTATGAATGGTCACCCATCTATGGATTAACCTTGGCAAGCGTTGCTTAACCTTGAATTGGTTTTCGTTACCTTATATACCGATCTGTGCTGCTGATATAATTTAGCCATGAAGTTTTCCTATTATGACAATGCCTTAAAATATAAATTATTGGGAGGTCACAATATACAGCAGCACCTAAACATTTTCGCGTTAAAATATTTTCTGTCGAGTCCCTAAGACAAAACGCTAGTCTATTAATTATTATTTTACTAAATTACCTCATCTTCATAAAATCACCGCATATTAAATTGTCTGTACTTAAGTTTAAATGATTTACAACCCTATTTTATTAGTGGAAAGGTTTAAAACAGCATACTAAAGTATTGGAAACATCTATGTTGAATGTTGAACGATTTGCATCTTTATATTTATCTTGTTAGAGTGTAAAATAGAGTGGCATTATTTTTAGGGTAGTTAATTTAAAGTCATGATTAAGTAAAATGATTTATAACTCTATGTCAAAGTGGGTAAAGTGTATAATTGAATGTTGAATTAATTTAATTACAGGATGCGAGTACATAATTGATGTTCAGCAATTAGTGACTTAAATAAGTTAAGAATAAGGTATTAAATTGAATTATTATGATTTTGTGCTTATTACAGCTAGAAGTCTAATGTTTATCACAGTTTCATGTCATTGGTGCAAGCTTGTTATATTTATTAATTTAATACTTCATGCACACAAACGTACAGAGGCGGACTTAATGCCTTAGGCATTTTCTACCTGTCGACCTTTGGGTGATGCAGAGACAAATAGAGGTAGGTGCAATATTGAAAGTAAATCACGACAAGGAAGGTTTATTCAAATACAAAGCTATACATGCATACATTATATGTTCAAACAAAATACACGAATATATATAGAAACAGTAAGTGATAGCAGATAATTGGAAAACATTATCGCTGTGACGATACTATTGCCAACTTGTTACGAACATGCTCGCGAGCTTTCATTTTGAATGCCAATCAGTTGGTTGACATCCTGATTTCTGGAATTCACAGAACTGAACGAAGTAAGAACAGTGAATGAATTCAGTGCGGTGAGTGGGACATTGAAGAAGACAGTTATGTGAATAGCGAAGATTTTTGTTGTGGTTGGCACAAATGTATTGAAAGTGAGTGGCCAGATAACTAGGGGCATTAGAAGAGGTAAGAAATGATAACAAGGCAGTTAGTGTCCTAGCTCTCTGCGCTGAAGTATGGCTATTGCCATCAACCAAATCTCCACGCTTGCTGGCGAGTTGGCGAATTCAAATGAATAATAAAGAAATTATAATATTTTATTAATTTCCTACATTTGCGGTCGGTCTCCACTCTAAACCAGATGCAGCTGAATTAGTATTTAGCGTTGCTATTCATCTAACCACGCGAGCCTAACACATGTCGGGAGCAGCGGCAATATCATACGTCTGCTGTCGACTACAGCCGTGGCTGACTGATGAGCATGTTGCCTAGATGTGGGATATATAGGCTGACATGTAGGCAATAATGCGTTGGTGTAATCATCATATGAGTGCAGTGGTTATGTGGCTTACGAGGTGTAGATTGTGGGTTCGAAACTTACACCTTTTTGCCACGGGGTAGTTAGAAACTTCAGAACGTTACCTACTACAGTCCTTATTGTTGCCTTTTGCTTCATACGTCCATAACTGGTCATACACGAAGTCTGTGTCCCAGCTGTGGGAACGTTATAGGCTACATTAGCTATGGGTGCCTGGAGGTCTGCTTCTTATCTCCGTAGACGAAGTTACGGGCCCCGTCCGAAAGTAAAAACAAATCGGGAGTGGGTACAACTGGCAAATTGTGTTGTAATTCATTTTTAGTACGGGCCCCGAACGTATCGAAGGCCGAAACTACGGCGTTCGTGCTTAAGGAGTTGACTTTTTGGTTTGAATGCCTCTTTGACCTCCAGAACCCAGGAACAGTGTAACACGATACCCCTTTAATGCCAATAGAGGTTCACGTTATGGTACCCAAAATCACAGAAACAAGTACTACCTCTTTCTCCGCCTACCCCTCTCCTATCACAAACACCTAACTGCCCACAAAGTACCAGGACCACAGAATTTCACAAGAGCCCATCAATTCGCAACTAAGTCATCATTATTGCAAGCCAATGCCTTGTAGATGGCGTAGCAGATGCGTAGACAAGCTCGTAGCACTAAGCGCTACGGCGCTACGGCGTAGCGGGCGGGCTTGTGAGCATAAATTATTATGAGAGTGCGTGGTCTTGTTAGGTTATGCTTTATAGCTTGGCTTTATCTAGGCTATGTTCTCCTAGTACCGAAAAATAATCATAGCATCACGACTATGTGTCTAAAGGGGTAGGCAGAGTTAGTAAGTACTTGCCTTTCAATCACATTTTCATAGAAAAACAAAAATTTTGATAGGTGCATTTTGGGTATCTCTCTAAATCAAGATGGTTTTAGTTTTTTTGTTAGTTGATAATCCGAATTATTAAATTTTAGGATTAGTTATTAAAATGTTTGTAAAGTAATCGCTGATGTTTACAAAAATTCTTTCTAGAAAGTTACACTAGGAGCTACTTTTTGTCCCGGCAAATGCATGGTGCTTAGAACGGCCAAAAGAACGAAAATCGAGGATTTAATGACCTTGTACAAGTTTTCGTGGATTTAAAATTATAAAAATAAACTTAGGGATTAGGACCGCACAAAATGGCAATAAAACTGTTCTAAAGCAATGTGACGATGTATGTAAATATGTACCAGGCCGACAGACCTTGTAAAAGGTGTCGCGTTACTATTGTAGACCGCGGGAGTCGGGTGACTCTTTGTGTCTTTTGTGGCTCTAGTACCTTGCATTTAATCTCAAGAGAATACTTTGGAATATTCTTGCTTGCTAATATCATATCATTGAATCAAAAAGTAAAACATAGGGGCACAGGATATTTCTTTTTCAGTTTATGGAATATCTTTTAAATTGTTCCAATATTGGAGGAGGAAATAGGCGAGAGCCAAACCTCGAATTATGACTTTTTAGGAAACTCAGTCGGATGTCTGCGACCGCATTTCCTCTTAAAAATAACAGCAGTTTAGATTTTTTGACTAAACATAGATGAAAGAAAACATGTAGACGTATCATCAATTCCCTCTAGTAGGCCAGTCCCAGGCTTATATTACAAACAGGGTAACTAAGTAACTAGGCCTTCATAAACCTGATACGGTTAACAGCTTTGTAAGGCTTCTCTGTACTACGGCTTCTGACACTGTTCGCATCGATCAGAAGCCGATACAGGCTTATAGGCGGTATTGAGAAGGGATCGTGTTTACGGAAGTGTATTATTATTAGTTGTTTAGTTAATACAGGCCATAAAAAAAAAACAAAACAATTGTGCTTATAATGCCGCCATGGAGGGTAATGAAAAATACAAAAAGTTAATTTAAAAAATCAATAACCCATATGCATAAACAACAAGAAAATCATGCTGTGCAGTCGGAGAATACATAATCGCGAGCTGACTGACTCTTTATTTCTATTTAAATGTAGACGAATCGATTGCCATAAGAATCATCAAAATCGGCCTAAGCGTTTGGTCTCTAGAATGCCGTATAGCAACAAAAAAATATTGTTGCGTCATACAATCGGATATAATATTTATGTAGCCGCCACACATTTAAATGAATGGTTATGTGTTAACAGTCTATGCGTGCTAGCTCAAAACCAACATAGGGGCAATTTTTGTACTTAAAAAACGTCAAATTCGAGTCGCAATTTCATCCCGGTGACAATCATTGTCAAAATGTACAAGGAAGAGGTGTTTTTGACAGATTGAGATTGGAATACGAATGTTCTACAAAAAACACGGAAATTGCCGCTCTGAACCAATTTATAAAACCCAGTTATCTTGTCTTTGATGAGTGAATGAATGAAAAAAGATATTTAAGAAGTTAGAAAAAATAATGGTAATATGGTTTTTACCCAACTGGAACGAAGCCCAAAAGCAGGGTAATGTTTTAAAAGTAAATAAATCTAATACCTTTAAACGAGCAATTCTTGCATATATGTATAATCTAATATATGTATATATATGTATAATCTGAATCTCGTAAACGACTCCAACGATTTTTATGAAATTTTGTATGCAGAGCCTGTCGGGGGCGATAAATCGATCTAGCTAGGTTACATTTTTAGAAAACGTTGTTTTCTCTATTTTCACCCGAGGCACTAATTATTATTCCTCTAAATAAGTTTTAACAAACACTTACATCAGTGATATGAAAAGACGTCCACTACTGGACGGACATAGGCCTCCCCCAAAAGTAACATTTACATATACGTCATGAAAATTAAATTTAAAAACTAGATTTAGTCGGTCTATCCCTACTATTTTGAGAACAAGACACCGAAACAAATTCAGAGGTTACTGCATTCGGTGAACTTCAAAAATCAGTATTTCCGACATTCTCCTTTGTCATTCGATAAAGATCCCTGTTCAAGCAATATTTGAAGTGTCAAACAGCACAAGATGTACCACCCTCTCTGCTGATCCTGCACAAAATAATCCAGTCGAGTTTATTGCTAAGGGTCGCTACCCACTCGATGACGCGGTTTTAAGACGCGTCTGAAAATTGGGGAGAAGTTTTGAGTCCAAAATAAATGTACAATGTCATCGACGCAGGCCAAAGAAAAGATGGATGGACTGTGTGAGGAGTGATATGAAAGAAAAGGGAGTCAGTGATAGCGTGACGGGGGACAGGACGGTGTGGAAGACGAAAACGTGTTGCGCCGACCACAAGTAACATGGGACAAGGGCAGGAAGATGAAATCATCGATGCTAAAATTTAGAACCAAGAAGTATTACTTAATTGTGTTAAATAAAGAAATAAATTTTTGCATTCTGTATTTGATGGGCATTCCATCCATTGGCATACATTTTTTCCGGATTACTTTCATAGTGCGTACAGCTGAGGAGTGGAATTCCCCGCCGGAGTCAGTGTTTCTGATACTTATACAACCTGGAGGTCATTAAATCAAGATTAAATAGGTAACTTCTAGGCAAGCGTACTTTACTGTCGACGCTAACCATCAGGTGAGATAGAGGTCAAGAACGCAAGCCAAGGTTACTATAGTCCCCGCCATGTGACCTGGCAAGCTTTTGGCGTAGAAGTAGCGCGAACTGACCAACCACCATATAGAGCGAACGGAACGTAGACGCGTCGCGATTGGTCAGCCGCTCCTTGTGTCAGCTGACCAACCAATCGCGTGCTCGGAACGGTGATAAAGTTCCCCGCGTCCCGCTTGGTAACCAAAGAGACCTAAAAACAACTAGTGCGCATCTAACGACTCTTGCCAAGTTTCGTGCCGACAACTATACAGTTCAACATGTCAACGTATTTGTTATAAACAGTCACTCCCTTTTAGACATATCATCTTTAACTCATCTACCGTTTCCTTGATCTTTCCCTTCTCATCCCCAGCCATCCATATTTTGGGTTCCACATTCATACTCAAATCTTGTGGGTGTGTGTAATTGTATGTAAACAAGTGGGTATAACTAATTGAATGTAAATAGTAGTTGTTTGCTTAACATTACTACAAACGAAGCTTGTAAACAGTAAGTAATGAAAGCACAATAATGGTTTGTAACATATCATAACTCATAACATAAGGTATAATTATCATTTTAATGAGTTAACGCAATAAAAGTGGCCTGCGTAAAGTTATTGTAGCCTTTTTAATTTTCTAATTAAAACTTCACACTATATCACACAAATAATATAAAAGCAAAAGTTTATGAGTGTGTGTTTGTATCTATGTTTGTTACTTCTTCACGCAAGAATTGATGAACGGATCTGTATGAAATTTGGCACAGAGACACATAGGATACTTTTTATCACGGGAATATGTCCCATTGGGATAATTTTCGACATTCGCGCGGGCGAAGTGAATATGTATATGAAAAGAATAATAATAAAGTAGTAATATAAAGGTAATTCTATCTGTCTGTCTATTTGTTTCCTTTAAAATTCTTAATGTTTGAATGGGTTTAGATAAAATTTGGCGCACGTTAGACCATGTCCTGGATTAGGACATATTTTATGATACTTATTATACTGGGAGTATATTCCCTTCGGATAGTAATTTATACGTGGGCGAAGCCACTAACAGAAAATCTATTACATCACTAACACTAGATCACGGGCACCCAATGCGAAGAAAGAAAATTTGGTTCACATAATTTGCACTAGATGGCATGATAAGCTTAGCTTTGTTATTGAGTCTTGTGAAATATTATTATTTTCTAGAGACGATCATGTTCTTGTTTAATTAACTCTCCTAAGCACAAAATTAAGGAATATTGGGCTCTTAATTCACATTTCAAAGATTATTTGAACGGATCATTTATAATTGATTGCATTAGATGACGCAATTTTAAATTGCAGATCAACTCGATTTTCTAAATTTGTTTTGTAGCACATTTTGGTACAATGAAACTGTGAAAACGTGCAAAAAATACTATAAAACTAATCGTCACTGTATTTAAAGGAATACATGTGACTAGATTAAAGTTTTAGATAAAAAAAAACAAACCAAACTAACAAACAAAGGACGGGTTTACGTTTTATTCCTAGATAAAATCACGCCTGACTCTGTTCAGAAGGGATTGACATAGGTTAACAGCACACACATATTTCTTACTTAGATTTTCGCCAGCTAGATTTAAGTCCCATGAAGACGACGATTTTATTGCCAAAAGCCGGGGCAAGAACCCAGACTACGGGTTCCTACTGTGTAATTCCAGAGAGAAAATTTGACAAACACAAAAAACAAAAATGCAAATTTTATACCGCGCGTCTTACCGCGCCAGATCACTCAAAACAAGTGTGTGACAACCCTTACTTACTTCCTAATCCGAGTCGAACTCAACCGTCAAGTATCACTCGAACGGCACTCTGAGTACCAGGGTACCATGAAGTGCCAGGAGATGGCCAAAGTGCCATCGGCGAAGCTGAAGCATGGCCTATCTTGCTTGGAGACCAACTTAACAAGGTTTTAAGCGAGATAAAAGGATGCTGTAGTGTGCATAATATATTGGTAAGTGTAAAGATGTGTTTAAGCACGTTTTCAGATAAAACTGGTGTTTTGCAAGGAAAATTTACAATGAAAGCTTAGCTGGTGAATGTTAGATTGAAAAATGCCTAATTTTGGCAGTTAAATTTAATCCCGTCTTGTTTATAGGGTCCAGCTAACGAAATTGCGAAGTCTTTATAAGTGTCGCTATCATGATTGTCATGTTTTACAATTTTGTATTGTTCTGTGAAGTTTTCCCAGTTAATTTAACTCAAAACATGGTATTTTGTAATTCGTTGGGAGTCTTTGAAGGGTTGAATTTCATAGCGCTGAGGATTGCGTTAAGCTCGCCTTTGTGTTGTTCTATTGATTTGTATCTTTTCTATTTTTTTGTGTACACTAAAGAATAAGAATAAGGTATAATATACTGTTACCAGCTGTACAGTACAGCTACTATCGAACTACGCGAACTCGATAGAACTTTAAAATTTGTTCATAGTCATGAGTAGGTACTTTCACCCCCTGACAAATCTTTCAGGGGGTTAATGAATTAAAATTCACCCTATACTAACATAAACTTTATCCTCTGTATAGATTACTAGGTTCGCATAAAGCTAAAAAGCTTCTTAATAAAGTCAAAAAGTTCTCACACTAAATTCAATTATCTTAAATTCTATTGTCTCTCTCATGTACAATTCATTCGTCTCTCACATGTGTCTCAGCTTAATGAGATCTTTAATTTGTCTCCAAAGGATTTATATGATCGTTACTTGTGTCAAGTATGTTACTACCTCTTTTAATGAAAGAACTCCTTACGATTGATGGGAGCCTAGTACTTGAGAGGTGAAACAAGGAATAATTGTTTTAAGAACAATTTCTTAAAACAATTATTCCTTGTTTCATCTCTTGGTCCTTAACCCCCAATTTCTGAATTTACATTTGATATTGAGCATTTGTCAAACACAAAAACCTGTCAAACTTTGGTATTTAAACACGGTTTGACACGTTTTTAACACCGATTCCTCATTTCAGAAATCGGCCCGTAGTTTAAAAAAAAAGTGTATTTGGTCTGAATTAGTAAAAAGTATCAAAAAGATAGCCAAAGGGACAACATTTTTCGTACATTTTTTGCCCCTAAAGGATTTATCAATGTTATTACCTCTTGTAATGAAAGAACTCCACGAGTGATGCGAGCCTAGTAAAATCACAAAAACGTTAATAATTGTTTAAAGAAAATTGTCGTGTTTAGTTTCTTTTTACGAAAGATAAAGTAAAATGCGTAGGTTCCTTTTTTTCAGTAAAAAAGATGTTGTTTTAAAAGATGGACAATGGAACAAAATGCTAAGCTTTAGATTAGCATAATCCTATTCTAATTTAACTTCGGAATAAACCAAAAAACCGTTTCGGAGTTTGTCTTCGTCTGTGATTCATAATTTATTTCAGAGTTGTTTTTGTAACGAAATAAGTATATTGTATAAACATGACTTCTTTAGTCAGTACGCAGTTACATTCAGTACAATATTTAGGCTGATTTCAAGGTTAATAAGCGAGGCTTACCAAGGTCTGTCTATGCATGGGTGACCGAGACACCTCCGTGCCTCGAAAATCATGCCGTGTTGTCCAGTTACCGGATTGTAGACGTATGATAGGCATTCCTTTTAAGTAAAATATTGGTACTCATTCGGTTTGGCTGGAGGCCGACCCCAACGAATATTAAGCCATTGTATGGATTTATACAAATGTTTGAATGTAATTTTCCCGCGAGACAGGGAAACTAATGCACGCTATACGGTGGTCAAGCATGCAGAAAGAGGTCCTGAGAGAGAATCTTAAGCTCCCTCTGCCGAAAACGTGCAAGGAGACCCGACTCCAGCTGAACTGAGAATAGGGTTGCACAAAGAACTGAAAGAGAATATAATTTTGCCCAAGATCTGAAATCTACGACACTCTCTCTGTACGTCTATAGTTTCAGACTTTTCCATAATTATCTATCTTGGTGAATCATTATATATATATATATATAGTTTAATTTTCCACGAGTGAAACTCTGTCGCAATAGTTTATTATTATAAATTATATTTCTAGTTAATAATAATAAACAACATCATTTAACACGTTGTACGGTCTGCAACGAAAGTTGTTTTTAAAATTAAAACATTTATTTCAATTAGGTCAATAAACGGCACTTTTAGATGTCAAAATTAAACTTTAGAATGTAATAATAAATTGATTTTACTGTCCATTCGTAAAGGTAGTTTGTTATGGAGAAGAACGTCAAGAAACTCCACTCTTATTTTCAAAAATTATTCAAAATATATATATTAATTTGGCTTTCAGAATTTTACTATAAGATCAGTTCGGAAATATAAAAATCTGTTTTTCAATATATAGGTAGCTATGTTCGCACAAATCGACAATATGACAATTATTTTTTCGGAATTTCAGTATTGCTTCTATTGCGAATAACTTTCGAATAATTATTGTTGCTAATTTTGTTGCTTATTTTTTCCTAACTATATTTTCATCGGTTTTTACATAATATCATAGTAATCAGTTATGAATTGGCCCCGACTTCCGTTGCCATCTGTACATAGTTATAAATACCCCTGTCTTTGGGCGTCGCCGATAACCGTACGTCTACGTACGTATCTTCGCAGCGTGCGTCAAGCTGCGCAATTTATCACATATTATAGAAGATTTTTTTAGATAATCCCTAGATGTAATTTGTGTCTAGATATTTTATAAAATTGTCTAGCTATTATGAGATTTGATGTCTGTATGTCTGATTATTTTGCTTCTGTTAAGAAAAGTAGATTGTTTACCTGTTACAGAAGTCGAACAAAAATAACTGTAAAAAGAGTAAAAGATAATCTATCTATTTTGTGATGTACAGAACCACTGGTCAAGTTCATTACCTAAAAAAAAAAGTTAAAAAACCCGACTGCTTAAAAAGCGAACTAAAAAGATATAAACAACAAGAAAATTATGCTGTGCAGCCGCAGTCGGAGGATACATATTCGCGGGCTGGCTGGCCAAATCTGATGTATCCTCTGACTGCACAGCATAATTTTCTTCTTGTTTACATCTTTTTAGTTCGCTTTTTGAGCAGTCGGCTTTTTGTTTTAATTTTTTTATTTATAACTTTTTAGTTAATATTTTTTTTCTAATTAGGTTCATTTAAACATAAGTGTTATATGTTGTTGAAATCACCTCTTAAAACCCTTTAATTTGATACCCCACAATATGGCGCCCAAAAGCCTCCATTTTACTATTTTCCAATTTTAATGTAGCCAGTGACACTCGCAAGGTTAAGACGAATCGATTGACGTAAGAATCATCAAAATCGGCCAACGCGTTTGGTCTCTGGAACGCCACATAGGAACATACATACATACATACATAGACTAATAAACACATTACCGTCCTTCGGCATTCGGGTAAAAACAGTAAAAGATATGCCCTATCTATTTTGTGATGTACAGAACCACTGTTAAGTTCGTTACCTAAAGAATAGCTTACCCATACGGATAAAACTGGCGTGCTGGCGAGGATTTCTGAATTATCGAAATATGTACCTGAAACAAAACAGATTTTAAATTAGTTACATTTATTAAATCGTTATTTACTAACTACACAATAATTATTCATTATGATGTAAGTGCCAACCATTTAGGGCGAGGAAAGGCTTATCGTAAAGTTGTGTGTTTGGTATTCATCATATGATGTGAAACTCCGTACATAATATCTTAAAATTAGTTTTCAGAACAAAGCTGGAAGTAGAGTGAGTTTTGTAGTGAAGAGCATTGTCTCAGTTTGAATACCTGTGTCACGGGTTCCCAGCGCTAAGAAAGGAAACTTAGTTCAAATAAATGTCACTAGATGGCGCGATATGCACCGATTTGTTATTGAATTGTGTGTAAAACTAACATTTTTTGGATTATTGAACATAAAAATTGTATGTTTAATTTACACTCTTAAGCACAAAATTATGGAATATTGGGCTCTTAATACACATTTCAACGATTATTTGAACGGATCATTTAAAATTGATGCCAATAGATGGTGTGGTTTTAAATTTCTGCGACATTCCATTCAATTGTTTGTACATTTTTGTGTGTAAAAACATGCAAAAATAACTCTAAAACAAATCGTCACTGTATTTAATGAAAAAAATATTCACGAATCGTCTAGCCTTCAAGTCGCTGCTAACCCCATCTATCGTCGTGAAATGGAACCCGTAACGATTCAGATAAATAAGGCCTCACCTTGTACAAAACTTTCAAACGATAAAAACAGTTTCTTACTGAGTATGCTACGTGTTTTTCAAAACGTAGTTCTTTGTCCATGATGAGACCTAGATTTCGCGCCTCATACACTCGCTCAATTTGTTCGCCCATTAGTTTTACGTCAAAAGTCGTAGGTAGTTGAGACAGCTGCTGTACCTGTCTGGTGCCAAACACCACATATTTCGTTTTTGTGGGGACATGGACATGGAACGATCCACTTGTGATGGTCTCTCTTTATTATACGATATAAACAGCCGCATGCAGCATATTAAATAATCGCCAACAATTAATAGTGCAGCTATCATAAGCCATCATGGCCCATCGTGTACTGGACCACATCTGTTGATCTCGTCGCACGGTTACATAAGCGGCGGTGACGTAGCCAGTGATTCGCTATTAATATCGACGCGCGAGTTGATCGACACGCACTGGTTTAATTAACGGATCTAATAGAGATCGGACAAGGATTTGTTGAGGAAACTTTTGTTCAATTAACACTTGGAGTTAGGGATCCCGACCAATCCGTCTGCCTAGTCTTTCTGCAACTACATCACGGGGTCCCAGCGCTAAGAAAAAAAATAACATTAGGCCCGCGTTTGACCACTATCTCACCTGATGGTAAGCGATGAAGTGGTCGACGGTGAAGCACGCTTGCCTAGAAGTAACCTATTCACTCTTGACTTAAGACTCCAAAGTTGTTATATGTTGTAGATATCACTTATATGGCGTGATATGCATCGATTTGTTATTGAATTGTGTGTAAAATTATATTTTTTTAGAACTGATCATACAAATTGTATGTTCTTGTTTCATCAACTCTCAAAGATTATTTGAACGGATCATTTATAATTGATTCCAAAAGATGGCGCTGTTTTAAATTCCTGAGGCATGCCAATCGATTTTTAAATGTGTATTGTAACCCATGTTGGTACGATTAAACTGTAAAAACGTGCAAAAAAATACTATAAAAGAAATCGTCACTGTATTTAAAGGAAAACCTAGTCATGAACTGAGTAAACCGGTTCATGCCTATATTTTTTTCACGAACCGAGTAAACCCTTTTACTTGCAAGTCGCTGCTAACACCATCTATAGCCGTGGACCGGAACCGAACACGATCGATGTAGTTTTTGTAAATGGTTCGTATAATCCGTTTATTTGTATGGCATATTTATGATAGTACTTTTCCATAGATCGTGGGTGATCTGCTTATCTGACCTTAATCAGTAGTTGTGGTAAGGCCGGTTGTCATACTTTTGGTTTTCTGATAGCCTGTAAAAACTGTCTAGTTAAAAATGCCAGACTTTCTGTCTACACTCTACACGTAAAGAATTTGGATTTATTTATCGAACACCGACACTTTGCCTGTCATGTTTTAATTACTTGCTTTAATTTCAGATTGAAATCCTAATTACAAACCCAAACAATAAAATTAAACAATGAACCCACATTTGGACAGGTATGTTAAAAGTTTCATGGAGCGAACCTGTTGCCATTTGTAAGTCTCTCTGCGTATGTTTGTAACGTTTTCACGCCTAAAAATCTGAAACTGTTTTGATGAATTTTGGTAGATATAGAGATATAGATTGGACGTAATTGAAGGACACAGATACTTTTACGGAGTACTTCTCTTGGAACAATTGTAGATCTTCGAGATGTTTTTTTTAATTTTTCTTCACTGGAAGTTTACGGTGGTTTTCTTTTACAGGCATTTCCTCTCTCGCTGTACCAGGGTGACATGAGCAGAACGTTGTTCGGTCGCGGTTAATGCATAGCGCACATTAATTCAACAGCGCCATGAAGGAAACTTTCTCGACTCAAATCGACCCAATCAGAAGAAATCCCTCGATTAATATCAAGCTATGTCCATTTGATTGAGTCGAGTGGAGGAAATTTACTTGAAAATAAAGAGGAAATTCACAAATAACTCAGGTATTTCGCCACTCTGTGTACCAGGGTGACATGAACAGACAGGTGCTCGGTCGCGCTTGATATATGGCGCAAATTAATTCAACATCGCCAACGCTGAAGACTAATTAGGACTTCTAATTATAGAGAGACTAGCTCTAGACGCGGGTTTGGGTTAAAAGCTTTGCTGAAAAGTAAACTAAGAGGAACCGTTTGGGGGAGGCTTATGAACAGCAGTAGATGTCTTTAAATTGAAATGATGCGCTATCGCTGAATTTCATAGGCTACTTCTTCAAAGTCAAATGTCTTTATTTTAATTAGGCTATTAGGCGGCACTTCTAAACGTCAAAAATGTAAATTTATGAGTAATTTTAAGTGATTTTATCGTCCATTCGGAAAAGTAGCTTGCTATGGAGAAGAACGTACAAGAAACTCCAAACTAACTATAAAAAAAGTGTTCTACAATATTTACATATATACATTAATTCATATACGTGAGGACGATGCACCCAGACTTACACTACGGATATAAAGAATTACAAACAGTAACAGGTAAATTCATTTATTTGATAAATAGGAACATGGTTCTCACATACTTACAAATATTGCAAACATATGGCAAATTACCTAATTCAACAACAACGGAACAGTGTACGGGTCAATTTCTTAAACAAAAAGAGAAGATGTCTTATCCCAGATGACAGGGTTCCTGTGAGATAGGGCGTGAAACCATGAGGAAACTCTTTCTATAATTACTAAACATAGAAATAGCAAATCATAACACTTGGAAATGGTGACAGGCGGATGTATTGACTGACTTATAAATTTTTTTTCGTTCTAAAAGTGCTGATTCTCAGTCTAATTTGAATAATTGACATCCGGGAGCAACGGGAACGTACGCTCCGAGACAATAGTTGCAAATGTTTTGTCTATATTTTTAACAGACTTCAAACGTTTATTAATTCGACCGTATATACATATTGTTTTGTGTGTGTTCTCGAATACCTTCGTCGTTTATGAACCGATTTTGAATATACTTTTTTGTTAGAAAGGAGGTATCCCAAGGGTGGTACCATGATAATTAAACCAGGATCTGATGATGGCATCCCAGATAAATCGAGGGAACTCCTCAAATATTATCAAAAAAAAACAAAATCATTTTTTTTATTTCACATAGGCCTACATGGGCACTTATAAAACGTCGACAAAAGGTGCACGGTTCGGGTTGGTCGTTTCCTATGGAGAAGAACCGGCAAGTATCTCCATGCTTACTCTTTTAAAAATGGTTTGGTTTTACAATATTTCCATGTTACAGCATTAGTACTTAGATATGGGGGGATAACGTAGGCCCGACTTATGACAATAAGTCGTAAGAAACTAAAAAAATAAAATAAAAAGATTATATATTATATTAAAAAAAGTTAACCAATGTTAACTAGTAGGCCTTCTAGATAGGCCTTTATTATAAACATACATATAGGGATTTTGCTATTTTTATCAACAATCCAATCATTTATACTCAGAAAGTGTCATTTGGTGAAATGGAACTGATGAAGAAGACCACAGATGTCCACTGGAACTCCTTAATGCTAAGATATATCCAAAACCTAACCGACTATGATGAAGCAAATACTTATAAATAAATGGTGCTGATGAAAATGGTAACATCGAACTGATCTAATGATGAAGCCGGAAGGCAGGCACTGCAACGCCGAAATAAAACAATGTATCCTGGTCGTGTTTGGGCTTATTGGAATCGTCATGAGATTTACTTTGGCTATAAATGATTTTCATGGTATTTGCAGGTACCTACCAAAACTAAAAAGAGATAAATAAAAAACTTTTTAACAAAAAAATCAAACTCACTTCCAAAATAAAATCGGTGTCTTTGACACCTTTTGCTTTCCGTTTTTCGACCGTCTTC
This sequence comes from Orthosia cruda, assembly GCA_964057195.1. NCBI lineage: Eukaryota > Metazoa > Arthropoda > Insecta > Lepidoptera > Noctuidae > Orthosia > Orthosia cruda. The sequence goes on along the minus strand of OZ059856.1, from coordinate 349,772 downwards.
GGAAAAGAAAGTTATTTTTCGCATTGTAGTGATTTTTTTTTTGGAAGTCGGTTTGATTTTTCATATCTCAGTTTACGATAGGCGACATGTGAGTGTGTCAGTCTGTCTGTGCACATATTAATAGCCACTAAATAATACTCGGCCTCCACGCTCTGATCGCCTAATTAACTTTATATTGTCGTGTTGTCAGACTTACGACTAGAAATTTAATGTTAACCCAGATTTACGAATTGGCTGAAGAACTGAAAAATTGTGTTGACAACGTCAAAACAATTTTTTTCTTATTCTTGATGATCCTGCTCTCGACCTCGGTCTCAACTGATGGTAAGCGATGGTAGAACAGGGAACACAGATGCCAGATGTAGGCTATAGTGGGTTGAATAACTGGGAAAAAATCTCTTGTCTGTTTTCAAAAAGGGTTTTCAGCATTTTGAATACTTTGGATAAGAACTTATATTGTCAGCCTTGATGGATACTTCTTCCACACCAATTAAAAGGTCTCTCGATTGATGTCAAAAATTAACAAACTATGACTGTCAATTTGATCAAGTGAAGTGGAACGAATGCTAACGAATGCAATGCCAGTTTCTGAATGAAATGAAAATGAAAGAAAGAGTAGAGAGTTTTAACAATTTGTCAAACCATAATTTAATACCAAAGTTTGGCAAATTTTTAGGCCTAAGTAAAGTTACACAAATACTCAACTTCAAATTATTAATTCAAAAATCGGGAGTAAGAATACAAGTCAGACAAAATAAACTGACACTCTCTCGAAAAGGCAAGTTCTACAAAAATGCTCTAGTCCACACTTCGTTCACACACTGAACACTATCTAGCCTTCCAGGCGACTGAACAGAACGCATCCACGCGCGACTATCTAACAATGATTTTGTGGGTAGTTTCATACTTTTTGTTACACCCGACGCAATACGAAGGGTGTTATAGTGATCCCGGGTTTTTCATTCATGGCATTCACTAAAATAGTGCAGTGTAGGGTTAAATGTGACATCTGCCGACTGGATAGTATTTCTACCACGGCATGAATCGAATGATAAAAATCTCTTACTTGTACCTGCGGCTTCGCTTGCATGAAAGTTGGAGATTGGCGCACGGTTGGCGTAGTGGTTGAGCGATTGACTGCTGCGCTGCGTGTCGCGGGTTCAATTTCCGCACAGGACAAATATTTGTATGGCCTACAGATAGTTGTTCCGGCTCTGGGTATTTGTGTATGTGAGTACATATGTTTGTAAACGCACCCACGATACAGGAGAAATTCCTAGTGTGGGCAACGTTTTTAAAAAAAGAAAAAGGAACAAAGAAAGATTATACCATGGGAATACATTTCCGGGATATTGCACTCGATAGATGCGATCTAACTTTTTACCAAAATCATACAAATTGGTTCAGTGGTTTAGGTGTAAACATTTAGCAGACAGACAGAGTGTTTCCAATTATAATACATGCGGGAATGAAGGGAGTTTGAGTTAGAGCGTAGATACTTTGTCTGTGGAGGGTTATTCTATGTAGTCTATGGGGAGAGATGGCGGTGTGTGCCAACGACGAGGAAAGACAGATTTGAATATATTAAGTCGATAAATTGAGGCCGTTGATTTCCCGATCTCCCACATACATATTAGATTGGATAGTTCGCGTCGATACGTGGTCACCTTAATTTCGTGCCTTTGAAAGCACTCGGCTGTCAAATAGTAAATCTTTAACGGTAGTCAAAAGCCACAGAATCCAAAGTCACCGGGTGGTGGGAGTCTGGTAGGCAATCGCTCTAGGTAAAACACTGGTGTTCAGTCTGTATCTGGTTAGAGCGTAAGCCGGCCCCGATGCATAGTTGGGTCGGACAGAAGATATCTGAAGAGGACGTAAGATGAAGATATTTTTAGGGTTCCGTAGTCAACAGGAACCCTTATAGTTTCGCCATGTCCTTCTGTCCGTCCGTCCGTCCGCAGCTTAGCTCAGAGACTCTTAGTACTAGAAAGTTATAATTTGGCATGGATATACATTATTAATCACGCCTACAAAGTGGTAAAATAAAAACATGAAAAATTTTTTTTGGTACACGTAAAGTGGGCATTTCTCTTCTATCCAATGGTGTGGGGTATCGTTGGATAGATCATTCAAAAATATTACGGGTCCGTGAAAAACTTTTTTCGATTCAAGGATCCGTTTGCGTAAAATTAAGCTTTAAATTGCTAATTTTTGTTAGAGTCATGTGTCCACTCCTCCTACCAGATAAATGATTGCTTTTGGATATGCGAAAAAATGCACGGCAGTATATATAACGAAATTGAAAAGAAAACTATCACAGCCAAGTAGGCTTTACCAGTTTACGAATAATAGTCGAAGAACTTTTAAAATGTACTTGGAAAAGTAAAAAAAATGTATTTCGATGTATGGGGACAATAATTTTCGTACGGCAAAGTTAATTTTGTCCCATCGTTAGAGCAATGTTCGGTGCTTTCATTGTTTATGAACGTAGGTAATGTTACCTATTTATTTTAGTGAATGTAGCTGTTTATACGGATCCCTGTGTGCGAGAGTCAGACTCGCACTTGACCGTATTTTTTATAGCTTACATGTCATGTAATTATTAGTTGATTTGCGCCGGACAAACGAAACATTTTGTTTATTATCTATCTAAATTACGATCAAAGAGCGTCTCCGTCTTGGCTAGTTAATTTTATGTTGTTTCTATTCTGAATTAGATTGAAAACACTCGTGTTTTGAAATCTAAATAAATATTATAAATGAGAAAGTAACTCTGTCTGTCTGTTTGTTACGTTTCCAATCCATCCTTGTACTTAAATTTTGGTAAAGATGTAGATTGGAACTTGGAAAAGGAAATGGGGAAATTTTTATCCCGGGTCTAATTGCCGACTATCACGCGGGTGTGGGTGAAGCCACTGGCAGAAGCTAGTCTGAAATAATGAAACTAAACGGACAGGTGCGGACTAAATGTATGAATGTGAGTGAAGTAAAAGAAGTATGTAAAGATCAGCATGGAAAAAGGAGAGATGTTATTTTTTTATTTTTTTTTTTATTGAAAGGAACAGCAAACAGTTACATTATAAGTACTTACAACTAATTTAACAATGACAATGTTATTAATAATATAACCCACAACGCTGTCCACAGGTAGACATAAAAGTTTAAATGAAAAAAAAAAGAAGTGTATCGCTAGGAGCTTTAGTAGCTGTACGAGCAGAAATTTGTTCTTTTATGAAGCAAGCAAGAAAAAAAAGCTCAAATGTAGGTATAAAGATTACACAATATAAGCATGACCCTAGAAAGTTTGTCGATTTTCAGAAAGCTCTTTCTGCAAATCACCAAACCCACCAACACATATGAATGCTAATAGTTATGTTAAACTATTAGCTGGGACCTACCAGGGTTTCATAAGCAGGGGCATATAAGGATGGTAGCAGATCGAATTCTGTACTTTCTGCCTACCACTGCGGGATTAATAAACTTTTTACAAAATAATTAAACCGATTTCCAAAACAAAACACTACAAAGTGAAAAATAACACAAAACGAAAAAAAAATGGTACCAAAGAAACCGGCTTTCAAAATGCAAGTTATTTTTCAGGTTGTAGTGTTTTGTTTTGGAAGTCGGTTTAGTTGTTTTGTTTAAAAGATTTTTAGGGTTCCGTATCCAAAGGGTAAAAACGGAACCCTATTACTAAGACTCCGTAGTCCGTCTGTCTGTCACCAGGCTGTATCTCATGAACCGTGATAGCTAGTCAGTTGACAATTTCATAGATGATGTATTTTTGTTGCTGCTATAACAACAAATACTAAAAATAGATTAAAATAAATGTTTAAGTGGGGCTCCCATACAACAAACGTGTCTTTTGCGATAATGGTACGGAACCATTCGTGCGCGAGTCCGACTCGCACTTGGCCGGTTTTTATTTTTCTCTTTTTAGTTTTGGTACATTATATTGTCATGAAAATATGCATATTAAATATAACTTCAAAAGTACTCGTTTAATTTAAATGGGACCACATGAAAAAATAATTATCAAAATCTGTTAATAAGATAAGGTAACGGTATTTTATGTTTATAAAATAAGGTAACAAAAATAAAAAATCAGTCCAATTGAGAACCTCCTCTTTTTTGAAGGCGTGAGTTTATATGTGCACATATTTTTTTTAAACCACTTGGGATCTCTCACCGAATTGCGATCTCAATCATAACATAGCTTGAAAACATTTGAAATGGTGTCAAGGGTATAAGATTTCACAGCAGTCCTCTGGCGCTCGATCTGCAATATATCAACTTCTGAACTGTGTTTATAAAATATTACGAAAGAAATATGATCGAGTATTGCCGCTGTGGAGACGTTACTTAAAGCGAGCTAATATTTATGTTAGGTTTACTTTCTTGTGGGTTTTATAAATCAGAGAGCCACGGACCGACTATGTGCTTTGAAAAGCACAGTCGTTACAGGTACTCAGAAGCTAGAACGCCTCTTACAAAGGGGTATACCGCTATCCAGGTGCAGTAACTGTGATTTAGAGGTCAGATAAGCAGTCGCTCTATGCAAAATACTGATATATCATTCAGAAGCCTTAAAGTCTTATTGACCTCAAGTTCTTGTCGAACTAACAACTAAGTATAACTAACTATAGAATATTAGGCTAAGTAAGTGGCCTGGCAGTTAAGGAGTGTTTCATGCTCTCTCAAATGTCTCTCTGATGGTGGCACATGTGTTGGATCATTTGATGATTGAGCTGAGTGGTGCCAATCCATGCGACATGTTCGTGAACGGGCGCCTTCAGTTGGGATTGGTCATTACTTGGCTGCCTCGGGCTGTTTTTAATTAATTATTGTATTTTGGGGTTGTTTGTTTTACTCTAGCTAATCACTTTTGCTTTCACGTCTTTTTACATCGTTCTCACATATTATGTAATTTTCCAACAAGACTTATGTAACTAAATACTTGTAATTACAATTGATTGATGGCAAATAGTGTTCGAGGAGTTGGAAAAGAGTGCTCATTCTTTTCTATAGAGCTCTACTAACGCTTGCCAATGTGCAACTATACTAATTTTAGTTTTATTTGTCAATTCAAAAGTACTTTTAAATGGTTTAGTTGAAATAAAATATTTTGATTTGATTTGGTCAAGATTAGTTAAGTACTTTTACAAAATGACTAAACCACTATTACCATATATATTACTAACTTTCGCCCGCGGCTTCGTCCACGTGAAAACGGTTTTATTATCCCAAGGGATCATCAAACTCAATTTAACGGGATATAGTAGTTTATGTGCTATTCTAGAATATAATCTATTTCTAACTTTGACGCAACTGCACTGGGCTGTTCATTGACAGTGTGGTGAACATTGTAACTTATGTAAATTAGTAATAAGCTGATGAGTTTCCAAATAAATAAAAAATCTCTGATCTCTGTGCCAAATTTCATCTACCTAAATCCGTACAGATGTTCTAGTGTGCTTGAGTTACAAACATCCATACATCCAAACTTACGCATTTACAAGTAGGTATAATATTATAAGTACGAAGAAGTAGGATAGTAGGAATTAGGATCCAGACATCATTTTTCATTTAACCTCATGTTAGCAACTAAGTCAGAGTTAAATTATTCGTACCAGGCAGTGGGCCTAAGTGTAACAGAAAATTTATCAAGTAATAAGACCGTTAAAGAATTGCCAGTTGGATCCATCCCCAGCGGGAACCACAAAACATTCCCAACGGCATTGTGCAAAATAATATATTACGAAATTATTACCGGGCGGCCATAATGTTGCCTAAATTCAATACCACATTATCACCCAGAAGAGACCGTTTTGCCAAAATTCAATAGAAGAACCAATCGCCCGCCCCTTTGGAACGCAAATAATTCACAGACACACATACAGAGACATAATGCATGTACCTTCACCCCCTTGCCAATGGGGGGTAGGCCATAATTCAGGTAATTCACTTGAACTCAAAGTAAAAAGTAATAAATTCTCTGCCATTGTGCTGGTTGCGCCATCTCTTATTGTGAGTGGGAGTTAGGAGATTGGATGCAAATCTTTTTGCGTGAATTTGAGTTGAAAGTGGCTGCTGTTTTTGATTAGAAAGAGGCATTTGTCCTTTTTGTGAATGTACGGTGATACTTTTGCCTTTTCTAAGACGTTGAAAAGTTAGATGTGCTTTAAATTTTCTTGGCGTTTTTGACCTTTCAAACACTGAACAAAGCAACGCTGCTTGGTGGGATGGATAGAACAAAAAACACCTCTAATTTCCCTACATTTCAACAAGTTTTGACGCTGATTGTCGCCAAGATGAGATTACGGCTTGAATTTGAACCTTTGGCAAAATCGTTGACATGTTCACTGAAACAGCCGTAACCTAGAATTGAATTGAATTTGTACGTTTTTAAGTTCGATAATTGGCCCCAGCTAAAATAAAGTCTACTAATTTGTCAATCGACCACAAAAAAAACCATACAAGTTCATATTTCTTCGTCCGTTCAGGACATTTAGTACGCCATATCTCAAAAACTACTAAATACCGCTGCGCCATCTATCTTGCGAGCTATTCAGTGAGTAACTGCTAAATTGTCTCTGGGAGCCTGGTACTGCGATGATGGATGGTACAGAGGCAGCCACGGTATTCGGCGCTGCGCAGTAACGGCAGGCATTAGGGACAGTGCCATTTTGAAGGCTCTGAAATAGGCTCCTGTGTTTTTTTTAGATTATATTTTACGTCATTTGCTGAACACGAAACAATCAAATTGGCAGTTATAGCTTGTTAGTTATTGTCAGGAATCGAGGGTCTTTCTTCAAAAATACCTAGGATATAGGTTTGAGGTTCGGTTTACGGTTCAGTCCTTTGACCTCGAATCGAACATAAAATGCTAAATTTTTATTGGGTTTTCTTGCTTAAGGTACTTCTCAGCAGAAACCCAAAGACCGCATTTGTATTTATGTGTATGGATTTGGGTAATGTCAACATAATTGCCCACAATGTATTTCAAAGTCGACACAAAACTGATGATATGTGGAGTACTAAATAATGTAGGCACACCTCGACCTGTAACCCTTTTGTTAGGGCATGCAAGTTTGATGTTTAAATTGTCTAGTATAACGTTGAAAATTGCAGACAAGACATTTAAATTGTTTATTCGGGATTCGGCGAACTTGCCTTGACTCTGCTTTTCTGTTGATCTCCACTGTTGATTCTTGCTTTCAAGAGTGTCAGTTGGGAAGAGTGGAATGTCACTCACACATTGGTAATCGTAAAGTCTACGTGAGTCAGGCAACAAGCGAAAGAGCGTTGATAAGCGGTAATAACCGGCAAATGACATAAAATTTTAATATACTTCTTTTTACTTTGTAACTGAACTTTCAACGGTATTTAAGAAGCATTTTATTGTCGTAACATTGTAATTAAATTGTGCTTAAAGTTCTTTTTGAAAGATCTTGCCAACGACTTAATGTGCTTTCTGAGTCACGGTGGTACGAATGGACCTATCCATGGACCAACCTGGCCAAGCTTAAACTAGAAGATCATCCCGTGTGACTGTTATCATTTAGCCTCGAGCTCCTGCAGTTTGAAACTCTGTTTCTTTAAATTGAGTAGCGTTGGAGCATTCGACCGTAAGTCACGAAGTTATCCCGAAGTAAGGATTATTGCTTTCTTTAATTAAAGTCTGTCTGAATGACGTTAACGACAGTCCTTCAAGTGAGCGGTGTGGGTGTCGAAAACCTGCAGATGTGAACTTGCGAGCTTGACTTTTTTATTCTTTGTAGAAAATTCTTCGACATATAAAATTCTAATTTAATGAAAGTGACGAAATTATTTGAAAAATGTATACTTTATCGAAACTTTAAATTGCAATACTTGGCAATATAAAAGTGACGAAATTATTTGAAAAATGTATACCTTCTCGAAACTTTAAATTGCAATACTTGGAAATATTAAAGTGACGAAATTATTTGAAAAATGTATACTTTATCGAAACTTTAAATTGCAATATTGGAAATATAAAAGTGACGAAATTATTTGAAAAATGTATACTTTCTCGAAACTTTAAATTGCAATACTTGGAAATATTAAAGTGACGAAATTATTTGAAAAATGTATACTTTCTCGAAACTTTAAATTGCAATACTTGGAAATATTTGTACTACTTTTTTCCTTTTACAGTTTGTTGAAAAAATCGGGATTGACTCCTAGTATTTATTTACTAAAACTTAATGCACAAGTAAAAAAACACTGAGCAAATGTGGACTTAATAATGCCTTGTTTAGGCTTGTTCTACCCGTCGACCTTAGGATGGTGCAGAGACATAACATGGCAGGTGCAACTTACAGAAAAGTCGAAGAGAAAAATACAATAATTAATACATACGCACATTTAGTTATGAAACAGTAATTATTCCATTTAACGAAAAGATACAAACTTTTAAGGCAAACCTAACCTAACTTTTCACACCAGAAAACTCGTACCATGAAACCTCCTTTTTGCTCCCTTAATTTCTTTGTCTAATACGCTACAGAACATCCCCTGCACTCCATGTGTCACTCCAGACAGTTATAACAAATTAATTGAATAGCCCTCCATTGTGCCCACCCTGTATAGGACAGCGGTCTGAAAACCCTGTATTGTAGTCAAACTCAATAATTTTAATGGTTTCAGTCTCTGATTTATAGAGCAGAAGTATTTGCTAATTGTTTGTGGAATTATTACGTTTTAGGTGACAAAGGTAATGTTGGTATGCTGGGATAAATTATTATTAGGTTGTTACCTTCCTATACGACATACTTACTTAACGTAGAAGCTTCAATATTTCAGTAGTTAAAACTGACCATGAGGTCCGGGTTCGAGACCTGCCATGGTTCTTCCATACCTCACAATAATGGGTACCACGTAATCCTGGAATGCGAGGCCGTACGGCATCTCAACACGAAGAAATCCTCGGTACAGTGTGGTCGCTCCGTGAAGCCCCCAGCAAGCTTCTCTGCTTTTGAACGGAGCTAGGCTGGCTATGTTAGCCAGTACCCCCACGCACATACGGACCGAATAGGAGTCTAAGTGCGGAAACGGGCGTCCCTACTACTACTACTACTACTACTACTACTAATGGGTACGCATTTTATTTGAATAAGTACGTACTCTAAATCAGACGTAGCTAGTATATCCACTATTTAGTAGGTATACCTACTAAATAGTGGATATACTGCAATAGCATGTCGTTTTCAATTAAAAATTCTAATCAACATGTTGTAATGAGCATGATAGTGATATCGTAAAAACGAATGCGTTTGTGTCATTACTGAATGTTAGTACCCTATTTACTGGGTTATAAGCATGCATACATAAACTTGCGCTTTTTGTCCATAGGTGTAAGCAGAAACTATAGCACACCATCTACTACGATCCTCACATACTCCTTTGTGCGTTTTGCTTCGTCTACGTACTTACATATCTCTGGTCACGCACACCGGTTATGACTAATAAATAATTTGATTTGATAACGTGGTGGTAATCAATCAGTTTACGATCTGTAGTACACTTTTTAGGTTAAGCACATCTGCCAATTGGAATAATAACAGTTTAATTACTCTTTATTTTATATATCGGAAGGTGTGTGTAGCACATGTGGCCCCTATTAAGGTAGACGGAATACAGCACAGTAACCAGCTAGCATTTCAGTTTCAAGTGTTGACAAGGGCTCAAATAATAAACATAATAATGTATGGTTAGACAGAGAAGGCTTATAGTATTGAATAGTTTATATTTGATAAACTCCAACACCATTTTCTTCGATAAAAAGCCTTTCTTACACAAAAACACATAGGCACAACTTGGTAGGCACTAAAACTTAAGCCTAGACTTCCAATATTTGGGACCTAGTGCTTCCACATAAGAGTCTGGCAGTCCGCCAGGCAGCTACCTCGTAAATAACAGTTTACGAGGGCGCCGGTTCGACTCCCGGACGAGGCAAACTTGTAGAGAGTTATTTTATTAATTTCTTGGCGAGTAAATTAAGGAGTTATTAAGGCTTTGTTTTGATAGGCGGGACGTGTTGCTGCCTTGCAGGTGATATTAAAGGAAGTATGATTTAGTGATGATGGCAAATTGTTGCTGTTTTAAAAGCTTGGTGAAAATATTTTAAGAATAGGTTCTACCCGCCAGCGTACTACCAGGATTAAAAGTATCCTGACTCAAATATTTGGAGATTAGCTTCTACCCAGGGCTGCGCTAGCGTGAAAATTGACATTTATTAGTGTTATTATCCCAAGAGAACTTACTAATTACATGAAAAGTATCCTGAAGCAGTATCCGGTGTGGCAAATTTAATCAAATCGTTGAGTGTTTTACGCGTAACATAAAGGCAGACTGACGCACTTTAGGATTTATAAAAACTTTAAAAACTTTCTTGCTCATTTCCCATAAATTGGAATCTTTGAGTTAGGACACTTTTATTCTGGGCACCGCATGCTCACCAACCGGATCACGAATTAATTGTTTTACTCAGAGTTCTAATATGAAATGTCACTAGAAAATCCGAACAATATAACATCACAAATACACATAATTATCTACACTTGGCAAACACCAATAATTCTCAGATAAGTTCACGTCAGCTGCCAAAGTTAGCTAAGTAGAGCTCTGACTATGAATAACTTGTGACATTTGCTGGAGATCAATAGTCAGCACTATATATGTGGGTCAGGCTGGTGAGAATAGGCGGCCTATTTCTGTGGCTAGTCAGAAGTTAGGTTAAGATAGATATAATATTACAGTCATACAAATAAGATTTTATTTTTGTGCCTTTTCCCTATTATGTTTACTATTCTAACAGGAAACAGCTGAATAACTGATTGCGAATATTTTACGTGAAGTGACTGTCTGATTGATCTCCAGGTCCAATCCTCCGGTAACCAGCCAGCACGAATCTAGAAAATCTTCTCGTTTTTAGCCATCGAAACGTCTGTCAAAGACCTACAAGTGACATCTGAGACCAATACCTTAATGTGCTTTCCAAGGTACGATGCTGTCTCGGTATGTAGATAAGCTAATTAATGATTCCACAAGCCGACCGTCCACTTTGACGAAATATTTTGTAAAAAACTAAAATTGAAAACACCGCCATCTATCGCCCGTCACCAGACAATTAAAACAAATTCTATCAAAATCTTCAAATCACTTCGGATAACAAGCTGTGAGTATAAAGTTAGACAACAAATGATTTGTTGGCAAGAACCTCGTAAGAAGCTTACGTACAATTGATTTCATTATCTTGAGATGAACTCTAAGCTTTGTTTAAGTCCTCGCTGATCGGGCTTGGTGGAAAAACAAATTGGAAATTGTCTGTTATTTAGATAGCTTTATAGGAGAACTGTTTTGACTTAAAACGTTTTTCAAGAGACAATGATGATAAACCTATGAACCTATATACCTATGAGCTCCTATTTACTACAAAAAGCAATAAGAATTTCAGTCAAGGGTAAAAAGTGCAGACGCTCTCTCCCAAAAATAAATTGTCTTACATTATTTATTACATTCCTTTGAAGTATATTATTCTTCAGTAAACAAACTTTAGGCACATTCGCTTTGGGCGAGACAATTTATTTGAATTTTCTATGTACATCCTACTTTATTGACACTAGCTATGTACTACAAACATTGTTAAAGAAAATAAACTAATTGTATTTGTATAATAAACGTAAAAGTTTGTGAGGTACAAAGAGTACTTATCAAACTTGCATCCATCCATCCAACCTCACGCAAAAACTACAGATTAGTAGAACTACGGATTTTTTTGAAACTGTACAATAATATAGCTTATACTTCAGAACACAGACTATAATTTATGAAAATTGAAGTACTAATACTCGTACAACGCAGGCAGAGTTGGGGGCGGGCGCTATATATACTATGACAATAATAAAAGAATAGTTTCTCTATACTCGTCTTTTCAGTCAAATGTTGAAGCTGTCCTGTCTATATACCATTGAAATGATTGATAAGGATGCTATATCATTTATTTATTTTAAAAAAACATGACAAAAAAGCTCGATTAATCCAAAATTAAGGATAATTCACACCTTACACAAATAGGTTCTTAATTTAGCTGGTTACTAGTGTATAGATGTAGGTCCTTACACATTATGAGCTATAAATATATTAACAATAATGCCAGTATATGTAACAGAGACGTTATCCTTACTACAAGACGTCTGTGCCTGGATATCCGCTCTGCTAATAGATAAAACTTACATAGCGCTCACATCAACAGGAAGTCCTAGTTCTTCCCGACACATGTCTCTAAAGATATTGATTTCTGTTGGAACCAAGATACCAAGAATATACGGGGAATTATATTTAGGTGAACAAGAAATGCCAATATGTTTGTTACTTTTAACGTCTAGCAGAAGTACAGCCACGCTAACAAGATCGCGTAAGTATAAAACTCAAATTAGGAAAACTAATAGAAAGAAACAACCCGGCCAAGTGCGTGTCCTTGATTTAGGTTTCCGTACCAACCCATAAAATCAATTAGGTTGTAATAGGAAAAATAAGGGCAAAGAAAAACTCAGATTTATCAATATATTGGTATTTGTTAGTAAAATATTTGTAATAATAAACATTATCACCAAATTTAAAGTTCTTACGTCAACGGGAAGTTAAAAAATTCTTCGGAGCAAAATTTTGTAAAATTAAGCTAACTTTGGTGGCTTCTCATTCCTTGGTTTTCTAATATTTCTTTAAACAAAAAATACAGTATTAATCTACTAACGAGCTCCAAAGAAAGATACCGCACTAGGCCGGGAAGGTATTTTTTTTCTTGCCCTTGCTCTCGCTTACTCTATGCAGTATACTCGATGACAAACTGTTTCTTGAGCAATGGTTCGCAGAGCCAACATCAGAGACACAAAGATCCGCTGTGACTACTGTACCTTGCTTGCCAACGCATGGAGAGCCGACCCATGCGGATGTTATTTCGAAGCCATGAGCTCCTTATTCACATCCTAAGGCCGCAAGACCACATACGCAGAGCAAAATTATCCATAGTCTTATCACGAAATCAGAAAAACATCCAACTCAGTAGCAAAGTGCCAACAAATCAAAGTTGTGTCTTCGTTGTACGATATTTTGGCTCTCTGCCAGCGTCCGTTGTGAACAGGAAGCGTTATGTGATGGATGACAAACGAGGCCTTCCTCTACATTATTTATTTTATTCACAACAATGACAAAAGTCCTTGTTAGGAATTAAATATGAAAGATTCATGCCATTAGTAGCTTCTGCAAGCGGCCTCGTCCGCTTCATAGTCGGAAATTCTCCCAAGGGAATTATACTCGGTATAAAGAGTATCCTATGTCATTTTTCAAGGTTCAGCGGTTTAAGATCCAAAACGTAACAAACAAACTGACAGACAGAATTACTCTTTGCATTTATTAAGTATATTAGTTTGGAATATCTTATGCTTGTTTCCTAAGGGTGTATACATTTCGCCTTTATTTTCTTAGTCTCTTAAGTCTCCATATTGAAAATTTGAAAGAATAGCTTTACAAACTTAACAAAGGTCATATCAACCGGTTCTGTACTGACTCACAGTCGATATTAATCGCGATCACTTTCATCCCATTCCTAATAACAAGTTTTCAGATTTATATTTATCCAGGCCACCTCATAACACACTTACCCACAACGTACCTACCCAGCCATCATCAAAGGACTTAGTTAATAATCCACCCCCATTCCCAATAATTCCTTCTACATAACCTTTGCAACTAATAACCAGCTACATACGGCTTCATAATGAAAACTTGCAGCTCACTCGAACGCATACAATGGCTCTGGCAGCGACTGCCACCCTGGTACAAAATACTAACACTGCTTGCACGTTTGCACGTTGCCTTGTCGCTAAATTAATGAGTTAATGTGCACGGTGTAGGCTTCAGAGCTGAAGGTAATATTTAGCATACAATATGTGAGTTGAGACTCTCAGAGGAATACAGGTTTAAGAGATTTGATTTAAGTTTGAAGGAACTTAAACATGCGGTTATAGTGTCCAGCCGCTAAATTCTGTAAATATCTCATCGTGATTACGTGGATTGACAGCTCAATTCATGTCACTTCAAATAAGTTTAAATAATCCTAATAAATAATTTTAATAATCTTTGCCAATCGTATTAGCTGTGAGCTTTAACGATTGTCCGCAATCTAAAATGTTTGAATGTCACTTTTTATAGAGTCCAATATAGGTAAACACTTTCTGGTAGAAGCGATGCAATTGCCTGTTGAAAATTAATTCATCCAAACACAACAGCTAACACGTTTGACCATGATTATTTCAACAATTTTTGCTCCAAAAACTAGGCCAAAGGCTCGTTTTAAAGCTATAATTAAACAAGAATTTCATCAATAAAAGCACCAACAAAAAATCCTCTTAAAATTAACAAATATAATCCGGTACCTACGGTTTACAAACTCAATAACTTTGCAATATTGCATCACAGTGCGAAATTCCGGTGCAAAATGTTCAAGCTTCACTTTTGTGATTAATTTTAAAACACTATCGATCACGGAACGACGACACACGCGCGACTTGTCGCATCTGCCGCGTGATTAACGACTTGTCGATAGATAGTCGTGTCTGACATGTGTCCACTAATTTGTGTTTAATAAATGAATTAGCGCCATCTGTTGGGCGGTACTACAAAGTGCTGAGCGTATTTTTGTGCCCAACATAATTGTTTAAAAATGGCTCCTTATAAAATAAATTCTTTGCAAAGCCTCATCCTACTACATTTCAAATTCAAATGACAAAATGAAATAATTTGCATTATTGTGTTATAACGGGATGGCTTACAAAATTGTATTTCAACTTCAACATCTTGTACCGTATTTTATGCAAATAAATAACTGAGAAAAATATGTTAACCTCACATAAACAAGATAAAAGAAAATAGCAGAGTTTCGAAAATTGTCCAAAGCATTTGAAATTACCAATAAATCTTTATAACCTAAAAAACAATAATCAATAACTGTCAAAGTTTACTTCTCTTGACCAATAGATAGCGTTGTTTTAAGTTTTAGTTGCTATGGTGGTTTTCAGACAAAGCATGCTATGTCACCATTTATAACGGTTAACGGTAAAGTTAATCGAAAACCATAGAAGAAATTATGTCAACTGTTAATAGTAGCTATCTGTCCCATCTTCACGGCCTCGTTGTCATGTATATATGGGAATTCCGGATCCGTTATAGCCTGCTAAGTTGGTGTCAAAGTAGACTTTTTATCGTAACTGCGTTTTGCGTTGACCAGAATGAGTGTGTAGCATTGTTCTGAAATAGGTTAGGTTGATAAATTTTCTTAGCTCCGGTAAGCAAAGAACCTGAGAGTTATTTTAGGCATAGCAGAAAATAATAAAAATGCCCACTTAAGTTCTTGGGCTCAAATTCATAGAAGAACTTGTTCAAATAATATTTTGCATGTCCCTTACCTACACATACACCTGAAGCGTATAACTAAACTTATTTGAATAAATTAATTTGATACTGCTTAAATGTAAACTATGAATCTTCTGTAAACTAGGTAGGTATCTGTACCCAATTGGCGATCATTGTATAATAATGTTTTATTCTTAGTTATTAACGTCCATCCAAAGGTTGTCTGGTAGATATCGCTGTCAGCGATAAGACCGCCTTTGTACCCGTAGAAATAAGTATAATTGTAAAAGAGATGTGTAACTTTAGTTTTTGGTGTACAATAAAGTATATTCTATAAAGTATATTCTAATAATATGTTGTTATTCAATTTTACTTCAATAATTATTTTAATTTTCATGCACCTGCCATGTTATATCTCCACCACCCTTGGTTTACTGATAGAGAATCCCTCAGGCATATTTATGTCCACCAAGGTACTTTGTATGTTGCATGAAGTTTTAAATAAATGAATAAATACATAGTATAGGCACTCTATCTTTAATTTTACTTATGGTATGTTTATGTGCCTATACACCTAAAATCCCTAACCTGTACAAAGATACTCATGTATAGGAGTTGTAAAACGTGTACAACGCACCTGTGGCCTGACCGACCACAAATGGCCTCTGCCGACTCCTAACGACGCGGTCGTGAATATACAACTATGTATCACAAGTACCAGGAGCACAGAGATTCGTTGGAGATGATAGTATCTTAGCTAAAATATTTAGGAGTAAGGTTATGTCACAGATAATATAATACTACAGTAGTTATGTCCCTTAGCACAAAATGATTTAGTGAAATAACTTCACGCTATCAACCCTCAAAGAGATACCCCTTGGCAAAA
Source organism: Orthosia cruda (assembly GCA_964057195.1). Taxonomy (NCBI): domain Eukaryota; kingdom Metazoa; phylum Arthropoda; class Insecta; order Lepidoptera; family Noctuidae; genus Orthosia; species Orthosia cruda. Next base: position 333,451 of record OZ059856.1, on the reverse strand, counting down.
CTAGTGTCAGACTTTCCAGCTTCTGACTACCATTGATGGATGTATGGATGATCCAATGGACGGTCCCCCATCCACGGACCGACCGCGAAGATCAACGCGTGCGGCTACTTCTATTTAGCAACGAGTTCTCCTATTCCACGAAAACTAAGACTCTAAAAAAATTAGGTTATGAAAACTATTTAATAAGAAACTGCTTTCATATTTTTTCATAAAAATAAAGTTCATATCGCAACGGAAATGAGATCTCAGAGTTAATTAATTGCTCAGATATTTAACAGAAATTTGGGTTACTCGGCAGAGCGACGATATATCTCAAAATCGTGACATCGCGATCAAAATGGCGGTTAGTCTTAGACAAAATATCTAGGCTTATGAATTACGCAGTTGATTACAAGATAGGTTAGTTTCAAACATCAAGAAACCACTTCACTACATAATTATAAAACAAAGCCCCCGCCGCGTCTGTCTATCTGTTCGCTTCGCGATAAACTCAAAAACTACTAAACGGATTTTCATGCGGTTTTCACCAATAGACAGAGTAATTCATTATGAAGGTTTAGATGTATTTTTTTTTAGACCCGTTCATTTTTCCGACATGAGCAGTGCCATAGCGTAGCTTTGTACAAGTAAAAGAATTTTCGTTCTTCCAGAGAATATTCCTTTACAAACAAATTTTCGTTCTTCCAGAGAATATTCCTTTACAAACATACAAGAAAAACCATACATTTGTACGTCTGCCGAAGATATTGGCACACCTACCTTTTACCTGGTATAATTCGCTAGTTGTATTTAAATTCCGTGTACCTAATAAGGGTCGAGCTTACTGCTCTCAACCGGGCACAAATCCGGATTCCGGCCCCGCTACCGAGAAATTGAGATGAAAATACCCAGAAACACTTTGAAAATACGCTAAAGGAAAATTTTAGGAAATCTAAACTAGAATGGCCTGAAATGTTCATCGATCTTTCCTTCTCTGCATGAGAAGAGGCCTTTGCAGTGGGATATGAACAAATACCAGCAAATATGTACAGTTCACGTTAAAACCGTAATTTTTAACCCGAACGTGACTAATCGTCGAAACCGAAACGAGAATTTCCATTTATTTGCTCCTGAAAACTAATCGACTACCAGTGTTTACAAGTTAGAAGTACCAGGCGCCCATAAACCGATTGGTTTCTCAATCAAAATGTCGGTGCAGCGTAAATTGGGTACAAAATATTAGATTTAATATAAGCGTGGGTTGCGCGGCGAATTCGGCAATTAACTAACTGAACTACATGATATTTTATTAGTAGATTCGAAGTAGGGTTGTCAAAACTGTTTGAACTATGCCAATATTGTTGTAAAATGTTTTTTTTCTAATATACGGAGTTAGAAATATTTAGGTGTTAGACAATTTATAGATACTTTAGAACAGTCAAACAGTATGATGGTTTAGTAGGAAATAAGATTCAGACTAAACTTTAGCAAATAGCACTAAAAGACACATGCCAATTTGTTTTGACAGCTGTCATATTCTCCCATCTTCTTCATATAGTAAGTGTTAGAAAAATACACCAATACCATCACAATCTGCTCTTATTTAAACATACCTAGCACTTATGTGTTCCTGGTAAAGAGAGTGCTCTCAACACAACCTTTGCCAGAGACAAGACGCAGTAGTGCGTAACAACGTCTAAGCTTTGTTTTTTTTAAGCACTCTCTGGAATCTTAAGAGACAAGGTGTGTTTATAGACTTCCGGACTGTAGAACGTAGGTATGCTTTGCTATCAAATTTAAGAGAGATTTGTAGGATCTTTCTAAACTATTGTAAAGAGGTAATATTGTATGGAGGAGGAGATAATCTGTGACAGTACTGATCTGCTACATTATTAATAGACTTTTTTATTTCATCAGAGACTGCCCATTGAATTACCTCGAAACCTCCTAATTGTAATGGTGCACAATCAAGAGGGATCTATCTCCATAAATGCAGAGTTCTTGATAAGCAGTCCGCGGTAGCGAAGCAATGATAAAATGCTCTAGAATGTTTATTTGATAAATGTAACTGTAAACGAATTCAGTGTAGCGGACATTTTACTGCGGAGTTTTAATTTACGGTGTCACAAATATATATTTTCATCACAAAATTGTGTTTTTCATAATAATTTCATTCCAGTAATGATACCGGTTTTCGCTACTAGTGGGAACAAATTAAACTTTCTCCCAAAGGGGAAGTATAGTTATAAAACACAACACACCCCGTCCACGTTGCATTTAGAATCATTAGAAAACAGGATTTGAAATGAAAACGTAATATTATACAACGTCTGATGCATGCCCAGAAGAGAACTGTACCCACTATGTCGAAGTTGGCTCACTAAGCCGTAGACCGATTCAAGGTCTCCGAACGATAGACAGTATATAGTCCCCTCCTACTAAATCATTTTCAGTGTATTCCTACCTCTGGAGCTTATTATGCAAATTATTTCCAGCTAAAACCTTATGAATTGATGAAGCCTGGGTGCTTTTGTTGAGATCGAGACTGGCTTATGTAATTTTTGACGTTCAAAACATGCTGATGGTCACCCAATATAATGAATTATTGTTTCTTTTAAAAGTTTAAATCAATTGTCTTTAAAACCTACTGAAACAAGTACAACTTAAAAATTTCCAATTTTTTTAAACTTCACAATTTATCTAGTAGTAGACACGCTTCGATCAACAATCTATCGAACACGGAATTATGACACGATATCTTGCTGACCCTGGAGGACCAGGGTTACCAACATAGCCCGAAGAAATTCCAAACCACATTGCTCGCAGAACGTATGACCGATGGGGCAGAAAAGTTCTGGAGTGGCGAGCGCGAACCGGAAGACGTTGCGTTGGAAATAGCCTCCAGTTGCGGGGATCCGCTGGTTGCGAGACGCACGAGACCGGTCAGTGTGGCGATGCTTGGGGGAGGCCTATGTCCAGCAGTGGAAGTCTTTCGGCTGATATGATGATGATGATGATCTTGCAAAAATAACCCGATTCAACCAGTAAAACACCCATAACATTTGAACGGCTGAACCGATTTTCTATAACATAGTCAAAAACACTCCCGATAATGTCAAAACTAAATCAAACGGTCATTTAGGAGTTTAGGAGCTATGATGTCGAGATGATACACATATATACAAACACACAGGCACACACATCAAACTTATAACACCCCTCTTTTTCCGTCGAGGGTTAAAAATATATTTCTCTTGCTACCCAGCCCTAGGTACATTATAACATATTGACATAACTCCGCTGTGACGGGCGCCGTACCGATATACCACACAGATAATTTGCTCCTACGATCACATTACTGAGATCAAATGTTTTAGACTACTGCTATGCTAGTACTTGGACTACAGATAGAGGAAATGTGAGCTTCTTAACGCGAATTCAGCAGCGTATACGTCGTATAGAAAAGACCGGATTAATTTGGTCACCGTCGCATATGGACATCAACTAGTAAAACGTTTCTACTCCTAGAGACAAAGCTTAATTGTGTCATATCAATCCATCTACCGCCTTTTCCCCTATTCCCTTTATTGGGCTCGACTTCCAGCCTAACCGGATACCAGTATCATGGCGAGATTACCTATCTCACTTCCATATTTTCTGACTTCTTGTTAGCCTTAGAAAGATCTACAAATTACAGTAATGCAACATATATAATGCCTCATTCATGTTACCTTTAAACTATCGTCTGGTACCAGGGTGTCATAAGCGTGGCAGCGGCGGTGCCTAGCGTCGCCACTTACGCGGAGTGGCGCTCGAACAAAGCGCCACAATGCGACGCCACTCCAGCCGGAGTGACATCTTGAGTATCAATAGTACAGCTATTGGAAATTGAGATATACTAAGAATATCTATGTTTTAATATAGCTGCAATATATCTAGGAAAGTAGGAAAAGTTTTCTACCGAATGGTGGTTTTGACGACTTTTGGGCAAAAAATCAACGCTGCAAATGCTGAGTTAGTCCAGCGCAATTCTTAAACCCTATTAGTTTTTTTTACTATTCTTCTCTGTTACCTTGTGTTTGTTGCTGTTGTGTTTTTGTCGGATAAATGTCTTCTATTTTTTTTTCTTCGGCCATACCTTCAGCTTCCGCTAAAAAGGGCCGAAGTTCAGGCTGAAACCGAAGAGTTCTAGCAACCGCTGAAACCAAACGAATGAGCGCAAGATGGAAGAGGAATATTTTTTTTTTAAATTCCTGATTTTTTACAAGCTTTTACTTAACTTGCAATGTATATATGTGTATTCGGGTCAAATCTTACAATTGAATTTTAAAGCAATTATCCTCCACCGACTAAGATGAAATTTTGCATACACGTTTAGTTTGGATGACAATGCATAGTTAGCTAAGTGACGTCATTCTAAATCCAATAGGGCGGACGGCCCAAGATGGCGGACTAGTTATTTTTTGTGCACTACCATGATATGGGTATCAAATGAAAGGGTTTTCTGAGAAAATCACGAAAAAAGCTTCTTTTAAAAAAGATTTTTTAGTGAATATTTTTTTAAATTGAAATTTCAACCAGAAATTGATTATCTCTACGTAGTCTAAAAAAAAGTCCCCCGCCGCCGCGTTTGTACGCGATAAACTCAAAAACTACTGAACGGATCATAAGGTCATATTCAAATTCATTATAGTCATCCTCACAAACTTACACACGTACAGTATAAGATGGGTTTGTAAATACGTAAGTATGCAGTAATATTAGTATTTAGGTCATGTTAAATGGCGCATCCGCAGTCATTTGGCTAGTCAGTGTTAATCTCAGTAAACTGATCAAAAACTGTGATAGAAATATCTGTCAGATTCGCTACGTTTTATCGTGTTCATTCGTCTGCCAAGTGAACGGGTCATTACCGTCAGTGAACTTCCATGAATCCAGATTTGTATGTCCGATTTATATATCTTACCAATCTTCCTGCCTTTTACTACACTTAGATGGGTTATGTATGTTGTGGTCGGCTTCCAGTCTTACCTGATGCACCTATGTGATCTCCACAACCCAGTAATTGGGTAACACGAAACCTCTTGGCAAGATTGGTGTCAAATTTTATGGCGTTTGAATACCCAAGCTTTTTTCGTATTTTTCTCAGATATATAATGGTAGTGCAAAAAAAAAACTAGTCCGCAATCTTGGACCGTCCTCCATATTGGATTTAGAATGACGTCACTTAGCTAACCATGCATTGTCACCCAAACTTAACATGTTGCAAAATTTCATCTTAATCGGTGCAGGATAACCGCTTTTAAATGCATTCGCAAAATTTGACCCGAACACACTTACATACATACATTGCAAGTTAAATAAAAGCTTGTAAAAAACACTACAAATGACATACGCAGTTGAGATACGCAGATACAATGAGATACGCAGTTGTCTCGGTATGTACCTTATAGATATAAACAAGGAACCCAGATTTGATTATATTCTATAGTTTCGCCATGTCCGTCTGTCCGTCCGTCCGCAAATTAGCTCAGATAATCTTAATACTAGAAAGCTATAATTTGACTTGGATATATATATATTAATCACGTCGACAAAGTGGTAAAAAAATCAAAGAAGAAAATATTTTTGTCTACGTCCTGTGCACGTAAAGTGCGGATGTTATTTTTTCACGTCTATACCATGGTGGGGGTATCGTTAGATAGGTAGTTCATTCAAAATATTACGGGTCTGTAAAAACTATTTTTCGATTCAGGGATCCGTTTGCGTAAAATTAAGCTTGCTTGCTTGCTTTTGCTTTGCTTGTTGCTACTTTTAGTTAGAGTCAAGTGTCCCCCCTCCCCTTCTGCCAGCTAAACGGTTGCTTTTGGATAAGTGAAAAACTCTTTACAAGTTTACGAATAATATTCGACCAACTTATAAAAAGTACCCGGAAAAGTAAAAAAAATCTTTTCGTTTGAGCAATGTTCGGTGCTTTCATTATTTATGAACTTCAGTGTTTTTACCTTATTATGTTGGTGAATGTAGCTTATACGGATCCCTCTTTGCGCAACTCACACTTGGCCGGTTTTTATATCTTACGAACAATAAATATTGTTAAGTTACGAAAGAAAAACTTAAAACGAAGCGTAGCTTTCTGCTTCTGGAATTATTCTTTTAAATAGGTCAAACTACTCGTAGTTTAAATCTTTTGAATTGGAAAATGAAATCTTATTTAAGTTTTGATTTTCTTACAAAACTTCACATAACGCCTGTGTTCTTAAAAGGGATATACAGCGGTGTAAATGCACTCTTCAGCAGTTGTGTTTAACATCTACTAATTCTAAGTCCTTTAAGGTATACTTCCCCCACTCCTCACTCGACTCAGTGTCCATAACAATGGAAAATATCCCCATAAATCATCGTAATACATAAAATTAATTGAGGGAGACGATTGACTCCACGTCAAGTGGAGATATTATTTTAAAATAAAACAAAACTTTTTTAAACATTATTTTTAGCTCACCATGCATAAAATCAAACGTGTATGCATTTGATCTTAATCGGTTGAAGATAACTGCTTTAAAACAAGGCAAGTTAATAAAAAGTTTGTAAAAATTACTAAGAATATAGGGTTCCTATATAATAGAGCCTATGTAATTTAGAGCAGTGGGGGCCCAGTGGTAACGGCCACAACTTACGTGTCGTAGTTCGTGAGCTCAAACCCAGGCAGTCGCTTTACTTTGTGTAAAGTATTTCATCACCACGGCTCTCAAAACGGTGAAAGAAAACATCGTGAGGAAACCGGCATGTCCTAGAACCAAAAATTCGAAGACATGTGACATCCACCAAGGTCCATTACTTCTCTCACAAAGAGGATGCCTGTGTCCCAGCAGAGGGAACATTATAAGCCTGATGATGGTGTAATAGTGGACGAGTCTATTGCCATTAACCTGGCACTAATCCAGAGAAATTTCTAAAGATTTTCTTGTACCCATTTCTACCATTTTCTATTCTAAAATATTGCCTCCATCAGACCTACTTTCAAACAAAGCGGCTTGAAAGCTCTTCTGTACTACTATACGTCTGAGTATCAATACAGTTGTAGAGCGCCGCCGTTGAGTATCAATAGAGATGTAGAAGGCATTGATCGTGGCTTTTCTTCCAATGTGCCTGTAGGCCTTTATACGAAATACAATAGGTACTGGTGTTGCGAGTGGGTATTTTCTGGAATTCATGTACTAGTAGGAACAGTGGTTCCGCTTGCAGCTAAGATAATTATCTAGAAGTATTAAAAAGTAGTTAGAAATACACAATGTTCTTTTCTAGGTATGTACTTAATAAAGGACCGGATATTTTTTTTATTGATTTTTAGATACCCTGGACTGAATCAGATGAAACTCTTATAGCTTTTGTCCAGCGGTGGGTAACGAATGTGATATCTCATAACTGGAATTTTAATAACGAGTCGTAATATTAACTGGTACAGATAGCGTTCTGCTGTGCTATTCTGTAGACATCTCACCGAGATGACTTACGTGAAATGTGCCAAAAGTGTCTGCCTTCCTCCTTCGGACATAAGGCGTTATTGTAATTTGTCGTTTCGTACCCAAAGGGTTAAAACGGGACCCTATTACTAAGACTCCACCGTCCGTCTGTCTGTCTGTATGCAGGCTGTATCTCATGAACCGTGATAGCTAGACAGTTGACATTTTCACAGATGATGTATTTCTGTTGCCGCTATAACAACAAATAAGTGGAGTTGTATGGCAGCATACAACAAACGTGATTTTTTTGCCGTATTTTGCGATAATGGTCCGTACCATTATCGCAAAATACGGCAAAAAAACCGTTCGAGTGCGAGTCCGACTCGCACTTGACCGGTTTTATCTGTTGTTTACTCTATGGTTTAAGTCATTTTTGCAAGAGCTTTCAAACATGTCTTAAATTCAAAATTCCATGCACAGACATTAGTAAAGTGTTTGCGAAAGTATCCACATAAATACTTCAGCACTATAAGATAATGTCCGGGATCCGCCCGTGACGCGTGACGGCGCGTCTCGTCCAAATCGCGGCTATTTTGGAGCTAGACGAGCTTTATATCCCTCTACATCCGTCCGTCTTCGCGCTTGATGGATTACTAGGGCTGGGATGTGCGGATCTTTATTGCGGATATTATTTTGTGTTGTAAAATTGTATTATTGTTTTGATATTAATTACTTTTATTTATCTTTGAGAATAATTGGATATTACCTATATTATCTGTTTACGTTTAATAAATTTAATCCAATTCTGCAAGTGGGTTTGCTAGTAAAGCGGTATGTGTATGGTGCAAAACTAAACTTACGTTATATATTGTGTACAAGCCGAAAAAACAGAACAAGAGAAAAATACATTTGTTTCAAACTGCAACCAATCTTTTACTGAACTCATTTAAATTCGACAGTACTCTGTAAGTAAGCGTTCAAATTAATAAATTCTCTCTACACGGATAACCTCAAAACTTCTTTCACTTACAAAATGATTGACGTTCGATTACGAATGACGATACAAATTTAAGTACTCGCTACATTTCGCTAATATATCATTGGTTCCGAAAATAAATATTACATGTCGGATCACAATCTGATCGCACCGAGATTGCTGAGTGCCAGATAGAAGTGATAGCAGGGAGTGCAACTATTTTGACATTATCGCTATGATTTATTTTATGTAAGAAACTAAATGATTATTTAATGTAGTGCTTGGCATCCTAGAAAAAACTACTTATGTCATTTACTTGGATAAAAACTATTCTATGTATTAAAGACTTGTACTACTGCCTGATTTTTTATCACCATTCAAATATTAACAGGCATACGATTTATTTTCGGGAGAGTGTTGCCTTTCATGCAAAAATCTCATTTGTTATAGAAACTAAAATATTCTAAACAGCAGATATTTTGTGTTCTTTATCTGTATTACAAAATCTGATCAGTTGTTTGAAGTGTTTTTGAATTGCGGACCTTTTATGATTACAGCATTAGTTTAAATTAATAGAGAATCAAATATGGATCAAACCACTATTCATTTCAAATTATAAAATAAAAACATACGCAAAAAGTTTTTATGATTCTATAAAAAAAACGACCTTGTGTAATTGTATCCGCAATCATGATCGCGATGTGGTTATTATTTATTGACAGCTGGAAACCGCTGAAGATTCATTTCATATAGTTTATTTACAAGACATATTAATATTACAAAATCCTTTTACAAGCTGTTAAAGGTTATAAACTGTAATTATGAAAAATTGTCACAAAAATATGTAAAATTTCTATACCTGGTTACCTAACAGAGCATAAGATATTAAGTTTCCCTTTGTAGTTTGCGAAAGCAATCAAAGTTAAAGTAAAAGACATTGATATATGTATTTTAAAACACAATGAATAAATAGTAAATTGTGGCTTACAATTAATATAATATTCAGTTCCTCACACGCGACACGAGACAATATCAACCTTAAAGATCCAAAACTCACGCGATCACGTGTTCCGAATAAATGCGGAAGTAATCATTTTACTCGTATATTATTCGCCAACTATCGCAGTCACAACACTATTATAAAACAACGTCAATTTTATAGATCATTGATCTTTGCCGGCTATTATTAAACTCTGGCGCACGTGTTCACTATCCCTCTCGCACGATACACTAACCTTTATGCTGGACAGAGATGGTTATAGATCTGTCCATCCATCTTTGAAGTTTGTTATCTCTATCGCTCTTATGAAGGCAGCGTGTGTGAGACAAAGATAGATATACAAATCGATCAGTAGTAGTGAATTTCAAATTGAGTGTAGTTACGTATAGTTGGCTAAGATTATGAAATATAATAGAAGTGATTTGTGATTTGGCGTGTGTTTATCATCGGATCAAGACAGATCGAAAATAGAATCTAATGGGATCGCCACAGAACATATACCTTTTAATGAGTAGCAAGTTAACTGCATTAAGGTTATGCATTCCTGGTACCGTTATGTGATGGGATGTAAGAATTTCCGGGCGATTATTAATTTAAAGTGTTTTCTCGGTAATTAATGTGTATTTTCTTGGTAGCAGTTTATTGGATGAGCGCCAGGGTCTCTTTGAACTATCGTGTGAAATGACGTATTTAATTTAAGAGTAATTCCTACGTTTATGCAATGTTTTTGGTTTTAATTATAAACTTAGATCATTTAGTTTATATGCGAATATTTCCCTTGCAACGTCTGTGATTCCTGATAACTACAAACAAGGGATATTTATGTCAACAGTGAATTGGTTACTTCTAGGCAAGCGATTCGACGGTTGACCTCTCTCTCGAAGTTGGGTCTACCCAACTGGATCGTTTGTCCCAGGTAGACATAGTCGCCCACAATTTCGAGTGTAGATTCTCCGACCTTGATAGAAGTGGGTGTAACATGGGCATTCAACATCACCTTGGTTTTGTCCATGTTCATTTTAAGACCCACTCTTTCAAATGAATACTGTCAAACTATTTTCTGTAAAATATTACTAAGTTTTTTAAATATTTTTTTATAATATTATATTATCAAGTATCAACGGATTTACTGCTAAGCTCTACAAACTACGTTTTTAAGAAGCTTCTTCAGCTAAAGATGTGGGAATTTCAGCTTTTCCTAATACCTAATCGACGTCATGACATGATTTAGCGTTATTATAGACTTGTCCAATTTATTGCTGTACTTCTACTTCAACACCCACGGTAAAAGAGATGAAGACCAAAATAACCATAGCTAAACATAGCCCTAGCAAAAATTATAAAAACACTGTCGCATCTACGTTTACCTTACTCTATGACACACACACGCACAAACGACAACACACATCGACAAAATGATGGATGTATCACTACGTCTTAGAAAAATACTTTTTTTCTTAATTTCACGGCCACCACAAGATCTACGACTTTACATCACTATGCGTTGGCGACAGAAATCGTTTTGACATTTCTGTGACATACATTACGTGTCTCTTGCTGATGAGTTCACGAATTTTTTAAACTAAAGAAGCAGTGGATGATGTTGTTTTGTCAGAGTTAAAGAAATTGTTATACCAAATGTGTTCGGGGATTTCAAAGCGGGATTTTCTAAAATGTCATTTAACTGTCTATTCGTCTTGTAGTGGGAGTTTGTGAGTGAGATACTACAGCAGGTGTGGATTTAAACGTCGGCTAATAGCTGCATGCAGAACACAGGGATTCTGTGTTTGTAGACGTGTCATCATTATTTTGTTAGTCTCGTAAATGTCCATTGTTATTGTTAAGCCTTTTTATTTGAACATTGTAAGTACACTTATTGCCACTTCGTCTTCTCGAGTCGGCCACAATAAAAACAAACAGTATTGTTTTTAACTTCTTATACCTACACTGTTGTATTGGGACAGGTGGATGGAAAAAGACCACGCGGACGTTCACCTACTCGCTGGTCTGACCAGATAAGGGCCATTACGGGACTCACTGTGACCACTGCTGTGAGAAGATCCGAAGACAGTGTGGCTTGGAAGCAGCTCGTCGTTGACTCCGTCAAAGCACGACCTTCAGAAATGAAGACAACGAATAAGAAGAGAAGAGACCTACACTGAAAGATATTAAAATTGGACTTGGATAGGAATTGATCTTTAGTACGGCGAAATTACCGCTCTCATTGAGCATTTCGCCGTACTAAAGTCCAATTCTCGTGCCTACTTAGAAAACGCTCGTCAACATTCAATGTCGAAAACTTGCCAAAATAGATGTGTGTTGTATACCCATAATAGGCAGACATATCAGTATCCATTTTAATTATTGTTTCTCTTAAACTGCTATATATACGAGTATTATGCTGTTAGTGTACTTATAAACAAATCAAGGTGTTTGTGACAGATTGCGATTAGAATGCAATACCCAAATTCAGATTAAAAAAACTAGCAAGTCTTTTCTTATAAACAGTATACGCTTTTATAACAAGTTGCCAAAGTCAGTTATAGAACTGACCGATGGAAAGTTCAAAAATCACATCAAACGTGTCCTTATTAAAAAAGCATATTATTAAATCAAGGACTACGTTGAAGATAAAAATTTCGGCTTTAGCTCCTTCTGCGCATGCGGCTTCCCTGGTAACTCATAAACGGCACAAATATGTGGATGTCTCTATCTATTCTCAATCACATTTTTTTTTGTTTTTCTTCTTTTAATTGGACTTTTACAATAGTTCGCAATCATCTTTATAGCCCTTTGAAAATAATAGTTACAGCACTGATAACAACATTTGTGCCACATGTTAAATTTAGTCTTGTTAGTTATATATATATTTTATTTTTTTTAACTGTGTGAACATTGTAGGCCTTCTAGATGTTAGTTAACATTTGTTATATATAATATAAACTTTTTTTTTTTTAGTTCCTTACGACTTATTGTCGGGCCTACGTTGTCCCTCCATAGTACTAATGCTGTAACATGGAAATATTGTAAAACCAAACCATTTTTAAAAGAGTAACCATGAAGTTTCTAGCCGCTTCTTCTCCATAGGAAACGACCAACCCGAACCGTGCACCTTTTGTCGACGTTTTATAAGTGCCCATGTAGGCCTACGTAAAATAAAATTAAATTGATTTTGAAAAGTTTCGTAAAATACGGGCAAATGCTTAGAAAGACATTATTTTGGTGAAATTGGCTGTTGCGAATAACTCTTAGAATAACATTAAATGTATTATTGTGCTCATTGTATGAAGGCATGAAAGAAAAAAAAAATATAACGACAAAAAAGTCGTGACATGAATAGTAGTTATCCACCTCTGATAAAAACAAAACACGGTAGGGATTACCCATAATGCGTTGCTGATCCGCAAAATGTCGGATCCGATAAAATTGCATCAGATTTTTCGAACTCAACTGTTAATGTCAGTTTTTGTATTGTGAAGCAGTGAACAATAAAATTACTGGGACTGTCCATCCCTGTCTAGATTCATTGTAATTGTGTTAACTAACGAGATTTTCTAATAGCTATTTCTCAGAGATCTGTCCCACAGATATAAATTTAACTAGATGAAGCGATTGTATGAACTTCGCGTGTCAAAAAACGGGCCAAGTAAGTGCGAGTCGGACTCGCGCACGAAGGGTTCCGTACCATTGTATGGTAGCGCCAATTAAATATTTATTTAGTTTAGTTTTTTTTTGTATTTGTTGTAATAGCGGCAACAGAAATATCTCATCTATGACAATTTCAACTGTCTAACTATCACGGTTCATGAGTTACAGCCTGGTGACAGACAGACAGACGAACAGTGAAGTCTTATTAATGGGGTCCCGTTTTTACCCTTTGAGTACGGATCCTTAAAAAAGGAGTAAAATTACGATCAATGATCGTACTTTGTGCTTGGTTTTCATACAGATGGAGGGACTTGCGTTATCTTGTAAGATTTATGTCTGTGCCTGCTCCCCTAAAAAGATTACATAAAAACATAACTTTGGATCTATATTCTCTGAAAGGATAAGCAGAAGTTCAGCTCTAGTACAAACATAATCATCCAGTCATGTTTAAGTTCCATTATAATAAGGATGTAATAATCGCCAGCGCTAATTTTGAACCTGACTTCTTGGTTTCGATTTCCAGGTAGTCAAAAGCGTACTGAGAATTTCCATCTGTAATTCCTCATACCGAGTGCTCGCTTAATGCTTGCTTTGCTTGTGTTTTGTGCTCGGTTAATGCCAATAGGGTAGTTGACAAAAAACATCTATTTAGTCCGTCAGTTGTGGTATTCTGGTGTACAGATCCACATATTTTAGTCTATTTACATTTTATAATATACACCATTTTATCTTTTTGAAATTGTAATAACTCGTGTGACTCACTTTTTTGTATTCTTTGATACTGTTAGCACTTGAAAAGCATACTTTAAGTTATCGCCGATTGTTTTAACATCCACATTGTATTATACTGCTAATTTGTAAAATTTTAGAATATTATATACTCTGACATTTTTATCTGATCTGACATCTGTCTGTCCAATTTATTTTCTTAAGCCATAGACATACCATGAACACCTTTTCACATTTTTGTTGTACATTATAATTTTCATAATAAGGGCAGCGGCAGACTGCCCTCTCTGTAAACCGTTTTTTAATTCGTTCTGGTCATGATTTCTTAATAATTGCGTTACACAGTTTAACTGACCAACCTAAAAATATTAGAAATATTTTTCTTTTGCCACGTAAACAAAAGATTACGACGATACAGTGCGTTGAAATATCGTGTGACGTCACAAGCCCCCAACAACTTTGATGCGCTTTTTCTTTATCAATTATTATTTTTTCGAATAAGCAAAAAATATAGGTCCAATATTATTCGATAATCTCACTGACGGACTCATAGAAATATCATTTTTCGACCCAGGAAGCATCCCTATTAATAGGATCGCCTGCCATTACTTAGAAACGAAATTAATTGCTGTTAGGTTTTTAAATACTAATCGATCGTAAAAAATTTTAGGCGATTATTTGTACATTTTATTTCTTACACTGGCAATACTACTTTTAAAATGAACGTTCAGACTGGGCACGCGGGAGCGGGCTCGGTCTCTTTTGCGCGAGGACATCACCGAATACGGACGGTTGACTTGTGCTTAAAGAGAATTGACTACTACCTACCCTTCGGGCAATTTATGTAAGTTTATTCTTATTCTTTATTGTACACAAAACATACAAATACAATAGGACAGTTTATGTACAAAGGCGAGCTTAACCCATAGTTGGGTTCTCTAACAGCAAACCTCAGTTGCGTAGAGAAATTGATTATTATAACCATTAGAGAATTCATGTGAGTTTTATTGACCTAATATGATGAATGTACGCTTCTGCTTTATCTTTCGGGGAAAACAAGGGTGATGTTATGTAGTGACTATATTGAAAGAAAGAAAAAAAAATTATATTGACGTCATTTTGGCGCCGGTTTCAGAACACATGTAACGGACACAAATGTAATTTATGTCACATTGTTGTCTACACTTTGATGTCGTCTCACTGAGTCGAGTCTAAGACAGATAGACTATGCTACAGTAGGTTTTGCTTGCGGCTTCGCCTCCAGACCGTAGTCAACCCGTATTCAGAACTAAATACTAATCCGTTCAGCCTATGAGGCGTGATTGATCAGCAAATATACAGACTTTTACATTTTTATTATTGCTAGCTTATGCCAATGGCTTAGCCCGCGTGAAACTCAGGAAATATCCAAAGGGTTAACTTACGCCCGCAGTAAAAATCATCCTTTTTGCAAGGTTCGATCTATCTCTACTCCGACCAAAATTTATCACAATGGTTTCAGCGTTTCATGTATGAAAACGACAGTCAGAGTTGCTTGCGCATTTTAGGGTCCGTACCAGAAAGGTCCAAACGGATCCCTATTTGCTGTCACCCACGTGTCCGTCTGTCTTTCTGTCATCTGTCACACATCCAATATTTTTTAATTTCCCGTTGACCTATGAACTTATAATGGTTACTATCTATACCAATATTATAAAGAGGAAAGATTTTTGATGTGAAACATCTATAGGCGCACGTGAGACCGATTTCTGGCGTGGCGACGCGTCGCCACGCGCAATCGACTGTGCGTTTCTCTCTCACTCGATCCGGCGTTAAGCCATCTCTTTCGCTCCACTGAGCTCGGATACCTATAATGTATACTCTGTTTATTACAGTACTCATAACCTGTGTTTTTCTGGTAAATAAATCATTTTTCTGTTCTGATAATAAAATGTCTGACCGTGATAATTTAGAGAGTGGAAGTGATCAGCCTCCTGCAAAGAAAGCAAAATCACACTATGACACATTATCAAGTCATCAGTAAGTTAATTATATTTTTATAATTAAAGTATGCATTTATCTGTGCATTTAGCACGCGTATATTTGGTGTGTATTGAGCGCCAGTAAATGTAAAATCTACTCTCATTTTTAGTTCCTACCACAATCTGTTCTTTTCTGCATACTACTTTTACGAAATAACGTCGATGTTTCACATCTACCAGGCGTCCCGTGACGGCTCCATTTTTTTTTTTTTTTGTTTGATTGTTTGTTTGTTGTCCAAATAGGCTCCAAAACTACTGGACCGATTTCAAAAATTCTTTCACCGTTGGGAAGCTACTTTATCCCCGGGTGACTACTTTTTATCTCTGTATTCCCAAGGGAACGGGAACTATGCGGGAAACCGCGTGGCGTCCTCTAGTTACGTATATTTTACTTACAAATACCAATGTATTGATAAACTAGCTGTTCCCACGGCTTCGCTCACATCAACTGTCTACCCTACCCTACTTACCTGCCTACCTACCCTACTTACCTGCCTACCTACCCTACCTGCCTACCAATTTTTTTCTAGAGTTCCGCGGAGAATCTTCACACTGCCATTCAGAAAATGACGACATATCTATCGAATATGGAGTTCAACTGTCCGAGTATCTGAATTGCGTGTGTTTTGATATTTTAACACTTCTTTCTTCTTGAACACTTTAAATTCAACAAATTTTTGATAGAGTGAACCGATTGCGATGAAACAAAAACTAAGTAATACTTCAAGTTACGCAATTTTTAAGTACAAAAGTAATCTACATTGGTTTCGAACATTTTACGTGATGCGTGACAACTAAACAGACAAAAATGCTGGAAATGTGTTCTGTTGGTTATCCTTTAACACCCTGGATATGATCAAAATCAACTTTTCTACAGATTTATTATATGTTTTGACTGGTACGGAACCCCTTAATGTGCGAAGTCAGACACGCATATATCACGATATTAGGATGCATAGTAAGTATTGTTGTGTACAATGTTGATGTCGACTAAGTCGAGTCGGAGATACATTGATTAGTACTACAGCTAGAGACCTTGTTTCAGATGGGTTTAAATATAGATTACATATCGCTGCTGCAGCTGGCAGTTAGGAACTCATTCAGCTTATAATTTTAATCCCACTGGGATATCATAATGTGGGCAGACGTTGGATTGCTTATTACTAATAGTAGGGGACAGCTGATTTTATTTTACTTTTTTATGAGTTGATTTTTGCATAAATTGTACCTAGGTATCGTAGTATCACCTTGTACTATTATGTATTTCTTACCTTCAATTTTTTTAAAGGTATACCTAAGTAAATTTAAAGGTTATTAAAAAACATGTGTTAGTGAAGTTTTCACTTCTATCTCATTCTCTCGCACGTTAAATCCTTATGTAATTGTTTGTATCTTTAAAAATTTCGTTTCACCTTTCATAGATTTTCAAATCACAACGGGGCTAAAAAGTTGTCACTTAAAAAATCACGTTCTAACTTAAGTGTATAGTTACCTACGTATCACGTACCCTAGGTACGTCGTTTTATTTAAATTATGTTTCCAACCACAAGCAAATAATTAATAATTTCACACTTCACTACGTCCGTTATTTACGCACTTTTTATAATCATTCATGTAACCATAATATCTAAGTAATTAAAATTTAATGAGTCTTGAAATTGTAGAAAATATTACATAATTACCGATGGTTTTGAATTCAGCTGTCCAAATGCAGTGAAAGAATATTTTGATTGCTTACCTGAAACAAAAAAGAAAATAATTCATTAGTAATTATTAAAAAGCTAATTGAAAATATTACTATCTTTATCTAACAGGTGGAATAAGAAAGAGACAGGAGATCAACTGTCAAAATGACAGTAATAATCATTTTTAGCAAAGCTAAACTGAAAACATTGCCCTCTCTTACAAATAGGTTAAATAAGAGTGAGACGGATTAACTCCAACATCCAGATTATCATATTTCAAATGGCAATGTGTTCTCAGTAATGCAAAAATGTAACAGTACCCATTGTCTTTTTATTATTAGATGCCTGTTATGTACGGTGGATCGTCTCCCATGTAAAGGAGACAACCCTATATACCCGATAAGCAACCGCTGCAAATAAGAAATTCTTCAATGAAAACCCAAAGTCACAGTCAGACCGAACGAACCTTGAGGCTCTAGAGACAAAGATTCCTTCTATACCAGCGATGACGACTATTGAAATGCCAAAATGTCACGTGACATATCGGTAGAACCTTTTTTTTTTGCTTGGTGAAATGCTCATGCATACTGCGCTACCACGGGGAGATAGCGCAGTTATGTGGGACTCCAACCCACTAAACTCCAAGGTGTCCTCCTGTGCCGCATATGGCGGGAACACGGGCACGCGTTAGCACTCACTGCGAACCCGCCGCGGCTGTCCGTCACCGGACCCTCCTCGGGGGAGTACCCCCCATCACCGGCGCACCAAACACACTATGCCGTGACCACCCCAGGGACCAAATCAGCACATGATTGCCAGACGACTCCATGTATGGCCCTGTGACGGGTCAAGATCAATGGCCCCGTCACCTACCATTTTACGGCCGCAGGGGAAAGCGAGAGCGCTAGCTAACGCTATACCGACACTCCTCCTCCCCTGCGGCCCACCGTGTCCGCCATCAGACGGTGGCGACCCCGTCTAGGCCGCGGAAGGTAGGGAGAGCGGCGCACCGCAATACCGGCACTCCTCTTCCGCCGCGGCCTCCAACCCTCAGCCGCGATATCACCTGGATGGACCTGGGATGCCCCATAAGACATCGCGGCACCGCAACCTACTAGTTGGCCGCTACGTCGTCGGCTTATCGGCAGGCGCACTGAGGAGCGGCCCCTCCTCGGGTTCCTCTTCGCTTCACCGTGGGTACCCAAGCCACGGCTACTGAGCCCCCCCACCTTGACAGTGCGGAACCCACCGGGGGGATATCGGTAGAAATATTACTAATCGCTATCGCGTCACTTTCGCTACATCCTTAACAGTTGAGGTATTTTTTTATTTATTTATTTAACAGTTGAGATTGTTGCTTGAACCTCTCAGCACTCACATTTACGACCACTCTTGACCAATGTTTAAAGTTCACCATCTAATACCACGCACTATTGGTAAATAGTTAATCTTAAGAAACTGAAAGTCAACCGCAATTGTTTTTTTACGATTACGAGTAAAAAGTTTACTATTATTTGTGGTTGCCAACAGCTGACAAAGAATTGATCTCTCTTAAAGAAAGTTTCAAATTGTTGGCGCTAATGTTTGTAAAATGTAAATTAGCTCTTAAAGCTTTTTCAATTTTCTTTGCTTTGCCCGGCTAAGATGCATATTTAAAGATTGTTGAAAAGACAAAAAATGTAAATAATTGATCCCGTGACAATTCAAAAGCAAATTGTCAATCCCATCCAACCTACGATCATCAATGTCTGCTTCTGATGGCTGTTCAATGTATCTCTTTTATTGTTATTAAAAGGATGTTTTCCAACTTTATTGGCTGGTGGTAGATGACACGGCATTGCCCTTTAATACAAATACTTTTTTTTATAGTCTATTGGCTCGCGCGTGACCACTATCTCACCTGGTGGTAAGCGATGACGGGTCGACGGTGAAGCACGCTTGCCTAGAAAAAAACCTATTCTCTCTTGACTTAAAGATCCCTACATTATTAGACCCCTAGATTATTGATACGTCTTTAAGATTGTTCGCATTCTTATCTCTGTTTCAATCTGTCAGTAGTATCTATAATTTCCCAATAGTTCTGTGATATTCAGCTTAAAGCGATCAACACGTGTTGTTATTGCAATCAACCTCACAAACCGATAAGTCACTACATGGCGTGCCGCCACTTACGTACTTTGTGCTACAATCAAGTCATCAATACAGCAAAGTTTGTTCCTAATGACAAGAGACCTAACACTATCTATCAGAACATACACAACTAGTCCGTCTTCCACCTTTTCAACAAGCCGCTCGCACATAAAGCTGCCCCGTAACACCGTACACCGTTGTTACAGCCGATCCAGGTCAAATGGCCACCGAGGCAGAGGAGGCTACTCCCGCGAAATGAAAATAAAATCCGCGCTAAAGGCTACTAGTAAATAAATTGCGAATTCAGCAACTGTAAAATAGGACTGCTAGAGTTGGGCTGCGGATATTTGTGTGCAAAGTTGCAGATATTTTTACAAGCTTTTATTAAACTTGCAATGTAGGTATGTAAGTAAGTGTGTTTGGGTCAAATCTTGAATTTTGAAGCAGTTATCCTCCACCGATCAAGATAAAATTTTGCATACACGTTTAGTTTAGATGACAATGCACCCGTGCATATAGCTAAGTGACGTCATTCTAAATCCAATACGGAGGACGGCGTAAGATGGCGGATTAGTTATTTTTTGTGCACTGCCATGATATGGGTATCAAATGAAAAGGTTTGCTGAGAAGAATACGAAAAAAGGGTGTCAAAAAAAAAATTATACTCATGAAAGATGGAACGAATGGAGGTAGGCCTTTCTCCAGTACTGGGACAGACCATCTAGCTAGAAACCATAAATGTGAGTTTATTTATGCGTTAGTAAAAGCTTTCTAAGATAATGAGCTACGCTGATTGTCATTGGTTACTTTTTATCCCGAAAATAAAGAAACTTATGCCCAACTTCTTCGGAATAGTCTAGGGGAGCGAAGCACGTCTCTAGCTAAATAACGCTAAATAAAAAGGTCTTCTGGTAACTGGATAGGATAGGATAGATGGACCCCCTTTGCTGCACTTAGACCCTCATTTCGTCCGTTATGCGTGCAAGGCTCCTCTCTGTGTGAGGGAATGGGCATAATTCACCAAGCGGGCCCCGTGCATGTTGGTAGATGTCACATGTCTTCGAATTTTTGGTTCTAGGACATGTCGGTTTCTTCAAGATGTTTTCCTTCACCGTTTTGAGAACAGTGGTGATGAAATAATTTACACAAAGAAAGCGACTACCACTTTTAAGTCGCGGCTGTTACCACTGGACCCCCACTGCCCCTCTGGTAACGAGAGCGAAGCCTCCAGAAAAAGCTAGTAATTTTCGCATCTTCTCAGTATGAGAAGGCGCCTTTGGCCTACAATTGGATAGTTACTGGCTGCTATTACTACTTGGGTATTATTTATGCTCAAGGTTCAGATATAATGTCTTTTCAATTATATTTTCACTTTTGTTTCAACGACGGCGAGCTAAAAATGTTCTTATCTCGTGAATAGAATTGTAGTGAGAGTGTAGGTAAAACAGTTTTACGATTATTTTTACGAGTGTTACAACTACTCTATATATAGTAAACTAACAATATTGTGGACTAACTGTTGCCTTCGACTTTGTCCTCGTTACGTTGAATCGGATTTTGTTAAACATTTCATGGGTTTAGGCATTTGTTTTGTGCAGAAGCCTAATTTTTTTTATAGAATAAAAAGTAGCCTAAGAACTCCTTATAACTTCAGATACAGATTGACAGATAAAAATAAAATATGATTTTTAGTATAATTCATATGCATTAAGTAAAAATCTGTTATCTTGACAGTACAAACAATTTTATTCATGTACTAGCTTCTGCCAGCGGCTTCCCCGCGTGAATACCGAAATTTATCCTGAGGGAACATATTCCCGGGATGAAAAGTATCCTATGTGCTATTTCTGACCATAATTGCTAAGTGCTATTTCTCAATATCATTCAAATCCGTCCAGCCGTTTGAGCGTGAAGAAGTAACAAACACATACATGCTCATAAACTTTCGCGTTTATAATATTAGTGTGAAATGTGATAGTGTGATGATTTGTATAGATAGATGTATAGATTGTAGATTTATAGTTATTCCACATGTGTTTCTTTTCTCACATCGACGTTGTTCATATTAATGTTTGTTTGTTTCTATAAATAGGCCTTTCTCAACCTGTTTTACAAGTCAATGTGGTCGGCACTGCAGGCAGTTGATTCTTGATTGACTGCGGTACTATATTCAACAAGAAACATCGAGATTTGGTGGCAGGTCAAGGTCTTTTTAAAGTCCATAATAATATGATGCTTTTATGGTACTTTTGAAGAGTTTTCATTAACATTAGACGAAATGAGTGAATGATGTGGTAAATTAAAACTGTGCTGTGTGTCAGATTTCCAACTCACTGCTAATAATATAGACGCTGTTTTTGTGTTTAGATAGCTTAATTGTGCGTGTTGATGGTTTGAGTCAGTAACTACACTAAATATTAGTAGTAAATAGACAATTAAATGTTAACTGGGTTAAAAAAACGTTCTTAGTTATCTTGTTGCTAGAGTGGAAACCTTATTCCTAGAAAAGGCTTACTTATTACTTTGCTTTGGGCTGTATAATTACTGTGAAAAGCACACTGTCGGTTTACAACGCTCTACTGTGGGTCGAAAAATGACTTAACAGCGCGTCTTATTTAAATGTCCTATGTACGTAGTGTAAGTCAAAACGGGCAATTATCTTAAGCATGCGACATGAAATACTTTAATTTAAAAGCATGACAAAGACGAATCACTCACCTACCCATCGGCCTATAAAAAACCACTTCGAGCCTCCGGCTTATAAAAACAAAGCTCACTAAATTTCAAACCAACAACATGAAAATCAATAGAAGACTTTTATAAAATATCCGCCACATTGTCATCGAGTGCGGATATTTGAACGCGCGGATATCCGCCGGCACGTCCCTACTCATCACGGATGGCGGGATCTCAACGGGCTGCAGGCAAACTCGAAATATTTGCATGTCCTGCCTATACCAGCGTGTGCCGTGCTGAAATGTTACTGTAATACGCAGGTAGGGAATTATTATGAAAGCTATTTTTGTGTAGGTACTATAAAGAGTAAAAGTGACTAAGTAGGTACTGCTATTACGATCACAAGAAACGATCAGATTAAGATTTCCTTGCCGAAGTCGGTCAGTGGATGGGTGACCTGTAGATCTTTGACAGTCTTTAACGGAGTCAGCTGCATTCGATTGTGCTGGAAGCAGACCCCAATATATTTGTAAAGTTCCAGGCAGATTAAGTGAGAGGAAACAGTTTAACTGTCGAAAACTAAGTGAACATATTCCCGGGATAAAAAGTATCCTACGTGCTATTCCAGACTATAATCCGTTTCAGTGCCAAATTTCTTCCAGATCCGTTCAGTAGTTTTTGCGTGAAAGACATATGTGTACACACATTATGTGTGTGTCTTTTGCCTTAGTGTGTGATATATTATATAAAAGTGCCATGGGTGGTCTATCTCTAACATTAAACAACACATTCGTATAATATGTTAGCTACTTTTTGTTAAAACTTGCAATTGTGTTTATTGCTTGCAATTTTCCTAATAGAAATGCTCCAATGATATTGATGTATCTGACTAAATAGTTGCAATTCAGAAACTTAAACCAGCTTATACCTTTTTTTATATAAAATGCATTCAAAATTCATTTCAGTATGTATTCTTTCTTTTCTCTGTTAATTTTTTGTGTGTACATAAATAAATAATTAAATCTATAAACTTATCAATCTGTCTATCTATGTTCCCCAAATGGTTAGAAAATAATAATTTCAAGGAACTTTACTAAAATTTCATCAAGATAGCTCTTCTTTAAATTAAGGTCAACTGACGCAGCTAGAAAAATGTAAAGCCCTCCGCCCACCACTCCGCATCGAGCGCTTATTCCTCATTACGGCTGGCTCACCGGATCTCCGCGGGACTGTCGCGTCCGTCCGGTTCCGGACTCCCAGGCAAAGTCCCGGGAAACGGGATTACGGGGCTGTAGCGATGGAACGTTTAGAAAAATAGTGCTAATGAGGGTTATGTTGTATGTTAATGCTGAGTTAAAATATAATTGTGTGCCCCCTCTGGGATAGACTTTTATATTTAGAAGATTGTAGCTAGCCTGTTCAAACAAGTCATCATCGATTTTTTTTTATTACCTGTTGGCTCTTGTTTGGCCACTATATTACCTGATGGTAAGCGATGATGTGGTCGAATTTTGATTAATTTTAATTAAATATATAAAGTAAGGTCAAAGTTCGCAAATATGAGTATTTTGCGTTTTTTTGCCGAAAATTTAATAATGGAGTAATTTATTGTTTTGTTCTTTAGCATGTACCAGTTGTCAAGGTCAGTCGTGCTCAAATGTTGAATCGCCATCAGAAGAGGTAGTACGTACGTAGTAGTAGGAGATAGTACGAATGTACTACGAGTATATCAGTGAGGAGACATCTGATACATCGCTGTTAGAACAATTTACTTCCACCCAACAGGTAGAAGAAGAACAAGTAGAAGAAGAAGTACAAGAAGACGAACAAAAAAAGAAGAAGAGGAAGCAGAATTATCAAATGGTTATGAATGAGACGGATAATATTACCGAATTTTTTAGAATCACATGGCTTTCATCATTTCCAATAGTATTAGATTTTACATAATTTTGAATAGTATTGAATTAAACAGGATCACAATAGATTGTGGAATAAGACTATCGGGGAAACCACGTTAAAAAAAACGCGCCAAGTACACTACCTCCCAGTTGGCGTAGAAACGTGTGCATATTATGAAGAATACAACTTTTTCAACCATTATATCTCAGAAACGATGCCGTTTAGGAGAAAAATGGTAGAAACAATTTTATAGATAATTGCATAATCTACAATTTTTGTCTGTCCTATATTTATCATAAAACTTACCATTCGGCAAAAAAAACGCACTTTGAATAAAATGTTTTGCAAATGTGGGATCGATGGGGACTTTTTACATTTCATTTATAATGGTGTTCCGAACATTCGTAACAATTTTCAGCTCTATGCTAAATACCCTATTTTTTGGTCTAATTTGATCGGGCTATTAGGTATTTCAATTTTAACAAAGTAAAATGCACGTGAACCGTGCGGACCGCGACGGTAATACTATTTTTAAGAAATGGACCGTAAATTGAAGTATCTCGGTGTGGTCTAGATCAAGGAAACAAAACCGTCGGAAAAGCTATTAAGTATACACATATTCTCTCTTTATGAATGTTCGGACATAGTTAAAGGAATATAATTCACCAAAAACTTCTGTACCTACAACCATAAAACAAATGCGAATGCATCCCTAATCGAAATGAAAATAATTTGTGTTGCACCTTGCAGAATTCACTTCAACAGGAAATAAAAAGAAAGGGAGATAACAAAATAAAATATCGAGCAATTTCCCGGGACTGGCGTTCCCGGAAGTTCCCGACAACCGCGCCCCTTTCCGCATCACTATCTCGTGTCAAATTGTTTAAAATACTAGTTTTATTTATGACTTGTAGGCTTTTTGGACGTTTGCCAGCTTTCAATATGATGTAGTAGCTTAGGCGGCACCTCCACGAGCGTGTGTGCCGCCGCGTTTCAGTCCTGCTATCGTCGGAACAGTCTTCACGACTGATGTATGATTTTATTCTTCCACCACAACGAAAGAACACGAATCGTGATGGATATCCGTATACACACGACAACTCGTTGCACAATTGTTTGCTGAAAAAGTTTTGTAGCGAGTACCTTAAGAGTACTTCTCGTCTCACTACAAGCTGTCGTTCACTTTTACCTGTCAATGTTGCATCGCAGCGATAGTATCGCCGTGTAGTTCGTTCAGAGCGTTTGTTATAGAATGCAGCGGCTCGACGATAATACCGTCGCGATACATTCGCACGTGGAAATGGAGCCTTATAGAGAAATAACGTTGTTTTTTGTTTAAAATATAATTTTGATGTGAAATCGATTCCGGCCTTGTGTTAGAGAGACCTACAGCCACGTGTTAGAGATCGCGAGATATTTTGCTAATAATATACCTAGATAAGCGCGGTTTTGTGTGTACATAGATTAGTCGTGTGAGTTGTTGGTTTAGTGTCACTAACTAAAGTAAATATTAAAAAGAAATGACAGACCTGAGGGTCCGAATTTCTAAATGATGCTCAAAATCTACATATTTACTTAGACTTCTGAATGTATAGTTGAAGTACCTGTCAAGTTCTGTTTAGCCCGATATACTTTATCATGAATGTGGGTTTGAAATAATTCCCAAATTCTCGATTCAGAAACCGGCTCATAGTTTCATACTGGTATCTAATCAATACTAGACTCTACTTACTTAAATCAAGATTTATGCTTGAATATAAAGGTTTATAATTATTAGACTAAATGTTAACAGGTCAACAACAATGTTCTTAGTTTCAAAGCAAAGTCTCTGCTTGCTTGAGAGACAACTTGATCCCTAGAAAGGCTTTTCAACCTGTAAATGTCTTTACACAAAGTAACTTTTGCTAAACAATACCTACACAAGTTGGTTGCTTAACTGTGTAGCTAATAACTACTGACAAAATTCCTTATTTATTTAACTAGAAATCTATACTAGATATAATATTTCTAGCTGTCGCCCGCGGCTCCTCCTGCTTGTACTTCACCCAATATCTTCATAAATTATAGCCTACTAGCGACTCGCCCCGGCTTCGACCGTGACAAATTATACACAAAAACCTTCAACATTTTTCAATCTTTCTATTGGCGAAAACCACATGAAAATCCGTTCAGTAATTTTTGAGTTTATCGCGTACAGACACGGCGAGGGACTTTATTTGATAATACCTATGTAGTGATGTGTAATTCTGATGTTTAAGCTATATTTCCGTAAAGTTTCATGAAAACCTGTTATGTAGTTTTTAAAAGTAAGTAATTAACTTTCACGTTTATAAAAGTAATGAACTAAATGCTCAAATGTAACTCTGTCTTTTAACTTTTCACGTCTTAACGGCTCAACGGATTTGGATGAAACTTAGTCACATTGATAGATCAGAACTATTCATTTCGGTATAAAGTTTCTCTGGCATAATTAAACACCTTTCACGCGGGTGACACCGCGGGCAGAAACTTGTTGTTAGACATTCTTGGACACCACACCAAGACATAGCAATCCTTTGGGCATATCAGCAGCTCTCCTTCACTCGACCGTACTTACAGCGATGTATGCCTACACTTTCGCGCGGTCCCGGCACCGCTCCGCCAGACGATTGTCACCACAGATATAAATCTAACTAGATGAGGCGATTGTATGTACTTCGCGTGCCAAAAAACGGACTAAAGTTACGATCAATGATCGTAATCTGAACTTTTCATTTAGCATTATCGGCACCGGAAATACACCGAAATCTAGAAAAATGCCTTTTTATGCCATATTGAGCTGTAAATAATGTATAGAAAAGTTGGCCGAGGCATTGGAAATGTTTTCTTTCATTGGTAAGTAAATTTGTTTTTAAATTGTGTGTGAAAAAGTGGCACGCTTGGTTTTCATAGTGATGTAGGGGCTTGCGTTATCTAGTTAGATTTATGTCAGTAGTTGTCACCGCTCGCGCGCAGAGCTCACGCGTGCGAAGGGAGTTCGTGGTTGGTACGCGCGAGGGTCTTAGTCCGGCAGCCTCGCAAGAAACGAGCATTCAAGGATCAACCGAACCGTCACGGATATTGAGCTCAAAATTGAGTACTGGATCTCGGAGAGTAAAATATCTGTAGTAACTTCTCTAATCTGTGATATTTATCACCAACCACGCTGGTGATCATTGCTCATTACTTCTTTCTATGAAAATATGTAGGACATTACCATACCGACATTATTACGAATCATGGCGTAACACCAAATCACGATTATAATAGAAAACACATAATAATGTGAAATAGATCGTTAACCTTGAATACAACCGGAAACGGAAGACATTTACGTCGAAATGAACTCTGAAATATGCTCTACGATTCGAATCGGTTTCGACTCGGTCATGAAATTATATTTTTCTATTTTTACCCGTTTCTCGTGGGATTGTGACTCATGTGAAGTGGAAGAGATATATTGCCGTAAATTCTTTCAAAGCGGCAGTAGATTACTGAATCAATCTGTCTAGATTGATTTAGTAATCTACTAATAATGATTTTTCTAACTATGATGATTTTCTTATTCTTTTTGGATAGATAGGTGCTACGACCTCAACATAGGGATACCGGTGATAGGATACTTCTAGGCAAGCTTCACCGTCGACCACATCATCGCTTACCATCAGGTGAGATAGTGGTCAAGCGCTACGTTGGCGAACGGAGCTGATTACCAGGGCGACTGCCCTCCAAAACCCAGTTGTTTTTAGGGTTCCGTACCTCAAAAGGTAAAAAAAGAAACCCTTATAAAATCACTTCCTTGTCCGTCTTCCTTGTTTGTCTGTCCGTCTGTCCGTGTGTCACCACCGATTTTCTCAGGAACGGGTGGACCTAGCAAGTTGAATTGTATACCAGATACTGAGGTCTATAGTCCCTATTAGTTGTATTAAAATCAAGGTCCTGAGTCAACGCGATAAAAAGATATGGGCAAATTTAGATTTTCGCGAAAACTTGTAAGTACCAAAAGTAACATGAATTTTCAACTTTTTTGTATTTCGGAACCCCTTTACTTGTGCTGTAAGACCTTGCTTTTAACCAAAATGGTCAATTCTAGGTCAACCGAAAGTACCCTTTAGGTTTTGGGTAGAAAACCTATATGGTAGTTCCCGTTGACCTAGTTACCTAATTATGTTGGTGAATGTAGCTGTTTGTACAGAACCCTCAGTGCGTGAGTCCGACTCGCACTTGACCGGTTTTTTTAAGGATGCGTCTCTCAAAATCTCCTCAACAAAACATAGTACTAGGAAAACATGCACCGTAAGTACTGTCCCTCGCGAGTCGCGACCCACTTCCAGTTCTAGTACTCATAGGTGAAAGCCCGGTCTAGACGGGTATACGCCACAATTATACGCCGTACGCCCGTGACCATTCGCTGCGGTACCAGGGCACCAGAGCAAGGTCGGAGATTTAATTATGAGAGATTAGGATGGATAAGAAAGGTTAGGAAATTCCAGCCTTTAGCAAGTAAAATTTGAAATAACCCCAACACAAATACCTCTATAAACTAAATAATTTATCTAATAGTAAACACGTTTCGATGGACAATCCATCGAAACACGTAATTATAACACGATATTTTGCGAAAATGCCCCGATCCTGAAGAGTAAAATGCGCATAACTTTTGAACGGCTTAACCGATTATCATCAAACATTGCTAAGTCTTACGTTGAAAAACAAAATAATAAATCAAAATCGGTTCATCCATTTAGGAGCTATGATGCCACAGACGGATACACAAATACACACATCAAACTTATAACACCCCTCTTTTACCGTCGGTTCTAGTTGCCTGGTTTCTGCAGGTTGCGAAAAGTGTTACCTACTCGGTTTTCAATGGAATTCGTCAGTAGCAGCCTGGTGGAAGGAGTTGTGCCCGTATGATGGCAATAGGCTCGTCTCTTAGTACATAAACATAACTAGCTAAATTGGTGCATTCTGCTTCTTCATAATTATTGTACGCATCTGTGGTCTTCATAATAGTACACAGAGGATTTTATTTTTCAAAAGCCGTTTGATTCCTGGCTAGGAATATAGATTGTAATAAGGTTTTAATATATATAATAAAAGTTTCTGCCAGCGGCTTCGCCCGCGTGTATACATATAAATCTTTCTCTTGAATCAATCTATCTATTAAAAAACCGCATCAAAATCTGTTGCGTAGTTTTAAAGATCTAAGCATACATAGGGACAGACAGACAGCGGGCAGCGACTTTGTTTTATACTATGTAGTGAAGGATAAGGATATATATATATATATAATAAGCAATTATTCTGCCTATTTGCCACCTATAAATTTAAATATTGCCGTTTCTTTCTTCTAGAGAGGCGGAAGAACAATACCACTGTCAAATACGTGCTAATTTCCTGATTTCTGAATGGAGTACTTGAAGTTATGAAAGTGCCAATGCCAACACATTACATAAATGTCAAAGTTCGACATTGAAACAACGTTAACCCAATTTTGACAGACGATTCTTTCCTATTTTACCTATTAGTAAAAGACAGCAATAATTTGAGTTCAATTTAGTGTTTGATCAATATAATCGGCAATATCCCATACATTATTAAGTTTATTCTACCGTGAATCCATACAACATCTCATTTCAGAGCACGAACTGACCTCTAACCTTTAATAAAACAAGTAAGCCTTAGCCACAATCACAGTATGTACTTGTAAACAGTACATAAACGATCCAATACTTAGTATTCATCCCTCACCCACCCCAGGGGTGTCTGATTAAAAGACCTCAGGGTCAACTCTCCTTGTGGGTAATTTATACCCGACGCGTCAGGGTTACAGGTCAATTAATTTGGGAGGAACCCAAGACACAGGCGCAGATGTGTGGCTAGGGTTGGGAAAAATCGGGGCAGATAGCCGATTTTTTCGATTCTAACTTTTTTTTGTTTTAGAAATGAGTTTACCTAGGTTGCTGTAAGTGAAATCCGAGAAAATACTCGTAATAACAAAATGAATATTTGATTATAAGAACTATAGTAGCAGTTCTTATGAGACTCATAATATTTTAAACTATATATATGTGCTTGACGAATTCAAAACTTAGAGACACTGCTTAAAACAATTGTATTACCTCTTTCTTTTAAGTCGGATAAAAAGACTGAGTATTCTTCCACTCTTCAATCATTACGGGTAGTGGCAACCCGGCAGTCTGGCAACCAAACTTAGCAAGAGGTGTTACCCGTAATGCTAGCCGCACACTTTCGGTTCTCAAATTGATTTTTTTAAATAAAAAAACGAATTCCGAAAAACTAGCGCTTAGACGTTAAGTTTTGCCGCCCCGAACGAAGTGTTCGAAAAGAAGTCAGGGTTTTTTATTCGGGAAAAAAAAAACCAACAAGTGCGCTAAATAGAAATAAAAAGAAAGTTGTATGAAATGAGTATATTCAGGTTTCCGATTCAGGAAACCCTGTGTGCTTCTAGCCTTAATGAGTTGAGGAGGTGATCTTGTAGTAGAGGTCTTGGCTTAATTAACGGACAACAAGATAATAGTAAATTGCCACCGGCATAGCCAATATTCTGTTACAAAAGAAATCAGAAAGTTCAGCTAATCTAGTGCGTGTTTGACAAGTAATCCAACATGGCGCCTGATTAAAAGGACGTAAGGTCAGATGTAGGCGCGCGGCCGACTCAGCAGGGCGTGATTGTGGCATGTTAGCAATAAGTAAGTAATAAATAATTTACCAGCTACCAATTAATGGGCCATGTAGTAGTTTAGTAAAAATCTGGTCAAGTGTGAGTGGGAATTAGGAAAATGTTAGCGTGGTAGGTGGTTCCTATGTTGGTAAACAGTGGAATGCAATAAATTTATGTAGTTTCTGGAAAGCAGTCGTTAGCTTATGGTTGTAATTATGTAAGTATGCAATGAATTATTGGGTTTTGAAGATTGTGAGGTATTTTGTACTAAAACGAACTATTTTGTTGAGTTTAATTAATGCCTTTTCTAACACTCATCCAAGTTCTTTTGAAGGAAACTTCCTCCACTCCAGTTGATTCAATCAGTCAGCCATGACAAAGGAATAACGTTCGAGTCAAGGCCATAAACGAGGGAGACTGATTTAAGTTTATGGGAAATGGAGGAAATTAATTAGAATTAATGGGTATTTCACAATAAAATACTTAATACGTTTTGAGTAGACAATTTTAGTGTGCAATAAAGTGTCTAGTCTATCTATCTAATAAATTCTAGCTAGACTAGCACTTTTTGATTCCAAACACGAGTGTAGGTGGCGCCACCAGTCAAGGTAGATATTTGCTACGATGCCGCGAAGGTGCGTGGAACACATCGATGGAATGCATTATAATGTGAAGCCGTCAACTTATTCAATGAATATCTTAAGCAAAATATGGGTGAACTTACTATGGGTCTGCCTATCCTTTCGGATAATACAGCAAGATGATACGTTATGTTGATAAAAATTAAAAGACGTAAACAAGAAGAAAAACAATTTCTAAACCAGTAACCAAGAGTTACTTCTTTTTAGTTCGCTTCTTAAGCAGTCGGGTTTTTTGAATTAACTTTTATTAATTACTGTTTAGTTTTTTTTTTTTCGATTTAGATGCTTAACCCCCGACAGAAAAAGAGGGGTGTTATAAGTTTGAGGTGTGTTGCTGTGTATCTGTGTATCTGTGTATCTGTGTGTCTGTCTGTGGCATCATAGCGCCTCAACGGATGAACCGATTTTGATTTAGTTTTTTTTTGTTTGAAAGGTGATTGTATCGAGAGTGTTCTTAGCTATGTTTGAATAATATCGGTTCAGCCGTTCAAAAGTTATGCGCGTTTTACTGTTTAGATTGTGATGTTTTCGCAAGATAAATGTGTCGGGGGTTTTTTAAATTTTGAAATTTTACTTGTTTCGATTTAAGTGCTTTAATATACATATACGGATTGTATATTTTAGAAATCACCTCTTAAAACCCTTTATTTTGATACCCCACACAATAGGTCTGGAAAAAAAAAGGGTCCCGACAATATGGCGCCCAAAATCCGGCATTTTTTTATTTTCCAAATTTTATTGTAGCCTGTGACACTCGCATGGTTAAGACGAATCGATTGACATAAGAATCATCAAAATCTGCCAACGCGTTTGGTATCTAGAACGCCACATAGGAACATACATACATATACTAATAAACACATTACCCTCCTTCGGCAGTCGGGTAAAAAGGCAGGCAGTTTCACTCTCAATAATCTGTTTAATCATATAGGAAACCAATATAATTCTAGCTAGACCAACAGGCACTGGACTACTACTAGAAGCATATAAACAAGCCGTTACAGCTAAATCTATTACTGAACTATTTCCTCGATAGCCATCAAACTCCGCAATATATCCAGGCTATTAATTTACCCTTTGACAATTACCGGGTAGATAGTACCCGGGTTGACCCGTAACTCCCCATCTCCGGTTATCCGTTACCCTGTTAATTTTAACTGAGGAACAGTAGCTGGAGCTCTTATAAGTTGGAAAACAAGGTAGAAGGTACTCGTTAGTCATTACAGATATAAATCTGAATAGATGACGCGAATGTATGTAAGAACTTCGCGTAACAAAAGGGAGAGCAATGCTGGGGCGGATTTAGGATTCATTTCTGGGGGGGAGGGGGAGCACGAGGGATTCTTTCTTGACTAGATTCGATAATAGTGCCGGATTAAGCCAGCGGGGCCTCTGCTATCTTTTTGTTTATTTTTTTTAATATTATTTCTATTGTATGTATTGGTACCTTGTTAGAACTTTACCACGTTATTGATTGAATCGCTGGTGCCGAAATGGAGGTGATCGTCCTTTGCAAGAACGGTCGTAGCAATCTCAAAAGTCACGTACCCCGTGCCCCCCTGGATCCGCCAATGTCAACAGAAATCAAGGAAAATGCCTAATAGTGCCGTATTCAGCTGAAAAACTATTTATTTTATCAATAAGTAAAGTTCCTAAATTAATAGGTATTACCAAGTTGAAAAAATATATTTACATACACATCATGCATCTGATTTTGTCGAATGATTAGAGAGAGGTCCACCTATAGTAATCCACATTTTGCCAGATTAATTAAATACCGTACCGTACCGTATGGTGACGGACGTAAACAATTTCACCATCCCATATCTGCCCGTGGGTGTCGTAAGAGGCGACGAAGGGACACACCAGAGAATGGGTAGCAGCGTTCTCTGTGCACTTTACCAACAAACTGCGATCGCCAACCCGCCTGCCAAGCTTGGCGATTACGGCAAACCCCCCTGCCAAGCTTGGCGATTACGGCAAACCCCCCCAAACCACAACGAATAGCACTCAGAAAAAACGACCCCGAGTGCCCGGCAGCTCGTCAACCCTCGACTACGGTAGCGGTCGAGGCGATGGCGTGGCAAGGGGTGCGAAGAATCCCCGGAGTGGACCCGGCTACCCCAACAAACACCGGCCGATGGGACAGAAAGGTTCTAGATTGGCGACCGCAAACCAGTTCCTATGCGCGCGCATCTAACAATAAAATAACATAATTTTTGGTCTATAGCGATCGGCCATAGACTAAAAATAATGTTTGTTTTTTTATGGCTTTATGCGGATTGCGTTTTAGCCACAAGTTAGTCACGTACAAAATGGGTAATTTCAAGTTTTTTACAGACATAAACAAAATTTATATTTGAGTGAAAGTTTTATTTATTAAACACGTACAAGTTGAAAATATCTATTTAAATACGAAGTTGCATGAAATTTGTTGCATTTGTACTATTGAGCACGACCTTTTTTGTATCGAAACTTTTTTAAGAACAAAGCAACTCAATCAATAAATTAAAAAAAAACTCTATAACTCACTTGTGAATAATAGTAATGAAAAAGTCACAGTTTGATAACAGGTGTCATTATGTGCCTAATTGCGGTGAAATTAGAGCCACTTTATGAGCAAGTGTGTTGAAAAGTATATTCTATTCTAAAGTCCCATGTAATATCGAGCACAAGTCCAGACTGGCCCGGGTATCAAACTTGGAACCTTATGCTCAGCAGTAGCGCTTAGCTTAGCAGTTTTCCTCCTATAAGTTAGAAAGCACGCTACGCTAGTCGGTACTCGCTGTGTTTGAACATTGGTTTCTAATACTAGCGAGTGGTAAATAAAGATAGTTGTTATGTAGAGAGGCTGACGTGAATATTGTTGTGGAAAATCTTAAGAAATGATTTAAGACGTTTGTTGAAAAATTATAATATTTATTTATTATGGAAGACTTACAGCTAAAACAAACAGGCCAGAAATAGTAGATTTGACGGTCAGCCAATAACAAGTCTTCGCTTATAGATATTGAATAATACTTAATTTCTATGAACAATTCAGTACACATCGATAAAAACAGATCACCAAGTGAAAAATCGCTCAATAACTCATGCACCAGTGATACTGATACTTTGCTCGCACTGCATAACAATACACACGCTGCAATGAACTAGGTGAAGAAGCTTCGGCTTAAGCACTTCCATGCTGCTGGCACACTAGTTAGGAATGGGTCAATATCATGCTGCTTACACAAGTCATTAAAGCTCCTGCTTGCACGCACAATGCATGAGTTCTGCCTATAATTAGTTGTAATATATTGTATCCTATCAAAAAGTTTACATCTACTGTCAGTATTGTCTCACTGTTGGCAAGTACAGGGCTAGTGACTCTAGGACTGGTGTAAGTGACTCAATAAGGACCTGACTCAAAATCAATTAGCAAATTATGTATACAAAATTTGGACACAAGAATGCTCTTAAAACTAAGGTAAACTTCAGGCCAAAAAATCTCAACTTGTCTATTTTTCTAGTAGGTTGCCAAAACCTTATATTGCGTCCTTTCAGGAAATGTGCAAGAAATCGTGATATTGACCTTTTACAAAAACTCTTAGCACATTGACTGCATAGCTAAGAAGTGGAATTTCCTCTATCATTCAAGAGTGAATAGGTTACTTCTAGGCAAGCGTGCTTCACCGTCTGCCACATCATCGTCGACCGCATCAGGCGAGATAGTGGTCAAGCGCGAGTCTGTCAAAGATAAAACAGTCGTTTATAACATTGTGGTGTTCGAGTCACAGACCAGTGTGTACACACATAACGGATGGTTACGTCTGGCGGCTCCGTCTTGTAATTGTAACCAGATCAATGGAGCGCGCACTCGCTCGTCTGTCACGCGCGGCGCGGGCGCACCTCTACGTTATGTCACTGACTGTGTTGTAGCACATAGCCGGGGCTGTTACTTTGCACTTCTTTATTTATTATGTGTTTTATTAAGTATATATAGACTCAGTCAGTAAGCGACCGGCATGTCTTAGAACCAAAAAATCGAAGACATTTGACATCCACCAACTCGCACGGGTCCACGAGGTGGATTACGGCCTATTCCCTCTCACAGAGAGGAGGCCTGTATCCCAGCAGTGGGAACATTAATAGGCCGATAATGATGAGTCAGTAAGCGTGGTCGCTTACAATGGGCCTCATCAGAAAGCTTACAGTCACCCAAAGGGCAATGGAGAAGGCTATGCTCGGCGTTTCCTTGCGTGATCGCATCAGAAATGTAGAGATCCGCTAGATAACCAGGGTTACCGACATAGCCCGAATAATTGCCAAACTTAAGTGGCATTGGGCAGGGCACATTGCTTACAGAACGGATGGCCGATGGGGCAGAAAAGTTCTGGAATGGCGACCGCGAACCTTTGTTGGAAGGCCTCCCACTAGATGGATCGATGACCTGGTGAAGGTTGCGGGACGCACGGGACCGGTCAATGTGGCGACTGAACAATAATTTATAATCGATAGTTTTTTCACAGCAATTGTAACAGCGGAGGGCCTAGAATAGAATATTTTTATATGCATGAAATATTGTAAAATCTATACGTGATGTTTGTAAGAAAAATCTGTGACCACAGACGTAAATCTAACTAGATTATTATAGTCCCTACATCTGTATGAAAACCAAGTGTGCCACTTCTTCACCAACCAATTTAAAAAAAAAATACTTACCATTGAAAGAAAACATTTCTAATGCCTCGGCCAACTTTTTCTATACATTCTTTACAGCTCCATATTATGGCATAATTAGACATTTTATAGATTCATAGTGCGATGGAATTGCATGATTTAATTCCGCCCAGCCCGTTCCATCATCGGACAACCAGACGCACGGTGAAGCGTCATCGGTACATGGTGGACATCCCACCCATACGCACAAAACGTTTTGGGGACACTTTTATTATGCGTACAGCTAAGGAGTGGAATTCCCTGCCGGAGTCTGTGTTTCCCGATAGCTACAATCTAGGGGTCTTTAAGTTAAGAGTGAATAGGTTTTTTCTAGGCAAGCGTGCTTCACCGTCGACCACATCATCGCTTTCCATCAGGTGAGATAGTGGTCAAGCGCGAGCCTATTGATGATAATAAAAAAAATAAGATTTCGGTGGATAATACTAAATGAAAAGCTCAGTTTACGATCATTTGTCGTAACTTTAGTCCGTTTTTTGGCACGCGAAGTACAGACAATCGCGTCGTCTAGTTAGATTTATGTCTGTGTCTCTGACAGATTGACTAACACTGTGATTCTGTCATGTTCCCTTTTGTCACTTTTCACAGAGCATTTTGAGTTTAATAGTGTCTCTATTCTTTCGTAGGTTAAAACCATGTGTAACCAGGGTACTCTTGTAATTAGGTAAACGTCGATAGTTTCCACCGGAACAGGAAGCGTCCGTCACGCCCGATTGAAGCGTGACCGACTGTGACCACACTTTCTTTTGCACACCACTGCACTCTGCTGACTTTTTACTATAAGCACATTGTTTATTTGTAAAGAGTAATCTCTGTACTGATTAAATTAGGAATATTCTTTTATTGATAGAAACTTACGTTAACGCTGTGTGTTATACTCTTTATCTCGAAAAATACATGGTATCTCTAGGTTAGGCTACGGAAGCAAGGCCTCGGGCTCAAACTAGTTTATTTTAAAGACAAACAAAGCAACTAAATACCAGTAAATAAATAAGGGTAGTTGAAAAATTTTCCCGAAAACAAAAACAAATAGTTTATTTAAAATAAACCTTAGAGGTATTCTTTTGAAAAATAAAAGCACTTGACTCTAGCAAAGAGTTGCAAATTCGCAAGCGTCAGTAGGTCGCAATGGAGAAGAATTTGCAAGAAACTCCACGGACGCTCTTTTCCATCCGTTTTAATGTACATCATTCTTGTGTAGTATATACATCATTCTTGTTGAAAAAATACACATATGCATACATGAGAACAATGTAAAAAGAGGTGCACATAAAAGCGTCTAGAGCAGAGGTTCCCAAATTTATTTTGTCTACTGCCCACTTTGAGAATAAATTACTTTTTAGCGTCCCTATTTTTTCACCTACTTAAAAACCTTTAAATTAAGAACTTCAAATTAAATTAATCAATTATTGTGTTATTTAACAAAAAAATGTTAAAACATGATTGCCCGCGGTCTACTTTCTACGAAAATTACCTATCTAGGAGTACTAATAACTATTAAAATGCGAAAGTATGTCTGTTGCCTTTTTATTTGTTTGTTTGTGTCTACTTTCATTTCGAAACAGAGCGACCGATTGACATGATTTTTATTTTATATATTTTTATTTTATTTTATTAAAACAGGACAGATATAGGAACTACACGGAGAGAAATATCGAACCGAGTTTGAGCAATCTTTTAACTAATATTAGTTTTAGTTGTAGTTGAGAGTCGAGAGCTCATGCAGTCGGTGTCTAGAAGGCCTCCTAGCTAAATTAAATTACAAATCACCCCCAAGCCTCTACACAACGCCTCCATTTTTTTTCTGGGTCCTTACCGCCCATTTTTAGGCCTGCAGCGCCCACAAGGGGGCGTTATCGCCCACTTTGGGAAAAGCGTCCAGAGAAACGAAAATTTTAAAAATACAATATTTGCTGATTGTAAGTCCCATCATGTCTCGTAATTTACTTTTATGTTTGGTTACCCTTTTATACGCTATAGAGATAGCATAAAGGCAGTTTTATTCAAGTATACAAATAGTGTATTTCTCATTTTCAACCATTTAAAACACTTCATTTACCATATTTGGTATAAAATAACAATAAATCGTTAAGCAAGAGTCGCGCATCCAAATAAGGTGCAGTGGATTGTGCACATAAGTGTATTGTCGTTGTCAGAGTGAGTCATGCATGTAGCACCAGAGAACACGTCCTTGGGTACTACGAGTACGTAAATTTGATGACGATCAAGAGCTTTGTTTAAGAAAAAAGCCATCTTGTTTTTGGAAGAGATACTACTACGACTTCGCACGCTTAAAGTTATGATTACTAAAGAGCTTTGACTTCTGAGAAACCAAGGTTTTTATTTAAACTCTGCGGTTTGCAGAAATTGTAAGATGATTTTTAGTTTCCGGGTTTACATTGACGGTATCACGTTGAGCAGTTTATTATAAGTACTTTTTAACAAAATATGAGCAGATAAATAATTCTCATTGATTGAAATCAGAGCTAGCCGTAGACAATGATTGCACGCGGCTCCGCGCGGCCGTGACCGTCAGAGTCACAGGTCACCGACCTGGCTGAAACTATTGTCACACTGTGTCACAGCGAGCCTTCCGGGGTATGACATGACCCCTGCATACCACTTCCGAGTTTTTGTCGGGTTTTGGGAATATAGAATGCAAAAGAATGGGTTTTAATATATATTTTTTTTCGAATGTATCATTAGAAGTTTTAGGCGATCAATAGAGAGGTTAAATGAAGTATATTTGTTAATTTATTTGTTACTCCCCTATTTTATCTTTTTTTTTTATTTGAGATGGGTTTGCTCTTGACTCTAGTCTAGGTCAGGTGACAGAGACAGTCGACGATGGAGTGAGCTTACCCAGAAGAAGCCTATTCACTCTAACTTTGAAGAGACTCGTGTTGAATGAGTTCGGAAACAGACGCAGGCAGTGAGTTCCATTCATTCGCTGTGCGCATTATTTATGACTGTCATAGGCTTTTTGATCCCGAAAAAAGGCACTGTTCCTACAGGACAACCCACCAAGGCTAGCTTACTAAGCGTATAATTTTGGGAAAAACTTGCACAAACCCAGGACGCAAATGCTAATGCATAATGCAGCATGCTAAATCAAAGCTGATAATTATTGCATCATGATGCACAACGATAATTGAAGTCTAATGCAATCACGAATTTGCGGCTATGACTAGACATAACCCCCAGGTGTTTGAGCCCTATTGGGTCAGATAGTTGGCGCCAATTAAACTAACTGTTTTTTGCACGACTGCCCTTCGACCTTCACGAATTCTGAGTCATACACGGTGCCAATAATTTCTGTGAAACTATACAGTTTCATTTGACGTGTTAAACAATGCATGGTTGGAGTTACTTGGAGTTATTTCAACACACTTTGGTTTATTAAGGTCAGTATACACTAGAGCATTTTGTAATATAACATCCTCGCGAATGTTCGACGCTGTGTTCGACGTAATGCTCACGGCGAGTGAGCATTTATCTGTAACATTTTTTTGTGCCTTGCGTTCGTTTCTAGTACCTTTGCGCTCGTTGGTTTTTAAAGTCAGGTTGTAACAAAACATCAAACATCATGTTTGAAGTGTGGTTCGAGTGAATTTAAAAACAGCGGATGCTCGATTTTTTTTTACAAGTAAATGCTCTTGTCCAAACTCTCCTTTATGTTATTGTATAATAGTGCACGGCGCGGCGGTGTATGAAGTAGACTTCGTCAATTTCAAAAAGTGACGTAGAATTTTAAGGTATCCTAGATTCTGCCAGCGGCTACGCTAAAAAGGTACCTATTGTATTTTTTTTCCAAGGACGAATCTATCTCTATACCAATGAAGATTGCTTCAGCGATTTAGGCGTGAAAACTTAACAAACAGACAAAGAGAGTTACTGTCGGATTTATAATATTAGTTTGGTTATTTACCTGCAGAATATAAACATTGGCAGAGCTGTAACAATATTATTATAACAGCTGCCACTCTGTGATTGTCACAACTTCAGTCGTGATTTGAAATGTCGTTGTTTTTAGTTACCGCAAAACATTATGTGAAAATCTACCAAGGCCTTAGGAAGACAAAGGATTTGTTATGACAGACCTGCTGCGTACCAGATGCTATTTTGCTGGTGTCCTTTTTGACCATTTGCATTGGGAGCTAAAGCGTTAATTGATCCAGGAGGGAGAGTTGAACGTCAGATAGGCAGACACTCCATGAAAAATATTTGCATCCGGTCAGACCGGAAACCGACTCCAAAATGTTTGGGCATAGTCAGTTTGATGGACCCAGGAAGTGTCCACCAAAGAAGTTTCCACCCATCCCTGTTTTTGCAGGCTTCGCATGGTAAGTGATAAAAATATGCAACACAACGTGCAATGTCCTACCAGGGGCGCAGCGCCGCGAGAGGACCGGTCGGCCGTGAGCCAGGTCGATGACCCACGAGTTCATTGTCGACTGTCGAGCGCACTGGCGACGGTAAGGTCGGTAGAGATCGCGCTGATTGCGATCAACTATTGTCTTAGACTCTTAGCTGTTTTTGAACTCCTAGTACTGGTAGGCAGATATGTTCATAGGAGATGTACAGTTTCCTAGGCTGAGATGGTGGAGAAACCGTGTGGTCAATCAAACCGTGGATTTGTCCGGAACAAAATCTGCGTATTTGACATTGTAGCCCATGAATTATAAGTATGCATAAATCACGTCAATCCGTTGCTGTGTTATAGAAGGAGAAAAACCAACAAACACTTTCGCGATTATAGTATTTTGTAGGTTAGTGCATTTTCCAGGACATTTTTCAACAAGCTCCTGATTTAGTTAACCTGTTAGTAAAGCTGGTAGCCTGGTAGTATCACAAGTATATAAGCGTACAGACAGATCGCTCCTGCGATAGAGCGACACATTCCGCCGAGGGATTTGATCTTTATCGGCCACTCGTTTTGCAAAAAACGTCGTGTTTTATTCCCGAGCCGAGCTCAAAGATGTTTTTTTTTTGGAACACATACTCGTAACTACTTTTCTTTAGTGTTGCCCATAATCTTAAGGACACATGTTTCTTTAAACATTCTGCTTTTATTTCACAGTTAGTTTTGGCGTTGCCATCATAAAAACATCTTAACCAAATTTTACAGAACTAGCCTTTCCCGCGACTTAACAAAAATATTAGTATAGTTATGAATGTTTACACCAGGGATTTCCAAAGTGGTCGATATCTACACCTTGGGGTTGAAATCGGTTTCCCAGGGGTCGACATAAACTAAAACGAAATTTTGGGGATCGACGAGGTTTTTAAATCTAGAGAAATCGAGAGGTTCTTATTTGAAACTTTCAAGATACTGTATAAGTTGTGTCACGTGTTCCAACATGTTATAAGAATGACTAATATTTTAGTAGGAAGTATCATTGTTGTAGGTCCTTTTAAAAAAAACTTTTTACAAAAAAAAATACAACCGACTTCCAAATAAAAAAAGTGAAAAATTACTTCAATTTCGGAAGTCGGTGTTCCTGTTTTATTTTCTTAATTTTTTGACACCGACTTCCGAAATTGAAGTTATTTTTCACTTTTTTTATTTGGAAGTCGGTTGTATTTTTTTTTTTAAGTTTTTTTTTTTCACTTTTTGATTGTGCTACATAATTTATATAGGCTAGGTACCAATAATGCCCAAAGTGAAACCAGAATAGATTTACCCAATAACATGAAACTTAAACAAAACCGGTCGAATAAGAGTATACCAAGGTGAACTGTTTACACCTGCGTACCCCTTTAAAGCGTACTAGTGTGATGTTATGTTATGAAATGGTGTAAACAATAAACATAAATGCGATTGCAGCCTTCCCGAGTGATTTGCCGTCATTTATTGAAGAGTTCTGATGTGTATCTCCGAAGTTCTTCATCAGGTCTTGATGAAAAGATTTAATGGGACCACATGACAAACACCAGCTTTCTAATAAAAAAAGAATCATCAAAATCGGTTCACCCAGTAACAAGTTCTGAGGTAACACACATAAAAAAAAAATACATTCGAATTGAGAACCTCCTCCTTTTTTTGAAGTCGGTTATAAAACTAAACAAGTCAATAAGCGTGCACAAGTCCGTACAAGAAGAAAAACTATGCTCATTGAAGTGGATTTTTAACGTAATTTGGCTATGGGAGTCTGAGGTAGGTATCAGTTCATTTTAGAAAAGGGGTCTTGCCTAAAATAGTTTTGGAATCCCAGGTTTAGACAAATAAATGAGGCGTTTCAGGTACAGATGTAAAAAAGTAACACAATTATATAACAAAAATCTAGGTTCCACATTAAGGTCACCAGGCGAGCAGAAGTAATGAGCAGTCATCGACCTCGACAAACACAATAGGCTAGCGAGTCCTCGAGCCTCACAGTTAATTGAAAATTTATGAAAACGACCATTTCTGATAACGAAATAAATTAGCATGATTAAAATAACGGTAGTTATCGGCAAATGCTAGAAATTGCCGTAATATCACGCTTGTATTATCGAAGGGT
Organism: Orthosia cruda; assembly: GCA_964057195.1. Lineage (NCBI taxonomy): Eukaryota > Metazoa > Arthropoda > Insecta > Lepidoptera > Noctuidae > Orthosia > Orthosia cruda. The sequence continues at coordinate 290,670 of OZ059856.1, read as the reverse complement.
CAGAAGTTTTCCAAGTACACAAGTAAATCCAGATTTTGCAAGCTATGTTTTATTTCCTTGCGATACCCCTATCGCAAGGAAATAAATCGTTGGCATAACTCAACAAAATGTAGGTTGAACCCATTTAGTAAATGTTTTCATAATTATTCGTCAGTTCAACTAAGTTCAACCCCTGAAAAAACGACAATAAATAAAAGTTCTTTCATATAAAACAGAAATGTTTAGTTCACTCCACGATACGTCAGAAACTTCCTACACTACACATTGTACATAACTATTACGTACAGCAGTATTCAGATCAGCAACCAGCGCTGTGACCTTGGCGGGCAATTTGGGCTAAACTCGTTATACCTCCGATTTTGAGTGTATACCACTGTGAACGTACAGTGCAGAAGGTCAAATTTGTACGACAGGGGTTTCCAAAGTTTCGTTGTCACGCCCCCATCCCGTTAATATTTGTGTTTGTATTTAGGAAACAAACAATCATCTACAAAAGTTTCAGAAGATTAAGTAAAGAAGGTTAGATGTTGTTTTGGCGCAAGATTACTGTTACCCCACACCATACATGTATGCTTATGACAAGATTCCCAGTTCTGGGTTGAATAGAAGAAATTCCATATCATAGATCATTAGCAATATCAAGATTTCGAGGGCGACGGAGTACTATCCACTCGCCCCGCGGACCCAGGGCCCACTCTAAATGTTGTCGTGCCCCCCAGTGAGGCGCGCCCCCCGGTTTGATAATCACTGGTGTAGGAAGTTTAAAAGTTAAAATATATTAGGTATATTGGTCCCGTGTGGGGTGTACCTACCATAAGTATATCTCAGAAAGAAACGCCATTAATCCCAGCAGTAGGAATTTATTACGCTATGCTTAAATGTAGGAGAATACCAAAGAAAATATGATGACAAGTGACTGAATTAAAGGTTATTTTATATGTGAGAAGAAGATACGTAGCGCCGATCCTAACATAATTGGGCTAAATGCAGGAAGGAAGATAAAAATGTTTGGGCCAAAAATTGAGGTCTTTAACACGGCAATTTTTGGGTGTCATGGTCCCTATGTAAGTTGATTCTATCAACATACCTGTTTTGCTAACACATATTTATTTTGTGCTACTCGCTATTACTCGGCTTCTTTAGAGTTTATTGATAGTGACTGTCCCGCACGGGTTGAAAGCTTTCACCTGTATCCGTTATTCGAGTTATTCGATTTTCAACACATCGAATGTCGAATGCGATTACTCTTTACTTCAACCATGGCAAAATCAAAGCCATTGATAATTTAGGCAACCTATTTTGAGTGCAGTAGATTCTGGCTCAATACTGCTAAGAAAATTCCGATAGCGAACTTGGTTCTTCTGCATTGTCTATGAAGTGACTGCACACTACCGCCACAGCAGCTAATGATAGCTATTAAGTTTTATAATCTGTGGCAGCGTATAAACTGCGCGCGTTCAGTTCGAACTGTCAGAAATTTGAATGAGAATGGAATGTATTCTGAAGGCAATGCGTATGGCCGTCTTTAGAAAGATGAAAAGTTGTAATGGTCATGTTTAAATGCTTTCTTTGAGGTATAATCACCTTTTTTCTTATTTCAAGCTTCAAGCAAGACTTCCTCACAAAGGAATAAAGTGTTTACACAGATACCATACAAACTGAATTCCCTGAAGGGTTAGGGCCACATGGCCAGGTAGGTAAATATGCTTTACTCTCACGTAATAACAGACGAGCCTATTGCCGTGACCCGGGCATAGGTCCAGACTTCGGGCTGGAGAAAATCTCCTTCTGGAATGTCTTAGAGCAGCCTGGTCTGAAAGTCTGGATCACACCAATAGGGTAGTTGACAAAAAAATATCTATTTAGTCCGTCAGTTAGATATAACCTAAAAATATTGGGCACGTATTTTTCTTTTTCAACACACTTGCTCATAAAGTGGCTCTAATTTCACCGCAATTACACCTGTTATCAAACTGTGACTTTTTCATTACTATTATTCTCAAGTGAGTTATACAGTTTTCTTTAATTTATTGGTTGTGTTGCTTTATTCTTAAAAAAAGTATCGATACAAAAAAGATCGTGCTCAATAGTACTTAATGCAACACATTTCATGCAACTTCGTATTTAAATATATAATTTCAACTTGTACGTGTTTAATAAATAAAACTTTCACTCAAATATAACTTATGTTTTTGTCTGTAATAAAGAAAACTTGAAATTTCCCATTTTGTACGTGGCTAAAACGATATCCGCGAAAAGCCAAAAAAAGAAAACTCATTATTTTTAGTCTATGGCCGATCACCATTGTTAGATGCGCGCGCAAAAGAAAACTGATTAATTTTGCCCGCCATTGCGAAAAAATGTTCACTACTCGTTTTCACTGTTAGAAATGATTTTTTAGTATTATTTTCTTCACAAGAGTGTTGAAAAACGTCGTATGATACACGTGTGTATTGATGATTACCGTCCTCGGCTCTCTTAAGACCCTCACCTAACGGCTCGGGTCTCAATCGCGCCTCAGCGGTAATCACCAACATTACACACTTGTACCATAATGTACTATTATCACGTAAACAAAAAATAACAACGATACAGTGCGTTGAAATATTGTGTGACGTCACGGTGTGCTACACTGTGTACTGGCAAAGTGACGTCACAAGCCTCCACTCCTGAACTTTGATGCGCTTTATCTTTGTCAGTTTTTATATATTTGTTTAATCAAAAAATACAGATCTGTTCTACTTACGGACTAAATATAATTATCATTGTTTTACCCAGGAAAAGTTTCCATTGATGACAATAGGACGGCTTACCATAGAACTTGACTTGGAATAATAATAATTAATAAATTGTATTAATAAATAAAACGTTGAAACTGAAACTGCAAGTGTGATGGTACGTAGCAAACTATCTCTTTAAATGAAACATCTGATGGTGCTATTAACCATTTTGCCCATTAAAAGCCTTAATTGACCATAAAAGCAATGAATAATAATATGGTGAAACAGGTTAATGTATTTTTAGTTTCACTGATTGATGTAATATTATTGAATGAAATGGAAAAACTTGTATTACAGGTTTGTAGATTAACATCAGGGTCAATGTGAATAATATTTCTGTCGTCACATGAACGCATAATTTACTTTAGTTTATATTTCTGGGACGAAGGACGTAGAGCATTTTTATCTCGAAAAATCCCGTATAATCTTATCACTCGCTCGGGTGGGCAAAGACTTTGTATTATTTGATTAAAACTTTGGGATCCTGGGCTTACCCCGTTTCGGGAAATGTGATATAGGTTGTTCCATCAGGATATCATTTTTATAAGTATATAGGTACAGAGTAAGAGTGTGCCAAAAAGGATGGGCACACTCAACAGCTGATGATTACTGGCAAGATTGAAAGGAAACGTCCTAGAGATCGCAGTCCGTTAAGATGGTCAGACCAAGTCCGCACACCTTTGAATACCAAACTGCACGGTGCTCTCCAAGACACAAAAGACAGGCATAGATGGCGCAAATTGGTGAACGAAAAACTGTATCCACGGCAGACGACAGGGGAATCACGACCCTGAGTAATGAGGAACACGTCGCGAGTAGGGGTGGGGGGGAAGAGTAAGACTAGACTGTGTGAAGATAGTATGAAGAAGAATACATATTATATAGCGCGGATCCTAAATATTTTCGTATAATGGCAGGCGAATGATTACTATAATTCTGGCATACTATGAATACACGCGTGCAAAGGAGACGACTCCTCACGCCGCAAGTCGATTCCCGGCCACCGTAGGCGTGGGCTTGCGGATGGATGGGTAGCTCGCCGTCCGATAAGGACCAGGCCTGATTCGACGGCGCGTAGTGTTCCACGCGCGCCTCAAAGAGTTGTCAGCAAAAACTGATGGGGTCCACTAGGACTGTCTGGGTCGCGGATAAATTTGAAAATGAGTTACCGTGGCCATGGCTCAAGCAACTGAAGGAACACGGGTAGGTTTTAGTCAGTAAAGTCTGACACGCCCTCCCGCTTCACCCAAAGCGGGAGAAGACATTGGATGATTTCAAAAACAGAAAAAAATATTACACGCGTAATGTATATTTGTTTTTATTCGAAATCTCTAGAATAATTGACAAAGGCGGAGTCTTTGACCGATGTCTACAATAAGATGTATACAAATGACAGCAAGACATAAAAACTATGTTACTGTCTATCACACCGACATATTTATCGTTTAGCCAATAAATAAAAAGCTGTATTACATAATGTAAAGATTCGCGCCAACACTTTGACGTTTTAGCTGTCAGTCATATGTTTTAGTCGAGTATATCAATTTTTTATTTTACATGAACTAATTTTATGATACACCGAACCAATTGGCAAGACTGGTGTACCCGAGGACTGTTAAAGATCTATTATCTTGCCGAGGCACGGAGGAATCTGGGTTATATAATGGATGGTCACCGACCTCGGCAAGCATTGCTTAACCTGGAAGACCGACTCTTATGGATTTTATAACTTCTGCTCGAACTCCTCTGGTTAAGTTTTAGCAAGCTAAATTAAAATTTAATTTATAATTTGCGTAAATCATAATTAACGAATCGACAGAAATTCGTCACAGTATTTAACTGTAGATATTTTTACAAGCATAACTTACCCGGAACGAAGTTTTAAATTATTTTATGTGGTTTATTTTAATTATTTTTACCTCATGGTGTTGCATCAAAATTGACAGTTACTTCCTTGCATTGGTCTTGGCTGGAATTAGGTCCTATAGATTCCCATGCCAGTAACAGGCGCCAATACCAACTCAAGGAGGCGTCTAAGGCCTAAAGGAGAACTGAAAGTACCAGGCAAACATGAAAGCCTGAAAGGTATCAGGAAAATTTGGAGAGCGCTTGAGAGATCATTCGAATTTTACTAGGATAAATTAACAGTCCTATCAAAACGCTATTTGAAAACAACACTAGTAATAATTAGAGCTCATATAAATTACAATAATGTATTATCTATTTGTTTATTGTTACAGAAAACAGATCGATTTACATCGTACTGTCGACTGCGCAGGATTCACACGCGAACGACGCAAAACAATAGACATAGAAAAAATGTAGCAAAAAATTCTAAGGTCAAGAGTGAGGTTGTTACATTATATTTATGCGAGCCTGGTATTTGATCTCGAGTTACGTTAGGATTACACGCGTTTTGTAATCTTTACGCTATGCTATGGGGATAAGCAGAGAGCGTGAATGTGGAGCAAAAAAATCTAAGGTTGTTACATCATAATATGCGACCCTGGTACTTGATCTCGAGTTATAATAGGATTACATGCGTTTTGTAATATTCATGCTATGCTATGGGGATAAGCAGATAGCGTGAATATGGAGCAACAAGTTTCTAAGGTCAAGAGTGAGGCTGTTACATTATATGGCAGCCTGGTACTTGATGTCGAATTATGTTAGGATTACATGCGATTCGTTATCTTCACGCTATGTTTTGGGGTAAGCAGGGCTTGTAATGCTAATATTATAGTGAGAAAGTAAGTTTATTTGTCTTTCTTTCACACATCAACGAAGTAACCGATTATCCTGATTAGGCTACTTTTAATTCCGGAAAAGTACAAGAGTTCCTGAAGAAATCCGCGGAGCGTTGCTTTTTATAAATTAAAATGTAGAACTAAATGAAGGCAAGTAAATAAAATGCTTCCCATTTCTCATGTTAGCCTAGTAGCAGTCAGATTACATTACCATTTTGTCAGAGAGGTAAGCTGAGCCAGCTACTTAGTGTAATAAGAGGAAAGACAACACAGACGTAATAAATTGTGAAGTCAAGTGTGAGGCTGTTAAGTCATTATGCGAGCCTGGTACTCCAATTACATACAATTTGTAACGAAATACTAGAAATTCGTAAACGTGAGAATTTTTTGAAATTCCTTTGTTATTTAAGTAGAGAGATGAAAATAACACCCATAGTAACCCCATTTGGCTTTTAGGGGTTGAATTTTCAAAAGCCCGTTTTTATTTTCTTTAATATATCATGCTTGTAGATCCAGCTGTTTCGGTTATGTATTGGCTGTTAGAAAATAAATTAATTTATCAGTAACACACTAAGATTTGATTTCTAAACGAATGAAACATAAAATATTATTAATCTAGAAATCAGGCGATAAATTGTAAAAAAATAAACGTTAAACAACTAAAAGAGTGTAAACTGCAATAAACTAATAAAATTATGTAAATCTTATGTTTCTACTTTCTGTTTCTAGTTCAGCGGCTGTGAACATCGGCTGAACATTAAGTACACTGTTTAAGTATGTTGGTTATGTAGCGTTACTGTAAGCCTAGTAGAGCGTGTTAATTTTTGTAGTTTATGGTAGTAAACTAAACGTCAATGTCACTTTCAAAATCAAAGTCAAAACGTATTAAACTTCTTAGAAGATAGCTTGATCTCTGCGGCAGCTGTCAGTAATAATACAGTAACAATGGCGCTAGACAGGAGAACATTTAGCGTAACATTAGCATAAACATCAGTTTGGCCTAAGTCGCAGAGATCAAGCTATCCTATGTTTCTTTAACTGTCAGTGTCAAAAAATGTACCAAAGAAAAAGCTAAAACGAAGCCTGAGCAATTCATTTGTGTTGTTTTATTTGCACATGTGTTATTTTCCTTCATAAATACTTCTACATTAGTCGTTATGTCAGCGGTTATCTTTCTAGGCCTTTGGTTCCCAACCTGTGGTGCGTGGACCACTGGTGGTCAAACACATGGTGCGCGAAAGGTTTAAAATTTCAAACTTTTCAACTCAAAAATAACATTGATGCAAACTGATTTTAAGTTTCTATCAGAATGTTATGTTTCCTAGGTCAATGTTCTTTTCTTTTCATTTTAAAGAATAGACTGATATTTAGATTAACGCAGTTAAGATTTTTTTCTAGACTTCTGGTCCCAGCTAATAACAAAGAAATCAAAGTGGTCCTAAGGCAAAAAAGGTTGGGCACCACTGAATCTAGACACAGTCCGTACAAAAAGTCTTAAGTGTCTTCCCTTGCTCTTGTAGCCATCCACATTCTCACGACATTTTAGAATAATAATGTACGAGTACCTATGAACCAAAGACAGACATGTAAGCCTGAAACATTGATACATTTTATAGCAAATGGTTTGGCAATACATCGTGGTATCGCCTGACCAAGCGCCGCTATTTGACCCACATCTCACAAGTAAGAGCAAAATAAACTATCACTGATATCAATTTTAGGCTTTTCGCCATCGAACTCATAACTGTAAATTGGAGCTAGGCTGTGTACTTGCTGAGAAAAATAAGACAATATTTAAGACGGTTGGTTAGTAATCTAAATATACGCGTACGCAGTTTAATACAGGCTTTTTTACCTGGCTGCAAGGAAAGGGTTATGTTTTTCGCGCGTATCTTGTATGTTTGTATGTATGTAATATTCTTGATTACCTCATATCTTGCAAACCGCTAGATGGATTTTTATAATTAATACATCGTTGGATAGGGCTTGGCCGCCCAAGTGTTCTTAGATAAGTGACGTAAAAAAAAAACAAAAATGGCGGCTTTTGTGCGCCATATTGGGGGCGACTCGATATTTTTTGAGTTCACCCATTCACCCATCGAGTGGGATATCAAAATGAAGGATTTTTAAAGGTGATTACAAAAATATATACCACTTATATGTTTAAATGCGATTCGAAAAAATTGGTAACTAAAAAGTTGTAAATAAAAAAAGTTAATTTAAAAATCAAAAACCCGACTGCGAACTAAAAAGATGTAAACAAGTAGAAAATCATGCTGTGCAGTCGGAGGATACATATTCGCGAGCTGGCTGACCACCTGATCCTCCGACTGCACAGCATGATTTTCTACTTGTTTACATCTTTTTAGTTCGCAGTCGGGTTTTTGATTTTTAAATTAACTTTTTTTTCTTATTTTAACCGCCCTTGCACTGATTACTTACGGTTTTAGGTCTAGCGTATTTTCTCTACCTACTTATTAAGGTAAGCGCAATTTCAAGGCCTAACTTCAGCCCGTTGCTTCACCCGTACGCAAAGTGTTTTATTATCCTAAAGGAGCATATCTACTACTGGAATAAAATTATACATCCAGAGACTATGTAGCATGACAAAAGTTGACATGAAGCAGGTCGGCGGGAAATGTTTATGGTACACAAATAAAACCTGTTAGGCAGTTGAACTGCCCTGCACTTGGCAAATATTTTAAAAGTTTATGGTAAGCCCCCCTAGTCTATCTGTGTCATATTTCACCTAAAGCTGTGAAAAAGACAGACAGACGGACAGAGTTACTTTCGCATTTATAATATTAGTATGGAGTAGAATATTTTTATTATGAATATTTTTATAGACGTTGCTGTTTTTAGAAAAACAGCAACGTCTCTTTATATGTTTACCTTAGAAAAAGACACAAGTCCTCATTTATTTGATTTCAAATGTACATTTGGTATTTGATTTACTAATAAGTATATTCACTACAGGGGGTTGTATTGGGGGAAAAGGCAACACAAACATTATGAGAATTTGTCAAAGATTTATTGGTGAGAGCAATTCTTCACGGGTGGTCCCGCTACGAAGGCGTACCAACCAGGATTTAAATTTTTTCCCTAGTACTGGGGTGGTTATGTCCATGTGTGTATGGGTGTTCCTACGTAGGTAAGTGAGAAATCATTAGATTTGTATGAGTGCTCCGACTCCGTGTAACATAGGCTATATGGTATGGCGGCTATAAAATCCCAACACATCACCAGGCCTCCTCTCTGTGAGAGGGATTGAGCCGTAATCCACCACGCGAGCCCAGTGGGGGTTGAGTTGGTGGATGTTATGTCTTCGAATTTTTGTTTCTAGGACATGCTGGATTCCTCACGATGTTTTCCTTCACCGTTTTGAGAGCAGTGGTGATGAAATAATTTACACAAAGTAAACCGCCTGCATAAATGAAAGAGGTCAGCCGTCGAATCCGACTCGGCTGGGCAGCGTTCGGGAAGTTGTGCGTCTCGTCCAACTTACCACAGTGTCTCAAGACGAAAGTCTTTGACAAGTGTGTGTTGCCAGTGGTATTAACAAATATATCACACAAATTTCAAAAATATTAACTTTGCAATTAAAGTACTAAAAATTTCTAAACGACGCGGTTAAAATAATGCGCGGATATTATATTGCCGTAGTCGGTTACTTTATTAAAAATATTTTCTAACGCAGTTTAGTATGCTTTATTAACTATTGGCACAGATAGTATAATACTAGCATACTAGTATAGGTTACAAAGAGGTAGCTGGGACAAATTGGAGGAAGCCTGCATCCGGCTGTGAAAGGCTATCTCGATTGATTGAATTATACCTGCAGTCGCTCTACAGAGGAGCTAGGATATGATAGAAGTTTCTTTGAAGCATCTGATAGTAGTCAGTGATATAGATTATAGATGTAGACGCAAACACTCCTATTTTGTCTTTGCCTTTTGTATTTTGCGCCAAATAAGTTAAGGCGATATCGCTCGGAGCCAGAATATCAATATTGAAACTCCTTTTGGACAGTTTTGTTTGCAAAATATATTTTTCAACACACTTGCTCATAAAGTGGCTCTAATTTCACCGCAATTAGGCACATAATGACACCTGTTATCAAACTGTGGCTTTTTCATTACTATTATTCACAAGTGAGATAATAGTACATTATGGTACAAGTGTGTAACGTTGGTGATTACCGCTGAGGCGCCATTGAGACCCGAGCCGTTAGATGAGGGTCTTAAGAGAGCCGAGGACGGTAATCATCAATACACACGTGTATCATACGACGTTTTTCAACACACTTGTGAAGAAAATAATACTAATAAATCATTTCAAACAGTGAAAACGGGTTGAGAATTTTTTTTCGCAATGGCGGGCAAAATTAATCAGTTTTCCTATGCGCGCGCATCTAACAATAGCGACCGCCCATAGACTAAAAATAATGAATTTTTTTTTGGCTTTTCGCGGATAGGATTTTAGCCACGTACAAAATGGGGACTTTCAAGTTTTCTTTATAAAACAAAAATTATATTTGAGTGAAAGTTTTATTTATTAAACACGTACAAGTTGAAATTATCTATTTAAATACGAAGTTCCATGAAATGTGTTGCATTTGTACTATTGAGCACGATCTTTTTTGTATCAAAACTTTTTTAAGAACAAAGCAACTCAACCAATATTATTAAAAAAAAACTCTTTATCTCACTTGTGAATAATAGTAATGAAAAAGTCACAGTTTGATAACAGGTGTCATTATGTGCCTAATTGCGGTGAAATTAGAGTCACTTTATGAGCAAGTGTGTTAAAAAGATTTTTTTTAACTTATTGGTTGAGTTGCTTTGTTCTTAAAAAAGTTTCGATACAAAAAAGATCGTGCTCAATAGTACAAATGCAACACATTTCATGCAACTTCGTATTTAAATACATAATTTCAACTTGTAAGTGCTTAATAAATAAAAATTTCACTTAAATATAACTTTTGTTTTTGTCTGTAATAAACAAAACTTGAAATTCCCCATTTTGTACGTGGCTAAAACGCTATCCGCGAAAAGCCAAAAAAGATAACTCATTATTTTTTGTCTATGGCCGATCGCCATTGTTAGATGGAGGAAAACTGATTAATTTTGCCCGCCATTGCGAAAAAAAATTCACAACTCGTTTTCCCTGTTAGAAATGATTTTTTAGTATTATTTTCTTCACAAGTGTGTTGAAAAACGTCGTATGATACACGTGTGTATTGATGATTACCGTCCTCGGCTTTCTTCAGACCCTCACCTAACGGCTCGGGTCTCAATGGCGCCTCAGCGGTAATCACCAACATTACACACTTGTACCATAATGTACTATTTTGAAACCTTTTAACCAAGCCGTTACTAAGGAGTATGCTTTAGATAAGTAAACGTTTTGCGGCACTAAAGTGATGGAAAGCCCGTAATTATTGATATTAATAAGCTAGGTAGGGTTCTTTTCGGTTGTCATAACACCTGAGTCGATTTGAGTGTTGTGGAGTTCCTTCACAAGGTCTTAGAAGTAAGACTTCGGCATTTGTCAAAACACCAAAGTTTCCAGAGCAAAACAGACTTGAAGACCACAATTCGGAAAACGTATTGTAGAAAGACGAAACTTTGGAGACCATATAAGGTCTAGTGTACCGGATTAGATAAATGAAAAGCTGACTACTCTGAGAAGCTACATTAAAACAAAATCAGATGTCAAAAATTCTCTTTTAAAGTCCATAGTAGTTACATATAATGTTACCATTACACACATTTTTTTGGGAAAAGCACGATATACATAGATTTGATCTTTCCAGACAGTGAAAGCATTTGTCAGTTATATATTTTATAGTATAGATCTCTACGGAGAAGAATGACCGAATGATCATAATTATTATATAAATTCACATAATTTTTCCCATGCGGCCAGGTTGAAACTTCAGAACCACACCTGCTAGTGCTACGCTCATTACATATTCCTGTTGCTTCGTCTACGTTCAATATGATCCTGCACAAATATCCAGTAAAACTGAACAAAGTATAAACTAGTGTTACTCTAACGCAGTAAACTCCTCTCACTTGTAACATTAAGTGCGGTGCGCCGCCATCTCCCTTAACGGCACTTGTTTGACAGTTGTCGAACGTTGAACGTCGATACAAGTTCGCGTTCGTTCGAGCGCTTTGTGTTCTAAAACTTACATTGTTTGATAGTGTAGTGGCTGTAGGGAAAGAGGTGGACCATTATAAAAGATAGAGAGATGGTGTGGCAGATAAAAGATACAAGGAAAATATTTTTCTTAAAAATTCTAGGGCTTTAACAAAAAGATTCATAGCTTAATCGTGAACAACGACGATGAATATTATAAACGCCGATTAATTATATGATGAAAACAATGGCTAACAACTAAATTCAAGACTAGTTCTGAGGAAACAGAATCAACCGAAACATTCATTATCCAGAGAACATTTTTCGGATGTCCGGCTGTTCTCCTCTACAAGTCGCATTTCCCAACCGAATCTCGTGAAGTTTTCTGAGCAGATACGATAAATAGGGAATTGTTTTGTTAATTCAGTTTTTGGCTCCGCCATTTTAATAAAAATCCAATAACTGAATAGACAAAAATATCAAAAAGACAGACTCGCAAGGTCTACTGCTCACAGAGAGATTGAAAATCAAAATCAAAATTTATTTATTCAATTAGGCCATTAAGCAGCACTTTCGAAAGTCAAAAAAAAAAAAAATAATAATAATTGATTAATGATTAATTAGAATATCTATGTTATGAATACAGTGTAAATGAAAAAAGATTTTATTTTCTTAGGAAATGCTCTAACGGTTTCAGTTTTCACCCGGATCTTCCAAAATGGCGTACCCAATTTCAATCTATAAATAAATAACAAAATAATTGCTATTCTTTCAAATGCGACTACCAGGCATTCAGCTGTCCTTGTGTTTTCAATCAAGCCAGTGGGTCGCGACCTTCGCTGTACGATAGTAAGTGCTGCTTTTCAATTATTCAGCTCGATCGACCCGCACTCTCTCTAGGACTTCAGAGTTTCGTGTGACCTTAGTGAATTCTTGCTGTCTTATGAGATCCTGGTACTAGTAAATCATCAAGTCATCAGTATCATTCGCAGCCTGACTTCGCCCACTGTTGGGCATAGGCCTCTCTTCCCTTGTGCCAATCCCCACGTTCCTGTGTCCCCCTTATCAGTGAGATGGGCAGACGATATTGTTACCTTTATCAAGTGCTGTTTCTCAATCATTCAGCGCGACCGACCCGCACTTTTTCTAGGACTTCAGGGTTTCGTGTGACGTAAGTGACTTCTTCTTAGTCGTATCGAAGATTCCAAATCATTTATTTTATGTTTTTGAAAATTACATTTATTTTAACTACTCTAACGTTATTGAAAAAAGCAATTGCCTCGTAAAGGACTTTCAGGATGTTGGTGTTGTTGTGTGTGGCTCATTCGATTACCCCCATCTGACTGAATTGTGCCTGTAACGGGCCCACCTGGCTTCGCAGTCGGTACCTACAAAGATTTCCCCTGATACTAGTAAAAGACTCGTGAAAATCTCAGAAAGTCATCCTATCATCGTCTGCTTCAAAGAGATTGTATTCTATAAGATTTAGAGCTAGAGATTTTTGGTTTCTGGACCAATTACTGACAGATGAAGAAAGACAAGCAAAAATATTTAGAAAAGTATTTTTTATAAATTTTATAAATTGCATTGTCGCGAGAAACAAAAGTGTGTGCAAAATTTCAGCTCAATCCAACACCGGGAAGTGTGTGTTTAACTTGCACGATTTGGTTACAGACACGGACAGGTAAAATAATAGTACATACAAATGTGTAATGTTGGTGATTACCGCTGAGGCGCCATTGAGACCCGAGCCGTTAGGTGAGGGGAGAGCCGAGGACGGTAATCATCAATACACACGTGTATCATACGACGTTTTTAAACACTTGTGAAGAAAATAATACAAATAAATCATTTCCAACAGTAAAAACGAGCTGTGATTTTTTTTCGCAATGGCGGGCAAAATTAATCAGTTTTCTATGCGCGCGCATCTAACAATGGCGATCGGCCTTAGACTAAAAATCATGAATTATCTTTTTTTGGATTTCGCGGATAGCCTTTTAGCCACGTACAAAATGGGGAATTTCAAGTTTTCTTTATTACAGACAAAAACAAAAGTTATATTTAAGTGAAAGTTTTATTTATTAAACACGTACAAGTTGAAATTATCTATTTAAATAGGAAGTTGCATGAAATGTGTTGCATTTGTACTTATTGACCACGATCTTTTTTTATCGAAACTTTTTTAAGAACAAACCAACTCAAACAATAAATAAAAAAAAATAACTCTTTATCTCACTTGTGAATAATAGTAATGAAAAAGTCACAGTTTGATAACAGGTGTCATTATGTGCCTAATTGCGGTGATATTAGAGCCACTTTATGAGCAAGTGTGTTGAAAAGTAAATAAAAGCTTATAAAATAGTTCAGCATGCTTACCGAATTACTGTAAAATTTTGAGATGTCTAACACTGCTGCTTTGAAATCATTCTGAAGTTTGTTCTTACCTGTAAAAGAAGAAAATAAATTATTAAAATGACAGATCAACACCGTAAACTGAAAATTCTGTGTCAATTTATAGTTTTTGCCGATACCGGAGAAGAAGATTAAGTAATTACGTATGAAAACATTGAAACCTAATTTTTTAATCAGTCATCAGTGACTTATAAAAAATAGATGGACTTCATTGTAAAAATCAGTGCCAAACCAATTCTCATTACATTCTCATCTACCAGGATAACATGGTCAACAAGGAGGTCAAAGTAAACATCGACACGGACGCGTCCATCGCTGGGCGAGTTCCAACTTATCGGACAGATATCCGCCGGATATCGCAGAGTGACGCCGACTCAGCCGTGACCCATTTATTATATGTTATGTATGTAAGGATTGCAGAAGTAAATAGGTTTATATAGTACTAGATTTTATTGGTAACAATGTGAAAAATTAACGTCAAAAAGTTCAGTACATACCAAAAAAGATACCAAAGGAACTTAAATTTGCCGTATAAAATGTGTTTGGGTACAAAAGTTACTAACTGGAATATCTTCAGCTAAAATTTAGTAGAAAATGATGTATTTCAGTAACTTTCAGTGTGCGTGCAATGAGAATTAATTGTGAACAAAATCATCATCCGCTTTCTGCCCTTGTTGCACGTTACTTGGTGTCGGCGCAACACATTTTCTTCTTTCATCCCGTCCTGCAACCATCACGCCATCACTGACTCCCTTTTCTTTCATATCACTCCTCACACAGTCCATCCATCTTTTCTTTGGCCTTCCTCTCCCTCTCCATCCAACAAACAACATTGTGAACAAAATAACGACGTTTATAGTGTAGGTATCTTCAACTGGAAAATTATAGATGATACCAACTTTAAAATGTAGTAAAGCAAAGGCAAACTCCTGCAAGCTGCACTGAAAGTCGACAGTAACAGTAGAAGTCGGCAGTGGAAGTCGACCGAAGTCCGTCTGTGTCCCGGCATCGTTGTAAAAGCAGCCGTGACCTATTTATATCTGAGACAGCTCGTCTGTCACACCGACGCGTAGCAGCCAACGTTATTGTGAATTAATTTATCTCGTGAATTATTTATGAAATGTATTCTGTAGCAGTACAGTAAACTTAACTAGGTACCCGCTCCGGCTATGCACGGGCCAAATTATATCACAAACCCTTCTCGTTTTTCGCTTTTTCTCCATATTAGTGAAAACCGCATAAAAAATCGATGCGTAGTTGAGAAGAAGTTAGCTGAGAAAAGAAATGACGTCGACAGACGCGAATGGTGCTTTGTTTTATACTATTTAGTAAATTGTTGGGATTTGAAGCTTGTAGACGAAATTGTATGACTCACAATGACGGCAAAAATACGTGAGGATTCAAAAATCCTCACGTATTATTGCCGTCATTTTTGCCGTCAACCGGGATCAGAAGAAATATAAACAGTCCAAAGACTGTTTATATTTCTTCTGATCCCGGTTTTGAGCTCAATCTCACCTGATGGTAAGCGAAGGATCAGGATTAAGATAAAGCGAGCGAGACTAGAAGAAGAGGTCATAGGTCGCAATAAAGATGCTGATGGAAAGTTCTACATTTTGGTTGTGCACATAACTGCTAAGCGAAACTATATGGATAAAGCTAGGATCCTGTGTCTGGAGAGCCGAACAAATTTTTTTTACGATTTTTGTACAAAAGTTTTAAAAATCTTTTTGAACACTAAATTAACCGACGAAATAAGGAACTGAAAACCAAAATAGAAAATTCAGTGGAAAAATTATCAATAAATCCTATTGAGGTGGATTTTATTTTTTAAATTTAAATGGGATTAACTTTGAGGTATACTCTCAGCAATATTTTTTTTTTTTGGCATCGGACCATTATAAAAAGTTACGCGTGGTCATACATAAAAATATACAAGTCAAATTGAGAACCTCCTCGTTTTTTTTCGTCGGTTAAAAATGAACTGAAGTAGTCTTAAAGATTCGTCAAAACTACTGCCAAATATGCTAACTAAAGGAATAAAAACCGATCATACTAAGAGTTGATGTGAGAATTGGCAGTAAATGAATAGATTGTCAGATATTATCAGGTGTGTTACGAGTTGTTATGTATTTAAAGCTATCGAAGCACATAGAAAGGTCAGACATAATTATTCGCACTAAGAAAATTAATGACACGTTAAGTAGTACGTAATATGTATGTCGGATCCTGTCATGATTTGTTTACTTAAAATTAAACACAAGTACCTTCGTTTGGTACTGGGCGGAGTCTAGTGTCGGGTGTGGTGTGGATATCGTTCATAGAGAGCGACTGTGATCGTTCGGACATGGCCGTGACATGACACATACTGGCCTTTTTTTTAACTGCTCAGTGTTTCCTTTTAAGTCCAGAGTACTACTTAGTACCATAGTGATAGTAATTGACTCTGTAACAAATTAAAACTGTGTAGCAGTTACAGGAGATATTTCTCTAGTTTACCCTTATCCCAAATTCTGCGCCCACGACTATAACTCTGATACATATATGACACTAAGGTCAAATCACGATCCTATATACCTGGATCAGACATGTATAACACACAGTCACACATACACTGTACACACACAACCACATAACATCACGTCTGGGCCCCCAAAGGGTCAATCCCATCGCACTATTCCCGAACCATTGCAACTCCTGATAGCCAGAATCAACAGTGGCGAACACCAGAAAAGCGCCGAGGCAATGAAGCTTGACGAAGTCCCGGAGAATGAATTTAGCTGTCTTGGATCCCGCAACGAAATTAATCAGAAAATAATAACGGAGAGTAAGAAAAAAAACAAATTTCCACTTCATATCAACCAGGAGACTGAACAAACAAGGCCAATAGGCACAAAGGATCGTTTACAATTGGGATAAGCCCAGTTGCCTAGCACCACGGATAAAAAAGGGAAAAGAGCCAAAGGGTCAGGCAGAAGTTTACCTAAAGTACATCATTTCAACAGAACAAGTTATGTTAAGGCCCACAAGATAGGCCCCAGCATATTGTTCAACAATTGAAGACTCAGACTCTACTGAGAAACTCCGTATGGAGAACCCAATAACACAAAAGACATTGAACATAGTCAAATTTAGGAAAGAAAACTCCAAAAACACATTTCTCGACTCGAAGACCTTATACTCAGCAGTAGCGCTAGCAACATCTAGACCAATGCGGCGAGTAATAAAAATGGGGATATTATTAATTGCACATCAAATAAATAATCCTCATCAATTTATTTTCATCATTTATATACTTTTTTAAAAGCAAATTAACCAGAGCGTACAAACGTTATATTCAAACATATAACAAAATAAGTCCAAGAGCGAGCAAAGCGAGCTCGGGAGCTTAGGGCAACCCAACACGGATAGGTTAGGTTCGGAGGGGATGATGGGAGCTAAAGGAAACGAACTCAGTTCCCGTCATCTCCTTCATGTTTTTACCCACTTTAAAACTTGCAGACAGAAATAGGAGCCTCGCAATTGTTGCTAAAGTAATAATATTTTGAGGTAACTATTTTACTGTGTAATCAGTATTTTTGATTAGAATTCGAATTATTTTTGGATTCAAAACGTTTTTTTTTTTATTTGCGTTTAAATACTACCCATAAAAATGTGTTGCACAACCACCTCGGTGTGACAGCCGCCTGCTATTATTCGTTGCCTACTAAAAGATGATCCGCTGACCATCGCGGTTTGTGTCGCGTTACACTTACGAACACGCGTCGTTAGCTGAGATCCAATTATTAATAAACAGACATAATGTTGCATCATCTGCTAGTAGATATTAATTATAGGAGGAGCTGTGGCTAAATCATATGGGCTGATCTTTAAGGCGAATATTAATGTGGATGAACAGAGACGGAGAGGCAGGCCATAGGAAAGATGGATGGACTGTGAGGAGTGATATGTGGAGATAGAGATAGCGTGACGTTTGACAGGACAGTAAAGTAATAGAAGACAAAAAGTGTTGCACCGACCACAAGCAACATGGAACAAGGGCAGACAGATGATGCCCGGGTGATCTAGCAGACATAAAGCTAACTAGACGACGCGATTGTACGTCCTTCGCGTGCCAAAAAACGAAGTAAAGTTACGACCAATGATCGTAATCTGAGCTTTTCCTTTAGCATTATCGGCACCGGAAATCCACCGAAATCTAGAAAATGCCTTTTTATGCCATATAGAGCTGTAAACACTGTATAGAAAAAGTTGGCCGTGGCATTGGAAATGTTTACTTTCATTGGTAAGTAAATTAGTTTTCAAGTTGTGTGTGAAAAAGTGGCACGTTATCTATGTAGATTTATGTCTGTGGTTTAGCTACATTTGCCGTGGTCGGTTCATGGATTAGTGAAGTTTCAATTGCACGTTAAGCCGTAGGCTGTTAATTGTAAATCTATGACAGTCGTTGCGGATAATCAGATGCCTAAATCATCAGTATTTTAATGTTCACACTGTTGGTACACATGCCTCCTCTCAGTGAGAGGGAATGGTAATCCACCACGCGGGCCCTGTGCGGTTTGGTGGATGTCACATGTCTTTGAATTTTTGGTTCTAGGACATGCCGGTTTCCTCACGAAATTTTCCTTCACCGTTTTGAGAGCAGTGGTGATGAAATAATTTACACAAAGTAAAGCATCTACCTGGGTTTAACCACGACTTACCACCAGCTGCTTCCAGTTACGCTGAAAGCCGTCTGCAACATAGTCGAAAAAACTAGGAAAGAGTCAAAAACAAAGTTAAACAAAATCGAAATCTTTCCGACATAATTTTGACAGATCAAAGCATTCCATTACGCGGTATGTACCAGGCATCCTTATTCACAATGACTAACCCAACGCAGCAAATAGATATAGCTCAACTGTCAAAATGAAACATTGTTATTGGCATTACTCAACAATGTTGCCAGTGTCTAAGATTTAAGTTAAGTAATTAATAAATTGATTAAACTCTCATGTCAGGCGTCAGACAGAGGCAGAACGTTTACAAGTAAATACAGTTTTCAGCGCCCGCAGTTCATTAAGGAGTTCATATTAATAAAAACGCCGGCCCGGTTTACATTGCGTGTTAAACAAACAATCGCGGCGATGTTTACATAGCGAGCGATCAATGTAAACAAAACTCTATCAATCCACGATTTTTTCTTGGAGATTGTAAATCGAATGCGCGAATGTATGTTCACAGAGAAGGTTGGTACAGAAGTATCATACCAAGTCGCTGTAGACATTTCTTTGAGAGATTTGAAATACACCTGAATATTCGAATTTCCTCACTGAAATATGTACCTTTTTGTATAGTAAATAAAGTTCTATATTGCATCTCTCGGTGCAAGCTAAAACGCACGGAAAGCATTGTGGTTACGGGTCCATGCAACATGATTCAAAGTTTGTAACGCTCAATCTTTTTTTTGTAAAAAAACGTCGGAACTTTGAACTCGAGTATATCTGTGTAACCAGAGGGTCGCCCTATAATATGGAGCAGTATAAAAAAGAAAACAAGGAACTCTCGGCTTCGGTAAGCATCTTTTACACCTTCACGTATAGCGAGTGACCGGACGCGCGTCTATCTGTGCGTTTTCACTAATTGTTTAGAGCTAGCCTTCTGTACCTCCTATCTATTCTGTTGTCCTGGTACATTGTGAGTGCCTGAGTGCTTGTTAGATCGCTTATTAGCGCTGATTGATGCGCTGATCAATCATTTTGTAAGCGATGGCTGATGGATACGCCACATTGTGCGGATAAATTAGGAACTATCTATCTACTCTACAATATGTTTAGCCATGGAATGAAATAGTCGATGGAAAATGGCTGAAATGTGATTTTATATGATTTTAATTAAATAAAGTCTTCATCTCATTTGCCCAGCTCCTTCCAATCTTTTCTGTTTTCTCTCTTCTTCCATTCTCTGTCAAATACTTATTTTCAGTTGCAATCTAACAATATGCTGCACCTCTAACAAGTTCAACCATTTGTGAAGCTTATTTTTTATTTAACTCTTTTTTGTAATAGTGTAAGTACGTTTCCTAGAATCAGGACTTTCTTGCAAGTTAAAAGCACTAATATTTTCTGGAAGCAACTACAAGTTTAATTTGCTTGCCCGAACTGGAGTCTTCCTCAAAGGAAACTCAACTGTAACCTTATTAGTTTCATTTCTACATCAAAGCATTTACAAGATCTCTACCTACCCCCGTACCCCTTTATAAACAGTTCCTAGTTATCATAATTCTCATTAAAGTTAGGCTTAGCACGCACTGCGATTTTTATTCGCGCGAATTTTTTTCCGCGTGTTCTGTGGCCTATGGAGTTGTATGAAGCTGCACGCACTGCGGAAAAAAAATCGCGCTCAAATAGTACTAAAAAATTCGCGCGGAAAATAATTCGCGCGAATCAAAATCGCTGTGCGTGCTATGCCTTACAGAGAATTGCGGACTCGGGTACCTCTTCAAAACCTCTGCCGCCCTGGTACAAGTTTGATTAGATTTTTACTTTGCGAAATGTTTATAAGGAAACCTGTAAAAAGGTGTAAAAAGGTCAGGCAATTAATTAATTGAAATGAAGTTTTAATGAGCTGGTTATTTATGTCAACAATCCTTTCAAATGTAAACCAAAAATGTCAATTTCAAATCTACCTAAGTAGCCTTTTCTCCATCAATTAGGTTGGGGCAAGCGCAATATCAATTCTGCCATACTACTAATAACACGACAAGACTGCGTGATTTGTCCCTTTCTTTTAATTCTTGAAAGCATGAAGGCCACATAACATAATACCGGTAGCATAGCAGCCCCATGCCCCCGATATATCCTACATGCCCCGATCAACCCTAATTCTTCGCTCCCCTACTCGTCACTAGCTTGACCGCTTGCATTCAAGTCATCTGTGTTTTGTCTCACTTTACATACATTTTGAGATCTCCAGTTTGTTGTGAGAGATATTTTCAGTATATAAGATTTTGTAAGGAATGGTTCCAAAATCAGTACAATATTTTGCTGCTTCTATAAACATTTTCCAATATGAAAACATTTATTTTTCTTTACAAATTCATTCATATCAAACGCAAAGTGCTATCGCATCCGACCTGCCACCGCACGCATTTCACAGCGCAATAATCATCGAACATCATCTCACGTAACGTTACGAGCAGTTCCGACGCATGCCTTCGACACGATAGCGCCACCGATCTGACGTCAAACACATCTGTTGTGCCTATACACACCTCACGGAACTAGCCCAATTTCTCCCCTCTCACTCACACTAGCGAAAGGAACAGGAATTTTACGGCAAGAATGAAAGAGACGGACATACCTGTTGGGTGTCCCCCAGGGAGCGAATCCTGAGACACTTTATTCTCGTTTTATACATTGTAAAAGTTTGAAAGGGTTGTTTTGGTAAAGCGTTTGTTTCGTCGAGTTGCTACTTTTTCTTATTGTCTTAGAGATTGGAGTCCTCGTTCGGGGCGGTTCTGTGCTAATTAATTTTCAGTAACAAAGGAGTTTTTTGAGTAATAATTGTGAGAGGTTGTTTGTAGGTCATGCTTTCTGTGATGCCACTTAATTATTCTGTGTTGTAAGATGAAAATTTGGGTTATTTTAGTGAGTGGTACTGTGGTAGTAATGAACACTGGTTGGAGAAATCTGTTTCCTATGACTTTAATAAAAAAAATAGGATTTTGCCCAATTAATTTTGTTTACACGCCTGAACTCTTGGGTTAGACACTCAATAGGGAAAAGCGTTTTTGCGACTACCTCCTAAAAAAAGTTCAGAATTAAATATACCTTTTCGTACCTTGAAGTATAATCTACAAAATTATCACATCCATATACATAACATATCTCAGAATTAGATGAGTGGTAAGAACGAACATTCCTGTCAGTATGCAATTGAATGGATATTTATGTTTACAATCGACGCGACGGCTGACGATATTCGCGTGACTTGTAGTCGACATACGACTCCAGATGGGAAACAAATAAATAATGATGACACGCGTGAGATTCCACTGATTTTCATAACATAGCAAGTTATACGTAGAAGTAGTAGAACTTCTTGTAAAGTAAAAGAGTTTGTCCCTTGAAGAACTCCTGTCTTCTTCAGTTCGTTTTGTGTTTGTTTACTTTTGTATTTCTTTGTTGTTCTTTCCCTTGTATTTTTTCCGTGCCGTGCAGCATGACACACAAAAGTGCCCGCACTGTAGGTATATAGTACACTAGCACTCCGCCCGCGACTTCGTTC
The DNA here is from genome assembly GCA_964057195.1 of Orthosia cruda. Taxonomy (NCBI): domain Eukaryota; kingdom Metazoa; phylum Arthropoda; class Insecta; order Lepidoptera; family Noctuidae; genus Orthosia; species Orthosia cruda. The sequence goes on along the minus strand of OZ059856.1, from coordinate 268,319 downwards.
GCATTTCGCGTTATGTGCAGTTAGTGAAGGCGAACAAAAATAAGCTATTGTTAAAACAATAATAAATGGGATAATAATATAAGTAATCGTAGATATCTACGGTTCAAGTTATGATTTAGAGGACATAGAACCTCCTTCTTTTTGGAAAGTCGGTTAAAAATCCTATTCCTTGGGCAATAATAAATTGCCATCATTAGTTTTTCAGAATTACCCCCAGAAGATGTTTTAGGTGTGTCAACGGTTTTTTGAAGAATCTTACGGCACTAAGACGACCACTTCCTCGATTTGGAACTACAAACACATGGTTGTTTGACGGAGATATCGGCGAACATACACAAAAAACAATTAAGTGCCAAAAGGCAAATTGCCTATTAGGTACACCTAAAAAGTGAAAAACACTACAAACACTACCGACACTGAAATCCAACTAAAAACACTACAAAGTGAAAAATAACTTTCTTTTTCGAAGTCGGTGTCCATAACGAAAAAAAATTGTACCTACCAAAGACACCGACTTCGAAAAAGAAATTTATTTTTCACTTTATAGTGTTTTTAGTTGGAAATCTTTAATATTTTTTCTAAAATGTTTTTATACAAATAAATGTCTCTTTAAAGGATGAATTTCCAAAAATCCCTCCTTAGTGATCCCCTACATCATAAAAAGAAGCTAGGTGCAATATAATACTTCAAAAATCTTGAACACCCTCTAAATGGTATTTTGGGAATAGTTCCGAAAAACTAATAACAACCTAAATTTTTTATTAAGGTTAGTATTTGTGCCAAATTTCAAGTTTATTAACCCAAGATCTTCAACACCCCCTAATCATCTTTTAGGGGTAGTTTCGAAAAACTAATAATGATATCCTTTATTATTTACTTAGGTTAGTATTTGTCGCAAGTTTCAAGTTAATTCATCCAAGAAATGAGATTTTCCAAACAAACTTTAACATCCCTTAAATCGTCTTTTGGGGGTAGTTCCGAAAAATTAACGTTACCTTTATTATTTTGCCCAAGGAATTAGAATTCATTCCAACAAATATCTCTCGTTTGCTTTCCTACATCAAAAAAAGAAGCCTTGTGCAATAAAATTCTAGTAGGGAGTAGTTTTGAAAAACTTGTAATGACAACCTTTACTTTAAAAACAATAAAAAAATATAAAATATCAGCTGTTAGTATTTATGCCAAGTTTCAAATATATAAGCCTAACAAATTGCCACCTTTAACCTCCATTAGGTGTAGAATTTCCGGAAATCAATAAACTCGTTATTTTTTTTATTAATCAAGAGCGTAAACCACCTATTTCAGATATTTTACCTTCCAAACCGAATAAATTTCATAGAAAGTAGAATTTCCAAAAACATATAAATATACAATTGTGTTTTATCTACCTAGAGATTAAATCTAAAATTTCACGTGTCCGGCTTTCAAACTATAGAAATTACATACAAAATTTTAACCCCTTATTTACCCCCGTCAGGGGTGGCATTTCCGGAAATAATTAAACCCATTGTTGTTTTTTTAATCAGCAGCATAAACATACAATTTTAGATGTTTTACCTTCCAAACCGAAGAAATTTCGTATAAAGTTTCAACCCCTATTTTATCCCCATAGGGGTAGAATTTCCAAAAACGAATATATACATAATTTGAAAGAAAGAAAGAAAAATATTTATTTGTGACCCGCACAGGAGACACGAGATAAGCAACACAAACAATAATAAAAAATTCAAATAAATAACCCCGTGCGAGACCAAAAAGGCTCCTATCTCAGCATGTGCAACGATATTAAAAAGAAAATAACGCTGCGCTGATATTCTGATAGGGCCCACTGTTGATGCCACGGACACATTCTCGGAAACGGAACATACAATATTTAAAGCAATAAAAAAGAATAAGATAAATAATAACAAAATAGTATAAACACAGAAGGTGAGTCACAGTATGCATGTGTATAACGTAGACAAATATATGAATAAAACACAATAAATATACGACCAAAATCCTGACGGCTCAATGACCATTTGTCGAAACCGTAGACAAACGACAGAGCGCGCCAATCTCTATCTGTGGTCAGCGTCGGCTGTCAAAATAAAAAACGAAATAATGGTGAAAAGATTACTATTATGTAAGACATTTCTGTAAATAAACAAACTTAAAAGGTTGCTAGTATTCGATAAAACAGAGTTGTGTAAATATTACTGTGTGTATTGTAGTGTTCGCCAGAAAGTTTACAAATTTGTTTTATCTACCTTATTTTTAAATCTAAAATTTCACTTTCAAACTATAGAAATTACATACAAACTTTCAACCCCCTTTTTAACCCCTTAGGGGTAAAATTTCCAGAAACCAATAAATACATTAGTTCTTTTTATGAACCAAAAGCGTGAATCTAAAATTTCACGTGCCCAACTTACAAACTGTAGAAATTACATACAAACTTTCAACCCTCTTTTTACCCCATTAGGGGTGGAATTTTCGAAAACCAATGAATACATTATTTCTTTTTATCAACTAAGAACATATATGTAAAATTTCAAATGTTCAATTTACAAACTGTAAAAATTTCATACAAACTTTCAACCCCCTTTTTACCACCTTAGGTGTCGAATTTCCAAAAACTAATTAATATATAAAATTTTTTTATGAACCTAAAGCGTAAATCTAAAATTTCACGTGTCCAACTTACAAACTGAAGAAATTACATACAAACTTTCAACCCTCTTTTTACCCCCTTAGGGGTCGAATTTCCATAAACCAACAAATACATTAATTCTTTTTATGAAACAGAAGCGTAAATCTAAAATATCACGTGTCCAACTTACAAACTGTATAAATTTCATACAAACTTTCTACCCCCTTTTTAACCCCTTACTGGTCGAATTTCCAAAAACCAATATATGAATTAATTTTTTTTATCAACCAAGAGTATAATTCTAAAATTTCAAATGTTCATCTTACAAACTGTAGAAATTACATACAAACTTTCAACCCCCTTTTTACCCCCTTAGGATTGGAATTTAGAAAAACCAATAAATACATTAATTATTTTTATCAACGAAGAGCGTAATGTAAAATTTCTTGTGTCCAATTTGTAAACTTCATACAAACTTTCAACCCCCTTTTTACCCCCTTAGGGGTCGAATATCCAAAAACGAATAAATACATTAATTATTTTTATCAACCAAGAGCGTAAATCTAAAATTTCACGTGCCCAACTTACAAACTGTAGAAATTACATACAAACTTTCAACCCCCTTTTTACCCCCTTTGGGGTGGAATTTCCAAAAATCCTTTCTTAGTGCTCACTTACACCACATGAGGAACCTTTCTGCCAAATTTCATTGTTCTAGGCCTAGCGGTTTAGGCTGTGCGTTGATCGATCAGTCAATCAGTCAGTCAGTCAGTCAGTTTCTTCTTTTATATATATAGATTACTGCAGCGGCCAGCAAAAGAGGCATTGATGGACGAACGTGTAAATGTGGGCCGAGGCGAAGCCGAGGCACACATACGTAAGTCCATCAATGCCTAGTTGTGGCCAAGGCTTGTATAGTGCTTTTCTCAAATATGCGCGGAAATTTAAACTAAGTAGTACCTAGAACTCATTTTGTCAAAATCAATGACGAACAACAATAATTGTTCCCGCGTTAGTGTTCATTTGTTTTTTTTTCAATAAACAGCGTTATATTTGCATGCCAGTTCGAAATTTAAAAGAAACCTTTGATAAGTTACCTCCTTGGTGGCCATGTTTCGCAGAAAATGGTCGTTCCATTTTTAAATTACACGACAGATATGAGTTTACTATGGAATTTATTTGGCCGCTACACACGACAGATATGGATTTTCATACAACTTTTGCCGGCCGCTGCGCGCATGTATTTGGCCAGTACAGCAATTGCGATTTATCTCGAAGAAGGTTGTCAAAATAATGCTCAAATTTCCAAGCATGTTTGAGAAATAGTACATTACTGCAGCGGCCAGCAAAAGAGGCATTGATGGACGAACGTGTAAATGTGGGCCGAGGCGAAGCCGAGGCACACATACGTAAGTCCATCAATGCCTAGTTGTGGCCAAGGCTTGTATAGTGCTTTTCTCAAATAATGCGCGGAAATTAAAACTAAGTAGTACCTAGAACTCATTTTGTCAAATACTAATACTTTTCAAAATCAATGACGAACAACGAACAACAATAATTATTCCCGCGTTAGGCTTAGCACGCACTGCGAATTACAATCGCGCGATTTTTTTTCGCCCGTTCTGTGGCCTATGGAATTGTATGAAGCTGCACGCATTGAGGTAAAAAAATCACGCGGGAATATTACTACAAAAATCCGCGCCAATAAAAATCGCAGTACGAAGTGTTCATTTGTTTTTTTTTTCAATAAACAGCTTTCTATTTGCAAGCCAGTTCGAAATTTAAATAAAACCTTTGATAAGTTACCTCCTTGGTTGCCATGTTTCGGATTGAAAGATCGTTCCATTTTTAAATGACACGACAGATATGAGATTACTATGTAATTTATTTGGCCGCTACACACGACAGATATGGATTTTCATACAACTTTTGCCGGCCGCTGCTCGCGTGTATCTGGCCTGTACTGCAATTTCGATTTATCTCGAAGAAGGTTGTCAAGGTAATGCTCAAATTTCCAAGCATGTTTGAGAAATAATTATTTATTTCTTTCCTGATTCTTTTGAAATTAGAAGAGTAACGCTGATGAAATCAAAGGCTTATTATTTGTATCTAAGTCGGAAAAAGCAAGAACAGACCACTTTGAGATCTTTGTCTAAAATCATGTTATTTTTGTCTATAGTTTTGTTAGTTCGCAAGTGATTTCATCGATTAGTCAGATTGGTTGAGCAGCTTACTGCTTACTTAACTTTAAATCTGCTTGCAAAGTCATACAACTCGCACTATACAAACATTTACACTAGAGGGCCTAAATGAATATTGTAAACCAAAAGACCATTTTCTGATTTTCAAATTGACCATGATGACTTAAAATTATCATAAATATCATCTGATTATACCAGGGCCACAGAGAGCGCAGGATACCCACTACTGTAGAACAGGGAACCCGACACCTGCGTGGTTGCCGTTCCGCCAGCGTGCACGCAGCGGCAACCGCGCGCAGGTGAGGGGCGCGCGCCCCGGCTGACGTTCCTATTCACTGTTACTTGAATCAAGGGGGTTGGTCATTTAATTATACATAACTTATTTCTGTACGCGTGCTTGCTTTTTGCATGCATATTTTGTTGATTTTCATAACTGGACAATTTGTTTAAGCATTTTAACTTGTACAGCATTTGATTTAGTAAATATATTATTTATACCAATTGTGAAGCTGTGCATGCGTATAGTTACTGGATTGGGGCGTTTAGATGATCCGGTTATACTGGAAGCCGACCCTAATATAGTTTGGGAAAGGATCGAGAGATTTATTGTGATACTGTGACTACAAAAAAAAAAGAAAACAAAATTACATTAATTAAGTTAGTGATGAAGTTGTCCCGGCAGCTCCCGCAGAAAGACGCGAGGCAACAATGCGACAAAGATCAGGAATCGACGATGACCAAGCAAACAAAATGGCTAGAATGTGGGGAATACTGATATGACAACCTATAAGACGTATGAAAGTAGAAAAGTTGCTACAAAAGAAAATTGGGATCACAAGGATGATGAAGAAATATGTGTATCATATTATTGTCTTTAAATTGCCTAATCAAGATTGTGTACCTTCTATCAAGTCTTAATTGCTCAACATTACCGTGTTGTCAACTTCTTGCTATATTTTAACAAACTGAGAAGCTTTGTAAAACTTTAGCTCATGAATATTCATAATTTAAGCTCGATTAACCAAGTTTATTCGCGGTTATAAAGTTTGATTGACTTAGATTATTACTTCTGGGTAATAATTATGTTTTTATAGCTAGAAATAGTTTGAAATAGGTCATATAGAGTTAATATAAAAATGATTTAGACCAATCATACGTCAAGTTTCAAACGAACCCGTAGTCAGATGTGACGCCCTTGTACCGCCTCTTTCAAATTGATAAATAGTGTTCGCAAAAATATATATATATTATTATTACAATCAAAATAGATTTGATAAATGATGAACATAAGTTATTATAAACTTATATAAAACTCATTTGTATACGTCGAGAGTCGGCCTCGGGACATCGCGGTGTCGAATTACTAACCACTGAGTTATTCAAGGCTATAACAATATTTATTGATCGAAAATATACAAAGTTCATGAAAACTGAAAATCAAGTAAACGATGGATAGATTGTTTGAATGAGAAATGGCTAGAAAGTAGGTTACTACTGAGATAAGGGAGAAAAAAAAGAAAAGGCATTTATTGCCGCAGAAGTCGATATGCTTAAAATTATGCTTAAACTAAAATCATTAACGATAGTTTTAGTAGTACTTAAATTTTCTTAGTAACGACAAACTTACAATATACTATCTATATTTGACACAAATAAAATAAAGTAAAATGACAAACAGAAACCAGGTGCACGACATGACTGTGACAAGAAGGCTCTGTTTGGTGCTGTGCCATGGACCCACAGCACGGTGGCTGATACAGAAGTATGTCAGAAGAAGTCTGGCGTCGCTGACCCCAAATAAGACAGGACGAAAATGATAGTGTAAGAAAACTAGATATGAAACAAGTTACAAGGTAAATATTTATTTGCCGTCAAACTAACTTCAGTTTAATCGAGTTGATGTTTGTATGGAATGCGCTGACTCATGCAAGTGCTACGTCCGCTGTCAAGCCCATGTTTTGGTGGGATAGTATTTATTTAAAATAAAATATAGCTTGAATGTGTACACGAAGAAATTGACTTGGTTACTACTGACCGTATAGGCACAGATGATATAATACTACAGTATAAGAGTACCATTGATTCTAGGTACAGAAACCACTAATGAATTGTGGTAAAGATCGGTATAGAAGAAAAGAAGAAGGAGGGTATTGTGATAAACATCAGTCTATGTATGAATGTAAGTATGTATGTATGTTTGTTCCTATGTGGCGTTCTAGAGACCAAACGCGTTGGCCGATTTTGATGATTCTTGCGTCAATCGATTCGTCTTGACCCTGCGAGTGTCACTGGCTACATAAAAATTGGAAAAGAAAAAAATGGCGGATTTTGGGCGTCATTTTGTGGTGGAAAACATTTTTTTTCTTCCAAACCCATCGTGTGGGGTATCAAAATAAAGGGGTTTAAGAGGTGATTGAAAAATAACTAAAAAGTTGTAAATAAAAAATCTAATAAAAAAAAAAGATCAAATATCCAGACTGCTTAAAAAGCGAACTAAAAAGATGTAAACAAGAAGAAAATCATGTTGTGCAGTCGGTTTTGGTCAGCCAGCTCGCGAATATGTATCCTTCGACTGCACAACATGATTTTTTCCTTGTTTACGTCTTTTTAGTTCGCTTTTAAGCAGTCGGGAATAATGATTTTTTTAATTAACTTTTTTATGCTTTCATTTACCTGTTAAAAGATGGTGGACGATGCATGAGAAAGCCATGATGCAATGCAAGGATGCAAGCTGCCTAAAATATCCAACTACTATGCTAGTGTTACATTATCTGTGCTACTACTATTGTAAACGTGAAAGTTTGTGAGGATGGTTGTATGTGACTCTTTCACGCAAAAACTGCTGAACGGATTTTGATGAAAATTTTAGGCAAAAATTTATAAAGATATTGAGAGATTTATAAAATCACGCGGGCGGCAGCTAATGTGCATATTGCAATGCTCATAGCTAGAAAGTTACTGAATCGATTGAGAACCAAGTACCAACATAAAAGTATTAACTTGAAAACTTTCGCGTTTCATAATTGAAAAACAATATATCACGGGAATTTAACGCGTTGAAATTTCGATTGTTTATTTACCTATTCAACCAACATAACAAGCCAAAATGTTTGCAACAAACCCCATCGACTTTGGAAAAGTTTCATAAAACAAGAATCAGAAAACTTATTGAAGAAACATTAAAATAGATGACGAAATTTTAATAAATATGTCTGTATATTAAGAAGACAGAGAGGCTGCAGACGTACCAAATTAGGAAAACACTGCAAAAAATCTACACCGGAAAATACAATGCTTTACAAACATATTTTTTTCACAGACATAATTTTTTATGCAATATTGCTCACCTTGAACCGTAGAATCGGTCAAAATAGTTACTAGGTGCTCATAAACTAAAAGGAACTCAATCAATTCTCATTATGCACGTTTGTACGCAACCTATCGACTAATTTCTGAGAATCGATAACCATCGCTTACAACAAATCGATTGTCAGGTAATTGCAACTCGCTAAGTTTTTAATTGGGTTTTGTGCTCGAGTTCCTCATACGTGTAGCTCTAGGATAGCATAAATGGTGAGGAAGTTGATTTTAGATAAAGTACATTATCAAAGGTGATAAGGGACCCTTGATTTTAGTGGCGCATTTTTCTAAAAGCCTTAGTTGAAAGGAGATAGAGATATAAACATTGGGAGATCTGTCGCTTTGTTGTCCTAGTCTTGTTGGATTCGTGGCTCATCTTAAAGGCAATCCCCTTTATTGATTATTTTTGTATAGAAACAATTAATTTCATGCCTGTCCTTATCCCAATATATTTGCAATCCGCGCACTACGTCTTCTTTTTCCAAAAATATTGCACATATTTAGCATCTTCATCTCAGTGTTCAGTTCCTCTCTTGCCATCATCATTCATCATCCTTTGGTCTGCTTCTTTTCTCTCAGTTATCCACAAAAGCAACGTTCGTACTGTGAACTGTTTTCCTGTCAAATGCTGCTCATTCTTCTACATTTCTAGTACATAGATTGATTACTCCTTTCCTATCAACGGTGATAATTTCAATCATCGTCTGGTACATCATTTTTTAGCCTACATACAGTTACAGGATAATACGATATGCCTAGCTGCTAGATTCCAATATTGTTATCGAATAAATCTAGCTTCTTTCCATTGTGTCTTCACATAAAAAGATGGCTGACTATCAACAACGTAGGTATCTCTATTCAATTCCAAGAGTGGTCATCTTTCATTGTCCAATCAAATCTATTCTCAATAACAAGTTTAATTCAGACTTTAATAGAATCTTTGCAGAGCGATAATTAAAACTAGAGTGCTACAATAGAGTGGACTTTCTATCGATAATAGAGTGACTCTATTCTATTCATAGTCGGTTAAGGAATAATAGTACAGGTGTTGTTATGATCGCCTGGTAGGTCAGCTCCCGAAGTAGGTAACAAAATAAATAATATGTTTGTCTGGTAGTTTCCAAGTGCAATCAGAAAACCTGTGAAGCTAGATTCCTAGGTTATGTATAATCATTATTTCTGCTATCTTATATGTGGACATTCTAAGTATCATTCCTGTCGGAGCTTTTAGAGAGATTACCTCATACAAACAAAAAAATACTTCTTTCTTAAAATTCGTTCAGAACAACATCATCTGTAGGATGTAAACAACCTCTATCCCTTTTTGCACAACTCTATTCGTGATTATAAAAAAACCATTCCAAAGTACAACAATAGCGAAGTGCTCTCGTTTCGTGCTTGACCGACGTTTTATTTTTTCATCGAAACGAATTCGCGAAATCGATATTACTTTCTAAACCGTCACCGCATTGCTATAGCAATAATGAGATTACATTCAACCTGCTTGCGGTTCTGTGCGCCTGGTACCCGAACGCAAATAGTATTGGGTTTTTTGCTTTGAATATTCACGCTTGAATCGTTAATGGGGTAGGTAGAGATAGCCAGATAAAGTTCAAGTAGAATTTAGTTAAATACCAGTAATGTTACATGGAGCGACTGTATTTTACACCTCCACAACCCAGTAACTGGGTTAATACGATATCCCTTTGTTAGACTGACAAGACTGGTGTCAGATTCCCTGGGTTCTGACTGTGAAATATCTTCAAATCCCAATCGGCAACCAACCGCTTAATGTGCTTGCCGATGTACGGAGGAATTTCGGTATTAAGATGGTCACCCATCCAAGGACCGACCACGACAAGAGTTGCTTAACCTTAATGATCGACCCGTGCGACTATTATTATTCAACCACGAGCAAGGATAACCCTAGACACCAGACATTAATTCAACTTATTTGGTTGGCCAAAACTATTTGTTACTCAGTCTAACTTTTGATGCTTTTCGTCTAAATATTAGTGAACATCATCAGTATTTTATTTCGCAGGTAGTATCTACACCTGACCCCTGCGACCCGACTCGCGAACTAATTCGGTTTCGTCCGAAAACAGCACATTTTCAACTCCGACTCGATGCATAAAAGATTGGCTAAAACGAACGCTCCACGAAAAAAGATTAGTTTTTATCTTTTGCTAAATATACACAGGTTCGATATAGAATGTTTTGTGCTTTCATGTAGGGTCTTACCAAGGGGTATCGTGTAACCCAGTTACTAGGTTTTAGAGGTCAGATTAGGCAGTCGTTCCATAAATATACTAGTTCTCAAATGCATCTGGTAATATTAGAAGCCGACGCCAACATATTTGGCGAAAGAACAAATAACCGGCATGCGCGTATGACTAAATGTATGAACTTAACGAAGAAAAAGGAATATGTAAGGATCTTAGCCGGTGGCGTTCTGTAGTTTCTGCTTACCCCCATGGAAAAAAGGGTTGAAAGTGTACGTATATATGTATGTACACAGATACTTTAAAGTCATAATTACATGAAACACTACAAACTTCTGATTTCCGAATAGCCGTAATATCTCTTGGGTTAAACTTGGTCCCTGACCGAGTTTCTGCCGTCCAAACTCAAGCTTTGCCAGAGGGCGATGAAGCGAAGTTTATTGGAAGTTAAAACTCACTGACCGAATTCTATCATACACGATCTATGATCCAATTTAATACAGGGATCACATATGTGGCCAAAACGAAATAAGGAATCGGATTAAAGGAGCAACTGATACCAACAGAAAGAAAAAAAGGCTTTAAAAAAAGTTACTCGTCAATATTTTGCAAAAGGTCACCCTCATCTTGTGGACTGATGTCTGGCTACAGTCTTCAAATTTGCATAGTATAAGTATCTTGTTGACTATAAGCCATGCAAATTGTCAAATAATATTTTAGACTTAAAATACTATATTATATTGTAACTATGAAGAAAGACAGACTCAGCCACGCAAATTGATTAAAATATTTTAGACTTAAAAGACCTCCAAATTGTCAGTAGCTATCAAGAAACAGACTCCGACAGGGAATGCCACTCCTTAGCTGTACGCATAATGAAAGTATTCCCACAACGTTTAGTGCGTATGGGTGGGATGTCCAGCATGTACCGTGGAGATTCACCGAGCGAAGATTTGATTAGACCCACGATTTCACATTCATGTGACAAATGAGTCATAATTCCCACCTGCTCGTATTGACCACCTGCGGAATGTTTGATTTGATAACGAATTAGCATCCTTATGTGAGTTAAGTTCTTTGATCTCTTTAGCGCCTTCATCGTAATAATTTTCATTTCAATTCAAAATCAATACACACCTTCATATTTTGCTATGTTCAAGTCCCATGTAGTAGGGAAGCTTATTGCATCAGCGGTGCACAAACCCAGATACTGGACTGCTTCCTCGGCAGTCTTAATGGAAAACCCAAGGACACTTTCACCAACCTGAGCATCTATCCTGAAGGCTTCTATCATTTACACCAATGTGGAAGACTAAAATGTAAAAGCTGAAATTCCATCAAACTGCCTCGTCAAATACAATTTAACTTCTATAAACATACATATATGGTTGGCTAAATCGGATGTATGCAAATTTGTATTGATACCTTTATGATTTTTGGGCTGATTTTGCCATTATTTGGTATACATTTTTTAGTCAAAGCGCCGTAATTTTCTTTTGGATATTTCAGCTTTGAAAGTCTTCAACATCGGTGTGAATGGTAAGAGCCTTAAGATCGCCTTTCAGAAAACAAAAAAATAATGATATTTTTGTAAGAATGAAAAATCTGTTCATTCTTTGTCTCCTTCAAGAGAAATAAAAAAATATTTCCACCAATACATTTCCGTGTCGAAATTCATTATTTTCGTCCCTTTTGTGTGACCAAGATTGTGTATTGGGAAAATACGTTATTTTGGCAACCTTCGCAGAAACAGTTACCTTTACGTGAAATGGATGCTAATGTGGGCAGTTTGACGCATCCAAGAGTTATCCATTGTCTGGGTAAACGTAATACTGTTGAAATAGTGTCCTCGAATTTTAAATTGTTGCTAATCTGCCTTTTAAATGCTGTTTGTCATACGTAATCAGAGCAGGCTTGTAGTCAGTCACATACACTATCAGGGAAGAACAGTAACTGGAACATTGGTCTCGTAGTTTCAGAGCGTAGGGTCCTGTGTTTGTATTGTGTTAACGGGGTTTTCCATCTAGATTTTTACAGTAGGTGTTCGGAGTCTGAATTTGTTATCCAGATGACGACAAAAGACTCTCCCTCCCCATTTCATGGGTCTTAAACGGGGTCCTGCCTATGGGTTCGGTTATCAGGTCGGTTATTAGGTTTTCCATTTGGGTTTTGATCCCAGTTCTTTGCAATGGGCCTTTCATTTCGGCATTTTTCCTTTGTTTTTGAGTGTTGATAAAGTATTTCTCTTAATTCAGCATGCCTCATCGTCCACCCATATCCTTACTGTTTTCCCCCTGTTCCGTTTACTATTTCTGGGATACCAATCCGTAAATATTTTGCTCCATTTCTCCTGTTTCGTTCACATCATATGGTTTGTCCACCGCCACTTTTGCTGATCAATTGATTATCGCGAGCTGGCTGACCAAAACCAGATGTATTCTCCGACTGCACAGCATGATTTTCTACTTTTTAGTTCGCTTCTTAAGCAGTCGAGATTTTTGAATTAACTTTTTTTACCCCCTTTTTTGGGTATTTATAACTTGATGATTAACATTTATTTTTTAATTAGATACATTTAAAAATATAAGTATCATATGATTTTGAAATCATCTCTTAAAACCCTTTATTTTGACACGATAAGTATGGCAGACAAAAAATATTGGACACCCTATTGCCGCCATTTTTCTATTTTCCAATTTGAATGTAGCCAGTGACACTCGCAAGTTTAAGACGAATCGATTGACGTAAGAATCATCAAAATCGGCCTACGCGTTTGGTCTCTAGAACGCCACATAGGAACAAACATACAAAAATAGACTGATAAACACATTATCCTCCTGCGGCATTCGGGTAAAAAGAACTTTCACAATAATTCCGTCCAATGATTGTAGCCATCTGTCATCCATTGGACCGTTACGAAAAACATTAAATTCTGCCAAATATTAGCGAAAACCATTAATTACATTGTACCACAAGTTGTTCTGTGAAACAGCGCTGTGGCTCGCTCAGCAGATGTTCGGTTTGACAATGAATTGGCACTGGTCGAGGCCTTACAGGAATTGTTATTATTTATTATACCTTCATCTGCGTCTGTCAGCCTGGTAGCATTCATCATCGTGTACTTTAATATCAGCCCGTGAACGTAGATGTATTTATTGTATTGATCATTACTCATGTCGTACTTTGCCTACGCCCGTGGATGTCCAGTGCTGGGACAGCCGGTTTATGAATTGAGAATTTACTGTTAAGAACTTGTCTAAAGCTACATGAATGAGAGAGAGAGAAGTTTGATTGAGATTTAGCTAATGTCGAGTTTGAAAACTTCAAATTTATCATCATCAGCTAATATTTCCACTGCTGGGACACAGAACTTATCTCTGTGGGAGAGGAAATGGGTCTTAATCGCTTAATGGGCTTGGTGGATGTCACATGTCTTCGAATTTTAGGTCACGCGAGTTTCCTCATGATGTTTTCCTTCACCGTTTTGAGAGCAGTGGTGATGAAATAATTTACACAAAGTAAAGCGCCTGCTTGTTTTCGAACCCACAACCTACGACACGAGTCGGGACCGTTATCACTGGGCCACCACCGATCAAATTCGGGAAACGGGCATTCTTAATTCGGTAAGGTTTAGAATATGCAGCTACCTAAAATCACTGAAGCTTATCACTACCTAAACCAGTATTTCAGCCCAAAATGGCTTAAGTCTCTTTTTTTCTTGCACGTCAAACAAAGACAGAATTATTTTGAGTATATTTTCCAAGAACGGACCGCTGCAACTGGTTTCATATCTCCTTAGTTATACTAAACATACGAATGCTAAATCATCTGCCGTTGACTTCTATTAAAGAACCATAATAGTCACTTGGACGTTGTAAACAATTCGACGTGTGTATGTATGTGTGTCTGTGTGTGCGTACTCGCACAATAAGACTGTATGTTGACAGCAGTAGTCTGTGTTTAGAGTTTAAGGTACAATAGAGAAGAATTCAGAAGTTCAGTTTTCTTCAAACAAGTAACCAATTCTACACGTGATAAATTGTCAAATACATATTAGCTGCTTTCATTTAATTGGTTGAAAAAATGTCAACAGCAAATCACCGAAGATGACGCGGGTTTGATAATTAATTTTGTGTTTCAGAAGCTATCGTTTGTAGTGTCTTGATTTCGCAATGTACTTACGTGTTGTGAAGATTTTTTGAAGAATAATGATCTTAGCTCGCAGTAACAGGGCATTCGAAATGAGAATTTTCACATTATTATGTACTTTGGAACAACTCAAATCAAATCAACTCATTTTCTATTGGGAGGTCTTTGCCCTGTAGTAGCACCACACAGACTAGACTGCTAGATATATAGACAGATAAGAATGAAGGATTCAAATAAGAACAATCTTACAAAGAGTAGAATTTCAACCCTAACTTAAATACAATTATTAATAGATGGGATTTTCCTGGTTTAGAAGATTAACTCCGATCTCTTAAAACGGTTGTCAACTTAATTATGCAGATTGATTAGACAACTTGGTCGGCTCGGGTACCAGGGGTACATGTCTTAATGGAGCTGATACTTTCAGTTTCAGGAATCACTGAGGTTCGACTTCTGAATTGACTATTTCGATTCGATATTATAAGATAATAATACTAAAGTGTTCAGGCTAACATACAGTTAGAAAATTCTTAACTTGAAAATCGAAATTCAGTAATCTGGGTAAGTGTAGAATTCGTTTTATATTTCGACTTTCTTAAGTTAAGTAATTTGGACAACTCGAAGTGGCGTCAGCCAGTGGACATTATTCGTATTCTTTCTTGTTCGTTATGTAAGTTAGGGATAGGTTAGTCCAATAATTATGTCAAGAAGATGCAATATAAAATAAAAAACATAGGTATTATATAAAGCAAATTTTAAGAAATAAGAATTTGCATGGTGGCAGATTGTAGTAGGTACTAATTATTAAGAAAACTAACAATTTGGTGTTTCATATAATATCCCGGAGAGCAAGCTAAGCCGTTGGTCTCTGCTGCACTTGCAGATCTTTGACAGTTGTTACGGACAGAAGCTCAAAAAACACAAGTGTAGCCGAAATTTTTAAACGACCAAAAAAAAAATATTTTTTCGGTTTTTTCCACAGAGCGGTAATACTGCTATGCCCACCGTGTGGTCTATTTCGGCGGCATACAATTAAATAGATCGTATTGATTCGCGCGTTCAGCCAGTTGGACCAGATTCACGATACATAACATTAGTTCTATGTACTCTAATTGTTTATAACTACCGATGATAGGAATTACACTCGCGTTTTTATGTAGCTGAGTCCGTGGGGTATTTAAGTCAAGAGTGAATAGGTTACTTCTAGTCAAGCGTGCTTCACCGTCGACCACATCATCGCTTACCATCAGGTATAATATAATGTACTCTGTGCACTCAGGTGAGATACCATCGGGCTATAAGTTATAATAATATTTATGCAAAGTCAAATTCTTTATTTCGATATTATACCAAATTTAGAAGTAATAATAATTGATTCAACCGTCAATTCGGCAAATTAGCTTGTTATGGAGAAGAACGGACAAGAAACTACACAGATACTCATCTGAAATAAAAGTGTTTTACAATATTTACATACATACATAAATTCATATACGTGAGGACGATGCACCCAGAATAACACTACCTACTATACTGCGTATAAATGATTACAAGCACTAACAAGTAAATTCATTCATTTGATAAATTTAATAGGAACATGGTTCTCACATACTTACAAATATTGCAAACATAGGTAAATTACCTAAATTAACAACAACGGAACAGAGCGAGTCAAAATATATTAATTCATAAATGTCTCTTCATCATTATTTTATCAGAAAGATGTCCACAGCTGAACATAAGGCCTCACCCAAGCGTTACCACACCGACCAGTGCTCAAACGCGAGTCTACCTTATTGGATGGGTGTAAACCACTAAACTGATTTTGAAGAAATTTATAGTAATATAGCTTCTACATTAGAATAAAGTTAGAAGTACAAATACTACGCAGAGTTAATAATAACAAAAATATGTTGACAGTGCTATTTTTGTGTGATGATTGGAAAACAGGAGCTCTTCTACTTGAGAAATCCCTTTGTCTTGCCAGTATGCTTGAAGTAAATAAACACAGTCGTAAAGTTGATCCGCTAACCGTTCGGCGATTTTACGAGCTCAGCCGAACTCGCCCGAGTGCTGACATACTTTATGATATTCTTTTACTTGTTTCTGATAAGTTGCTGATATCGGGCAACTGCGGCGAAGATTAGGAGCGGTTCTTATTTTTGCTTGGGGCAAGGGATGGTTTCTTTTACCAGTAAGTGGTTGGGTTCTTATTTGGTAAACGGCAGGCTTACGTATCTTGCAAGAACAAAACGATAATGATAATATTGCTCTTCAATACAGAAGTTTTAGAGTTTTTGGCGGTTTTTTGTTGTTGAAAAAAGTGCAAATGACAAACAGCGAGCGATTGGCACACGATCGCGATGATTTCTGCTTGAAAGGTTTGAAAGCTCAAAGGACCTTTTACGGTCCTTTGAGCCAATAGTGTTAGGAAATGCTTTGAAATGTCGGAATATATGCCGCCTGTCTTCAGCTTTGTTTGAATTCAATAATGAGTAATGGACACTAGTAATGGCAACTGTGTCTAGCTCTAGACACTCTGGTCTTCGAGATCGGGGTATTCAAAATCTTTGGTTATAAGACCCCCGGGCATCGCTCTGGTTAATATACATTTTGTGACTTTCTACTATATGATTCTGATTTCCTGATACTTCTAGAGTCTTTACAACACATGATTCCATCCCCGGATATACTTCTTTTTTATGTTCCTGTTCTGCTGGTAGTTTGAGAGTCACCACGCATGATTCTAGCCCCGGTTTTTCCTAGCTTCCGGGTGGTATTAGTACTTCTCCCAATACATTTATACCTATGTGTTATTCAGATGTATAAGCTATATTTCTGTACAGTTTCACCAAAATCCGTTCAGTAATTTTTGCGTGAAACAGTAAAACACATCCATCCATCCAGCCAATATTTATAATAGTAGTAGTAGGATAGGATAGGAAATTCTTGAAATTCTTGAATAGGTGCTCATTATTTACGTTAGACTTACCTAACTTTGAAAGATGCCGTTGGGAAATTCTCTTTACTCTGCCCGGAAAATGGCAATAGGCTCACCTTAGCACTGTTATCGATGACCTATGTGCCTACCTTCTCAAGCCTCTGCCTTATTACTCAAGTATAATAATTATGAGAATTTGTGAAGTCTATGCTTACAAAGAGAGTGTCAAACTTCTGAGAAAAGCGGCAAATGACACCGTGTTTACTTTACAAGTACTAGGAATATGTGAGCGTAAAGAGAGCCTTCGGATTTAGTCTGTTCGTTCTAACTAATTACTTTAATAAACAGTCAATAGAAAAATACAAATCAGTTCAAATCAGTTTTATTTTTATTTTTTACGGCTCTCACTTTCCTGCCCAAATAGGATTTGATAAACGGATTGCTACTTCTGGACTCGTGATAATATTAATGCTAATGTAATACATTGTAGATGCAACAGCCCAAAAACTTTGCCTTATACGTTGAAAATGTTGTTGAAAATGGTTGATTGTTTCAGCTCGTCAATATACTATCTAAATTCTCAATTTTTTATTTCTTGTAAACGTCCTTGGGCACATTAGAAACGACGTTGCAATTGGTCGTTATATAAAATGAAGAACTGGCGAGAAACTCCATGATTTACAACTTTTAAAAGAAAATTTGTTTGTTCAAAGTGTTTTAATTTTCAACAAAAACACAAGCATTATCCTTTCTTCTCCATAATGATGTAACCGAGACTTTCCTCCACATTTATAGAACAATCAGCCATCAGGCTTGTAAACTAACTCCTATTGTGTCTGAATCCCTCGCGTTATTTAGTCTTTTCTCTATTGTGTGCGCTACTTAAGCATAACATACAGAGTGGTTATGATACCTTGGTATCTGGACGTATTATCAGAAGTATAAAACATAGGTTAGTTCTCCAAATGAAATCATTATTTTGTTCATTTCAATCTTTCAATGCTGTTTTTAACTGTGGTGGGTCTTCCAGCGGCTCCATATTATAAAATCCAGGCGGTTAGCCTCGAAGCCTCTCTGAAGATAGTTGAGAAAAGGCTACGTCTAGTTAGATGATGTTGACGATTCTGAGAGTTCTATGCGTTCCATGTCTTGTTTGTCCTTCTTACTGTGTCTAATATAAGATTTTTTATATCATCACCAAAATTCATCATTGCTTATATCAGCTAACTTAAGCGTTTTGGTTACGTCCAAATAACATCCTCGAGTGCCTGAAACCCGCGTACTCGTACGTCGGGCCCCCAATATGCATTCAATCCTGATGCCAAGTTGCCAACCGACGCTGACTGGTAATCTTTTCACGGAGACGTGAGATATTTGCTAATAGATTGTAAAAGATTTTTTTTTTTTGCAAATAAAATTAAGTTTTTGTTTGTAAGTAAGTTTACACATTGGATATCGGTCGTTTGCTCTCATTTTCTGCTGTAACAAGATGTCAAAAAAGCCAGACAAGATGATTATGTATTTTAGATTCCTTCTTTTCTTCTCATAGTTTTAGAAAAACCTGTAGTTTTAATGAACATGAAAAAACCCAAATGGTACAATAAATTGGTCCTTATAGACGTAGATCCTGGAACCCACAAGTCGTAAAAAAAACTGGTTTTTAATGTAGTTTTGAAGTAAAGCCTTGTTATTTCATCCAATTGTTGTTATTGCGAGTTACATTTTTAAATACCTACGCCTTTTTTATGAACAAAATCATGTTTACAATAATAGCATCCTGATATTATGTGCTCCTGGTACCTCTTGCGCGAATACTCTCACTTCTATACATGTTTATGTAATACATATACATTGTATATAGATAGATGTAAACCAATGCTCATTTAAATCATTACACAATCACATATCGGACGAATTCATTCACCGAGCTGCGGCCACAGTATGGAAATATACCTAATTTCATTCAGGATTTTTTAAGATTTCTGAGTTCCTAGGGGAGAATATTTTTCAATAAATTGTTACGTAAAGTTTTACGGTTAGGTACACGTTTTGAATCGGATAAACCTAGTTGCTGTGGTTAGGATTTGTAAATGTATAGGAAACTGTCTCAACACCGTCATTTCCTTCAAGGGAAAGCCGATGTTGGGGTAGGTTAGTTACTCAATATCAGTAATCTGAGCTATGAATGAGCTGATTAATTACAATTATTATGGCATAAGCATAAAGTATGTTCTAGTTTTAACTTTAAACTTTTAAACAGAATTAAGGAGGTTATGCATTCGACAAAGTTGTTCTTGTAAGTTCTAAGGATTATAAATAAAACTAGGTACATTTTACGACATTTAACTTCAATGAAAAATTAATAATTTCAGTTTACGTTCATTGAAAACGTCAAAAAAATTAATAAACAAACTAAAAAGAAAATAAAAAAAATTGTAGGGTAAACCAGCCAGTTATCGACGTTCATTTTGTTTCGTTTTATTATGAATTGCATATTTTCTAAATAATTATGTAGGGTTCATATTATTTTCATTTCAAATTATGTAGATTAACTGGGTGTATAATAATTATGTAGTAGTATCGTTTATATGACAAAAAGAATCTTGTTGGTATGTATAATTTTTCTGTTTTTCGAAGTTGTAAAGAAGTCTGTAACTTTCATTTCGAATTCGCGACTTTCCGATGTTAAATAAATATAACCCACCACTGCTTCTTACGATATAATCGCAACATCAGTACAAAAGAAGTAAATTTAAGCCACTGGTCTTTTTCGTGTTTTTCCTTAGAATCTGTTATACGGTCTAATAAATGGGATGTGTGTTTTTCGAAAGAAGTGCAAATTGGTTTAGATCGACCACAAAAGGAGTTGCGTATTCAAGTCAAGTTACAAATTGGATAATTGATGACAAGCTTAGATTAGACGGAGCTCACTGTCCGAAACTGTTTTGCCGAAACTCAGAATGATTAAATTTCTTGCCGAGAACCGTTTAGTTATGGGCGTTTGATTATAAGTTTAGTCTAAATCGAGATCTTTTAGATAATTTGCATACAATACAACATTATATTTGAGAGTCTAGTTAAATAATAGCTATTAACTTCATCTTCACAAGACTATCAGTATATAAAGACGTCAAAATTAAAAACGTCTTTCTCTCTCGTACTTTTGCTTGCCCGAAAGACTCCACAAATTTCACAATGACCATATTATCTTTGTAATTTACCACCTAAGTTCCATAAATCTTTTTAAAGTATTAAAACCACCTAACCCCACTCTACAATGTGGTCCAAACCAACTGTCATAAAATTTTCTAAGTGATCTCTAACAAGTGGACGGCTCAAAGATAAACATAAATAGCAACTGTTTCGGTTCTAGTTATAAGGGTCGTTTGAATTAGCTCTCTCCGAGCGGCTCGGCCCTTTGGTCAGAACGTACACAAAGCGAGCACGATTGTTAACAAAATGAAACAATAAAAAAGTGGTTTGGACGAGGCTTTGTTTAGCCAAATGAGGGAATTGGGCTGCAGAGGACGAGGGAGCATTCCATTTTACTATAACTCGGCTCGATTGTAAAACCAGATACGCTGAGTTGATGGATAAACGACCTCAAAAGGATCACGGTAAAGAACTAGTTGTCATGAACGCAGGACTATGAATGTTGGGACTAAGAGCAAAGGTTTGTGGCGAGAAGGATAAGACATCGATGTATCTCTTGTTAGTCTAAGTCATAGGTTCTCATTGATTTATGTCACTTCGTTTTGGGGTGCAGGGGTTCTAGGGATGATAAACGACTTGTCCAGACCCCTAAAAGTGCTTCCTAAAGTCAGAACAACATCGCAAATGCAAAAAATAATAGGAATACATAAATTACAGACGGCGGGCGCACGAATCGTTGCCCAACCGCAGTGTTCTAACGATTTGCTCTGGCACAACTAAGTTAAGCCCTGTATAGCTGAGCTATGCGGCTCGGCGCAACAGGAAGCCGCCGTGTTTACAGCGACGCGACGTGACCGACACGGCGACGACTCGACACGCTTCCACGAACCGGTTCGGCGACATCACACATCGATTCGTGCGAATCGATCTGTTGACAGACAGATTCCAACTCTTGTTGGAACAAAGTCCCAAACAACAGTCACAAAATTGGATCAAGAAATCGAAGCAACAGTTTTCTCTCACGTTTCTCGTGTTTTTGCAACACAAAGCAATCAGAATCGATTCCCGTTTCG
This sequence comes from Orthosia cruda, assembly GCA_964057195.1. Lineage (NCBI taxonomy): Eukaryota > Metazoa > Arthropoda > Insecta > Lepidoptera > Noctuidae > Orthosia > Orthosia cruda. Next base: position 246,585 of record OZ059856.1, on the reverse strand, counting down.
ACTTGAACTCAGCCCTGACACGAGCGAATCGATTGTCTCGATCAGTCGGCAATTGAACGGAATTTAATACTATTTATAGTAGACGGTAGCTCTGCTTCCGATGCGATTGCCTTGGATATCGAGATGAGATGAGACGCCATCGGTCACGATTGTGCGCCGTACATCAGCGGGTTTGGAGTATTCACATTGAGATCACTCGGAACACAATAATGGTTGGTTGTGAGAAAAAATTTAGAGCGGCGACATCGTATCGACGTTTCATTCGTCGGTCGCTGGAGCGTTACTGGACAGACGCACTGTCGCGGTTGCGGCGCGCCCGCCGTACATAACAACACTTTATAGGCATTTTTTTATGGCTTCGGCAAAAACTAAGAACACTGGCACTTGAACACAACGTGCGCTGGTCGCAGAGCACCGGGCACACACTGCTCACCTGAGCCTCACGGGCGGCGGGATGTTGAACGCCGGGTACAGTTTCGCGTTGGGACTCTCAAACAGCATCGCGATTGTTTTTTTCACCGTGCACGCATCGTGCATCCGTCCGCGCGAGTTAGCGGCCGGCCGTATACTGCCGGTGCTGCGCCGCGCTACCCCGCAACCATCCGCGAACCCCGCGCCGCGGTGCCCCGCGCCCCCGTGACGTCACGCCCGGAACGCTAAGCTAGGCTTCTTCGTGTCGGCCGATGCGCCCCGTCCCTGTCGCGCGCTTTACTCGCGAGCGGGACGTAGCATGTCTTACAAAGGATATTGCGTCGATGCGTATTAGCAGCTCGGGCTGTGAGTGCCTGGCGTCTGGCGGCCTCAGGCAGCCTCTCTACGATAGGGCTTCGCGGCGGATGCGGAGCGCAGGCAGGTCTGACTAGTTTATTTAAGCTCGTGTGACCTCCACGCGCGTGGCGCATGAAATATGAAAGTCTGCCTCAGCCATAAGGGTGATGTAGATCAGCCACGGAGAGATCAGCTGTGTGTACTCCCCTCGCGAGCGCTCGCTGCCGCGCGGAGCAAGGTCGAGGGTACCGACTGCCCCGAGGTGCTCGCAGCGCCTCGAGCGGACAACACAATTTCAAGTAACATGGAATAAATTTCATACATTTGTTAACTTCAAACTAGATAGCCGAGGAAGAAAAAACTTGGAACATGCAAGTCATGAACATGACAGCGCTCGAACAGAATAAAGACCGTAATAAAGTCGTGGGTGGACAGCCCTCGCGCCCTCGACTGTACTGCAGTAATGAGATACTGTAACTTCTGGGGACAACTTTGGAGAGGCTTACAAGTATAGCAGAAATTTTAAAAGGCCGTAGGTACTCACAATAATAATATTTTTAAATTTTATACACCTCATATTTAAAAAATACTGATGGCCAATGGCCACTAACTAAAGGTTTCAAATCATCACCAATAAAAATCTATGCAATTATCGCCAAAAAAACGCCAGAAAAACTGTGAAATTTGGTGTATTATTTATTGGCAGACAGGACGACGCCGACGCTACTACCATACAACTTGGCGCAGTCTCTAAGTCTCCATTCCCGTATTATGTTATTACACGTCTGTTGTTAATACACGCAAATATCTTTCCATATCGAAACGAGCTAGAAAGATAAAAGCGACCACCTTTTTACATTGACGATAGCGCAATGTACCTGCCATCGCCAATTCGCCACAGGCCTGTACCTCTGCTCACCTACTATACTAAACATAGCGGCAGCAGGAAATATCCATGACCATGAAGCTGACGAGCAGAGCCGCGGGGCGTCATCAGTCTAATGACAGATGATTGTTTTCAATTTTACTATTTGCAACTTAAACAAAGCGATATAATAGCTCAGAAAGGTTATTGTGACGCCCGTGTGAATCTATCGAACAATAACAGCGTACAAGAAGAATATGTCCATGACACAAGCATTCTTTTTTCAAAATAAAATTCTTTAAAAATAATAATTATTATTTTAATTGTGAGACGAAAACTGGTGTTGTCACCCTACCATTGGTGGAAGGAAGTATTTGGCAGCAATTATTATTTTTTATTTGATTGTACTTTGATACGAAATACATTACATTTAGTGTTTTTTCAGGTATATTATGTGCTTAATGTATACCTATGTACTACTAATAGATTTAGGAAATACTTGAAATTAATGTTCAAGACAAGTGCACTTTTATGCAGAATGGTAGTAACTAAAGCAAGTACTTATGTTTCGTATTTTAAGTGGTTATTCGTAAAGGAACTTATTAAATAATAATTAGTAACTGTTTGCATATTTTAATAATATTTAATGAAAAGGTGAAATTGTTTGCTTGTCTGTAATGTTTGTTACAGGTTCAATTACGAAAATTAATTTTAAGTTTGGCAAAATGCATGGACTAGCTAGGCATTAGTCTTATACCACAGAAACAGTGCGTTTTTTTGCTCCAGTGGGAGCGGAGCCGCTAGGGAAAACCTAATTTCCACAAATATATTCGTAAGCAAACCTGGATGCCGCCGGAAGCGAGATTTTCAGGATTCCGAACTAAAAAGGAAATATAATTCAGCAACAGTAGGTACATGAAATACGTACCAAAACAGAAATAACAATACAAATGCGGAACATTTTTATTTGTCCGTCGTCACAATTTTAATTTTGGAACAATGTTAGGTTAGATACGCACGCATAGATCGGCAGTTCAGATGAGGCTTAATTCCGGCCATTAGCAGAAATTACGAACCCTGCGTCCCTGCCCGCTAAAAGGCACCTCAAAGTTTTTACATCCTGTATACGATATCTTTGTAATTTCATTCATGAACGTGAAAAAAAAATATTTAGGGCTCGCTACTCAATTGAGAATTAGAAGTAAAATCATAGATTTTTTGCCAGGTTTTTAAGCTAGAGTTGAAGTTGAGTAATCGAGGGTTAGAAAGTTCTAATCAACGATACTTCTGAAAAAAAAATACATTATTTTTTATAATTATTGTTACTACGAGTTACCAGGCAGTCATAAAATACAAGGATAATGCTTGACATTCCGTGTTGCGTCCTCGCCGTTGTCCCGGCAACCAAGTCTTAAAGATGGCGCTACCAACCCCCGACAAGTTTTATTAGCTTTTTAACAAATCATTTTCATAAAATATACATTTAAAAGACGTTAGAAAAGTTTGTAAAATCAATGAAAGGCGATTAACAAAAGGAATATAAGGGTCGGTGTCATAGAAACAGCAGGGGAACGAGGGATGACTTTGAAGGACAAAACAAGTTATTGATGTCCTTCGAAAAGGTCAAATGCGTAAGGTGCGTTGCGTAGTGTAGTACTGGTTGGTACTGTTGGTAGTACTCACTCGTAGCTGGCACTGAAGAGATAACATTTAAGTGGGCGATGCAAAAGGATTGCTTAATGTCGTTAAGGATCCCAGCTTACTGAAACGAACGTTTCTGTCTGATACTATATCCCATAAATAAGTCAGTGAATGTTCTGGAGAGGTACCTGCCCAATTAATACAAACACCTGCGCACACATCAAAAGTAGAATCTAGCTAGAGGCGGTCCCGTTTTTAGCCTATTAGAGACCCTGGCCACTTATGCAAGATAGCGCGAAGCAAGCTCGAAAATTTTAGGTCACCTCTACCGACAATAACTCAAGGGTCAAGGAATCGCTGGTCCTTGGGCACTTGCCTAGATAGACAGTCAGTGGGAACGACGGCCCTGTCTTAAGGATCTTAATCATTCCAAAGTGAGCCTATATTCCACCTTCCTACAGCCGACAGTCTATGGTTAGCAGTTTGACTTCCTCTTTATTTCGTAGCAGTAAGAGTGTTCATAATATTATACAATTGCAAATCCAACTGACTGATAACCAGTCTTGGGGTAACCTGTTACCGAATGGGGGCTACCGCGTTTGAATTTGCCGCTAGGGGCGCTGGTGTAGAGTGGGGTCTTCAAAATGTCAAATTTCATAGTTTTTTGGCTTTTAGCGCAAGTTTATTCACTTTTTTGTAGTTGTGTTTTTGTTTTCAAATATGGCAGATTAAGTTAGGTACGGGTTTTACCAACCACTGCTTTAATAGAGTTCTAAGTTTCGGTTTTTTTTATGAAACTGCAGCATACTCGATTTTATATTTAATCGCACTTCTACGGCATTAGAATTTATTTTAATTCAAACTTTGCTTCCGTGAGCATAATAACAACGTTTTACAGCTATATTTAAGGACCTTACTCGCCAGTGGTGTCAACTGGTGAGCACAAAACTGAAGCCCTCATTACTAGGTTGCGGATTTCAGATAGGCATTCGCTCTAAGTAACATACTTGCTTTCAGCTGTATCCGGTTGGACTGAACCGACCCCAACATTGTTGAGAAAAGGCTCGGTTGAAGAATAAGGCTAAGAAGGGTACGTTGATGAAGTGTTATGACGTAGACACGGATGACCGTACTAGGTTACCAGTGGCAGCAGTAGGTCAATTTCAGTTGAAATGACGAATGTTTCGCCTCGAGCCATAAATCTGGCGCAACATATCGGCACCACTGGCGATAAACTGCGCATATCTTCATAAATACAGCGTGTGTCCCCGGGGAGCAGGGTTTATGTAAACGGTTCACTCGCGCCCGGGCCGGTTGCCATACAAATTGATGCTAAATATGAATACCAATATAAGCCTCGTTGATACATTGGTTCCAGGTTTTTTATTCCTTTTTGATAATAGCTGATATGGCCTATTCTGCCAATATTTGCGGTCCCTACTAACATTGTTTAAAGCGTACTGTCAAGGCCTGTACACGGGCAGTCTGTAGTTCAACTGTTCGCGGGAGCTTAGTTCCTTGCGCGTCCTATATAACAATATTTTTAGGATAATGTCAAAACTCCCTCGCTTCTGTAGTGCTTCGGGGATATTTGCCCAATCGCGTACAGATAGTTGCCAGTCTATCACCTGGAAAAAGGTGGCATCGCTTGTAAGGAGCATTCGGGGGAGTGGCAATAGCATTCTAAGTCATGGCTGAGGACCCGAGAGCTCCTGTGCTGAGACATCTCGTAAGTAAATAACTTACTAAGTTAACTGATGTTCTTAAATTTGTTACTAATCCTAGTGTGTAAGTTGTAGTATCTAAGGTGTGTATTAACACATAAAAACTTTTTAACAAAAAATTCAAACCGACTTCCAGAACAAAAAACTACAAAGCAAAAAATAAATTTCTTTTCCGAAGTCGGTGTCTTTTGCGCCTACCCATTCTTTCCCGTTTTTCGACACCGACTTCGGAAAAGAAATTTATTTTTTGCTTTGTAGTTTTTTGTTCTGGAAGTCGGTTTGATTTTTTGTTAAAAAGTTTTTATTTTTCTGTTTTTAGTTTTGGTAGGTACCTCCAATTAACATGATTATCATTTATAGCCAAAGTACATCTCATGGCGATTCCATTAAGCCCAAACACGACTAGGATACATTGTTTTATATTAGAGTTCCAGTGCCTACCTTCCGGCTTCCTCATCAGATCAGTTCGAGGGTGTCATTTTCACCAGTACCATTTATTTATAAGTATTTACTTCATTATAGTCGGTTAACTATTCGAGATATCTTATGCCCGTAACATATTTAGCATTTAGGAGATGCAGTGGCCATCTGTGGTCTTCTTCATCAGTTCCACTTCACCAAATGATACTTTCTGAGTGATTTTATTGTTGATGAAAATACCAAAATCACTATATGTTTGCCTATAATATTTGAGGAGTTCCCTCGATTTCTCTAGGATTCCATCATCAGATCCTGACTTGATGATTATGGGACCAACTAGGAAGTATACCCTTTCAAACAAAAGAAGAATTTTTGAAATCGGTCCAGGCGTCTTTGAGTAATCGGGGAACATACATAAAAAAAAAAAAAAAAAAAGATTCCGACGAATTGAGAACCTCCTCCTTTTTTTGAAGTCGGTTAAAAAATGGTTTCTATTTGTCCCAAGTAAAATATTTTTTACTAAAGAGATATATCTCTTTAGTAAAAAAAATATGCACGTCTTCTCATGTAGGTTAGGGTGTATCAAAATAAAATAGGCTTTTTATTTCAAGTCAAGGCAAGCTCTTAAGCCCGACTCCAGACACCAACACAACTAAAAACGTCAAATGAAAATGTGTCTTTATTTGGGAAAAATTAGGGCAATTCGAACTCATTGAATAGATTTTTGTGCTGGCGGCTGTTCTCGCGTGCTCAACGGGTTTAGTCATGGTTGTTGTGATAAATACGAACTTATAAAAATCTATTGCAATCAGCTTGCGTCCCCTAAATCTTTGCACCCGGGTTGTTTGCACCCTTTGTTTTTTTTCTTTTCTTTCTTTGCAGCTTCGGCATCGGATAGAGACGGCCCTGTCCAAAAAATATATCTAAGTATGACAGACAACTTTAGATGATGTTGTTTCAAATGTTAATTTACTGCACCCTCTTATAGTACTGTGAGGACTCTGCTTAACTAGAAGGCAACCTACTTGCCTATATTAAGACTGGCAACAAATAACATCTTGAAAGGGAACTGAATTTAGAACATAAAATAAATGAAGATGTTTACGCTAGACTTTTTCCGTGTATATAAAGGCTCCTCTGAGCTTTGATGTGATAGTTCGATAGAAGGTGCCTAAGGGCAGGCACCTTGCTGCTGAAATATAATTAGAACAGTGAATCCTGAGTTTTATTTGTAGCGCTCTCTGGCTACGTCCCCACAGTACCTAGTCAATCTGTGTAGAAATACTAATTTCATTCATTAATTTTTTTCGTTTTTTTATTTTTAATATCGATCTATCAAACAATTTGCAATAGTCAGCTTAATTTAGTCGCTGACTCGGTGGCAAGTAGAATCCTAATAAAAAAACTCCTTTCACTTAATGTCAGAAGTACCAGGGTAGCACAAAGTCAAGGATGTTGACAAGAACACGACGGGAAACCTTTTAATTTAGCGGTTATAAACAAACTCTTTCACTCTGGCGTCACATCTCAGAGTTCGTCGCAAAAATAGTCGCAACCGCTCATTGTGTCGCCCCGTGACTTTAAATATAACTATAATTGGGCTACTTGGCCGATGAAGGGATTTCGGCAACGGGCAGCCTTATCGATCGAGTTCCTGGAGGAGCTTGCAAATATTATTTTCTTTTCTTTATACTCTATAGTCTGGCGCTTGACCACTATATCACCTGATGGTAAGCGATGTTGTGGTCGACGGTGAAACACGCTTGCCTAGAAAAAACCTGTTCACTCTTGATTCAAAGTGCCCTAGATTGTGGTTGTCGTGAAACAGATTTCGGTAGGGAATTCCACTCCTTAGCTGTACGCATAATAAAAGTGTTCCCAAAACGTTTGATGCGTATGGGTGGGATGTCCACCATGTACCGATGGTTCATCGCCGTGCGTCTGGTAGTCCGATGATGAAACGGGAATAGCTGTAAAAGAGGCGCTCCGGGAAGTATTAGCAGTCAGATTGCTTCGTTGAAGTACCAGCAGTCAAATTGCTTCGTTGAAGTACCAGCAGTGAGATTGGTTCGTTGAAGTACCAGCAACCAGATTGCTTCGTTGAAGTACCAGTAGTCAGATTGCTTCGTTGAAGTACCAGCAGTGAGATTGGTTCGTTGAAGTACCAGCAATCAGATTGCTTCGTTGAAGTCCCAGCAGTCAGATTGCTTCGTTGAAGTACCAGTAGTCAGATTGCTTCGTTGAAGTACCAGCAGTGAGATTGGTTCGTTGAAGTACCAGCAATCAGATTGCTTCGTTGAAGTACCAGCAGTCAGATTGCTTCGTTGAAGTACCAGCAGTCAGATTGCTTCGTTGGTCTATTGGTTGCAAGCGCTACTGATGTTCTTGAGGTCCTAGGTTCGATTCCCGGGTCAGGTAAAGTGTTGTTGGGTTTTACCATCTGGAATTTGGAGTTGGACGATGGAACTACCGGGATCATCTACTGGCTAGTTTTATGGAGAAAGAGGGCCTCTATATGATGAACTCCTTCTTCAGAAATTGTGCACACAGGAAGTGGACCTCGCAGAGCCTAAGTTGTAGACGATTATGTCTACCTGTAGCAAACAGTCCAGTTGTGCAGGTCTAACTTTGAGAAAGAGGTCAACCATCGAATCCGACTTGGTTGAGCAGTGTTCGGAAAGTTGCGCGGTATCTTCTCGTCCAATTTACCGCAGTGTCTCAATGGTCTGGTTATGTGACCTTAAGGTTGCGAGAATGCGCTGGATGCGAGACGAATGGGATCGGTCAATGTTGCGACGCCTGGCGGAAGCCTATGTCCAGCAGTGGACGTCTAATGCTGAAATGATGATGGTGATGAGCCCAGAGTCTGGATTCGTTTCCTGTTTGATGGCAATAGGCTCGTCCTCTATTACTTGGGGCTTACTTATAACTAGCGAAATGTGTGTGTACTGTTGGTGCTTCTGCTTCACCTTTAGGGGCATACCGGCGTGATGTTATGTTGCGTATGTCCCTATGGGAAGTACCAGCATTCATTGTGGTGCTTCTGAAACTGGTTCGTAACTTCATAAGTTACGTAGCTACTTACCTAGCCAGATAATTAAGAATTTCTGCTTCCAAGCCGCATTGCTGTTTGAAAGTGTCAGTAACGGCCGGGGATGTAGATGCATGCGCAAAAGGTGACTTTTCATTAGAGTTGTACCTACTATAGTCGCTGAATTACCGGCAAATCAGAATACCGACCACATTTAGTCGGTGACTAGTCGGCCATTTGAGCACCAACTAGTTGTCTAGTTTACCAAGTACCTATATATAGTGGACCCATTTATACTTTCATTTATCATTTAACTTGGTATGAGAAGAGACCTTTGGCCTGGAGTGGCACAGTTACAGGCTAGTGTTATTATTGTGGTGTTTAAACTTAAGTTTCTCGCTAGAACCTGGTATTTTGCCCTGCAGTGGCTCAGTTACAGGTTGGTGGTGTTTAAACTTAAGTTTCTCGCTAAAACCTGGTGTTTTGCCCTGCAGTGGCACAGTTACAGGCTGGTGTTATTATTGTGGTGCTTAAACTTAAGTTTCTCGCTAGAACCTGGTGTTTTGCCCTGCAGTGGCACAGTTACAGGTTGGTGGTGTTTAAACTTAAGTTTCTCGCTAGAACCTGGTGTTTTGCCCTGCAGTGGTACAGTTACAGGCTGGTGTTATTATTGTGGTGTTTAAACTTAAGTTGCTCGCTAGAACCTGGTGTTTTGCCCTGCAGTGGCACAGTTACAGGTTGGTGTTTAAACTTGATTTTCTCGTTAGAACCTGGTGTTTTGCCCTGCAGTGGCACAGTTACAGGTTGGTGGTGTTTTAACTTAAGTTTCTCGCTAGAACCTGGTGTTTTGCCTTGCAGTGGCACAGTTACAGGCTGGTGTTATTATTGTGGTGTTTAAACTTCATTTTCTCGCTAGAACATGGTGTTTTTTGCCCTACAGTGGTACAGTTACAGGTTGGTGTTTAAACTTAATTTTCTCGTTAGAACCTGGTGTTTTTTGCCCTGCAGTGGCACAGTTACAGGCTGGTGTTATTATTGTGGTGTTTAAACTTCATTTTCTCGCTAGAACATGGTGTTTTTTGCCCTACAGTGGTACAGTTACAGGTTGGTGTTTAAACTTAATTTTCTCGTTAGAACCTGGTGTTTTTTGCCCTGCAGTGGCACAGTTACAGGTTGGTGTTTAAACTTAAATTTCTCGTTAGAACCTGGTGTTTTGCCCTGCAGTGGCTCAGTTACAGGTTGGTGGTGTTTTAACTTAAGTTTCTCGCTAGAACCTGGTGTTTTGCCCTGCAGTGGCTCATTTACAGGTTGGTGTTTAAACTTAAGTTTCTCGCTAGAACATGGTGTTTTGCCTTGCAGTGGCACAGTTACAGGCTGGTGTTATTATTGTGGTGTTGAAACCTAAGCTTCTCGCTAGAACCTCGTGTTTTATAGGATCTCACGGGTGTGAAACAAGGTGAGATCCTATATTATTATAGGTATATACTATACGCGTCTATGCTTAGCTGGTTTTCCGGTTAACCATAATATCTAAGGTCGATCTATTTCCCAAGCATCTAAAATGTAGCTTTTGGTAGTGGATCTCCAGGCCAGGATCTGGGCAAATATTATTGGGTTTTGTACCACAAGTTTCTTGGCTTCAACCCGAAACCTGAATGTTTTCCACGTCGTTGATGGCAGTAGACTCGTCACACATTACATTCACACAATAACTGGCGAAATCGATATAGGTAGGTACTATGAGGGGCTATAGCCAGAGGCCCATGAAATTAAACATTGAAAAAAGAGCAATGTCAATGAAGTTTGACCACGAGGAACACAATTCCTCGTGGTCAAACCAGTTGGACTAAAAAGTTTGACTACGAGGAAGAAGCGAAAAAAAATAGTAAGAGCAAAGACGGAAATAGATTTGTCGGACTATGTTCAGCACTCGCTTTCCTTCCCGAAAACAGAATAAAGAAAGGTTAGAAATTTATACAATCTGATAGTCCAAATAAAAAAAAAAAAAAAAAAATTTTGTGACTGCTTGGCTATAGAATGAATCACATAGAAAGCAGTGGTCCATATACGACAATGTCATCGTACTAAAAATGTCGTAGAGAGCTGGAATGTACAACTTAATAAAACGATGAGGATACATCAACCAATAATTATATATAGATGTAGATGCTCGCTTTCTCAAAACATTATTAGAAAACGAAACAAATTTTCGTGAAGGACCATCTTCTCGTCAGAGTGAACATAATTATATATAGATATGATTTCATTATAAAATGTCAAATGGAGGTAATAAACACTGAAATAGATGTGGATGGTTATTTTTTAAATAAACAAAGATAGGATTCATTTTTATATTATAACTTCGAACCAATCATATTATATCGAAAACATCAGTGTTTGACTGTACACATTTATAACTTGACGTTAATACAGGGAGAATCTTTCGAGTAGTTTGACCACGAGGAAATTTGATTCCTCGTGGTCAAACCAGTTGAACTAAAAAGTTTGACTACGAGGAAGAAGCGTTTTTTATGTGCCTGTTTGATTGAGAATTTGTGAAATGATATTTTTAACAGTGAAATTTAAACGTCATCATAAATAAAATAGCATTGCTCGCATCAGATACAAAATCAAAATTGTGGAGACCACATATTATGCAATGATTGAAACCACATACTTGTTATCGCTTTTTTGACGATATGCAAACGATTAACGAAAGCGGTCCAGTAATTATTAGGTCGAAAAGAAGAGTTTTAGTTTATATATTTGAATTAATTTTGATTGATTTTAATTTGGCTATTTATTTTTTAATTCTAATAACCGTTTTAAATAATAAATTCTTTATAATAATATTTTTTGTTGCTGGCCTTCGAGAAGTATCACGTTTACGCTTCACGTTTTAAATCCGTTTTTCGTTCTGAATATTTTAATTTAAATAATTCATATACGAGTAAAATTATTATGTGAATTTCGCCGCACTTGACGTTTGACATTAATTTATTCTTCTCTATCTATGGCTGTACATCCAAAAACTGCATGCACACAGCGTGTTGCAAAAGAGCAATGTCAATGAAGTTTGACCACGAGGAATTGTGTTCCTCCTGGTCCTGGTCCAAACCAGTTGGACTAAAAAGTTTGACTACGAGGAAGAAGCGAATTAATTTGATTTGTTATATTTTATCGTAGTCTTTACGCTGTACCGGCTTTTACAGAACTGACAAGCAAAAATAAACAAAAATATCTACCTACAAATATTTTCTTAGCGTTCTGATTTCAATCACCTTACTAAACTAAATAGATATCTGTTTAGAGTTTTATAGTAGGCAAGGTCGAGACGAGACGTGGTCGCTTAAAATGGGCCTCATCAGAATGCCTCCCACCAGATGGACCTGATGAAGGTTGCGGGGATCCGCTGGTGGCGAGACGCATGGGACCGGTCAATGTGGCGACGATTGTTGGAGGCCTACGTCCAGCAGTTGCCGTCTTTCGGCTGATATGATGATGATGAGTAGGCAAGGAGGTTGCCTTTAAATAGGTGTGGAGCTCTCACAGTACCTAACCTTCAAACTCTACATTTTATGTCATCGGCTAAAATACATATAGGTCGAAAAGAAGAATTATTTTGTTTTTCTAATGATGGCTTCCTCGAGAATTTATTGAAGAAACACAACTCAGAGACATAGAAAAACGGAGGCTCTCCGATGCTGGCTGATAAAAAAAAAAAACTATTCAGATTCAATACATCCGAGAAGCTCTACTATAATCACAATAAAATAATCAGCCACCGACTTACTCCATGTTTATGCCATCATGCGTAACCAATTAAATGAATCAAGTCGATCAATTGTTCAGCGAGCACTACGCGTCACGAGCACGACGCGACGCCGGCCATTACGACTACATTACACAGTACCACACGTTACACAGGGAAACGAGCAGACAGTCCGATACTTGCGACATCTTGCTTGATTTCACCGACCACGCACCACTCCAGTGATTAGTTTGTAGTTACACAATTATACTGTTAATTGTAGGTCGGTACCGCTATCAATTACAGGCTTTACCCTTCAGTATTAGAAGAAAGCGATAATTTGATCGTTTACATCAATGATTGTGGAGCAACCGTGCAAACTACGGTAGTGAATTAGGCCGGTATCTCTACCCAGCAGTTCAGCACTTCATTGCACTTGTAGGTGAGTTACGCAAGTCAGGAGAAAATGTAGGTAAACAGAAGTTTCTTGCCTGATACTGGCAAACTGAAAGTTCTACTTTTATCAGCTCACGCCGCAATTACATCTTCACTATTAACTTTGTCTTACAGAGCCGATCGTAACAATTTCAAACATCTCGCTACGAAGAAATATATTAATTAATTATTACTATTCTTAATTATTTTGTTATGTAATTATTTAAGTGGTGAACAATAAAGTATATAATAAATAAATAAATAATGTTTAAGATAATTGCGTGAATCGGACTTCCAGAAATTGATTCCTAAATCGATATGTAATCTATATTTTTATTATCGTTACTGTTGAGAGCTCTTACTCGTCCGTGGAAATCTTCGCTTGCCACGGCCACGGAGAGCAGTGGTCGCACAGCCCCAATTTACAAGTCGTAGGTTGTGGGTTAGAACCCAAGCAGGCAAATAACTATGTTTAATTTACTTCATCACTACTGCTCTCAAAACAGTGAACGGAAACATCGTGAGGAAACAGGCAGGTAATAGAATTAAAAATTCAAAGACACGTGACCTCTACCTACCAACCCGCAATAATAATAATATTGTTTTTATTTGGGACAACATAGGAACCATTTTTGTTAGTTACCTTAGATACTACAACTTACACACTAGGATTAGTAACAAATTTAATAACAGCAGGAACTTAGTGAGTCATGTACTTACGATGCATCTCATGCGGACAATGATTCCGAAAGAGATGTCTCAGCACAGGAGCTGTCGGGTCCTCAGCCACGACTTTCAGTATGCTATTGCCACTCCCCCGAGTCCTCCTCACAAGCGATGCCACCTTTTTTCTGATGATAGCATGGAAACCATCTGTACCTGCTTGGGCAAACATCCCCGAGGCACTACAGAAACGAGGGAGTTTCAACATCATCCTGAAAACATTGTTATATTGGACGCGCAAGGCACTTAGCGTCCCCCGCGAGCAGTTGAACCACAGACTTACCGTGTACAGGCCTTGACAATACGCTTTAAATAAGGTTATTTTGACCTGATCGGTACAACGAAAAAATCTGCGTGCCAACATGTTCCCGCGGACCGCCAACGCCCTGCGCTCCCTCTCCACGTCATCATCATCCTTAAGGTCGTCGACAAGTATTTGGCCCAGATACTTAAACTTGGTCACCTGCTTTATATTAGCGCCGTTCAAAGTAATTAAAGGTATGGTGTCAGGGCACTTGCCGGCGGCCCTAAAGACCATGAACTCAGTTTTCCTTACATTATATACAAGACCATGTGATGCGGCATATTTCTCATAAACGTTCAGCATCTCCCTGATTGACCTTGCAGTCGGGCCCAGCAACACCATATCGTCCGCGTAGCTGATGTTGTTCACACAAACACCCCCCACCCGGCAACCGACACGCATGCCGCTGAGCTCGACCAGGAGGTCATTTACATACAAGTTAAACAGCTTTGGAGAGGACAACCCCCTCTGTCTCACTCCGCAATCCAACCTGTATGACTCTGAGAGGCAATTTGACCACCTAACACAATAAGTCTGATTCGAGTACCAGTATTGAAATATTTTCAACAGTTCCGCCGGCATACCCCTGTCCTCCATCTTTCTCCAAAGCACTTCATACGAAACGAGATCGAAGGCCTTGGAGAGATCCAAAAAACAGGCATATACGTCATATATGTCTTCCGTTCAGTGTAGTATTGGACAGTGTGCTTAAGAACCAGAATCGCGCTTTCAGTTGACAGTCCAGATCTAAAACCGAACTGTGCGTCATGTATGTTTACATACTTATCCAGACAAGACTCAAGCACACTATCCAACAGTTTTGCTACAGTTGTCGCGAGAGAGATCGGGCGATAATTTCCCTTGTCCGATATGACTCCTGTCCTGTTCTTCACTATGGGCACCACTGTAGTTTTCATCAAATCATCCGGTAAGTATGAATGACTAATGCACATATTGAAGAACATGGACAGAACCCTCGGCACGTGTACGCCAGCATGTTTTAAGTGCTCAATACTGAGCCCATCAATGGGCTATTCCCTCTCACAGAGCGGCATGTGTCCTCCTGGGAGCATTATAGGCTGATAATGTTTCTATTCAGATAAATAGGTAGAGTATCTTTTCTTGTAAGTCTACACCATTACAAGCCATCATCAGGTAAGATAGTGGTCAAGCGCGAGCCTACCTACAATAAAATAAAGTAAGTTGTTATCTGTCGGATACCACCGACGCGACGTATAGATGATAGTACCTAGGTACTATCATCGATGCATGGTCGCTTGCACTTGTCGGGCGACGCTGCCGACCATTACGAACCAATATAAATATTGTAGAATCACATCGAACTGTCTAGTTCTGTAGTATTACAGCAATCAGCTGATTACTGACACCTTCTTTGATATGATTAATTTATAGCTTCATTATTGTTGCACCGCTAATTGAGCTAACCGGATTCATGAACATTGAACGTTGTTCCATTTGAGATAAGGTTTAGTATTCAACAGAAGTAGTTTCTGCAATTTTAGCCACTAGTTAATACCATATCGGACTTGACCACTAAAGTAAGAACCTATGGTAGGGATTATTCCTGTATTACGGCATCACGTAGTCTGTCTGTAGACAAAAGACTGTAGCTCTAGGACCCAGGTCGCAACAACGCCCGTCCTTTATATTGAACCTCGCATGATACCTACTTTCAAAGCAGCCAGCAGAATTTTCTGCCAACCGATATGTCGCATGTACAACAAGCGACTTACACATGTATTGACTGCTCTTGATTTATGGCATCGGTCTTGAGGTATACACACTAATGATCACTTCAGCAGTCACCTTAAATTATGCGGTATATCAAGATACGTGCCGTGTGGTGACGGACGTAAAGAATTTCACCATCCCATATTTTCCCATTCCCGTGGGTGTCGTAAGAGGCGATTAAGGGACACACCAGAGAATGAGCAGCAGCGTTCTCTGTGCACTATAACAACGAACTGCGATCGCCAAGCCGCCTGCCAAACGTGGCGATTATGGCACACAGAAAAAAATGCCCCGTGTGCCCGGCAGCCCGTCTTTCGAGGCGATGGCTTAGCAAGGGATGCGAAGAATCCCCGGAGTGGACCCGGCTACCCCAATAAACACCGACGACTGGACCTGGGCACATATAACACGCGAACACTCCGGACCGACGAGGAGATAGCCGAACTCGAGGAAGATTTGAGCAGGTTACGATGGAGTATTATAGGGTTATCTGAAGTCCGAAGACTGAGACTCGATAAGTCTCAAATCCGGTTACCTGCTCTATTTCCGAGGGGGTGAACGGCAGTCCCAGGGTGGTGTCGGGTTTATCGGCCACAAGTCCCTTGTGAACAACGTGGTGAAGATAGAGAATGTATCGACCAGGGTGGCGTACCTTATACTCCGAATATCCGCGAGATATTCACTGAAGGTCATACAGGTCTACGCACCGACCTTGGCACACCCCGACGACGAGGTAGAGACCATGTATGAGGATATCTCCAGAGCCATGCATGGTTTCAAAACTCACTTCACCGTTATCATGAGGGACTTTAACGCGAAACTGGGCAAACGAGACGAGGATGAGCTGCAAGTGGGGCAATTTGGAGTTGGACGTCGGAACTACCTGAAGTGGAACTACCGGAAGTGGATCTGGCAAAGCCCCGACCGTGCATCAATAAACGGGATCGACTTCATCATGTCAACTAAGAAGCAACTGTTTAATGATGTCTCTGTGATCATTTCGGTGAAAACCGGGAGCGATCACCGCATGGTAAGAGGCACATTAAATGTTAAGCTTGAAAGGTCTCGACTGATCGAGCTGTTTGATTCCATCCTGGTGATTTTGAATGCCCATGTTACACCCACTCCTATCAAGGTCGGAGTCTCTACACTCGCACTCGAAGTTGTGGGCGACTATGTCTACCTGGGACAAACAATCCAGTTGGGTAGGGCCGACTTCGAGAAAGAGATCAACCGTCGAATCCGACTCGGCTGGGCAACGTTCGGGAAGCTGCGCGGTATCTTCTCGTCCAACTTACCACAGTGTCTCAAGACGAAAGTCTATACCAGTGTGTGTTGCCAGTGATGACAATATTTGGCTCTGAGACATGGTCGTTTACAATGGGCCTCATCAGAAAGCTTACAGTCACTCAAAGGGCAATGGAGAGGGCTATACTCGGAGTTTTTTTGTGTGATCGAATTTGAAATGTAGGGAATCTCTACATTTCTAATTCAAGGCAAGAGGATCAGGGTTACCGACATAGCCCGAAGAATTTCCAAACTTAAGTGGCAGTGGGCAGGGCACAATTGCTCGCAGAACGGATGTCCGATGGGGCAGAAAGGTTCTGGAGTGGCGACCGTGAACCGGATGACGTTGCGTTGGAATGCCTCCCACCAGGTGGACCGATGACCTGGTGAAGGTTGCGGGGATCGGCTAGTTGCGAGATGCACGGGACCGGTCAATGTGGCGACGGTTGGGGGAGGTCTTTCAGTGGACATCTTTCAGCTGACATGATGATGATCAAGATACGCAGCGATCATGGTACCCCGCACCCCTTGATCTGTGGTGGTGTTCTTATAGCGAAGCTGCGAAATGGTCTGTTTATTTCGGTTTAAAGATAATTATTTTCTCAAAGAACATTATTAGTACTTAATAGTAGTTTTTGTTGTAAGTATATATTACTACATTTATAAATCGGAGGTACTAGACATCTACACCAATATTATAAAGAGGAAATATTTTTTTGTTTGTTTGTTTGTTTATACCGAATAGGGTCCGAAACAACAGAACCGATTTTAAAAATTCTTTCACCTATGGAAAGCTACATTATTCCCAAGTAACATAGGCTATCATTTTGACGGGAGCGAAGCCGCGGGGGTCAGCTAGTCATAGTATAAACAAACAAAGCAGTTTTATCAAAGCTCACTTATCTAATTGTAATTATCTACACTAATCTATATATATACTAATATTATAAAGAGGTAAAGTTTGTGAGTTTGTGACGTTGTAAGAGGTAATCTCTGGATCTACTGAACCGAATTTGAAAATTCTTAGAAAGCTACATTATTCCTCAGTGTCATAGTGTCATATTTTCAAGAAAATTAGAGATCCTTATGAAAATTGCAATAATGTAACCCGATGTAGCAAAATGTTGCCTATAAAATTCATTCTTTGGCGTGCGCTGAGAAAACTATTAATGATAGGTAAAAATTTGTAGGCAGGTAGGTAGGGTAGGCAGGGCAGGCAGGGCAGGCAGGGTAGGCAGGGTAGGCAGGGTGGGCAGGGTAGGCAGAGTAGGTAGGGAAGGCATGGTAGGCACGGTAGGCAGAGTAGGCAGGATAGGCTGGGTTGGCAGGGTAGGCAGGTTAGGTAGCCAGTTGACGGGAGCGAAGCCCCGGGGGTCAGCTAGTATTCTATAGAGGCAAGATTTGATTGTAAGTTTATAATGAATGAACTCAAGATTTATTTCATTTATTTATACGTAGCGTCATCTATCCAGCGTGTACGTAATTACTTCTGTGAGCGCCTCATCGAGGCATAGCAATCGCTAGGATCGCTACGCCTGCTGCGAACGTCGAAGATAAGTCAGAATTTCAGAAATGAATAACCGATGTGGACGCAATGAGGCACCTATACGTTATCTGCCAAACCCGTCGCGCAAAACAGTCGTGATATTATGTGCCATATAACACTACTGTTTATGTTGATGTCTAAAAATAACTTTAGGTACTTTATTTTTCCATAGCCTACAAAAAGTGTTTGATTTCAAATTTAAATCGTAAAATAAAAGTATTCGCTATTAAATCACCTTTTACAAACATAAGCAAACAATCTTTATTATAATACTAGCTGTCCCCCGCAGCATCGTTCCCGTCAACTTACCTACCTACCTACTTACCCTACCCTATCTTACCTACCTACCCAACCCTACATACTTACCTACCCTACCCACCTATACTACATACCCACTAGGGCATGAATATCGGAATTTCGTAATATCGGAATCTCGGAACGAATTTACCGAGATTTCAATTCCGATACTGTCTGATCCAATATCGGAATCTCGGAATCAGAAAAAAACTTTTATTTTAGCTCATTGTGAAGCGTTGAGCAAGAAAGCGCGGTTAAGCCCGTTGACTACGGTGCTTAGCAGTTTTTGGATAATCTGTTTACTAATCGGGCGCTTATTTACTTAAACTACAGTTCATGTAAAAATAATTATGTGTCTTGATGAATTCCGTATTTACAGTCCCGCGATTGCTAAAAATGTTACCTTTAAGAATACAAGTAAATACACAGTTTCATACAATCACACCAACGTTGGAACAATTATATTTTCATTGATTAATGCTTTGGTTACGGGAATCCACTGGATTTCAGACGCACGGGATCGGCTAATGTGATTACACTTGGGGCCTTATGTTCAGAAGTGGACGTCATTCGGCTGAAATAACGATGACAATGATGATGAATGCTAAGATAGTTTTTCATACTTTTGAGCAGGCTGTTTCGGAACGAGTAAACTTTATTTCAAATTTACAAAGTGTTACTAGCTTGGAAACATCAATAAATAAAAGCTCAATATTTTCCAGCCTTCTACTTGTATTGAATACAACAAATTATTCTATCCGATCACAAATCTGTTGAATAAATCAACATCCATTACTTAATTACATTGTCTCTCATAATCATCATCATTTTAGCCAAAAGACGTCCACTGCTAAACATATGCCTCCCCCAAGTCGCGTCTTTCTTGGAAAAAAAGGGCCAGTTTAGGTAAATAAGCGCTCGTTTCATTCCATCCAGTCATTGATGATTAGAGAGAGATACAATAGAAAATCCTAATATGTCGCGGCATAAACGAGTTTTTTTATTGTATTCAATCCAACCTCATACCGAATTGGAGCAATTTTCAAAAAAAAAAGGGATATTTAACGAAAGTGCGCAATTCCGATATTAATATCGGCATTCCGATATTGAAATCTAATATCAGAAATCAATATCGGAATCGAAATACTTTCGATATTACATGCCCTAATACCCACCTACTCTACCTACCAATTTGTTAAACTATTTATATGAATAAGAATGAAGGCCAGGTCGACGGCACGATATTTATTTATTTATTTTATAATTAATGTACACACAGTAAATACATAAAGACAACACATCAATACAATAGAGTACAAAGGAACTATAGGAAAGGATATATTTTGTGCGCGGGTTTAAAATGCATCTCATCCGACAACACGTGCGCAAGAGATAGATACTGAGATGAGCAGTAAGAAGCTAGTTCGCGTACGAATTTGCACTTTTGCAAATTTTAGCGAAATGGATGATGATTTAGGACGAAAACGAGCGCTCGAAATTTTATAAACAGACCTTTGAGAGTATGGATATCATGAAAAATCTACTAAATGTATATATTCAAAATATATAATAATATAATATATATATATAATTTTCGCATTGTTGAACTACTAATCTCTCCCTATATGGATGGCTGTTTTGCAATTTTCCTTCTTCTTATGTTATTTGTTTCCGCCCAAAGATGCGTTAAAATTAGTTTTGAAATATGGAACTTTCGACGCTCATAATTTTCATATATTAATTTTTTACTTTTTGTTCCCATACAGGGCTAGATAATGATGAGACAAATTGATTTTATTTTTTTATTTTGAGAGTACTTTGTCAAACAGTGGATTAATCGCCAGACTACGTTTGTATGGAAGAATGATCGACTAGTGCAACCTTTTAATTCTACGAAACGAATGTAACTAACTTTTGTTTCTACCGGCTTT
Source organism: Orthosia cruda (assembly GCA_964057195.1). Taxonomy (NCBI): domain Eukaryota; kingdom Metazoa; phylum Arthropoda; class Insecta; order Lepidoptera; family Noctuidae; genus Orthosia; species Orthosia cruda. Next base: position 226,110 of record OZ059856.1, on the reverse strand, counting down.
TCTACAAACTCCCTAAATGTGGCTTTTACGAGACACGTCGAAATGCCTACACATGGTTCTGGACCCACAAAATCATTTGCTGAGCCCACTCTTGCCAGTTCATCTGGCACTTCTTTAACATGGATTCCTTTGTGCCCAGGGACTCACCCCAGTCTCACTCTGTTATGCTTCCTAAGCCTGTTTAGGGTTCAGATGGCATCCAGAATAAGTCTGGAGTCCACTTTGTAGGATGCCATGTCTTTGATTTCAGCCTGACTGTCACTAAAAATATATATGGATTTACCTCTGGCTCTTCTATCTATATTCTTTTGAGCACAGGTTATTATGGCATATGTTTCTGCTTGGAATACAGTTGCCATCTTCCCTAAGCTTTTAATACATTTGTAACATTTTGCGTATATTCCTGCTCCTGTACCTGATTCCATTTTGGATCTATCAGTGTACCATACCAGACTATCTTGTTCTGGTGGATCGAGCCCCTTCGTCCAGTCCTCTATTGTTGGGATTTGGACCTTGAACGACCTTTATATTTTTATATCATGCTTGTTACCCGATCCAGGACTTCATTTCCATCGAATTTTGTATGGTTAGTCTTTGGCTTAGAGGCATCTGGCATCCCACAGTCCAGCAACAGCAAGACGAAGTAATGTCTTCCTTGCCTCGAGTTTAACTATTATTTGCAGATGAGGGATATTGAGGTATCTCTCAATCGCTGCCGTAGGTGTTGTCCTGAAAGCATCCGTGATTCCGAGACACGCTGTTCTTTGTAACCTGGTCAGTGGCGCTTTGCACGAGGCAAGTTAATTTCTTGGCCACCATACTATGCTGCCGTTTGTGATAATAAGTATTATGATTGTCCGGTACAGCCGGATATCAATTTGGGCTTTAAGCCCCAAAGTTATATGTGGAATGACACATGCCGAACACACGTAGGGCCTTTGTCGTAATATTTTCCACATGAGTTTTCCACCTGAGTTTTTTATCAAGCTTTACACCCAGATATTTAACTTTGGTCGACCAGGACAGCTTTATTCCATTGAGGGAGGGCTCTCCTAGGCTACCTAGTTGTATCTTCCTCGTGAATGGAATAATGACTGCTTTGCTTGGATTGATAGAGAGGTGGTTCTTTGTACACCATTCCTCTGTCATCCTCAATGCCTGTTGTAATAACCCAGAGACGTTGTTCGGGAATTTACCATTAACCATTATAGCTATGTCATCTGCATAGCCTACTGTGTAGAATGGTCCGGTTTTGAGCTTGGTAAGTAGCGAGGCTACTACCTAGCACCACAATAATGGTGACAACCTCTTGTTGTTTTTGCACTAAGTCTGTCTCCCACGAGTTCAGATTCATTCTGCTTCTCAGCATATAGTCAATCCAATTGCACGTGGTATCATTGATGCCATGTTCCTTTGCAGCAATGCGTATGGACACAAATGTTGTCTTGTCGAAGGCTCCTATGTCTCTGCAGATCTCTTGTCCCTCTAGCGCAGCCTCGGCTCAAATCGCAACATAGTGCAATGCCGTTTCCGTAGATTTGTCAGGGCTGTAGGCGCACTGTAGTTTATGTAGAGGGAATTGTTTAAGTGGTCCCTCTCTTCGGTACCTGTCTACCAGTTTCTCCAGAGCTTTTAAGAGAAAGGACGATAGACTGATAGGCCTGAAAGCTTTAGTCTTCGTAAGTCGGTCTACCTATCTTCGGCATAAAGGTTACTTTGACCTCCCTCTATGCCTCGGGTACGGCTAAAAAGGCTAAAGGCTATACAGGCTCTGTAGAGCTTACTCAAATGGGGTATCAAAACAGATGCCCCTTCTTGTAATAGTATTGGTTAGATGCCATCCGGACCAGGGGATTTGAGAGGCTGGAAGCCCGCTATGGCAAGCTTCAGTTCATTTTCATCCAGCACTTTCTTTGCCGTGAGCCAGTTATTTTTGGACGTGAGCCTTGTGAGCTTGTCCCTTGTGACTGGTTCCTCTTTATCGCTGTCGCGCAGTACACATTCTGGGCAGTGGGGTGAGGGTGAGTCCTAAACATCACGCCCAGTGTGATGTCCAGTTTCAGTGAGATACCCATTCTCATCCTTTACAGATGATAGTGGATTTGTCTTAGTCATGGACATTGCTTTGCATAACCTCATTCCATTTGGCAGTTTCGATGGAGGTGCAATGCTGTCAACAGTTAGTTCTTTTGGCCTTGCGTAACGCCTTATTATATCTCGTCAGCATGCTATAATAGCCAGAAAAATCCTTCCTGGCTTTTGCATCATTAAAAGCCTGTCGTGTTTCCTGACGTATTTTTAGCTAGTTCAGGAGTCGGCCATAGTACCTTTTTGCAAAAGGCCTTTTTCTCTGGGCAATTATCTTCCCATGCACCGATCGTGCCCACCTTGATTCTGCCCGCTTCAAATTCTATATTCAGTATGTAATTAAGCTTATCTTTAGGGCTCCCTAGATTTAGTTTGAGGTCCCGCCTGTACAAGTCCTAATTTGTATGCCTTGGATTTCTCCTTCGTCTAGTTTCGGCTTCTCCCGCCGTCCTAAAGCAAAAGCATATATAATTATGGTCAGATAGAGAGATTTCGTCCGATGCATGCAAATTATCAATATGAGCGCTGGCCTTGTTTGAAGCCAGTGTCAGGTCAATAACTTCAATTCTCTCCGAGGTCAGGAAAGTAGGTTTATGCCTGCGTTAAGGATTTGTAAAGGAGAGCTTACCACAAAGTCCAACAAATCCTCCCCTCGTGGTGTGCATTCGCATCGAAGCGAATTATCAGGTCGAGGTTTTCTTGGTTGCCGTAGTCAAACAGTCTTCTGATTAGTGGTGTTACTGGTTTCTTTTGTTCATGTGGGAGATAGACAGAGGCAAGGATAATTCTCCTTTTCTCTGTTCCCGTGTTCAAGTGGGGACCCACTTGGATCAGAGTTGTTGTGAGATCTCTGTAGCAGAAAGTACGTAAGGGCATTGCCTCCATCCCGCCCCTGATATAGATGCATTCCCCTGATTTAGATGCCCCCCCCCCATTAGTTGCTCACAAGAATGCACAGCACCAACCGACACCGCTACCTCTAGGGAAGCGAGCGAGCACCGCCGTCTGCAAGGTCCCAATGGGAGTGAACTCGCCTGGGGACCGTCTGACCTGACCCCGAAGCCAATTAACCGTAGCTGGCTACTGGCACTTGCCTCGAGGATCTACACGACCGTAGCGCTCTCCCTCAAGACCACGCCACCTTAGAAGGAAGGCAAGGTAGGTCTGCATCTATACTAGCAAGCCAAGCAGAGTGTGACAAAGCGCAGCAGGCAAAAAAAATACTTCATAGTATGTGGCTAATATATGACCATTGTCCGTGCATAACATTTACTACCTCAAAAGGTGCTGAAAACAATACTTTGGTTTTGTGTTCGTAGTTAAATTTTTATAAATTAATCTTGCAGGTGACCAACCGAGATGTCTTCACGAAAACGTTTGAGCTTTGAGCGATAGAGATCTCCAAAACATATTGGAGAACGATTTTGCAAGCGACTCGGAGGACGAAATGGGTGATTTTTTACATCCTTCTTCAAATACGTACCTACATTTTATCTGATAACGACATCATTGACCATCAATTGGATAGGTTGTATGAGGGTGGAATGAAGAAAGAAGCTGAAACCTTTCTCGAGTCCACTGAGGTTGTTTCAAATGAAATTGTAGAGGTATCGGATAATAATTTTTCTAATAATACGCGACGATGAGGAAAGTGAATAAAATACTTGTTAGAAATTAGTGGTTTCATTTATTTTAGGACCCTAAAGATTGCCCTACAGAGAGGATGCCTATGGCCCAGCAGTGGGACAATGTGAGCATGAGGAGAATAAATATTAGTTCCAAACGGACAATGGTTATATGTTTGCCACTTCAAAAAATCTTTTACCGGACAATGGCAACTTATTGGCCACCAAAAAAAAACAAATATGCAAATATGTATTTTGGGATATTTTGCTACATTCGGGTTTCGGACAAGCATAACTCCATTTAAAATAAATCTTTAGTATCACTACCCTATTGCGCCGCATCCGATTAATGGTTAAAATAATAAAAGCTTAGATCTAGACCCTCTCCCTTAGAAAATAATAGTGAAAGAATTTTTGAAGTCGGACCAGTAGTATTTGAGTTTAATGGTTATAAACGTACAAAAATATAAATCTTTCCTCTTTATAATATTTATTATTATAATAATAGCATCTGCTCGCGGCTTCGTCCGCGTATACAAACTATCGTATGCCCTTCCCAAGGTCTCAAACTATCTCCATGCCAAATTTCATCTAAATTGGTTCAGTAGATCCAGAGTTAACCCCCTACAACCTCACAAACTTTACCTCATTATAATATTACTAGCTGACCCCCACGGCTTCGCTCCCGTCAACTGGCTACCTACCTACCCTACCCTGCTAACCCTGCCTGCCATGCGTTCCTGCCTACCCTACCCACCCTGCCTACATACGCACGCCATAGAATGAATTTTATAGGTAACATTTTGCCACCTTGGGTTACATTATTGCAATTTTCATAAGGAACTCTCTCAGGAATTTTTTGTAGCCTATGATACTCAGGCATAATGTAGCTTTCTACTGGTGAAAGAATTTTAAAATCGGTTCGGTAGATCCAGAGATTACCCCTTACGTCACAAACTTTATCTCTTTATAATATTACTAGAGGACGCCTCGCGGTTTCACCCGCGTAGTTCCCGTTCCCGTGGGAATACAGGGATAAAAAGTAGCCTATGTCACCCGGGGATAGAGTAGCTTCCCAACGGTGAAAGAATTTTTGAAATCGGTCCAGTAGTTTTGGAGCCTATTCGGTACAAACAAACAAAAAAATCTTTCCTCTTTATAATATTGGTATAGATTAGGTATAGACTATAGATTTAAGTGTAGATGAGTTTAGTTGAATAGATGTGAATACTCCATGACTAAAATCGTTGCCTGCACTCGTAATTTCCCCGAGCTCTGGCAACATACCAACTATCTGCGGTTCCCCAAACCTCAACGTTTTATGGACACACTGTGTTCTTTAACTTGCGGCGACTATAACTCTTTGTCGTGGCTTTATATAACTCGCTTGTACTCCCCGGAGTAGGCAGTGGTGGACCAGCATACACAAGTGTGTTTTCTTTTAAATCAGCCGTCTCCTCAGTGTTTACTTGATTCACCTCACCTTCCACCCAATTGCCTCCATTTTGACTGCCTTATTACCATACCATATCATCACGCTCCTTCATCCCTATTTATGAGTGGTCAGCCCCCCAGCCTTTACACCTTCACGTGTATTTACTTTGTTACAATTGAAATAATAAACTTAAATATGTAAATAAAGATACAATATTAATGAAGATTTTGGTGATGATTCGTCCGTTGTCGAATCGACAGTTAAGTAGTAAAGACAAAGCGCAGGGTAATTTATTAAATTACTAGCTGACCCGGCAAACTTTGTTTTGCCATAAAAACACCAAACATTCACCTACCCTACCCCTATAAATAGTATCCTATGTCCGTCTCCTGGCTCTAAGCTACCTCCTCACCAATTTTCAGCCATATCGGTAAAGCCGTTCTTGAGTTATAAATAGTGTAACTAACACGACTTTCTTTTATATAAATAAACACAAGTAAATTAGATTTTACTGTTTAGTATCCTCGCCAAACTTCTGGGCCGCCCTGAAGTTGGTTTACCGGATGCGCGAGGCACGGATCGGTGCTGTTTTTGTATGAGATTTACTACTGCGCAGCCATTGTAGCCAACTTCAGGTCGGCCAAGAAGTTTGGCGAGAACTATACATAAGGTCCACACAAAATAGGGCGGCGGGCGGCCCTGATCCGGACCGCGGTCCGCCATTTGGTGACCCCTGATCTAGTCACACACGCACGCTGGTAATGATTACTGCGGAGCTGACCTTTCTGAAGAACATCACCCTTACGATCTGCGTATGTCGTTCTAGGTCCGTGTTTGTGTCTGCTTTCAAAACTACGCACAAAGGAAAGTTCAAGAAAAATAATGGAATAGTCAAACCAATTAATATTTTATTTTATTAAACCACGGTCGACATCGACCAACAACACAATTTACACTAAGTACAAGGTTGTACCTGAGATAATTATTACTCTATTATTATTATACACATCACCTTTAATATATTATTCTTCATTGCAACTTTTCTTCTATTAAAATGTTAAAACTGTAGCGGAATAAGGCATAGGATACGAGATATTTGATAACAACTGTATAGTAGATTTGTATGGCTATAGGACAATATGGGAACTACACCAACCCACCATTTCAGAAAGTCTTATTTATTAGTGAACATACATAAGCTTACTCGTTTCCTATTGGGGCAGAAACTACGAATTTACAGTACAAATTTATTTTTATGTCCCTCGGCAATCCTCGCATACAAACGAATATTAATTTTCATGTCCATCAATTAGAAGATTTATCGTGTAAAAAGTAAAGTCGTGTAAGATAAAAAGTAGCCCATGTCACCCGGGGATAGTGTAGATTCCCAACGGTGAATCACATCACACATCATCAGCCTATTAATGTTCCTACTGCTGGGACACAGGCCTCCTCTCTGTGAGAGGGGATGGGCCGTAATCCACCACGCGGGCCCAGTGCGTGTTGGTGGATGTCACATGTCTTCGAATTTTTGGTTCTAGGACATGCCGGTTTCCTCACGATGTTTTCCCTCACCGAATTTTTAAAATCGGTCCAGTAGTTTTTAAGTTTATTTGTTACATACAAAAATACAAATCTTTCCTCTTTATAATATTAGTAAGTATTAGAATAGATAATGATTTGAATTCTGAAATAAGTACTTTATTGTTGTTTTGTTTTGATTTCCGTGTGAACTATACAGAGCTGTAAAACTATTCCTTTTTAACCGCAGCAGATTTCCTCCCATTTTTTAAAATAAATTACATGAAGTTAAAAGAGTATTAATAACTCTATATACTTCCAAGTTGATTGAGAGCGTCCGGTCTGCACCAAGTGCAAAGGGCAACTGATAGAAAGCCGACGACTGACGAAACATGAAGTTTGCCGAGGGATATTAAGAAAATAGTTGTACTGTACGTGTATGCGGGTTTTTATTATATTATAAGACTTTCAGAAACAGCCAGTAAGAACATTGAATGTCACACACACATAAATGGTTTTAATTGATAAAGAAATATCAACCCTGACTTCGTTGAAATAGAAGTCAAAAACAAATGTATATTACACGTTCATTAAAAAACAGAAGAGAAGAAGAATAAAGAAGAGTACACAACTTCTCTACCTGTGTAACATTGGACAATCATTTTATTTATTTTCAAGTTTATTGCAATGACAACAATGTTAATATTCTTTTAGCAGTAAAACTTGGTCAAGTTTGATGATGGATGCCCGAAGGCTTTAGTAAGCATAATTCTGGATGGCTGTGAAAGGGAAATCATCCTGTAGTCATGGGATGGATGAGTGGATGTATGTATGTTTGTCTATCGTCCGCAGCCACCACCGCCGCACTTGGACTTCTTGGGCGGTCGGTACGACGAGGTGGACGCTCCCGCGCTCAGGGGCATGTAGTCTGTTGAGAAAGAAAGATTTCTTAGTATCATAAATATGTAAGTAATTCTGTCTGTATGTTACCTCTGCAACTCTTAACTGTTGAAAGGATTTGAATGAACTTGGCCACAAATAATATTACACTAGCATACAGATGCCTCATCCCATACAAAGAAACCGTGCCGACGTAACTAGCGCTTTTCGTCTGATTAAGCTGATTATTTTTCTAAGTTTACTCGGTTCGTGAATACTTTTTATTTAAATACACAGACGATTTGTTTTATAGTATTTTTTGCACGTTTTTACAGTTTCATTGTACCAAAATGTGTTACGAAACAAATTTAAAAAATCAAGTGGATTTGGCTCAGAAATTTAAAACAGCATCATATAATGGAATCAATTATAAATGATCCATTCAAATAATTTTTGATTTGTGAATTAAGAGCCCAATAATCCTTAATTTTGTGCTTAGGAGAGTTAATTAAAAATGAACATATTTTTTATTACGATCGTTTCTTGAAAATCTTAATTATTCACAAAACTCAATAACAAATCGGAGCTTATCACGCCATCTAGTGCAATTTATTTGAACCCCAGTTTCTTTGTATACGTTGGGTGCCCGTGACTTGGCACACGGATACACCATGTACTGAATAAGAACATAGGAATCTGTTTATATCGGAGTTACGTTCCCGGTATAATTTTCACGAAGCCGTTGGTCGAAGCTGGTTTTTTAATATAACGACCCTGCAGTTGTTACGTCGACTGCTTTTAAGTTCAAAATTTTGGTTGTCGCCACCTATGGTTCACATTTTGTCGGATCCATAATTTCTGGTTCAAAAAATAAAGTTAACCAGCTTAGAAGCTGATATAGTAGTAGTTGAACATATATCTTTCTGGCTCAGTGCATTTTATAAACCTCACTATTATTCTGCAGTTGCAGGGTGTAAGATACGCCATAGCTTCTGTACGAGGGGGTTTAAGATCGAAATAGTTGTTCATGGTTGTACATACCGTCATCCTTCTCCCCGCTGCCGAGCCGCTGTCCGCCGGCCGCGGCGCCATACTTCTGTACGAAGTAGTTCTGGTGTCTAGCAGAACGTAATAGTTGTTCATGGTTGTACATACCGTCATCCTTCTCCCCGCTGCCGAGCCGCTGTCCGCCGGCCGCGGCGCCATACTTCTGTACGAAGTAGTTCTGGTGTCTAGCAGAACGTAATAGTTGTTCATGGTTGTACATACCGTCATCCTTCTCCCCGCTGCCGAGCCGCTGTCCGCCGGCCGCGGCGCCATACTTCTGTACGAAGTAGTTCTGGTGTCTAGCAGAACGTAATAGTTGTTCATGGTTGTACATACCGTCATCCTTCTCCCCGCTGCCGAGCCGCTGTCCGCCGGCCGCGGCGCCATACTTCTGTACGAAGTAGTTCTGGTGTCTAGCAGAACGTAATAGTTGTTTATGGTTGTACATACCGTCATCCTTCTCCCCGCTGCCGAGCCGCTGTCCGCCGGCCGCGGCGCCATACTTCTCCAGGCGCTCCGCCAGCTCCTGACGTTTGCGTTCCTCACGCTGTAACACAAGTATACATACATCAACAACATAAACTAACGGCTTTTCCCATGGGGGTAGGCAGAAAATACAGAACACCAACTGCTACAAGTAGACAATTAATTTTGTTCTACATAAGCAATAGTTATTTAATGGATCAAGCTCCAGGCCAGATCAGACCATGGATATAGAACTGACCTGAGTTCCATTTAATAAATTAAGACTTTATACTGTCATACTCGTAGATTACAAAAACATTGGATAACAACACAGACAATTAATTGCTGCTTGAATGGTCTAGTCTAAACTTAAGGGCCTACATACCCTTTAGTGACGTAAAATGGTAACTTTCTAAAGCATACTCCTTAGTAACGGCTAGGTTAAAAGGTTTCAAAAAAATATATATTTATTATTGATTCATGTTCATAATTTTGAACACAAGGGTTTTTCGTGTGACTAATAGTTTTGCTTTAAAAAAATAATTAACAACACGATATTTTTAACCTTTGGAAACTCCTCCAAAACGACTTGGATGTTTAAAAATATTTTTTCATCACACTTGCACGTAAAAAGTATCTAAACATACAGGTTAACTTGGCCGTAATGCCCCATATAAAACCCTCGGGCTTTCTTTTTGCCATGAAACCCTAGGGCGGTAAGTAATGTTTTTTTAATTTATGGCGAAGCACACAGGTCATGCAAGTTCAAGCAAGGAGATTACACGCAATTGAAAAATTGCCTTAAAATGTTAACTAAACAGGAATTTATTTGCAATCTCGCTACATGTTACTTAAATACTCAACTAATGTTCTTAATAATCGATTTTAATAGTTATACTCGTAGTTTGAAAACATCGAAATTATTTAATTCTTTTTACACTCCGTCATGACTGTATACCTACGTAAGTATTTGCCCTTAAAGTTTCTGAACAAAACACTGTATAATCTGTGGTGTGGGCAAAAATTCGCCAACCGCTTAAAAAAAAGTTCACGTATTTTGTAATAACATCTGTGCTGACTTGTGTAATAGCTATAATTCATAATTATTACTCGCAAATGTGATGAAAAACATTGTATGTATCACGGGCGGTACGGGAATTACGAACCTCGACTCAGAAAGCCCTCAGTCTTCGACTTCGGGCTTCTACTAGAGTCTCGATCGTAATTCCTTACCTACCGCCCTTAATACACAATGTACTATTACACAGAAAAATTATGGCTGGTATTTCTTCATAACTAACATAGCATATGTGAAGCACTTTTTTCCATAGGACTCATGGACAGCCAACTCTGCAGCTTGCATGGTGGGAGATGAGACAGCAGCAAACCTGCTCCTAAGCTACCCTGTAATCACCAGTTACAGGGCCAAATACTTCAGTGTTCAGTCAGTGCAGGAGATAGTCGGCAACACCAAGGTGCTGCTGGACTTCCTCGAGGACCTGGGGTGGATTGAATCCCACCCGTACGCAAAATACGCGCTTGGTCGTGGAGTTACAAACACCAGCCCGTCGAAACTAAACTACTTAAAGACGATTATCCTAAGGTATATAAAATCAATAAAGACTCTTCACTAAGCTTCCGTGTGGCAACCTCGAATTCGATCATAAAGAAACTAATTATAAGGTTTATTATTCAATGAATGTCCGTACCTCTTTCTGCTGCTCGAGCGCTCTCAGCGAGTCCTGCAGGAGCTTCTGTTGCTGCAGCTCTCGAGCTCGCTGCACCGCCTCCATGCGGGCGAGGGCCACGTCCGGGTCTGCAATGTCACAGGTGACACTCTAGTCATTACAAGGCGATGGTGAACTTACAGATTTTATCTTATCTTGTGGAGGGGCCGAGAAATAACACGGGACACTTCGACCCATTGGGATCTATTGTGGTCCCCTAGATAACTTACTCCTCCCCAATCTCGTTGAAAACTCTTTTCATGAGTTTTACAGAGAAGGGACTGAATCTATGCTTTAAAAACTTTTTAACCTACTTCCCTTTGTGTCACTCTGCTTGGCTTGGTAGTATAGATGCAGACCTACCTTGCCTTACTTCTTCTGAGATGGCAAGGTGGCGTGGCCTTGAGGGAAAGCGCTACGGTCGTGTAGATCCTCAAGGCAAGTGCGGTGATGTTCCTTACAGATATAAACATATGCAGCATTCAAACATCCTAATGACTTGAGCAGGCTAGAACACAATGTCAATATGAAAAAGAAAACATCCCGACCGAATTACGATCACAGTAGCCAATCTCAAAGAAATTAGCCACGGTGATAATGTGGTGCACATCTTTTACTATACAGTGTAAATATTTCAAGTGGGTGTGGGCGGACAAATCCGAAACAAAAAAGAAGGAAGAATAAGAATGATTTTTAGGAGAAATGGCTAAAAGGCGGTCTCGGGCCCGAGACCACAGATTAGAGAAGTTACTACATAACAGATATTTTACTAACATTAACATTATAAGCGGGATATTTAGCATGTTTACTGTTTGAAGCGAGCGAACAATGACACCCAAAACTCGGCCAAAGCTCAACATCTTTTGGAATCAGGATTGAACCACTGGATTGAGTTACATAACCCTCAGGTCATTTCGACAGAACGCCACTATATCCCTAGACTGGTGAGGGAAGCTATCGAGATCACCAAATATAAGAATTTCAACCGGGAAGATGGGTTTCAACTGTCGAGAGCTTGGAATCCAGTGGTTCAGCTGTGTAAAACCCAAAAAAGTGCGCGAGCATACATAGTGAGTTTCGTGTGTCGGGAACAGAATCGAGTTGTGAGTGACAGTGGTAGCGGTACTGAGTGCAAAAACGAACAAGAAAGCGGGTATACCGATTTGTCTCCTCATAAACACCCATCCGCAATAACTTCAGTTTATCCGGGATCATGGTGCTTGCAACAGCACCGAAATATCGGAAACTCGCTACAAACAGTAAACATTCTAAATATCCCGCTTATAATGTTAGTGTTAGTGACCATGACAACAAGTTTTCAAATATCCGAGACGGCTCGTTTTTTGCGAGGCTGCCGCACTAAGACCCCACGCCCACCGACCACGCACTCCCCTCGCACCCGCGAGCTCTGCGCGCGAGTTGTGAGAACCGACTGGCGGGGCGGTGCCGGGACCGCCTGGAAGTGTAGGTATACATCGCTGTAAGTAAAGTTGAGTGAAGGAGACCTGCCAAGACTCCTTTCCATGGGCATCCACGGCCACTTAGAAAACTCACCCTGTGTAGTCCGATGCGGGCAATCCGAAACGAGGAGAAACAGATCAGGCGCAAGACCAAAGGCTTTACATACTTTCTTAGACATGGGAAGCTCTACTCACCTTACTGTGTGTGACCCTAACAAGTTGGGCAAAGGCAAGTATATTGATTTGGTGCCATCTACAGAGAGGTAGACAATAGATCATGTACTTACTCTTGTGGTACTCTGCGTCCTCCCGGGCTTGCCGCCACTTGGCCAGCATGGGCCGCAGCCTACTCGCAATGTACAGCACCACAGCCGCGAGCGCCACCAGGTACCAGCCGTACGAGGCCACGAGCTTCAGCACTGGAACATTTAGAAGGAATAGTTTAGAATGACATACTATAATATACAATTATGAAGTTTCATTAATCCATATTTAATGTGTGTTATGCTGTAACGAGATTTTTTAACCTCGTCACATGGTTCTTGGATTTAGTCGATTTCCGAACGACGCTACTCTAGATCTGTGATGTATGTGTGTGTGCTGTCATTTTTGACAGAAACACTCTACGATTTTGTTTTAAAATGGCCAGGCGCTAATTTTAAACGTTTCGTCAATTGTTGAATTAATCCGTAGTTATCTCGGATATTTTTGTCTTCATAATGAAGCAAATACTTGCAAATTATACTAGAAGGATGTTGTGAGTAGGATTGACCTTAATTTTCGGTAAGTTGGAATTCTTCTAGACATTGTAATGTCTGAGTCTAATTCGTGTTGGAATTTCATTAGACGGATTGTTATTTTCAGATTTTGATGATTTTCGCTCGCAAACAGTTGATGTTATTGACTGCGTAGCGGATCAATATTAATTTGAAAAAGAAAAATGGTAAGTTTTTCCGTCCAAACGCACGTTTCCACTTGTTTAAATTATATTGACTTTTCCTAACATTTGAAATTTTTGTTCCAGCTAAATTTTTGGCGTTTTCTTCTTTAGTTTTTATTTACTTTAAATTTTGGATTTCTCTTTTATGTCCAAAATTATTATTATTTTATTGGACTGCAGTACGGGGATCCTTCATCAATCATCGCTTCTATGGTTATGTTAAAGTTATTCTTATGCCAGCAATCTGGTAGGACCTTTCTATTATTTTTATTTTTAAAAGGTACTTCAATTAGTGCAAGATGCAGTAATATCATCCTAAGTAGTAATATAGCTATTAATTTAGTATAGTTAACATAAGAATTATTGTATTTTTAAACTATAATCTATACCAATATTATTAAGAGGAAAGATTTTTTTGTTTGTTTGTACCGAATAGGCTCCAAAAGTACTGGACCGATTTCAAAAATTCTTTCACCGTTGGGAAGCTACTCTATCCCCGGGTGACATAGGCTACTTTTTATCCCTGTACTCCCACGGGAACGGGAACTACGCGGGTGAAACCGCGAGGCGTCCTCTAGTGGTTAATACATGTGAAGCTACGGGCCATTAAATGGAGAAAAGACAAACAACTTGTTTTATTTTCTTTATTTAGCTGCAGATTAAAAGTCTGACTCGCCCGATTAGTTCTTGCTGGCAACTATTATTGTATTTGTACTGTGTGAACCTCCCTGGCGCCCGAGTTTATTATCTTATTATTTAATATTCATTTTGGGAGAACACATTTTTTTTGTTTATTCAATATAAAACGAATAATCGATTACAATGCAAAATGGAGGACATCTGTGGACGCCCTCTGCCCCACCTAGGGGTTATAGGGCCTCTTTGCAAGAACAATGTGATATTTCAGAAAAGTGTTTTTTTTATTATTCCACTAGTTGACCCGGTAATTTTTTTTGTCATAAAAACACCAAACATTCATCTCCCTACCTAACCTTTTATTTGTCCTCTTTTGTTAATGGGGCCAATAAACACATTTTTCTTTCTTTTACGCTACCTATCCTACCCTACCCACCCTATACTACCTACCCTAACCTACCTATCCTACCTTACCTACCTACAAACCCACCCGACGACGACGAGGTAACATACCAATTTTTTTTTTTCATAAAATCTTTCACCTAACAATAACAAACACAACAAAAAAAGAATAAGCGAAATTGGTCCAGCCGGTCACACGTGATGCCGTGACCAAGGGAAATAGGGATTCATTTTTATATAATTACTAGCTGACCCAGCAAACTTTGTTTTGCCATAAAAAAGATCTCTGCCCTACCTACCCTACCCTACCTATGCTACCACCATACCTACCCTACCCTACCTACATACCTACCCTACCTATGTAGGTGAGGTAATTTTTTTTTCATAAGACCCTTCTCCTAAGGAAATCTTCCTCGGGAAATAGGGATTCATTTTTATATATATATAGATATATATACTAGCTGACCTGGCAAACTTTGATTTGTCATAAAAACACCAAACATTCATCTACCAACCCTACTAGGGTAGGGTGGGTGGGTAGGGTAGATGAATGTTTGGTGCTTAAGAACAAAAAAAGAATAAGCAAAATTGGTCCAGCCGTTCACGTGTGATACCGTGACCAAGGGAAACAGGGATTATTTTTTATATAATATATAGATAATAAGTAACCAAATTGCCGCATTCAACTTTATTTTCTACGATAAGTTGGTCAGAGACAGTGGTCATACGGATGAATTGTGTTCTCGCATGATTTCTTTCAAGGATGCTACCTGAAAAATTGATTTTTTAGAAATAGGTTGTTGTTTTAGCAAATTTATTGATGCACAATAAGCCCTTTTCCCTCTGCCCCTTGTATTTGTAAAATAATATTTTTTAGAATATTCATTTATATATGCTAATATATGTGTTACATTAAATAAAATATATGATGTTGGTAAACTATAGTTTCACTGCTTGTTTTGTTATCAGGCAGCATTCCAAATAACTAGACACAAGTGTTTTATAGAAATAATTGACATTACAACAGACATCCCCCGACGGTAATTGTTATGAATGCATTGTATTGTACCCATTGTTTTTGTGTTTGTATTGTTATATGTATTGAACACCATGTTTACAGCATTCAATACATATAGCTTTAAATACTTCAAATTACTACTTTTTAATTACTAATTTTCAAGGCAATCATGTTGCATTTAGTGTTGGCCTTACCATCGGCCATTCACTGGCAGCAAATATTATACTGTAAACTGTGAAAAATCAACAAGGAAATTATTTTTAATGTTAATCAAGAACAGTAGATTGTTGCACAACACAATTTTATAACACAATTACACTCAATGATCTTCGGGAGTAAACAATGGCTTTAAGATATCAAGTAGATGCACTATTTACATGTGTTAAAACAAGTTTTTGTACTCTGTAGGTATGAGGAAAAAACATTACCGATAAAAGTATAAAGTAAGTGTACTTACTGACGCCAAGCTGGGTGAACATGCTGAGCGACTGTTCCTCCTCTGCCATAATCTCTTCCTCAAACAGCGGATTCATGTCACTGATAAAATCCTCGGATTGCACTCAAAACAGGATGTTTTTCAATATCACTACCCACACAAGTTCAATACGGTGCTGGGGTATAGAAATGTTTCAGAAAGTAAATATATGTAAATTACTGAGATTCCACGATTCTTAATACTTTTAAAGTAGTAATTAACCTTTTACATAAGAAATTCTAGAATAATTTATTTCTTCCAAATACGCTTCATTTGCGATCAAAATGACGTGTGTCACTGCTGGCTGTTGACCTGCTGCTGTCAGTCAACTGTCAAAATGAACTTTTTAGTTTGAAAGCTACGTGGTTCCTATTAGATACTGAGCTTTTGAGCTTACCATATAAAAAGCTGTACACGGGCTTTTGACTCGCTTGACACTGCTTTTTGGCTTTAGCTGCCAATATTTATTTATCTTAATCTTATCCTATTGCCTTAGACATTTTCTACCAATCAACCTTTGGCCGATGCTGTAATGATGAGTAATTAATAGTGCATTCCGCTAGTTATCTCGAATTTTCTAAGCCCGATGAATATATGGATGACTACTTCCTTCAACAACTAGTAAACGATCAAGAATTATCACCTTGTTCCTTGGCGAATCCATCAAGTCTGGTATCTGCCTTGACCATTCCCTAGGGTCACTGGACACCAGATTTTTTTAAACCATGTCTTTGGAAAATTCTGGTCTTGGTACTAAATATTATGAATGTCAGAGCAACGACCACAGCACAGCCTCTGATGCTTTATGGTGGTTGTGCAAAAGTAACTGTCTGTTTGTAACATTTCCACGCATAAACCGTTGAAGCAATTTTGACGAATATTATACCGGAATAGTTTTTATACCGTTCTCATGGCATAATTTCTACATTAATGTTGCCCTAGTCGACGGCACGAACTATTTTGTGCGCGGGGTTAAAATGCATGCTATCTCATCCGACAACACGTACGAAAGAGATAGATGCTGTGATGAGCAGGAAGAAGCTAGTTCGTGCACAAATACAAATTTGAAGCTATTCAATAAATAAAACAGCCAGCGGATATTTTCCAAAATATTCATTTAATTCTGTTTGGTATCAACTCGGCGCCGCGTCGCGGTCGCAGACACATCCCACACTTGTATATACATAGGTACAATGTACACGACGGCTTGAGCCGCACGCACTAACACAACACTTATTCTAGACGCTACTGTTAACAAACGAGCCGGCTGTTCAGTTGTTCAAGTCGAGCGTGGTTGAGCTTATACGACTAAGTCGAGCACGGTTGAGACTTACTAAGGCTCTTTCGAGCACACCGGGCCCAGGTAAGCATAGCTCTGTTGCCAAATAAGCTCTCATAAAACAAAGTCATTGTATAAAATGTTGTCGGTACAAAAACACATAGCTTTGAGTTACAAAATTGTTGCTAATATCCACTATTTAGAACTATTACATTGTTTGCATTAAGTAATTATGTCAACTTTATCTTTTTCAACACACTGGCAACACAAACTTTCAAATAAGGATTGGAGGCAAAATGTAAGCTCTGTGTTTGGTATTGTATTGTACGTCGTAACTACATACATCTAAAGGTTTTGCTAGAGAAGACAAAATTTGCTTTTAGCCTTGGTGTTGCCATATATACAGTTGATAATATTACACGCTAAAATTATGATAGCTTAGTTTGTGCGTTTGTGGTTAGTTCAGACATGTCACACATTGATAATATTAACTATAAATGATTGCTACATATCAACATATCTGAGTAAGGTCACCGCTCGCGCTCGTTGCATACTTTATATCACAATGATGAAATAATAATAGATTAGTTTTACAAAAATATTCACATCGATAATAAACGATGTTATCATAAAATAAAAACCCGACTCCGGTGTTGCCATTACATGGACAAATAACAACAATATTTAAAAGAAAATTATAGTTAGATTACACATTACGGCTAGGAGTTATAAAAATACTACTGACCTTACGAGTATATACTTATATCTTACAACATAACACTAACAAGTAGATTGATCTAAGAGAAAGAAAGAAACATGTCGGCGCTACGACTGACCAAGCAGAACGATTTCTTTCACATTGACACTAAATAAATACCTTTTAACAAGTAACACGAGAATGAGACATTGTTCCTTCTCTTTCTTTATCCATTCGCAAGAAAGAGATAGCGTTACTTCTAACTTGAAACCATTGAGCACTATAAAGTTACATTAACTAAATAAAAATAAAAATTCTACTTACAAATACATTAAATGATAATTCTGATCGAAGAATTTTGTCAAAAATATTCCTAGTTCATACATAAGTAAGTACATGACACCGTCGCCGGGTGAAATGCGTTTATTAGACTACATAATGTACATAATGAGTTTTCTCAAGAGGGTTATTTCGGATTTGGCCGTCCAAGCCCACTTGGAAAACTCACCCTGTATAATACACATACAAATAAATAATGTCAACGGTACATAAGATAATGCGGTACACCGTACAACTAAACTCGACGCAGGTACATCAGTTCATCTACTTGAGTACATACTCACAACTTATATTGTTACATTATTAAGCACTTCAGTGAAAGAAAGTCTATGGTTATGCACGTTCCATTCCGTTACTAATACCCAGTCTCTGCAACGAAAAATATCGAAAAATGCAATAAAAATCGACTCGCTTGCATTGCATTTCATTTTTGAAACATTTACAGTTTCGTTTTAGAATTCGCGTACAATGCAACTATCTCACCTAGCATTTTTTAGACGGATACGCAGCCCTGAGGCAGCGTCACGATATACCAAATACAAAGACACCTTCAATAATTGCTAGAAAAGACAGCAGTATAGTGATTCGCCGCCACATTCGGACTAAAATATCTTGCGTACATTTGAATGCCATTATTAAAAAAAATAAGTCAAATTGAAGGTTTATTCACACTATTGTTCGTTTTGCTAATATAATTAAGTGATTTGTTAACACACGTTTCCCAGAGCCGGCTTCGAACCTGTCACCTCTCACTCTATGTTACACGGCACTTACATTCTAGATAGGGATTTTATACGCGACAAAAAAGGGTATATACTAACTAACGCCCCATTTCAGGAAAGAAAATAACGACTTAGTAAAGCTATTGGCTGTTGAAATTTCACTCAATCAATCACAGCAGTTACGTGTTTGAAAATTTGCTACATTAATTTAGCTATAATATTCAAATAATAATCTTATTTTTTAAGTCGGTTAATAAATGGCGCGTATAAAGCCCGTCTATACCTCAACATAGAGTCAATGTTACTAAAATAAAAGTAAATCTGTGCGTTAATCTGCTGTATGTACTGTACAGTACGTACAGCAGTACAGTACTGACGTGAGTCTAATATTTACAACAATAACATTAATTCTTATTTTTTTTTACATTGTTCTTACGTTATATATGTTATGTAAGGGGCGCTACATTGTGTACACGTGAGATTGCTTCCTACACACACTTGTTTACAACCGAAGCACTTCACACTCATCCGACCATTTGATACACATCAAATTGTCGGATGAGTGTGAAGTGCTTACAAATATTATGGACTATACTCCATTTGAAATAACATTAGACATGTTTCCAAATCTTTTTACAGTCCGTTCAACCGATTTTGAGTTCTATCCCGTAAACATAAGGATGATATAAAAAGCATAAACCTGTTACCAAAACCAACTGTTTACTACAGCTACGATTTGTCGTATCACCAACGCAATAGAAGTCAAAATTGGTTGAACGGGCTGTAAAATGGGCTAATTTAAACGTCTAACGTAGCCGCAAATGGAATTTAGGTATATTGAGCTAGAAGATTTTTCATGTAAGACAAGACTGGTACAGGCCATAATGGACTGTTTATTAATTTATGGTTTTAACAACCTGAGGGCCATGTACACACAAAACTAGTTATTTGTGTGTACATAAATGATAAAATAAATAAAAGTCTTATAGCAGAACACTGACGACCGATTCGATTGCAAATGTAGAAAAGGATAAAAAATCGATTCTTACATACTCCTTTTGCTTAGTGGTATAATATGTCTATTACTGGTCTCTATCTCAATACAATAAGTACAAAGAGTAAAAAACTGCTTATTTATACACATTTTGATACTATTGCCTTACAAAAGGGTCTTCTAAGTAAGTTATCCACACAATCAATTCATTAACACCAGATAGCAAAACTGAAAGAAGACTGAATTCTTCAACTGTATAGTCGAGCTCATAATTGCTTCCATTGCCAGATTGAAAGTCACCGGAAAACTGTGTGTGTCTGTCATATTGTTGTAACTTGACGAGTAGGCTTTTAGATGTTAGATGAGAGCTCTACGAGAGATCACCAACTGCCTGCCTGGCTTTGCCCAGCACGGGTTCCCAGCGCTAACAAAGAAAATTTGGTTTAAATAAATGTCACTAGATGGCGCGATATGCATCGATTCGTTATTGAATTGTGAGTCAAATTAACATTTTCAAAAATTTATCATAAAAATTGTAGATTCCTTTTTAATCAACTTTTCTAAGTACAAAATTATGGAATATTGGGCCCTTAATTCACATTTCAAAGAATATTTGAACGGATCATTTAAAATTGATGCCAATAGATGGCGCGGTTTTAAATTTCTGAGGCATTCCACTCGATTTTTATAACACATTTTGGTACAATGAAACTGTGAAATCGTGCAAAAAATACTATAAAACAAATCGTCACTGTATTTAAAGAAAAACATAGTCACGAACCGAGAAAACCCTTTTACTTGCAAGTCGCTGCTAACACCATCTATAGCCTAGGAACGGGAACCGAATGCGATCGAAGTACTTATAAAAATAATCAGTATAATCAGACGAAAAACGCTAGTTACGTCGGCACGGTTTTTTCGTATAGGCTGAGCAATCTATATGCTAGTATCTGTGCAGTCAGCATCCAGTCTATAGGAAGATGCAGCTGAATACCAGAATATTACAAGGAGTGATCTAGTTTCAACCTTATTGGAGTTTCAATTGTTGTAATATAGCAATCACAAGTTCAACTACACTCTATATTAAATAGTTCTCACACGATACACTCTGTTGTTGTGCTACTTGATATTTATTATCACTAAGGGGCGGCTTTCTGAGTATCCGAGTTAAGAATGTGTTCAAGTCTTCTTTAATGATGAAGTTCGTCAGTGTTTCAGGCGCTGTGGAGTTTGAGATACACTCAGCAGTTAGCACATTTTGTTCACTATTTTGTATTACTATAAGTACAAGGGGTAAACATAATAAGTATTGAGTGAACCATAGTTTGGAGGGGCCTGTGTTCAGTAGTGAAGTCCTTAGTCACAGACAGTCGTGTAGCACTAGTCGGTCCCCGTGCGCCGCTGCTGCGCACGCGCCCTGGCTCAGTCGCGCAGCAGGCCGCGCGCCTTGGCCGTGAGCTTGCGCACGCGGCCGCGCATGGAGATGGACAGCACCGGCGGCGCGCCCGAACCCGAGCCCGCACTGCCGCCCGACCCGTCCAGCGTGCCTGCAATAAGAACATGGACGTCAGTGCTAGGAGTAGCATAGGATAGACGAACCCCCTTTTCCACACTTAGACTCCCATTTTCCCCTCTCTGTGCGAGGAAATGGACCGTAATCCACCACGCGGGCCCATTTCCAGCAATGCGCCAGAACACAAGAGTTCGAAACGAAAAGGTTTCGTCTTTTTTTGTTATTTTGATGCAACACTGAGTCAACTCGCTGTCATCGATATTGACAGTTGTTGGTTGAGTTAACAGTTGACACTTACTTGTAAAATAGTCATTGATAGCGCGAGACGGAAAAATGTTGGTTTTGATGTGATTGATAAATACCAGCTACCCAGCCAATCGTTATCCGAAATTATGTTCGCTAGTGGAACTGTGTGTTGCCCGTGCATTTGTTTGGGTATGTATTTCGCGCGCAGCGAAGTATTTTTGTCGGAAACGTGTCTAGATGTCTGGCTGGAATCCCGAAGCAGACCACGTCGGTTATCCCAAATTTATTCTATATATTTTCTCCCTATAACCCCCGACCTGGCACGGGATTGAACGAGACCAAAAGACCACCACAAAGACAAAATGTAAGTTTTGCATACTTGTATCACTTTCCACCTATACGGAGATTGGTATCCCAAAAAATAGAGCCCAAGCCGCCACTACCGCGAATCGCGGTTTCTCGGGTATAGACCTTGTAGGATCCAGGAGTCCCAGTATTGCTCATGCTGCCTCCTTGCTTGGGATCCGCAGGCCTGTATTCAACAACATGCTACCCCTTTTTTAGCTTCTATTTAGTTTGTATGTTGAACACTTAGCATAAAATTAATTATGCTATGTACATAATTATAATAGTGCTTATGGTAGGCCCTCTGGGTAACGCGGGCGGGTAAACAAGCAGCCCCTGCAAAGTGGGCTGTCCGTGGCGCCTATTTGCCGTGTTGAATAGATGTTTGTTAGGGTGTGTGACCCGTAATCGTCCCTATGAATTATTCTAAGTTTTTTTCTACTAAAGCTGAGAAGTCTGGAAGTTAATCGCGGGTATATATTCGGTAACAACATCACTGCTATGAAGCTGATAAAGTGATCACTCAGTGGCGGCTCCAGCTTTATGTTGAGGCAGTTTGAGATCTAGTATATAAGTCTTTCCATGTAGTAAATATTTTATTTATTTATTTTATAATTAATGTACACACAGAAAACATATCATGACAGAGGAGTACAAAGGTACTGCTTATTTCTTTAGAAATTTCTACCAGCAGACCCGCGAAAAGGAGAAATGAAGAAGAAATGTAGACAAATTGTGTGTGAGAACAGGAAGAGAAGAAAAGTGAACGACTAACCTAAGAAATATAAACATACACATATAGTGTAAGTGATACATACTTAAATAAATACATAACACTAAAATATATAGATACTAAATATATATACATATGCTTATAAAAATCAGATTTGAGAGGAAAGATAATGCTCTTTTAAGC
Organism: Orthosia cruda; assembly: GCA_964057195.1. Classification (NCBI taxonomy): domain Eukaryota; kingdom Metazoa; phylum Arthropoda; class Insecta; order Lepidoptera; family Noctuidae; genus Orthosia; species Orthosia cruda. The sequence continues at coordinate 203,341 of OZ059856.1, read as the reverse complement.
GTTTTTTAAAAAGCGAGATAGTATCTAGATCTCTGATGCTAGGCGGCAGTGAGTTCCACAATCTTACAGCATGGACAGAGAAGGAATAGGAATAATAGCTAGTTTTATGAGGGACCTAAGATGTGACCGACATAATGCGTCTCTAGAGCGAGCGTAAGAAAATCGCTCACGCAGGTAGGAAGGATAAGACGGGTTGTGTAAGATGTTGAAGAGGAGACATAAAATCCGAGTGTTCCTGCGAAGACGGATTGGGAGCCACTTGAGTTCTTTGCGAAGGTGAGAAACATGATCATACTTACGTAGACCATAAACAAAGCGAATGCATAAGTTTTGCAGGCGCTCAAGCTTGTTTAATAGCTCCTCTGTGGCATCCAGGTAGCAGGCGTCGGCATAATCTATAATCGGCTGAATAAGTGTTTGCGCCAAGGAAATTTTCGTCTTTAAGGGCAATAGACTCTGAAGGCACTTCAGCGAATGCAATGAAAAATGAACCTTACGACTGACTTCGTTGACCTGCGCATGCCACGAAAGATTGGAGTCAATGATAACTCCTAGATCCTTTGCGATTTCGGTAAATTCTATGCGAACACCGTCGAGATATAGAGGCATCAAAGAAGCAACGTTAGCCGCACTGCGAACGAATTTGCTGCCTATGACCATGGCCTGTGATTTACTTGGGTTAATTTGTAGACCAAATGACTTAGCCCATGAGCTGATACATGCCAGGTCCCGGTTCATAGCCGCAATAGCTAAACCAGCGTCGTCTATAGTAAAATGTCGATACAGCTGCAAGTCATCTGCGTAAAGATGGAAACTAGATAAGATTACTCTGGTAACTAAGTTAATGAAGATTGAAAAAAGAAGAGGAGAGAGAACGCTACCCTGAGGAACCCCCTCAGTGAGGCTACACCAATCAGAGAAGGACTCATCAAGGCGAACACACTGAGAACGTCCCCGAAGATAAGAATTGAACCATGCTAAAGCGGAAGAAGAGAAATTGATGGATTCCAGAACACCGAGTAAAATGTCGAAATCCACTGAGTTGAAGGCACTGCTAAAGTCAAGTAATACAAGTACAGTAAGGGACTTATTCTCCATAGCCCAGCGGATATCATCAGTCACTTTTAAAAGTGCAGAAACAGTGCTGTGACCCGAACGAAAACCAGATTGAAAGGGAGATATTAAAGAGATTGACGTCAAGAAATATGATACTTGCCTATGAACTAAGTGTTCGAAGACTTTAGAGAGAAATGGAAGAATAGAAGTGCGTCAATAAAGAAGGATTGTTGGTTTTAGGTAAGGGTATGATGTGAGCCTGCTTCCAGACCGTCGGAAACGAGCAAGAAGTAAACGAGTGATTGAAGATGTGAGTTAGAACAGGCAGCAATGATGGAAGGATAAGAGTAATCATTCTAGAACATAACTTATCATTACCGACAGCTGAAGAAGTTATTGCCAAAACAGACTTCTTAACGTTATCCTCGGTAACATCGCTAAGGTTAAAGGTCGGGCATTGTGGCAACGGCAAACTGGAAAGCCGCTCTAAAGTTGCTGACTTAACACACTTATCAAGAGAAAAAGGAAGACGAGAGAAGTGATTGTTGAGATCGTTGAGGTTCACATCCTTGAACTGGTTGGTGGGCGATTTGCCTATGCCTACAGACTTGAGGAATCTCCATATATCGGAAGAACTGCGGTTATTGAGTTGTTCATGGAAGTAGCGCCTCTTAGCATCTTGACACAGATGACTGCAGCGATTACGTAAAGATTTGTAACAAGCGAGATTCAGGTCTGAGGGTCTGCGCTTATACCTGCTTTTGGCCTTGTCCCTACGGGCCATATACTCTTTAATTTGTGGTGTAATCCATGGTGCAGGACTATGCCGCACTTTGACTCTTCGAATAGGGGCATGCTGGTCATACAAGTTCAGAATGGTTACATTAAGGCATTACACCTTGTCATCGATATCATCCATCCCGACCAGAGGAGACCAATCGAGATCGCCGGCATCACGCCGCAATGCCTCCAGGTCTATGACCTTGTAGTTACGAAGATATAAGAGCTGGGGCTTACGCTTGGGGACACGGATACGATAAGATAGATAAACTAGATCGTGGTAAGAGAAAGTAGCAGTAAGCTGGCCATGGGATGAAACATTATTAGGAGAGGAAACAATCATAAGATCAAGTAAAGAAGGCTTACTATTGGGAAAATAGTGAGTAGCAGAGAGAGGCAAAACTAGAAGATTGAACGAAGACAAGAGTCAAAGGAGTTTAAGGGAGCGGGAGTCATTTTTAATCAAGCAAGTATTGAAATCACCCATTAAAATAATGTGCTCATACATTGGGCATAAATCACTGAGAGTGGATTCAAGAGAATTGAAGTAGTCAATGTGAAGATTAGGGCTGTAGAGAACTGCAAGCAAAACTTTTGTGTGATGAACACATACTTCAATAAACAAGTATTCAGCCGATTCAGAGTAAAGCGAAGGAGATGAACTAACCACCCTGTAGGGTAAGTCAGACCGCAGGTACACAGCCACACCTCCTCCACCTTTGCCAGTCCTATCATTGCGGATCAAAACGAAGCCGAGGAGTGAATAATAAGTTGATGGGAGAGAAGGCTTCAGAAATGATTCCGATATCAATATTGCATCCAGGTTAGCACTGCTAAAGGCTGCCAGAAGTTCAGAATAGTGACCAGGAACACTCTGGGCGTTTATGTGCACAATATGCAGATTTTTAGGATTATTAGAGAAAAGAGATTTTATCGTGTAAAGTGAGTGGCAAGGATGGGTCACTATCCGCACTAGCATAACTATCAGAGGAAGAGCATGAGAAGAAGCTTTCATTAAAATCAGCTACATCATTCATAATAATATATAAAAATACACCTAAATAGTAATACAAATATAAATAATATGACTTAAATCTATGTAAATACTTAAAACGCTAATAAAGATTTCCTATCAATTAGAAAACCACCCCAACTCGCTGGTATATTGGCAGAAATTTTACAACTTATTTTTGAAAATACACTTAAATAATAACTAGAAAGAGAATAATGAAATTCAACAGGTATAATAATAATCGATTCACATATCGGCATCGAATGAAATGTAGACAAAAAAATAAATAACAAAACGCAGTGCAACCAACTGACAGATGTCAACTGACAGATGCCAACTGTCAGTGTCATAACGTCTGGTCACTCATTCCATTCTGTCAAACTAAAAAAATTGTAAAATATAAACAAAACACCGGTTTGAGATAAATAAATTAAGTTTTAAAGGTGATGCAGGAAAAATAACTTTTTGAACTACCGGCCTGAGAATGGAAATGGTGAATCGCTAGTGCAAAACGACCAAATTTAGGAGTAATATGGACTGAAAATACAAACAACAATTAATGTTACTTCTCAAGGTCCTCCAGACTGGCAGTAAGTTTATTGTCCATGTTGTGGTAGTGACAGTAGTTTGACTATACCCAGGTATGTCACAGTGCTGCAGACTTGATAACAATATATAGCGGGTGTGGGGCGGTTACGTGTAGAATGAACTGTTTCAATTCATTAAATATTAAAAATGTATATTTTAAATATTAATTTAACTTAGAGCTCACAAAAAAATTATGTTTATGTTTTGTCTACCCACAAAGAGAAAAAAAAGGATACAAAATATCAATGGTTTGCTTCCGACGGGGTCAAAATAGAAATATTATGTGCTATTCTAAAACACGTGGTGTTGAGTTAGAAGAAGAAGCAGTCTGTAATTGCCTTTATATGGTGATATATGGGTAAAAACTTACCAAATTGTCCATGGTTTTATACCAGTCTCCTTATCTCCAGCGAGTGTGACGTTGAGAGTGACGTTGACACTGACAGATGGCTGTCAACTTCATAGCGTTTGTAAATTTTTGCCGGTAAAGACGGAAAATTTTCAAAGTTAAAAAAAAAAGTGTGGAAATACGCAAAATGATCGTATTAAATTAACACATGGTGCCTTTTTAGAATACGTGTCAGTGTTTTTCAGTTGTGTTTTAGCATTTTTTGATGATTACGGACAAAATCGTCCCGGTAAGTGTTGGAGGTGACCAAAGTTCGAATAGATATTATTAATATTCGAACAGGTGATCTGACTCTGGACTGACGAGTCCAGACTACATCTTCATCCCCAGAGGATGAGAGCATTGTATCACCTCCGCCCGAAAAAGACGAAAATGCTTCACGTAAGTACAAGTCTGAACAAGTCATTCATTCATCAAACAATTTACATTGTGTTCGAATTCTACAAAATAATTACATTTCAAATCATAACAGAAGCAATAATCAAATACATAGCAATCAGAAACATTCACAAATAAAAAATAATATGTATAAATCAAAAACCGTTTACATGTCAAACCATAAAAACCACAAAAGTAACAATGTCTAGTCCAATTATCTTATAAAAACTAAGAATTAAATGTCAATTAAATTTAAATTGTAAGTATGAAGGTTGACACTTTGTTCGGACTGAGTGCGTAAGAATTTATTCAGCTTCACAGTGAGATGATCTTATCTTATTTGATTGACTACTAATAAGTAAAGTGATTCGACTTCATACTTGTCACATTTTTTTTGAAAAATACCTATGACACGTTTAGTTTCTTTGAGTACCTACCTATTTAAGTACTTACAAAGGTATGAATAACCAATTCATATTACAGTACTAATATGGCAAATAACGATTATAAGAAAGAAATTTGGATCTCCTTTTTTGGAAGGACAGTCTTTACAAGAAAACTATGTATAATCTTGTATTTGTATATAAACTTTAAGAAAGAGTTGTGATATTTTGGCAAAAACAAAGATTAGTTTGTCTGCCGCTGACTAACTGAGCATTTATTAGTAGGAAACTATATTTGGAACAATAGCAACTATCCAAGTCAGGTATACAAGACAACTGGGCTGATACTGATAAGTCGGTTTATAAAAACACAAGTGAAATTCTTTTAATGCTTGCATACATATATATGTCCTTCAAGGTTAAAAACCTCAGAGACTGCAATGCTAAATATATTGTGAGCAATAAATAGGCTGTTTTGCGCAGTGTTATATTTGAAGATATTGGAAATCAAAGACAATAATAAGAAAATCTTCTCAACCAAGAGTCCTTGTAACCCAGCTTCTTTAGGTTGAACGGACCTTGAACATATTTATTTTTTGCTCTAAACAAATACATCAATAAACTCTTAAGAGTCGAGAAATTCAGAGATAGTTGTCCCTTTAAGGCTACAACAGGAAGAAAATAATGTTACTAAATTAAAATAGTTATTATTTTGATTATTTTATTAGTAAAATTGGCTGCTTTCCATTCATAAAGATACCTGCTTTTTAATATTCACACAACTATTTGTAAAAAATATCAGGTAATTAAGATAATAAAGAACAACCCACCATGTTCTTTACATCATCCTTCACCTACAACAGAAGAGAAATTTAAGAGACCACTACAATCCTCAATGCAGACATTATATAATGAATGTACTAAATAAAATATAACTTGGAGGTTGTACTATACCCCTTCTTTGACCTCGGAGGTCTCAGGTTGTTTTTGTTAGTGAAACATGTTCATTCAATTTCACAAGCAGGTATGGTCAATTTTTCTTTTTTGTAGCTTAACTTAGCTTAGCTAACTTTATGATGATTTGAAATTAAAATGTAAGTAAAAATTAATCATCAGGCCTACTTGCATTTACTAATTTCATGAGCCTACTGAAGATGCCTCCAGAGTGTTTTCAAATGCACAATTATAATTGACAGCTTTTCTTAGAAGAAGCTTAATGTTTTAGCACTATCAACTTCAAAGATGTGTGACTGAATTGGATTGCGGAAATCCTATGAGACCTATTTCTCTGGTTATGGAGACACTGAGAACATTGTTAACTTTGGATGAACATAAGATTATCATCACACCTTTTTTCTCTGAGGGAATAAGCAGTGATGTGCTTATAGTGGTAATTATGCCATTTATGTTTAACTCTTTGATGCCTATGTGAGGGCAAACCTTCAGAGTTGGACATACATTATTACAAGTTTGTTAGGAAGGTAACATTCTCAAAGAGCTTTGTCTGGTTTTTAGACACATGATAAAATTTTATCTGTTTCCAAAATATAGAGCAATGAAAACAGTGTCTCCCTATTAAGCTCGGAGCTTTTTAATAGAGTTACATGTTAACTACTGTTACAAAGAAATTGAACTTTTAAAAGTGTTCTATCAGAACAAAGAAAGAGTAAGAAATACTCCCTCTCTCCCTATTCAACAATACCTCAATTCGCTATTAAAAGCTGTAGACTACAGTTCCACTCTGGTAGTAAAGTATAAGTCGCTTCCTGACCATGGCTGTACCAGAATCATAGTAAACCACCCTTGCGCAATAAATAGTCCGTAACTATCTGAGAGATGAGCGCCATTTAAATAAATTCTAACATTCAGAATTGAAAGGAAAGCAGACATGCTGTTTGCAGTCATAAATAGTCAGCGGATGACTTCACTGCCACTCTAATTAAAAATTAGTCAGGAAGGATATTGAGGAAAATGGTGTTACTTATAGATTCGGAATCTTAATAATGGTCTAACCTCATAAATGACTATGAGGTGCACACATTTTAGTTTACAGTCCGACAACAGGACTTTTGTTACATATCTCAGAAACTTGAGGCGGGGGAGGAGGGGGGGGGGGGGGGGGTGGCAAACCCTTCACTAATAAGGCCTACAAATGGCTCCTAAAACTTGTAGAGCAATTATACTTAACACTCTTAGCCACTTACACTTTCCGAGTAGTTTAATCGGAATAGGTTTGCCTTTCAAGGAGGCCTTTCATTATAGAATTTGGCAATTTTTGTCCCAGGCCGCGGAGGCTGTATTCAATTCAAGATGTGGGACTTCTGGCCCAGGCCGCGGAGGCTATGTTCAAAATGTCGGGCGTAGTACATTATAGCATATGGCATTTTGTCCCAGGCCGCGGAGGCTGTATTCAATTCAAGATGTGGGACTTCTGGCCCAGGCCGCGGAGGCTATGTTCAAAATGTCGGGCGTAGTACATTATAGCATATGGCAAATTTTGTCCCAGGCCGCGGAGGCTGTATTCAATTCAAGATGTGGGACTTCTGGCCCAGGCCGCGGAGGCTGTATTCAATTCAAAATGTGAGACTTCTGCCCCAGGCCGCGGCGGCTATGTTCAAAATGTCGGGCGTCCCAGACGTAGATTCTTTCGAGTCAAGAAAGATGGCTGTCGTACCAAAGGATCCAGTGATGGTTCTGCGACATTTTCAGCCTATGTTGGGATTATAAGCCGGGCTGGGCATTCTACCCACTCAGCTTAATAGTAGCTTACTGAGACAGTGACAAAAAGGAATGTAGGTCCTAATAACAAGGGTCATAGCAGAGCCAACACAAGACCATTAGCTGGGCTGGGCATTCCACCCACTCAGCTAATTACTAACTCTCTGGCACAGTGACAAAGAGGGATGTATATCCTAAAAACACCAATGTGGACCAGAAGTTTTCTGGTTGCTCAATCTGCGAGTGAGGGTCATAGCAGAGCTAACTCCAAAGAACATGTGGAAGGTTTCAGTGGCTCAGGCTACATGCGACAGAATTCACCTAAGCCCACCTTTCAGTTGGGCTAACCAAATAGCTCACTGGACCAGATAGAAGTTGTTAAAAAGTAACTGGCGGACAGCTCCTTTAACAACATAATATGTCTTAGGTTCCAATAAAAGATGTTTATTATGGTGTAATTCCATTAAATTTACAACCCAAAAGCATCTTAAGGCCAAGCAAGCTGCTAGATTATTTAGCACTTATAGAACTATTTTCTTGCATACATTTGCTGTTTTAACTACATCAGCAGTTTTAATTTCAAAATATTTTTTTCTTTCATTACCTAGTTTAGTCAGTCTAAAGCTGAACATTTATTTATTTATTTGACTTACTAACTTAACAAAGAATTGTATAAATTCAAGTTCATTACTTGAAATCACTAGCTGAACAAATATATTAATGTTGTTGGCCTCAAGTTGTAACGTTTATAATCTTACTATTCTAGAAAAGAGCTATGAAAATCTAATGTCTGTGGAAGATGAGATGACTCTGTGGCCAAGGTTTTTATCAAAAGGCAAATATAAATAGACAGTCAGGTAGGTTGTTGCGGAAACACCTGACCATTGTGTCTTTATGGTCGAACACATGTACTGTCACAAGCTCATATATTTGTCTGTCAGGTAATATTTAACCTGCTTCTAGATATTGTAATTTGTGTGGGAACGGATTTTTAAAGATACCCTCATTGGTAACCCACCGGGCGGTACCTATTAGGTCAACTGTGGCCTCTAGAGTAGCCTAAAAGTTTGTTTAGAAAGTTGATCTGAACATGAAATTAACTGGAAAAGTACTAAATAAAACTTGAAGTTAAGTATTGTATTCCAGTAAATAACTCAATATATATTAACAGCTTGCATTCAATGTTGGCTTAACTTGTATTAAAAAGCTTTTTTAAATTTTTGTGTAAATCTATAAGAATTGATTCATTGACAGAATTATTCAGAATATTTTTTCTGATTATCTGTTGATTCTGCAGAAATTTATTATTATTTTTTATTTTAACTTGAATGTTGTACCAAAGTGTATAATAAAACTGATTATATTTCAGAATAGTTTTTTTAAGGTGTTCAACATAGCGTTTGTGTTTTATCACCAGCAGATACCAAACAGGCCTTCTAACTCAACACCACGTGTTTTAGAATAGCACATAATACCTGTTTTGTTATAATGCAAAACAGTCATATTTTAGTACTCCGTGCTCGCTTTCTGTTACATCCTGCAGGAATGGTCAAAAGTAAACCTTACATTATTTTCGAGGCGGGGGCAAAAGCTTTCGACTACTTTCGAGCTCGTTTAACTTTTTAACGCCGACGGAAAAAGAGGGGTGTAAGTTTGGCATGTGTACCTAAATGTTTGTGTATCTGTCTGTGGCATCATAGCTTCTAAACGGATGAACTGATTTTGATTTCGTTTTTTTTTTGTTTAAATGGTGACATTATCGAGAATGATCTTAGCTATGTTTGATGAAAATCGGTTCAGCCGTTCAAAATTTATGGCCGTTTTACTGTTTGTATCGGGGTATTTTCACAAGATATCGTGTCATAATTACGTGTTCAAAATCGATCGAAGCGTGTCTACTACTAGATAAATTATGTAGCACGAAATAAAAATGGTGTCGGGGATTTTTTTTTTTTTGAGTGTATCCTCATTCAATGGTTTCTCAAATATTTTTGCGTGACTGGACAGAAACCCCCATTTTGTCCGCCACTGATCCTTCATCTTACTACTGTTATAAACGTGAAGGTTTATGAGGATGGATGGATGTTGTAACTTACACGCAAAAACTACTCAACGGCTTTTTATGAAACTATACAGAAATATACCTTATACATCAGAAAAACACATGCCTCTACCACACTAATATTATAAAGGCGAAAGTTTGTGAGTATATGTGTATGTTTGTTACTTCTTCACGCTCAAACGGCTGGACGGACCTGGATGAAATTTGGCACAGCTCTGGATTAGCACATAGGATACTTTTAATCCCAGTATAATGTTCCCTTGGTTTAAGATAATCAATTTTCAGGCGAGCGAAGCTACTTTACTTCTATACTAATATTATAAAGAGGAAAGATTTGTATTTTTGTATGTACCGAATAAACTTAAAAGTACTGGAGTGATTTCAAAAATTCTTTCACCGTTAGGAAGCTACACTATCCCCTTGTGACATAGGCTATTTTTTATCCCTGTATGCCCACGGTAAAAAGAACTACGCGGGTGAAACCGCGTGGCGTCCGCTGGTAATTTATAAAGATATTGGGCTAAGTACTAATACCATGTAGGCGAATCCGCGGACGGCAGCTAGTTTAGTCATATATTTAAAAGTAAATGTAGCCCATGCGACTTGCGAAAATGTTCTATACGTAGTCCTTTCTCCAAGTTATCTGCGTTTTTCGACAAGTACAAAACCGTTCTGTAAGTCTTGAACGTTTACATTCATTACGATTTTTCTTTATTTCTGTTTTTGTTTAAAAAAAATTGACTCACACACTGTTCCGTTGTTGTTGAATTAGCTAATTTACCTACGTTTGCAATATTTGTAAGTATGTGAGAACCATGTTCCTATTTATCAAGTGAAGGAATTTACCTGTTAGTGCTTATAATTCTTTATACCTATATGTAGTATAGTAGGTCTGGGTGCATCGTCCTCACGTATATGAATTTACTAGCTTTTGCCCGCGACTTCGTTCGCGTGGAATAGTGACTTCTGATGCCGACTCTTGACCAATAGATGGCGCTGTATGTCCGGAATAAATTTTATTTTATATTTTGTAATAAAAACTATCCTATGTCCATTCTCAAGTTCCAAACTATGTCTGTACCAAATTTCACACAAATCGGTTCAGTAGTTTAGGCGTGAAGCAAAGACAGACAGACAGAGTTACTTTCGCATTTATAATATTAGTAGGGATTGTATGTACTTAAGTAAATATTATAAAACTTTTTTTTTAAACAGTTAATTTGGAGTTTTTTGTGTGTTCTTCTTCATAACAAGCTACGTTTCCGAATGCACGGTAGAATAAATTTTTTTTACTTGTAAATTTAAATTTTAACGTCCAAAAGTGCCGCTTAATGGCCTACTTGAAATAAACACATTTTGCTTTGAGTTACTTTGTCAACAACGCGACCTAAGAGCTAAGACTGTCAACGCCCTTGCTTTCTGCATTTTCACTTTTCTGCATACATTAGTCGCCAAAGTATTACCGAAGCAGAGTGCAAAAATAATTCTTTAAACCCTGGCGTGCAATATTTCCATACAGACAAAAGGGAATGCATTTTTCCGCATCTATATAAGTACCAGAAGAACCGCAGAGCAAAACAGGTTTTAGCATTACCGGCTCCCTTAAGAGATTTTTATGCCATTCTGAGAATAGACGCCAGGGTTTGATCAGATTGTTTTTGCACTCTGAATCAAGAGCGAGCGTCAAAATTATGATCTGAATCAGTGTTAAATACAGGTCTTCGGGTCCCAAGCCAGGAGATAAACACCGGGGCCCATAGCGGCGTTGGGACTCCTGGACCCTTTCTGAACCTGTACCCTACGAAACTGCCGTAACGCAGCAGTGGAAAGCTAGGGGGCTCGCTCCTTATTGAGAGATATACTGGTTCCTACTACTACCACTTAGTTTATATTCACTTACCTGGGATCCCTGCGGTAGGCTCCTGGGGGTCGATCAATATCGTGCCGTGAGATTAGGGATAGGAGAATATATATAATATTAGGGCAATAAGGGATAGAATGACGTCTGTCTGGACCGAAGGCTCCGGCGTCCACCAGGCAGCACACGTTTCCCGCAAAAGCACTTCGTTGTGCGTGAAATATATTCAAAACCGACTTCGCGGGCGCCCCACAAACCGATTGCGAACGGCGGGCGCAATTAGCAATTACAATGGGCGAACAATGTTCAACAATCTCGATATGTTTCCACAAAAACCCGAAATCACCGTGTGCTCACTAAAAATTTTCTCTTTCGACTCTTCCAAGTGTCAGCTGTCAAATCGTTGACAGCTCCTATTACATATATTCACTAAAACTTTATCGATCATGCGCCAATCCAACGGCGGCGCTACAAGAGAGACGGAAGAAGTAATACTAGATGCATACCGTTTCCATTAGTGCTCGTGTGTGCTCTGTGCGACGCAAGCGATGCGTGCGGCGCATGCGACGCGTGGGCCGGCGCGTGCGACACATGCGGCGCGTGCGAGGCGTGCGACGCGTGCGGCGCGTGTCCGTTGAAGTAGTTGTGGTCGCTGGTGTGCGCGGCGCTCGTGCTGCCCTCCGCGCTCGCGCTCTGCGGATACAAATGTCAACAATGTCATGACTATACGATGATATACTCGCCACACTTAGATGGACCGTGATAACATTTAACAGATAGATAAAACAGCTGCCAAACTCGGGAGATTCCTTTCAGCAGAAGTAGACCGCAACACACCTAGATTATGTCAATATACTACAGTATATATGACAATATACGGTGTCGTGGTGGCTCACTGCCTAATACCTCGCCTCTCTTGCTTGAGGCCATGGGTTCAAATCCGAGCAAATACCAATGTGACTCTTTCAAATTCATTATGTTCTGTCTAAGTTTATCCTGGACATCACAGGCAACGGTGAAGAAAAACATCGTGAAGAAACCTGGACTTATATAGTTAATGTAAGTCTGAAATAGCCAAGTCAGAGGCCTGTGGGGCTCCCAGAGGCGGCTTAATTAACTCTGACATCAGAGGTGGCCACATTCTCACACGTAAAAGAAAGAAGAAGTAGTATACTACAGGATACATACACATTTAATTAAAGGAAAAGTGGAAGTCCGTCATGAGTTTGTGTGTGATTCCGCTGTCCCTGGTAAGTCACGGGGAAACGGACACAAAACCGGTTGAATTGGCGATGCATACTTCAAGGCCTACGTCCAACAGTGACCCATGATGTTGGTGATCTGGACAGCTCCTGGTTACCTGTTCAGCATGGTGCCTCCGCCTGCTAGCCTGGTGCGCGTGGTTGGTGCGCGCGTGGTGGTGGTGCTGCAGCCGCTTGCTGATGGCGGCCACGGAGTCCTCCTCACTGTCCTCGTTGTACTGGCGCTGAGCTCGGCGCGCGCGGAGTGATACGCCGGCGCCCTGTAAGAGAACAAACATTGCATTATTTACACGGTAAATCTTTTTGATGGCGGGTTCATGGCGGGTGCGGTACAGGTGCAGAGCCGCCACTAGAGCCGCTGCTGACTTACCGTCCGTCTCCTGTGTTCATGCGGCGCGGGCTCGCTAGCCGAGGTGGCGGGTTCATGGCGGGTGCGGTACAGGTGCAGCGGCGCTGCTGACTTACCGTCCGTCTCCTGTGCTCATGCGGCGCGGGCTCGCTAGCCGAGGTGGCGGGTTCATGGCGGGTGCGGTACAGGTGCAGCGGCGCTGCTGACTTACCGTCCGTCTCCTGTGCTCATGCGGCGCGGGCTCGCTAGCCGAGGTGGCGGGTTCATGGCGGGTGCGGTACAGGTGCAGCGGCGCTGCTGACTTACCGTCCGTCTCCTGTGCTCATGCGGCGCGGGCTCGCTAGCCGAGGTGGCGGGTTCATGGCGGGTGCGGTACAGGTGCAGCGGCGCTGCTGACTTACCGTCCGTCTCCTGTGCTCATGCGGCGCGGGCTCGCTAGCCGAGGTGGCGGGTTCATGGCGGGTGCGGTACAGGTGCAGCGGCGCTGCTGACTTACCGTCCGTCTCCTGTGCTCATGCGGCGCGGGCTCGCTAGCCGAGGTGGCGGGTTCATGGCGGGTGCGGTACAGGTGCAGAGCCGCTGCTGACTTACCGTCCGTCTCCTGTGCTCATGCGGCGCGGGCTCGCTAGCCGAGGTGGCGGGTTCATGGCGGGTGCGGTACAGGTGCAGCGGCGCTGCTGACTTACCGTCCGTCTCCTGTGCTCATGCGGCGCGGGCTCGCTAGCCGAGGTGGCGGGTTCATGGCGGGTGCGGTACAGGTGCAGCGGCGCTGCTGACTTACCGTCCGTCTCCTGTGCTCATGCGGCGCGGGCTCGCTAGCCGAGGTGGCGGGTTCATGGCGGGTGCGGTACAGGTGCAGCGGCGCTGCTGACTTACCGTCCGTCTCCTGTGCTCATGCGGCGCGGGCTCGCTAGCCGAGGTGGCGGGTTCATGGCGGGTGCGGTACAGGTGCAGCGGCGCTGCTGACTTACCGTCCGTCTCCTGTGCTCATGCGGCGCGGGCTCGCTAGCCGAGGTGGCGGGTTCATGGCGGGTGCGGTACAGGTGCAGCGGCGCTGCTGACTTACCGTCCGTCTCCTGTGCTCATGCGGCGCGGGCTCGCTAGCCGAGGTGGCGGGTTCATGGCGGGTGCGGTACAGGTGCAGAGCCGCTGCTGACTTACCGTCCGTCTCCTGTGCTCATGCGGCGCGGGCTCGCTAGCCGAGGTGGCGGGTTCATGGCGGGTGCGGTACAGGTGCAGAGCCGCTGCTGACTTACCGTCCGTCTCCTGTGCTCATGCGGCGCGGGCTCGCTAGCCGAGGTGGCGGGTTCATGGCGGGTGCGGTACAGGTGCAGAGCCGCTGCTGACTTACCGTCCGTCTCCTGTGCTCATGCGGCGCGGGCTCGCTAGCCGAGGTGGCGGGTTCATGGCGGGTGCGGTACAGGTGCAGCGGCGCGTCGTCGTCGGACGAGTAGCGCGGCCGGTACGAGCGGTCCGACTCGTAGCGGTGCGCCGAGCCGCCACTAGAGCCGCTGCTGACTGACGATGAGGACGATGTCGCTTCATCGAAGGGCTCGCGGGGGCTGCAACCAGAAACATCATCATGAAACTTCAGATGAAATGGCAAACTTCGACCTCGCTATAAAAGTCTACTGACATCAATCGCGTGCCTAGGGGACATACATTTACTCTGTCCGCCCACCAAGTGACTCCAGGAAAGACGGCGGCAGGCTCAGGTGATGTGCCCTAACAGGCGTCGCACAGAGAGGGCTCCGGGCTGGTTTTTTGAGAGGTCACGGGGCTCCTTCCACTTGCTGATGGAGATCACCGCGCTGGTTTTAGTGCGGTAAAAAGCCCTCACTACCTGGTCTCCTCTCATCTGTCAGTCTCTTTTCCCCAAAATTCCAGGCGCCTTTTGAATGTTTCCCCCGTTAACACATAAAAAGAAGTCATATGTATGCTAAGCCTGAAACAGTGTGTATGGAGGCGTGCTCACCGCTTGGGTTGCGACTGGCGGTGTTTCCGTCGCGCGCGGTGCGCCACGCTGGCGCTGCTGTCGGAGTGCGCGCGGCGCCGCTTGCGCGACTGGCGCGACTGACGCGACTGACGAGGCCGGTGCCGCGCTCTGCTGCCGCCGCTCTGCAACGTACACATACTTAAGGTCCTGACTGCACGATATCCGTCGATACCCGTCCTATACTACAAATATGTAGTATAGGACGGGCTCCCAATACTAAGAAACAAAATTTAGATTAAATAAATCTCACTAGATAGCGCGACATGCACCGAGTTGTTATTGAATTGTGAGCAAAATTATTTTTTTCTGGAATTGAACATAAAAATTATATGTTCTTGTTTAAGGGGCTGAGGACGAACAGTTGACAATCGACATCTGAGGTCCCAAGCCACGCCCACTGTCATCGAAAGTTTAGGGGCAAACTTAAATTGGAGCGAAAAGTATTTGAAAATTAAATACAAAAGGCCGACCACAGAGGCCCGCATCATAAACAGACTTTTCCGATGGTTTTTACAAAAATATAACCGCGCAAGTTCTTATTTCAAACTGGCGGCTAGCATCTGACATCAGATCGTTCACTGTTATTTTGCCTATGAATGCAACCTTATTGCTACAAAAATAAAGATCACTAAAATAGGTAATCTGGCTAGTGTCATACGAGTCTTTGCCGTGCAAATTGAATAAATATTATAATTATGTCTGTTTCTATGCGACTGCCACATATAAGAACACAGTACGTGACATTTTTTTTATAATGGTTTTATAGCCAGATATTTTTTTAAATATTATTTTAATGAGTTCTACTATACTGATTTGGACTGTGTAATGGAAACTTTAAATTTGAATTGAGATTTCGTGCTTTCATTAATCAATTTAATCATTATTTACAATAGGAAAGTCAAATTGTAAAACACCTTATATTTACAAATATCCAGAACTAACTAGGTTCGGCATTGTCTTTTTTAGGCATATTTAAAATATTTAATAGAATTTAGGACACTATTAATATCATTTGTACAATTCATAGGTTCATATTCCTTGTTTAGTATTATCTTAAGATGTCATTTAGTTACTAGTACAACATGACTTTCCATAGCCTACTTTAAATCATAATATATTTTTATCTACTCCGGTTTCGTTATATTCGAATTATAAAATTGACAGCGGTTTCATTATGATACCCATAACGACACCGGGTTGCATTATGTGAATCGTCATAAATTCTTAAACACATGCAAAGACACTCTGAACATACAGCCAGGTACCTATAATATTACTTCGAAATCGAGACAATGTAAATGATGTTTTTAAAAATGGAACAAGTTTAGAACAAAAGTATCGTATACTATTTGGCTGTTGCGGCTATAAGATCTTTGCCTTATACCTAATAATGACTAAATAAATTAAAAAGTGGACGCGGGAAAAAAAACTGGGTGAAATTTTGTTCAAAATTTTATTAAAAATGTCTTCAACATCAAGTGATATTGAAAATACACCACCAGATATAACAAATAGAGCAGTTGCGGCTACAAATAATTTACTACCAGAAAAGTCAAGATATGTATATGAGAAATGAAATACTTAAACACACTTCCTGAAATACTTATTTGTCTATATTTGTGTTTTATTCCTTCCTTCGTAGATAAAATCTTGTATGCAACTGAACGTTATTGGTCTTTTAATAACTCGTGCCCACCTATTTCGGTACGCGCTACGCTTGTACTGAAAAATGGCACTCGTATTAAAAGACCGTCCATAACGTAACAGTTGCATAAATAGCTATTGCGCTATCCTGGAATATAATAGTTTCAAAGCACCTACTGGGTTTTGATATACACCAGCCCTCTGGGGTGAGGAGATCACGTGGTGCCGTTTTTGAGATAACATTAATTCTATTTTTAAAGAGGTTCAATTACTTTTTAGATATGAACTTAGTAAGTAAACTAAACGACATGAGTCGTTTATAATACAACAAAAATGTAAATGCAGTGTTAGTGCCAGAGAATAAAAATAATACAGAGTTTGACAATATTCCTTGGGATTTCGTTAGTTCCAATTAAAGCTACCAGGCTACAAGATATGGCTGCATTATACGTATTTTTTTTAACAGATTGAATTGACGAGAAATAAATCGATATTTTTTTTACATTTTGCGAAAAAAAAGCGAAATATATCCTCCTAGCAGCGCCATAAAGCGATCACTGTCGAATTGCACTGGATGGAAAGAGAAGCAAGATGGAATTTGTATGGATTTCTTTATAAAATATAATAATATGAATTACTTATAAATAATAAATGAAACTTCAAAATATACGACAAAGAAGTTTTGCGTCCTGTTATGATACGTTATTGTTGTTAATTGTACAAATGTACGCTGGTCAGTATTACCGGAATTTTTTTTGAAGATCACGGTAAGAGGTTACTTTGCCATTCAATTGTTTCGAGGTTTTTGTGCGTAAACGTGTTTCGGCCACAACAAAGTTTTCGAAATTATGTTCAAGATTAACATATTTTTTTTTCCGCTGCCACATCTTCAATAGATTTGGCAAAAATAAGTTAAAAATAATACCTATTTTGGTAATTCAGCCCCTTAATCAACTCTCCTAACCAAAAAAATATGGAATATTGAGTTCTTAATTCACATATCAAAGATTATTTGTACGGATCATTTAAAATTGATGCCAATAGATGGCACGGTTTTAAATGTCTGAGGCATTCCACTCGATTGTTTAAATTTGTATTGTAGCACATTTTAGTGCAATGAAACTGTAACAACGCACATACGGGTATTTGATACAAAAAACTGGCCAAAAGTCATTTTTACAAAAGTAACCGCGCAGCTATCCTTTGTTATGTTTTAACAATGGGACACTCTATTCATTAAGAAACCGGTACCCAGAAGGGGCTAGAGCGCTCCATGCGCCCTCAACGTCAGTCGGAACTCATCTGTTGTGCTAGTGACACGTTTGTTTTCTCGGCGCTCGCAAATTTCAATTGCTGTTTAAGACTAATCATACTGTTGTGTTTAGTGCAAACCCCAAAAACCATCATGGAATCTTCAGGCACAGGTATGAACTTTATTTTGAATCTATTGTGCTACTGTTAGGATCACTTTTTCATTCTTTAATTGTACCATAAAGTCATGAGTATTTTTATGCAAAAAAAAACACGTAAAATAGGTTTCCTTCGTCAAATTAAGTATCAGATAAACATAGTTAAGCTAAAGTTTATACATAATCGTGTTCTTTGAACCTTCTAGATTTCATATCAAGAGAAAAACCTTCGGCTTTTTCCGCCCCTATGAATTATAGCCTCTGAACAAAAATAGGTTTTTTTCGAAAAAAAAACAGTTACAGTTTGTACATAGCTTTTCATTTATGTATTTTGTAAGGTTATGTAAAAAGTAAGCGTTATTTTTAAATCATTGTGTATTTTTAAATGCTTTTTTTATTAGTTATTGTACAAATAAATCACCATAATGCTTGAAATAGAAAATAATGTTTTATTTTATTTCGATTTTATTTCACACGTAAGTCCCTTTGGAGAAAAGGGTATAGAAATGATTGGGTTATACTAAAATTAATATGAAAAATAACTAGGAGGCACAATTGACCCAAAATTACCAAAAAAAAGGTTTTGGCCAGTTTTTTGTATCAAATACCCGTATGTGCAACGTGCAAAAAATACTATCATTCAAATATTCACTGTATTTAAAGAAAAAATATTAATGCACCGAGTAAACCCTTTTACTTGAAAGTCGCTGCTAACACCATCTATTCTATCGCCATGGAACGGAACCGAACGCGAACGATGTACAAAAAATCGGTTTAATCAGACGAAAAACCTTAGTTACGTCGGCGCGGTTTCTTTTTATGAGATGAAGCATCTATATGCTAGTATTATATTATCTGGTGGTCTATACCTTGGTTGGTTTACCTATGTAAACCAACCAATTTACAAAGCTGAATCCAGAAGACTCTTTATATGAACCTATTACTTTTGGTTGAGTTACCCTTTTGAAACTCAATTGTCTTGTACCGTTCTTTGATGTCTGTCCTTGAAAAACGTTATGTTATGAAGCAGTTGTCTTTTTATAACATATTAAAACTACTTTACCAAAATACTTCATAACCTTTCATTTACATATCAACAATACTGACTAAGTTAATTGGGCAATTCCTGCCGACGACGTCTAACATATCTCTTAAGGGTACACAAGTCAAAAATTCTTCCATACAAACGTAGTCTAGAGATTACTCCACTGTTTGACGATGTACTTTCAAAATAAAAAAAGATATCAATTTGTCTCATCATTATCTAGCCTAGGAAAAATTAAAAAATAAAATATTTGAAAGTTATGAGCGTCAAAAGTTCCATATTTCAACACTAATTATAACGTATCTTTGGGCGCAAATAAATACCATAAGAAGAAGGAAATATAAAAAACGGCCTCCATGCAGGGATAGATTAGTAATTCAACAATGCAAATAATTATATTTTGATCAGATACATTCAGTAGTTTTTCATGAAATCTAGACTCCCAAAGGTCTGTTTATAAAATTTCGCGCGCTCGTTTTCGTTCTGAATCATCTTCCATTTCGCTACAAATTTCCTCCCCGGTCAGTGAGGCGGAGGGATGGCGCGTGCGGCGCGTACACACACACGCTCATTAGTATAGCTGCTGCCCGGCGCCCGCGCCCCGCTGCCGAACTTTGGATTCCAATATTCCTTTATGTTTTGTTTTGATTATTTTGAATTGGTCCCAAATTTTACTGACCCTGGCGTTGGACTTTGAATCTTTTATTGAATTTAGTTTGTACAATTCATGATAGCGCTTGACATGACTTTTATACCTAAACACTGACTTATAATTCTAATGTTTCACGCGCATTTATAAAATTTTAAATGCACTTATCCTAAGACAAATTAACACAAAAGTACAGTCAACACTTTAGTGCTTCCAATATCCGGCTCGAAGGACCAAAAAGTTGTAGAATCCGCCGCTGAGGTGCTTTGTGTACCGTGTGTGTGTTGAAAATGAAGGGAAGAAAACTGAAGAAGGCCATAGCATACCCATAGGTATTGGTAGGTTTAGTAGACTGATTGCCTTCCTAGAACTATGGAATTATTATAGAGTACTGACCTCGTAGGTGAGCTCGACCTCATCGTCCTGCAGCTCCTCTTCGACGACCTGTATGTTGTCGTGCTCGCTGGACGAGTCCGAGTGTTCCCCGTCCGAGTGCGAGTGCGAGTGTGAGCCGGAGCCGCGTGCGGAGCCCTGCGCCGAGCTCCGGCTGGAGGCTGCGCCCGTGGAACCGTTCGCTGCCAGGTAGCTCTCTGAAAAGAATCCTACTACTGTATAATCGTGAAAGTATGTGAAGATGGATGAATGTTTGTTTCTCTTTCACGCAAAGATTTTGATGAAACTTAAGAGAATTATAGCTTATATGAGTACATTAGAATAACACATAAGCTATAATTTATAAAGATATTTGGCAAAATACTAAAATAGCAAGCGATCGGACGCCGGGGCGGCAACTAGTAAAGTTATAATATTGTGAGACGTAGAGTAAGTAGGGAACACGAGGGGGGCGGGTTTACACAGTTACTGTGTATGTCAGGGAATTCTAAGACGTTGAAAGGTTATATAAATGCGGTTGTTAGGTAATTTTTATGGCGTTTGATTTCTAAATTGTTGGGCATTTGATTGTTTAACAAAGTGACTACCAACTTAGATATAGCACGACGGATTATTTTCGTGCAAGTTAAGTTTTTTGGGCAAGTGAGCCTAAGTAGCGCTTATATACAGCGTTCACTTTGAGTGCAGAAAGCAACATAATGTTTAAGCAAAGCATAAGAACATAAGACTGATATGGCACAACGTCCTCTGCCAGCCCCCCCCTCCCCTCCTCCTTAATGGGTCCAGGGGCGACGGACTCGGGGACGTCTGTCGCCCCCCACACATTAGTTCCACGCGCGCCCCTCTTAGACGTCGCGGGGGGAGTTAAAGACCTCAGTCTCCCCCAACCCGAGGTCGACCGGCACTAGCCGGGGGTTACGGAAGTACCGATGTAGGTGTGAGATGGAACACCAGGGTGGTTTTTAGTCAGTACGAGTCTTACAGACCCCTCCGCCCCCCCCAGGGCGGAGAACATCCAATGAGTATTTTCCACACCGGAAAAAACAAAAAGAAAATGGTATAGTTACGGTCGGGCGGCGCTCTGCTGGTGGAGGGCACCGGCTCCGCGCTCGCGCTGCTGCTTTTACTCTTCTTGCCCACGCCTTTGCCTGCAATATTTTAAATGTTTTGTGTAATAAGTTGAACTAGAGAATATCTTCAAATAAACTTTTCAATCTGCCGAGTAGACGGATGTTTGAACATATGAAGCTCAAGCAGGAATTTAATACAAACATTACGAAAAATGCTGAGTGAAAAACCTCTAACCAAAGACAACAGTTCATCACCAAAATACATGCTTAAGGCATTAAGTCCGCCTCTGTACTTTTGTGTGCATGAAATATTAATTAATAAATAAATGAAATCGCAACCGAGGGTTCTTCTATCGCTTTAGAAACCTTCAGTAAACATTAATTCCTTACTCTCTGTACTGAAGAACACAATTCAAAAATAATACAAAAGACAATGACACAATACACATACACAACACAACACAACTGGAGAACAAGACATAGCAAGAAACAATGTGTGTGTCATGTATGTGAGTTTAAATGTTTGTAAACGCAGCCACGATGCGAAGCGTTTAAAAAAATACCAAACAAAAAGTTAATTAAAAAAATAAAAAAACCCGACTGCTTAAGAATTGCACAGCATGATTTTCTTCTTATTGTCGTCCTTTTAGTTCGCTTCATAAGCAGTCAGGTTTGTTTTTTAAATTAACTCTTTTAATTTATAACTTTTTAGAAAACCTTTTTCTTATTAGGTTCATTTAAATACTTATTTCTGAATTCGACTCTTCAATCTTCTTAAAACCCTTTATTTTGATACCTCAGACGATGGGTTAGGAAGAAAAATAAAATTGGACCCCACAAATATGGCGCCCGAAACCCGCCATTTTCTTATTTTTCTTTTTTTAATGTAGCCAGTGACACTGGCAAGGTTAAGACGAATCGATTGACGTCAAAAATCATCAAAATCGGCCAACGCGTTTGTTCTCTAGAACGCCACATAGGAACAAAGTCATACATAGACTGATAAACACATCACCTTCCTTCGGCAGTCGGGCAAAAAGGAAATAAAAATAGTTTATTTTTAAAGAAATTGTAGCCACATCAAAGACGCCACATCGCGCAAGTAGAGTCGGCGCGATTTGAACACATACAATAACAACCGTCGAGCAGTTGCCTCGACCAGACACAACACCCAAAAATGTATTCAGTTTCACCTGTCCGGTGTCTGTAAGCAAATCTAGCAAGATAAATTTGCCCCACTTCCCAATGTTGTATTCAGCTGAAATAGTGCACACACGTTTGTTTAGACACTCGTGACCATGTGATTTTTGTTGTATAAAAGCTTGACTAAAAAAGAAAACTTTAATATGATAGTTTGTTTTACTATCACAAGAGAACCTAATATTAGCTCCCAAACGGATCAAGAATCTCACCTAATATTACCTTGCCTGATACATTTCCTAATATTTAAGTGGAATTGTTGACGCGGATGGATGATCGATGGGGTCAAAAAGTTGAGACGCTGCGTTGGAAGGCCTCCCACTAGGTGGACAGATGACCTGGTGAAGGTGGCGGAAGTCCGTTGGATACGAGACGCACGGGACCGAACTGTGGCGACGCTTGTTGGAGGTTTATGTTCAGCAGTGGATGTCTCTCGGCTGAAATGATGAAGATGTGTGACACGTACCTTTCCGATGCACGTGTAGCGGCGCGTCGCTGTCCCACGAGTCCGCGTGCACGCGGCGAGACGTGGCGGCCAGCGTCTCCGAGTCCGAGCTGCCCGAGTCGCCGCCCAGCCGCGAGGTGGACGTGCCGTTTATCTGTGCACCCGCTGTACACATAGTGCGTTACACAATCTATATATTTATAAGGCCCAATGATCGAAAACGCTCATTGAGCAAGAAAATAGCTGAAATTCGCGTAAACAAAAATGTATTTTATATTGATACGTGGTAAATTGAAACAGGCTACAACGCGAATTTGTGTTGTGTCTTTCATAATATTCGACCACAACGCGTTCTGACAGAGCAGAAAAGCCAGAACGTGTTTTGAGCGCCAACAGATGCGACCACAACCTGAATTCGCGACGGATAGGTGGTATTGTAATGCAGCAAAGCAACACTTGCCAAGGTTGGTTCTTGGATGGGTCAGTGTTTGACCTTGCGCGTCTGGGGGGTGAAGTCCCCAGGTTGGCAACACTTACCGATTTTTGGATGGGTGTTGTTTTCATGGTCTTCTGGGTCGCTAATGTCGATTACGGGGTCAAAATCAAAATCCAAGGTGACGTCGACGAAAATTTCCAAAACTTTGCAACATTTGCAACTGCCCTCATGGGGAAAAGCTTTTTTTGTATGGCCCCGAAAATATACAACAAAATACCAAAGTCATATAAAGCTATGACAACAAATCAATTTAAAAAGAAGATTCGAAATTTATTAACAGACAAGTGTTATCTATACTAATATTATAAAGAGGTAAAGTTTGTGAGTTTGTGACGTTGTAAGGGGTAATCTCTGGGTCTACTGAACCGATTTTGAAAATTCTTGCACCGGTAGAAAGCTACATTATTCCTGAGTGTCATAGGCTATAAAATATTAAAAAAAAAAATAGAGATCCTTATGAAAATTGCAATAATGTAACCCAAGGTAGCAAAATGTTGTCTGTAAAATACATTATTTGGCATGCGCTGAGAAAACTATTGATGATAGATACAAATTAGTAGGTAGGGTAGGTAGGATAGGCAGGATAGGCAGAATAGGCAGGGTAGACAGAGTAGGCAGGGTAGCCAGGGTAAGCAGAGTAGCCAGGGTAAGCAGAGTAGGTAGGGTAAGCAGAGTAGGCAGGGTAGGCAGGGTAGGCATGGTAAGCAGAGTAGGCAGGGTAGGCAGGGTAGGCAGGGTAGGCAGGATAGGCAGGGTAGGCAGGATAGGCAGGTTAGGCAGGGCAGGCAGGGTAAGCAGAGTAGGCAGGGTAGGCAAGATAGGCAGGGTAGGCAGGAAAGGCAGGGTAGGCAGGGTAGGCAGGATAGGCAGGGTAGGCAGGAAAGGCAGGGTAGGCAGGGCAGGCCGGGTAGGCAGGGTAAGCAGGGTAAGCAGAGCAGGCAGGGTAGGCAGGAAAGGCAGGGTAGACAGGAAAGGCAGGGTAGGCAGGGTAGGCAGGGTAGGCAGGGTAGGCAGGGTAGGCAAGGTAGGCAGGGTAGGCAGGATAGGCACGGTAGGCAGGATAGGCACGGTAGGCAGGTTAGGCAGGGCAGGCAGGGTAAGCAGAGTAGGCAGGGTAGGCAGGGTAGGCCGGGTAGGCAGGGTAGGCAGGGTAAGCAGGGTAGGCAGGAAAGGCAGGAAAGGCAGGGTAGGCTGGAAAGGCAGGGTAGGCAGGGTAGGCCGGGTAGGTAGGGTAGGCAGGAAAGGCAGGGTAGGCAGGATAGGTAGGTTAGGCAGGGTAGGCTGGGTAGGCAGGGTAGGCATGGTAAGCAGAGTAGGCAGGGTAGGCATGGTAGGCAGGGTAGGCATGGTAGGCAGGGTAGGCAGGGTAGGCAGGGTAGGCGGGATAGGCAGGATAGGCAGGATAGGCAGGGTAGGCAGGAAAGGCAGGGTAGGCAGGAAAGTCAGGGTAGGCAGGGGTAGGCAGGATAGACAGGGCAGGAAGGGTAGGCAGGGTAGGCAGGGTAGGCAGGTTAGGCAGGGTAGGCAGGGTAGGCAGGGCAGGCAGGGTTGGCATGGTAGCCAGGGTAGGCAGGGAAGGCAGGGTAGGGGCAGGGCAGGCAGGGTAGGCAGGGTAGGCAGGGCAGGCAGGGTTGGCATGGTAGCCAGGGTAGGCAGGGAAGGCAGGGTAGGGGCAGGGCAGGCAGGGTAGGCATGGTAGGCAGGATAGACAAGGTAAGCAGGGTAGGCAGGGTAGCCAGGGTAGGTAGGCAGTTGACGGGAGCGAAGCCCCGAGGGTCAGCTAGTTATAATATAAATGACTTTTTGCCAGACTCCTTTTGAATGCTTGAATGTTTATATTATTGTTTAGATGTTATGTTAATCTTATAAAATTTTATTCTGACATTCTGGAATATTTTGTTTTGACATATTGTTTTAATTTCTTTACATTTTTATTTTACTCTGACATTTTAATTTCACATCCTTGATTTGTATTCTTGTTACGACATTTGCATTTTACACATTATATATTTTAATATCCTGACATTTTTTTAATAAATTTGCGTTGACATTCTAGAATGATTATTTTTGAATTGATTTATTATTTTAATATCGTTATTTTTTTATTATTTTACTCTGACATTCTAGAAGCATAATTTTGACTTATTTTAATTTATTGCCATTTGCACGACATTTATTTATTTTTTTATTATTACTAAATTTGACATTCTATTAGTTTATATTTTGATTTGTATTCTTTATTAATATTTGCATGCCATTTTCCAAGGTAAACATGACGTTCTATAATTGTGTATCCTAACATCTCTTCATGCTGACAATTTGTTATGTATGTATGGTACTCATGTTTGAGCAAATAAAAACGATTTGATTTGATTTTGATTCGTCATGGGTGTCAAAACCAAAATCCAATAAAAAAACTTTTTAACAATAAATCAAAACAACTTCCAGAACAAAAAACTACAAAGCAAAAAATGACTTTCTTTTCCGAAGTCGGTGTCTGTGCTTTTGTTCCCTTTTTTTCAGGAAGTCTGTTTGATTTTTTGTTAAAAAGTTTTATTTTACTGTTTTTAGTTTTGGTAGATATCTCCAATTAAAATGATAATCATTTGTGGCCAAAGTACATCTCATGACGATTCCAATAAGCCCAAGGACGACTAGGATACATTGTTTTATTTCAGAGTTCCAGTGCCTACATTATCAGAACAGTTCAATGGTACCATTTTCATCAGTACCATTCATTTATAAGTATTTGCTTCATCATAGTCGGTTAACTATTCGAGATATTTTATACTCGTAACATGCTTAGCATTTAGGAGTTCCAGTGGCCATCTGTGGTCTTCTTCATCAGTTCCACTTCACCAAATTATACTTTCTGAGTGCAAGTGATTTTGGTATTTTCATCAACAATGCAATCAGCATTGTTGATGAAAATACCAAAATCACTATATGTATGCCTTTAATACATATGGAGTTCCCTCGATTGCTCTAGGATCCCATCATCAGATCCTGACCTGATGACTATGGGACCAACTAGGAAGTATACCCTTCAAAACAAAAGAAGATTTTTTTAAATCGGTCCAGGCGTCTTTGAGTAATCGGGGAAAATACATTTAAAAAAATAAGATTCCGACGAATTGAGAACCTCCTCCTTTTTTTGAAGTCGGTTAAAAACAGACTTCAGTCAGTGATGCTTAACCTGGAGCCTTCACAATCCCGGCCAGTTAAAGGATAAACACTGACCCGTCCTTAAGCCAGCCTTGGCAAGTTTGCTTGACAACAATAATACCTATCTGTCAGCTACGAGTACAATACAAATTCGCGTTGTGGCCTGTTTCAATTTACCAGAACGCGCTGTGGCCAGTTTTCAAGGTGCCACAACACGAAATTCGCGTTAAATCACAACGCGTTTTAAGCAATTTTTCTTTCAATAAGCGTTTTCGTTCTTTGAGCTTAACATATATTAAAATTACTCGAGAATGACTATACCGATTTGAATATTATATTTAGCTTGGTTCTACAGAATACAGAAAATTGTAAAGTAGGTATGGTAAGTAGGCCTACCTACCTACCATACCTACTTTACAATTTTCTTCTTCAGTTGACGGGAGCGAAGCCGCGGGGGACAGCTAGTCAAGTAATAATAGCCCTTCAGATCGAATTGCGGCCACAGCGGCCAATCTCAGTAAGACTAGACATCGGTGCGGGAGATATTATCGTGCACAAGTGCGCTCTCACTCGCAGGGAACAGAGAGTGCACCTGTGTTTTCGAACACACTTGTGCACTCTCTGTTCCGTCACTTTTATAGTCCCATGTCAAGTGTCAACGTCGGGTGTATGAGGCGACTACGTCGGGAGTACGGGTGTGTATGTCGGATGTGCGAGGCGCCTATGTCAGGTGTACATGTACAAGGCATCTATATCGGGTGTACACAGCGTACTCACAGTTGCCCGCAGTGCGGCGCGTGCGGCGCGTAGTGCGGCCGGCGCGCGCGGCACGTCCGGGGCGTCTCACGGCGCGCGGCGTGCTGTTGAAGCGCGACCACAGAGCTTCAAACAGCGCCGACAGACGCACCGTCATCGAGTAGATCTGTGACATACATCATGGACAAACTCTAATCAAACCATTTATTACTATTAAACCATTTATTACTATTAAACCATTTAGAGGTACTTTTGAATTGACAAACAAAATATGAAATTGCACATTCGCAAGCGTTGGTAGGTCTCTATGGAGAAGAACGTGCAAGAAACTACACTCTTTTCAATCTGTGAAAGTATTTGGTTACATCATACTTGTTAGAAAATTACATATAAGTGAGAAAATGTAAAATGAAGTGAACGTTAAAAGCGTTGAGACCAAACTACTCAAAAACACTTATTAAAACAGGATGTGGATGGCGCCCGTTCACGAACATGACGCATGGATCCGGCACCACTCAGCTCAACCATCATGGAGGGAACCAAATGATCCAAAGAGCAAGAGAAATCACAACTGTGTGTGTGTGCTACATACCCGGCTTCTCTTGTTGGTGTTGTAGAGGCGGCTATTGGAGAACACGAGGCGAACATCCCGTGCGAACTGTTCGGGACGCAAATATGTTCCCTCTAGGAGACGCGTGCGTACTGTGCCCAGGTCCATGGGTTCGGTCACCACGCGGCAGTAATCTGATGGAAGTAATTGTGAGAAATGTTTCAAATAACATCATGTAGATTAGATATGTGAGGATCGAGTCGATAGAAGAGAAACATCAATATTTCTATTTGGGTTAAATACAGATTATTTATCAGATTCTCCTCATGAGCCTCAATTATGACCAAGTTTTTTTATTTTATTTGATTTGGGTTTGCTCTTGACTCTAGTCTAGGTCAGAGGTGAGAGAGACAGATTCGACGATGGAGTTAGCTTACCCAGAAGAAGCCTGTGCACTCTAGCTTTGAAGATATGAGATTTGTGATACATGTACAATCAAGTTTTTGTGGTAGAATCTAAATTCTATGTTCTAGATTGAATCAGTTATTTTTTAATTTAATTACGTAAACGACTAGAAAGGGGTAGACTCGTAGTACACAAACACGAACACCAATAAACTGGGATGAGGGCTGTAGAATGAGGATGACGTGGTTACCTGGCGCCTGCTCGGGCTCTACGGGCAGGCGGAAGGGCTCGGCATCCGCGGACGCGGTCAGCTCCGTCAGCACGCCGCCGCACGCCGCGCGCCATGAACCGCGAGCGCTCGAATCGCCGCGCCTCGACTGATGGAATGAATACTTTACTATATACATACAACGGAGTCTGGACTTGTGTCCGTGTGACGCCAACAGGCGAGCGATATTATTACATGGGACTTAAACAAATTACATAAGAACAATGTAATATTTTATACTCATTTAGAATTAGTGAGGTATGTTGAAGCCAATATTCAGAATATGGAAGCCATGTTTCGCAAGTTTGTACAGCTAATATTCTGAGTCTCTTTCTGTCTGCTGAAAAAAATAGAACAATGTCATCAGCATAAGATACAATTATGCCATGCTCTTGCCTTAGATTAAAAAGGTCATATATGTATATACGAAACACAGAGTTGGCCCTAAAACACTTCCTTGAGGAACACCGAAAGACGTGTTTTTTTTGCAGTGCTGAGAACGTTGCCAATGTTTGCGGTTTGGGTACGGTCTTCTAAATAACTTTTGAAGAGTTTCAGCTCGTTTAGTTGCCATTTACACACATGGTCTGTAGCTACGCCAAGCACAACAGAACGGGAATGGAAACTGAGTAAAAAGCTTTGCTTTGCAATCTAGGTCAAGGCAAATTCCTACCGTATGATTAACCTCGTCAAAATACTATGCAAAGGGTTGGGCAAGTAATAAAAATAGATCGATAAATATCGAATCGATATTTAAAGAGAATATCAACATTTATCGATAAAAATATCGAGTTCTTTTAAGCAAGCCTACCTTGGCTGGTGTTCGCAGCGGCTCGTCGTCGGAGCTGTGGTAGGTGGCGGCCAGGTCGCGGTACATGGCCAGCACGTCCACGTCCCGCCAGTGGGCTATGATGTGCAGCAGCAGGTCGGTGACCAGGCGCGCCTGGCGCACGATGGGCGAGTGCGCCTCGTTGAACTGCTCCGCGTTGCTCGCCAGGTAGCGCACGTCGAACTGCGCCGCCGCCGCGCGTCTGTGATAGAGAATTATATCAACTTGTGTTGCCTGTGTTTACGTTTTCGGGCTCGCTAATAACGATAATGCTTCTAATCAAAATCAAAGGTAGCGCCAAAGAAAACTAGTAAAATTTCGTCATGGGAGTCATTTTCATGGTTTTCTAATAACGAAAATGGCTCGAAAGTAAAATCCAAGATGGCACCAACAAATAGTACATTACTGCAGCGGCCAGCAAAAGAGGCATTGATGGACGAACGTATAACTGTGGGCCGAGGCGAAGCCGAGGCACACATACGTAAGTCCATCAATGCCTAGTTGTGGCCAAGGCTTGTATAGTGCTTTTCTCAAATAATGCGCGGAAATTAAAACTAAGTATAACCTAGAACTCATTTTGTCAAATACAAATTACTTTTCAAAATCAATGACGAACAACAATAATTATTCCCGCGTTAGGCTTAGCACGCACTGCGATTTTTATTCGCACGATTTTATTCCACCCATTCTGCGGCCTATGGAATTGTATGAAGTCTCACGCGTTGCGGTATAAAAATCACGCGGAAATAATACTACAAAAATCCGCGCAAATAAAAATCGCAGTGCGTGCTAAGCCTCAAAGTATTAATTTGTTTTTTTTTTTCAATAAACAGCTTTCTATTTGCAAGCCAGTTCGAAATTTAAATAAAACCTTTGATATGTTACCTCCTTGGTGGCCATGATTCGGAGTAAAAAATCGTTCCATTTTTAAATTACACGACAGATATGAGTTTACTATGTAATTTATTTGGCCGCTGCAAACGACAGATATGGATTTTCAAACAACTTTTGCCGGCCGCTGCTCGCATGTATTTGGCCTGTACTGCAATTTCGATTTATCTCGAAGAAGGTTGTCAATATAATGCTCAAATTTCCAAGCATGTTTGAGAAAAACTTATTTTTTTTTGTCATGGGTGTTACAAGTACACGGGTGCCACGAAGGTCGCAGTACATACCTGTAGAACAAGTTGTCGAAGCGCGCGCGGATGGTGGCGAGGTCGATGGGGTAGGGCACCACCCTGGCGTAGGCGGGGTACTGCTGCAGGTCCACGGGCGCCACGAAGGCCTCGGCGGCCGACAGCGACATGACGCAGCCGATGTGCTGCGCGATGGCGCGGCAGGCGGCCGCCCTGTCGCCGCGGGGAGGCCATTCCGACGCCTCCGCGCGGTATAGCACGGCCTGGAGGGCGAGAGTGTTAAGTTATTTTAATGCCACTAGCAAATGGACATCGCTCGCTCACCTTCTGCCGGATAGAAAGCAAGCGAACCCAGTCGAACGAGCGCTGGCGAACGAACGGGGATAACAGTGTGAAGGCTAGCGAGTGCGCGATAGTAGGGGTAAGTACACGCATATTGCGCGAACTGGTCCAACCAACAAATAGAGCAAACGGAAAGTGGACGCGACGCGATTGGTCACTCGATCCTTGTGTCAACTGACCAACCAATCGCGCGCTCGGAACGTTCGACGCGCCCCGCTTCACCACCAAACAGAACTTGAAAACGACTTCTGCGCATCTAATGACTCTTGCCAACTTACGTGCCGGGGATTATAACCCGGTACAACACAGCCCAAAAAATCTACTGCCTCATTTACTAAGATTGACTCAATGTATGGTGCAGCAGATTTTGTTTTGCGATTTATGAATTGTCCCATTCTAAAAGTTGATGTTGATAAAATATTTAGTAAAACAAGACGTCTTGATTGAAGAACAAAAAGATTTTTGAAAAAACATAGCTTTTAATATGGCCATATTCGACTTCTTAAATAAAGTAATCGCAAATGTTGACCGAAATATACCAGTACGTTCAATATACTGTGATATGACTCATGCCTTTGACTTCGTAGATCACAATATTTTGCTTAATAAATTAGAAACTTATGCAATATCCTACAGCTTATCGAACATATCTAAAAAACGAAAACAATATGAGGGAATTACACATGTGAATCCAAAAACCAAAGAGTATAGGTCGCGTGATAGAACAATCACTTATGGTGTGCCGCAGGGAAGCGTGCTTGGTCTCCCTCTATTCTAAATATAGGGGGACCAAGGTCAAATGATCAGCAAAAAGTTACAAAAAATCATATGAAATATCTAGTCGACTCACCTCCAGCTCGTGCGGCAGCACAGCCACGGCGCCGCCCGCCACCTGCGGCAGGCGCTCCGGATCCAGGGGCTCTAGGTCCCATGGGGAGAGCCGCTCCACCTACACACAGGATGCAAACAAAATTAGCTCAACGTCGAATGTTTTAGAGGGTTGAAATAAAAAAGACAACCAAGACTTGGCAGAGGTGATGGGTATCAAATGAATCGAAATCGCGTCAGTTAATTGACTACTTGTGAGTTAAGGAATTTCAAGTAATTACTGATGACTAAAGACGTGGACATCGGTTGCTGGAGGTTTAATTCTTGACTTGTTTTTTTTTGTCATTCATTTGATATCGATGAGTTTTGCTTGCTAATTTAATATGACCCCGTATACACATTTGTGTTTGCCGGTGGATCAGACAACTGATCACGCAACAGTATAATACGCACGACATAGATAAAAAATACGACGACACTCAGCATAATGCTATGATACACACCTCGGAGTTGTCCCAGCGTACCCTGAGCGAGAGGAAGTGAGCGGCAGCGGCGTGCGCCCACGCCTCCGCCGCCGAGCCCGCCAGGCCTGCCGCCAGGGCACTGTCTCCTGCTGAGGCGTCTCCCCCTGCAATGAGAGAAAGATTGTAAGCGCTACGGCGTAGCAAGAGTGACGTCACGGGGGCTACGACGTAGCGTACAATACCAGTAAATAGAAATGTGAGCGGTGCTACGGAGTAGTAGCGATGACATTCCATCTGCTACGGCGTAACACGTTACATGACCGGGCCAAGATTGAGTACGAGTGGTCCTACGACGTAGTAGCGATGACGTCAGTGTCTACGGCGGCGTAGCAAATGACCGGTATGCTGCGCGGCGAGTTGTGCTTCTGAAGGATATGTTGTCCTAGTACCCTGTAGTACTGACCCGTGGTCTCGAGCACCTGGCCGGTCCACCAGCAGTCGTCGATCATGCAGCGGAAGCGGTCGCCGGGCCCCCAGCGGCGCGAGATGGCGGCGTCGTACTGCTGGCGCAGCACTAGGAAGTCGATGACGTCGGGCATGTCGTGGTAGCGCACGGTGAGGGAGCGCCCCCCGCGCGAGACCTCGGCCGCGTCCAGGGAGCACGCCAGGCGCAGGCACGCCACGCGCGGCGGCTTGATCACGTACTTGATACCGACCACCTTCACCAGCTCACATTCCTGCAACAAGCAAAGAGTTTGAAGGCAGACTTCGAGGAGTTCGTGGAAAGAAGGTCCTAAGTGACGTGTAATACGCGTCCCTTACGCGTTGGAGTCAAACTATGTACTACGGTCGAAGCGATACTGTTGCCGCGTTCAAATACCCTATACATTTCCAGCTGTAGGTGCTACGTCATAGCCGAGAACTACGATGAACTGCTACGGCGTAGCAGATTGTGCTATGTACGATGAATACTTACATAAACGTGTGTCCTTTCCCAGGGCTTGTCTCGTGGATTCACTTTGTACACGTCCTTCTCTGCGACCGCATCGAAGTACCTTTGATGACCCTGGCGGATTAAGTAAAAACGACATTTATTTTATTACCCGAAGCTTTGATTAAAAGAAGTCACGTTAAAATCATGACTATAAAGAACACAGCAAAAAGTATATAATTCAAACGACAAATCAAACGTTGTGTCTCAAAAGGGCGTCTATCATTGATACAAAAATAAAAAAGATTAGCACAACATGCAAAAAAAGAAATAGAACGTTTAATAAGAAGAGCCCAATTCTTGGTTCGAAGATTAAAATTTAATCAAAAATACTGCTGATATTACGATAGTAAAATGTATGTAGTGTTCTGATGAATGATACTACTCACAAGCCTGAAGTACAGACACTGGTCGCCCATCTGCGGATGGTAGGGCGCCTTGCGCGGCGACACGGCCGTCAGCCACTCGCCCGGGCGGTACGCGTCGGGCAGCTCGGCCTGGGGCGGCACGGGCTCGGGGGCGGCCCCGGGCGAGCCGGGCGAGGCGGGCTCGGGCGCGGGGGCGGCTCGCTCGGCGCGCTTCGTCACCACCGTGCTGGGGCTGTAACTGGACCATAGCTAACTATAGATGTCTGAGCCAAAAAAATCCTTGCATAATTCTAACATAGTTTTAGTGTTCGGCACTTAATAATTTCGCTACGGCGTAGCTACGGTGATGTCAGAGATGGCGGCGTAGCACTGAAACGGACTGCTACGAAGCGAGTAATGTTTCTGAAGGATATGCAGTCCTGAGGCCTTAGTGCCAGTTTTTACTCACGCTTACTCGTGGTAACGTAAATGATCTTTTATGTCAAAATGTATACAAAAAAGTGGTTTGTCCTTACCGACACACCAGACGGCGCTTATCCAGTTTCAATACAAAATGATGTTTACGTTAACGCGATTGAGCGTGAGTTAAAACTCGCACTGGCCTTAGTTCTGGTACCGTCTAGCAATTATACTTTAGTTAAACTCTAGAAACTGGTTCCATTTTGGGTATCCTCTGACCATTTTAATTGCATATCATCATTTGCCGAACAACACATTTAAAGTTTTTAGGGTTCTTTACCCAAAGGGTAAAATGTGACGCTTTTACTAACACTCCACTGTCCGTTTGTCTGTCTGTCACCAGGCTGTATCTCATGAATCGTGATAGCAAGACAGGTGAAATTTATACAGATGATGTATTTTTGTTGCCGTTATAACAACAAATACTAAAAATATAATAAAATAAATATTTAAGTTGGGCTCCTATATAAGAAAGGTGTTTTTTTTTGCAGTTGTTTGCGATAGTGGTACGGAACCGACTCGCACTTGGCCGTTTTGTAGTAGAATTATGGCCAATTGCAAGATTCGGTAAAACACAACAACACATCGTGGGACAATTTTTGTAGCAGTTTTGCAATTTATCAGACATATCGGTTATCTGTGCAAAAGACAATAACACAATCAGGCAGTCAGGCAGTCAGGCAGTCAGGCAGTCAGGCAGTCAGGCAGTCAGTATAAACAAAGCATGCGGCACGTACCGGTTGGTGGGCAGCGGCCGGCGCCGCGCGCGCGCGGGGGGCGCCAGCGCCGCGCCCGCCTCCCAGTCCGAGTACTGCGACGACGACGACGACGAGCTGCGGAGTCACGACAACATTACTCAACACGCTGCCTGCTGAACATGGTAAAGCGTCTAGCAAGTATAAAAAGACCTATCACCAAGCTGGAAGTCACTTATTCTTTCCCTAAACGAACCTTACAAATGCACAACCATTCGTTTCAGGGTGGAATCAAAGAGCTATGCTGTTCTGCCTTTCCATTATCAATGTTCAGGGGGGTGACCATAAGCTTTTAGGGCCGATTTCACCAATGTAACAAATCGTAATTAGTTACAGCGTTCTGATTGGTAGTTTCTCAGCAATCTCAACCAATCAGAACACTGTATTTGCATAAACTGAGTTTAGTTGAACTAATATTAGTTCATTGGTGAAATCGAGCCTTAAAGTAAGGTTATTTTGAGTATGTGTAAAGGACTGATGTATATGACTCGTAAACATCTGTCCTTTACGCTAGTCAAAATAACCTTACTCTAACAGCTTATGGTCGGCCCTTGAACACCATTTCATCTACGTGTTTATCGATTTACGCGCGATTTTGACAACAATAGTTTCAAGTCTGCCAGCAATTACTTGGTAATGGTCATTTTAACCCAGTACAACATTGAATTGTGTATGTTGGTTGTTCGGTAAATAATTTCATACTAAGCACTCCATCCAATAATTGGTTAATTTAGTCTGAACAGCCAACACACACAGTCTGTCGCTGTGAACCAACCTGTCGCTTTTACTCTTGTTAGTTCCAGAGTTATGCGAGCTACGACAAAGTTAACCACAACATTAGTCAACAGGTTTTACAAATGCAAGATTAACAAGGAAATAAACAATCCTTATACAATAGCTGGGAGGTATGGAATGCAGAATAAAACATTTCACTTGGAATGAATGATAATAGTAGTTTATGTAATGGTCATATAATAGGGGTTATTAAAACACGAGTGTGATAATAGTATCACACGAATGTTTTAATACCTAAATATATGCTGTTACATACACTATTTTATCTTCACAAATACAGTTGAAAAAAAAAAGTGATATGGCGGGCAATTTAGATTCTCATTGCGCATCCATAGACAATGACACTATTTTTCTACATCAAGTCAATGAGCCTATACGCGCCAATAAATTAAAAAGTAAAAGTGTGCTATAAAAATTAAAAAGTTACTTTATGATGCGATGATTTATGATGTTTGAAAATCGAAGGAAAATGTTGCTCTGTAATGGAGCAATGTATGTGGCACTTGGCCAGTGTTATAAAAATATTGATTTTATAGTTGTACCTGGTGTCAGTATCACTAAGATCCAGACTGCTGTTCCGCGAGTCAGGCGTGGACCTGTTATTCCGGGTAGCTCTCTGCACCCACTCGTCACTAGTATCACTACACGACGCCGACTCGGGCTCCGGGGGCTCCTCGTGTAGTCTGGGCCTGGGCCGGGGCCGCTCGGCGGGGCCCCGGGGGCGGCGGCCCGCGCGGCGGCGGGGCCCCCCGGAGCCCTCGGTGGCCGTGCTGATCATGAGCGGGCGGCGCCGCATCTCGCGCCGGTACCAGCTCTGTTCTAAGGCGTTTAGTTCTGAGCTGCAAAACAATTTATAAATAATAAATTTATTTATGAACATGATAGTTTTCAACAGTCGGCTTAGCGCCGAAACCTGGCAATTCAACACTGCAGTCATATTCAAGCATTCATTTAAGTTGCTAAACCAAGCTATCTTCCTCATTTTCTATTCGACGAATTTTTACTGTCGTTAACCTGCGCATTTTTTTAGTTAAAATATATTATACTTCTTGATAAATTAGCTTTCCAATGCTGGAAAAATGGTTAAAATCGGTCCAGTAGTTTCGGCGCCTAACAAAAAAAAAACCTTTCCTCTTTTTATACCAATATTATAAAGAGGAAATATTTTTTTGTTTGTTTGTTTGTACCGAATAGGCTTCGAAACTCCTGCACCGATTTAAAAAATTGTTTCAGCAATAGAAAGCTACATTATTCCTGAGTGACATAGGCAATTTTTTTATCCCGAAAACGGGCCCTGTGGGGTGGTCCACGTGAGCGAAGCCGCGGGGAACAGTAGTAGCAACTAACCGCTAGCAACTAGGTAGCCGCTAACAGCTAGTATAATATAAGTATAGATAATGAATACGTACCATGTCTTGTGTATGTGTTCCTGCGCGGCGTATGCTAGTGGTTGCACTATCGGTCGCGTACACTGTGGCACTAAAAGTGGGTCGCCGCGCTGCCAGCTGCCCGCCGTGTATCTCACGCCTGACGAATTAAACAACACATCATCAGCATCATATCAGCCGAAAGACGAGCACTGCTGGACATAGGCCTCCCCCAAGCGTCGCCACATTGACCGATCGCGTGCGTCCCGCATCCAGCGGATCCCTGCAACCTTCACCAGGTCGTCGGTCCACCTGGTGGGAGGCCTTCCAACGCAAAGTCTTCCGGTTCGCGGTCGCCACTCCAGAACCTTTCTGCCCCATCGGCCATCCGTTCTGCGAGGAATGTGCCCTGCCTACTGCCACTTAAGTTTGGCAATTCTTCAGGTTTTGTTGGTAACCGTGGTTCTTTCGCGGCGTACGTTTCGCCACCATGGTCGACACACTCTCGATCTTCACCACGTTGTTCAAAAGGGACTTGTGGACGATAAACATCCCCCTCCCCTGGGACTTTCGGAAATAGAGCAGGTTACCGGATTTGAAGATTATCGAGTCTTCCCCTCCCCCTGTTTTCGGACTTCAGAAAAACCTATAATACTCCATAGTAACCTGCTCAACTCTTCCTCGAGTTCGGCTATCTTCTCGTGGTCTGGAGTGTTCGCGTGTTGTACGTTGCCAGGTGGACCTGGCAACGTTCTGACGCAAGACTGGAGTCTTTGGTGTTTATTGGTCCACTTCGGGGATACTTCGCACCCCTTCATTTAAGTTGGGGGTTTGCCGTAATCGCCATGCTTGGCAGGCGGGTTGGCGATCGCAGTTTGTTGTAACAAGTGCACAGAGAACGCTGCTGCCCCTGTTTCTTAGTCGACAACACGTTAAAGACAAAGACAAGACAAGACAAAGATATTTTATTTCAACTAGGCCACAAAGCGGCACTTTTGAACGTTAGTTACATTAAAATGTACAAGGAATAAAAATTGATTCTACCGTGCATTCGGAAAGTAGCTTGTTATGGAGAAGAACGCACAAGAAACTCCATACTTACTCTTTTAAAAAAAATAAAGTTTTTTTTTACAATATTTAGGTACATAAGTACATACATTAATAAATTTATATGTGTGAGGACAATGCACCCAGAATCACTACATACTATACTACGTACAGGACAAAGTATTAAAAGTACTCACACATGTACTGTGCAGTTACATAATAAGCACTAGAAAAACACTAGCATCCGAAGTAGTTAAGTTAAGACCAATCCCAACTGACGGCGCCCGTTCACGAACATGACGCATGAATCGGCACCACCCAGCTCAACCATCATGAAGGGAACCGAATGATCCAACACACACGCCACCATCAGAGAGACATTTGAGAGAGCATGACACACTCGACTGCCAGGGCAAACACAAGTCAACGAACGACACCAACGTACAGCAAATGGTAGATTTACAGTTGGGTACATAGTACTCACACACGTGCTGCGCAGTTATACTATACTAAAAGAAATTGAGTCTATATAATACAAATATATTCATACAGTCTTCAGCAGGTCCAACAATTCTACAAAACAATAATGTTCTGCATATCACTTGTTTTTGCGCCCTAGTGGTTGTGGAGCAAGACTAGCATTGAGCCAAGCATTTTTATCAGTGATGTAATCCCCCAACTTATAATATGCCTGCCTGCATAGTGTGCGTTTTATACAAGTTTTAAATTTCGTCTCATTCAGTTCTAGAATGTGGGGAGGAATTTTATTGTAACATTTTGTACAGTACCCCATGAAAGAAGAGGCTACTTTAGCCAGTCTGAAACCTGGTTGAACTAATTGGTCCCTATTTCTAGTAATGTAATTATGTCTATCTCCGTTTTTACTAAAAAGACGTAAATTTTTTCTCACGTACATGATATTTTCACAAATATATTGACAAGGAACCGTCATGATGTTAATGCCCTTAAACAGTTCCCTTAGAGAATCGCGCCGGCGAAGATTGTATATCGCTCTGATGGCTCGTTTTTGCAGAATAAAAATTGACTCAATGTCTGCAGCCCTTCCCCATAGTAAAATACCGTAAGACATTATACTATGAAAGTAACTAAAATAGACCAGCCTCGCGGTATCTACATCACTAAATTGACGAATCTTTCTAACAGCATAAGCTGCCGAACTTAGCCGCCCTGCAAGTGATATTAAATGAGGACCCCATTGTAACGTTGAGTCTAGCGTGATCCCCAGGAAAACCGTTTTATCGACGAATTCTAGCTTCTCCTTGTTTAAGATAATGTCACAATCAGTACTTTTTACATTCGGCAAGGAAAATTTTACGCACTTGGTTTTTTTACCATTTAAAACTAAATTATTTGCAGTGAACCAATCCTGAACCTGCCGTAGCGCGTTATTTACGTCGTCAACCTGACAAGTACGTCTATTTATTTTAAAAATTAAAGATGTGTCATCAGCAAATAACACCATGTTTAGTTTGTTTTCCAATAAACGGGGTAAATCGTTTATGTATATTAAAAATAAGAAAGGACCTAATATTGAGCCCTGGGGTACCCCCATTTTCACGTTTAACCCCGACGAATTCACACCGTTTATTTGAACTAATTGCTGTCTATCACTTAAATAAGATTCAACCAAACTTAACGCTGATTGACCTAGCCCGTAATGCTCAAGTTTCAGAAGTAATGTTTCATGATTAACGCAATCAAACGCCTTCGACAGGTCGCAGAAGAGACCTATGGCATCCTGCGACTCTTCCCACGCATTAAAGATGTGTTTTAATAGGGTGACACCAGCGTCAGTTGTACAACGTCCTTTGGTGAAACCATACTGTTTATCATGCAAGATGTTATTCGTATTAAAATGTATGAGCATTTGATTAAGCATTATCTTCTCAAATACCTTGCTGAAAACCGGCAACACGGATACTGGTCTATAATTATTTGTGTCTTTACTGTCCCCGGATTTAAAAAGTGGTATAACCTTACTATATTTCATTAGATCCGGTAAGACTCCTTGATCCGCACACAAATTAAAAATTACAGCTAAGTACGGCGCTATAGTCTAAATAATGGAGGTACAAGCTTTGATGGACATTCCCCACAGATCTTCAGTCGGTTTGATCTTGATTTGCTTAAAAGCTTTTATTACTGTTATGGGGTTTATATGTGAAAAGTTAAATACATTCGGGCAGGCTGAAACGTTCGCGTTTAATAATCCAAAAGCAAGCGCGGGCGAAGAATTTAAGGTTTCAGTAGTTTTAATTGGGATGTTGTAGTTCGATTTCTAATTCCTTTGAAGAGAAAATAAATTATAAATAAGATCAATTGAAAACTCAGTGTTTAGTATTCTCTCCTTCTACTAGTACTGTTTCGAGTCCCACTTCCCATTGCGATTCACAATCTTTTCTTAATTTGCCTCTAACCTTTATTAACTACATAATTATGATTATATTTATTCTCATATTTCTATACAAAAACGTCTTTAATGAGGCATGTCAAGTTGTTAAATATTATTCCGAAAACAAATGTTTTTCTATTGTGTCTGTTAACACTCAAGGGGATAAGTGTGTGAGAGTATTTTTAAGAGCTGTGGATTATGTGATTAAAAATTATATTTACCTTCTCCCCTCCACACCCCGCGTGACTCCCGACCGCCAGCCACCGCCAGCGCCTCAATCATAGCATCAATCCGTGACCTCGGGGCATCAGCAGCCGGGATCAGCTGCGATAGCGCCAGGTTCTCCCTGCCCGGCACCAGCCTCTGATACTCTGGCGCATGGGGGGCTCCCTCCACATCCACCAGGAATGGGGGTGGCAGCAAGTGAGGCGGGGTGTCGGTCTGCTCGTCATGAGCTCCCCCGTGAGCATCCAGCACAACGGGCCGGTAGTCGGTGTGGAAGAACAGCTCGGGCGGCAGCGCCCCGTAGAGGCGGTGTCCGCGGCCCAGCCCCAGCAGCAGCAGGTGGCCGTGCGAGTCGGTGGCGGCCACGGTGCAGCCGGTGCCCCACTTGGCGTCGAAGATCGCGCCGTCGCCGTGACCTAAACACAAATGGAATTATGAATTGACTATCATTTCAAAAGGCAGCTATTTAAGGAGGTTTTTAAGAATTTTGTGGATGGGCATTTTATTTTGCAAACATGTACCTTATTTAAACTGAAGTTACAGCAACAAGCCTCCGTTTGGACCCTTCAGCTTCGAACTTGTATCAACACATACCATCGATCCTGTTGTGGAACTTGGCGAGCGGCTGGTCGGCCTTGGCGTCCCACACGAACAGCTGGCCGTCGTGGCCGGCCGACAGGAACACGCCGGCCAGGAAGGGGTGCGCCTCCAGCACGTAGGCCTCGTCCCGGTGCGCGCCCAGCGTCCGCACGCACGCGGCTGTGCGCGCGCACCACACGCGGATGTATCAACACATACCATCGATCCTGTTGTGGAACTTGGCGAGCGGCTGGTCGGCCTTGGCGTCCCACACGAACAGCTGGCCGTCGTGGCCGGCCGACAGGAACACGCCGGCCAGGAAGGGGTGCGCCTCCAGCACGTAGGCCTCGTCCCGGTGCGCGCCCAGCGTCCGCACGCACGCGGCTGTGCGCGCGCACCACACGCGGATGTATCAACACATACCATCGATCCTGTTGTGGAACTTGGCGAGCGGCTGGTCGGCCTTGGCGTCCCACACGAACAGCTGGCCGTCGTGGCCGGCCGACAGGAACACGCCGGCCAGGAAGGGGTGCGCCTCCAGCACGTAGGCCTCGTCCCGGTGCGCGCCCAGCGTCCGCACGCACGCGGCTGTGCGCGCGCACCACACGCGGATGTATCAACACATACCATCGATCCTGTTGTGGAACTTGGCGAGCGGCTGGTCGGCCTTGGCGTCCCACACGAACAGCTGGCCGTCGTGGCCGGCCGACAGGAACACGCCGGCCAGGAAGGGGTGCGCCTCCAGCACGTAGGCCTCGTCCCGGTGCGCGCCCAGCGTCCGCACGCACGCGGCTGTGCGCGCGCACCACACGCGGATGTATCAACACATACCATCGATCCTGTTGTGGAACTTGGCGAGCGGCTGGTCGGCCTTGGCGTCCCACACGAACAGCTGGCCGTCGTGGCCGGCCGACAGGAACACGCCGGCCAGGAAGGGGTGCGCCTCCAGCACGTAGGCCTCGTCCCGGTGCGCGCCCAGCGTCCGCACGCACGCGGCTGTGCGCGCGCACCACACGCGGATGTATCAACACATACCATCGATCCTG
This sequence comes from Orthosia cruda, assembly GCA_964057195.1. Lineage (NCBI taxonomy): Eukaryota > Metazoa > Arthropoda > Insecta > Lepidoptera > Noctuidae > Orthosia > Orthosia cruda. The sequence goes on along the minus strand of OZ059856.1, from coordinate 161,351 downwards.
TTGTGGAACTTGGCGAGCGGCTGGTCGGCCTTGGCGTCCCACACGAACAGCTGGCCGTCGTGGCCGGCCGACAGGAACACGCCGGCCAGGAAGGGGTGCGCCTCCAGCACGTAGGCCTCGTCCCGGTGCGCGCCCAGCGTCCGCACGCACGCGGCTGTGCGCGCGCACCACACGCGGATGTATCAACACATACCATCGATCCTGTTGTGGAACTTGGCGAGCGGCTGGTCGGCCTTGGCGTCCCACACGAACAGCTGGCCGTCGTGGCCGGCCGACAGGAACACGCCGGCCAGGAAGGGGTGCGCCTCCAGCACGTAGGCCTCGTCCCGGTGCGCGCCCAGCGTCCGCACGCACGCGGCTGTGCGCGCGCACCACACGCGGATGTATCAACACATACCATCGATCCTGTTGTGGAACTTGGCGAGCGGCTGGTCGGCCTTGGCGTCCCACACGAACAGCTGGCCGTCGTGGCCGGCCGACAGGAACACGCCGGCCAGGAAAGGGTGCGCCTCCAGCACGTAGGCCTCGTCCCGGTGCGCGCCCAGCGTCCGCACGCACGCGGCTGTGCGCGCGCACCACACGCGGATGTATCAACACATACCATCGATCCTGTTGTGGAACTTGGCGAGCGGCTGGTCGGCCTTGGCGTCCCACACGAACAGCTGGCCGTCGTGGCCGGCCGACAGGAACACGCCGGCCAGGAAGGGGTGCGCCTCCAGCACGTAGGCCTCGTCCCGGTGCGCGCCCAGCGTCCGCACGCACGCGGCTGTGCGCGCGCACCACACGCGGATGTATCAACACATACCATCGATCCTGTTGTGGAACTTGGCGAGCGGCTGGTCGGCCTTGGCGTCCCACACGAACAGCTGGCCGTCGTGGCCGGCCGACAGGAACACGCCGGCCAGGAAGGGGTGCGCCTCCAGCACGTAGGCCTCGTCCCGGTGCGCGCCCAGCGTCCGCACGCACGCGGCTGTGCGCGCGCACCACACGCGGATGTATCAACACATACCATCGATCCTGTTGTGGAACTTGGCGAGCGGCTGGTCGGCCTTGGCGTCCCACACGAACAGCTGGCCGTCGTGGCCGGCCGACAGGAACACGCCGGCCAGGAAGGGGTGCGCCTCCAGCACGTAGGCCTCGTCCCGGTGCGCGCCCAGCGTCCGCACGCACGCGGCTGTGCGCGCGCACCACACGCGGATGTATCAACACATACCATCGATCCTGTTGTGGAACTTGGCGAGCGGCTGGTCGGCCTTGGCGTCCCACACGAACAGCTGGCCGTCGTGGCCGGCCGACAGGAACACGCCGGCCAGGAAGGGGTGCGCCTCCAGCACGTAGGCCTCGTCCCGGTGCGCGCCCAGCGTCCGCACGCACGCGGCTGTGCGCGCGCACCACACGCGGATGTATCAACACATACCATCGATCCTGTTGTGGAACTTGGCGAGCGGCTGGTCGGCCTTGGCGTCCCACACGAACAGCTGGCCGTCGTGGCCGGCCGACAGGAACACGCCGGCCAGGAAGGGGTGCGCCTCCAGCACGTAGGCCTCGTCCCGGTGCGCGCCCAGCGTCCGCACGCACGCGGCTGTGCGCGCGCACCACACGCGGATGTATCAACACATACCATCGATCCTGTTGTGGAACTTGGCGAGCGGCTGGTCGGCCTTGGCGTCCCACACGAACAGCTGGCCGTCGTGGCCGGCCGACAGGAACACGCCGGCCAGGAAGGGGTGCGCCTCCAGCACGTAGGCCTCGTCCCGGTGCGCGCCCAGCGTCCGCACGCACGCGGCTGTGCGCGCGCACCACACGCGGATGTATCAACACATACCATCGATCCTGTTGTGGAACTTGGCGAGCGGCTGGTCGGCCTTGGCGTCCCACACGAACAGCTGGCCGTCGTGGCCGGCCGACAGGAACACGCCGGCCAGGAAGGGGTGCGCCTCCAGCACGTAGGCCTCGTCCCGGTGCGCGCCCAGCGTCCGCACGCACGCGGCTGTGCGCGCGCACCACACGCGGATGTATCAACACATACCATCGATCCTGTTGTGGAACTTGGCGAGCGGCTGGTCGGCCTTGGCGTCCCACACGAACAGCTGGCCGTCGTGGCCGGCCGACAGGAACACGCCGGCCAGGAAGGGGTGCGCCTCCAGCACGTAGGCCTCGTCCCGGTGCGCGCCCAGCGTCCGCACGCACGCGGCTGTGCGCGCGCACCACACGCGGATGTATCAACACATACCATCGATCCTGTTGTGGAACTTGGCGAGCGGCTGGTCGGCCTTGGCGTCCCACACGAACAGCTGGCCGTCGTGGCCGGCCGACAGGAACACGCCGGCCAGGAAGGGGTGCGCCTCCAGCACGTAGGCCTCGTCCCGGTGCGCGCCCAGCGTCCGCACGCACGCGGCTGTGCGCGCGCACCACACGCGGATGTATCAACACATACCATCGATCCTGTTGTGGAACTTGGCGAGCGGCTGGTCGGCCTTGGCGTCCCACACGAACAGCTGGCCGTCGTGGCCGGCCGACAGGAACACGCCGGCCAGGAAGGGGTGCGCCTCCAGCACGTAGGCCTCGTCCCGGTGCGCGCCCAGCGTCCGCACGCACGCGGCTGTGCGCGCGCACCACACGCGGATGTATCAACACATACCATCGATCCTGTTGTGGAACTTGGCGAGCGGCTGGTCGGCCTTGGCGTCCCACACGAACAGCTGGCCGTCGTGGCCGGCCGACAGGAACACGCCGGCCAGGAAGGGGTGCGCCTCCAGCACGTAGGCCTCGTCCCGGTGCGCGCCCAGCGTCCGCACGCACGCGGCTGTGCGCGCGCACCACACGCGGATGTATCAACACATACCATCGATCCTGTTGTGGAACTTGGCGAGCGGCTGGTCGGCCTTGGCGTCCCACACGAACAGCTGGCCGTCGTGGCCGGCCGACAGGAACACGCCGGCCAGGAAGGGGTGCGCCTCCAGCACGTAGGCCTCGTCCCGGTGCGCGCCCAGCGTCCGCACGCACGCGGCTGTGCGCGCGCACCACACGCGGATGTATCAACACATACCATCGATCCTGTTGTGGAACTTGGCGAGCGGCTGGTCGGCCTTGGCGTCCCACACGAACAGCTGGCCGTCGTGGCCGGCCGACAGGAACACGCCGGCCAGGAAGGGGTGCGCCTCCAGCACGTAGGCCTCGTCCCGGTGCGCGCCCAGCGTCCGCACGCACGCGGCTGTGCGCGCGCACCACACGCGGATGTATCAACACATACCATCGATCCTGTTGTGGAACTTGGCGAGCGGCTGGTCGGCCTTGGCGTCCCACACGAACAGCTGGCCGTCGTGGCCGGCCGACAGGAACACGCCGGCCAGGAAGGGGTGCGCCTCCAGCACGTAGGCCTCGTCCCGGTGCGCGCCCAGCGTCCGCACGCACGCGGCTGTGCGCGCGCACCACACGCGGATGTATCAACACATACCATCGATCCTGTTGTGGAACTTGGCGAGCGGCTGGTCGGCCTTGGCGTCCCACACGAACAGCTGGCCGTCGTGGCCGGCCGACAGGAACACGCCGGCCAGGAAGGGGTGCGCCTCCAGCACGTAGGCCTCGTCCCGGTGCGCGCCCAGCGTCCGCACGCACGCGGCTGTGCGCGCGCACCACACGCGGATGTATCAACACATACCATCGATCCTGTTGTGGAACTTGGCGAGCGGCTGGTCGGCCTTGGCGTCCCACACGAACAGCTGGCCGTCGTGGCCGGCCGACAGGAACACGCCGGCCAGGAAGGGGTGCGCCTCCAGCACGTAGGCCTCGTCCCGGTGCGCGCCCAGCGTCCGCACGCACGCGGCTGTGCGCGCGCACCACACGCGGATGTATCAACACATACCATCGATCCTGTTGTGGAACTTGGCGAGCGGCTGGTCGGCCTTGGCGTCCCACACGAACAGCTGGCCGTCGTGGCCGGCCGACAGGAACACGCCGGCCAGGAAGGGGTGCGCCTCCAGCACGTAGGCCTCGTCCCGGTGCGCGCCCAGCGTCCGCACGCACGCGGCTGTGCGCGCGCACCACACGCGGATGGTGTTGTCGGACACCGCTGTGATCACGAACGCGTCGCTGATGTCCCAGCACACCATCGTCATCTGGAGATACACAACTCGTATCAAAACGATTTAATCGATGAACACTATGTCAAAAGGCGCCACATCAAGACTGTCGCACCAGTCCCAAATAAGTTTCGATATTAACTAGCAGACAAAGTAAAATTTAATAACCCCCGACAGATTTTTATTTCATGCTACATAATTTGTCTAGTCGCGTACACAGAGCTGATAATGCGCATCGTTTTGGAGGACTGGACGGATGGTGTGACAATTGGTGGGTATAAGATTGCAAACCTGCGTTACGCGGATGATACCACCTTATTTGCAACCAGTGCACAACACTTGGAAGAGCTATTGTCAAGGATGGAACGAGTGAGTTATGAGTTTGGACTTAAAATTAATCGCAACAAGACCAAGGTTATGATTATTGACCGTGTTAGAAGTAATTCGCCTGAAGTAACCCAAATCGCGAATTGCACTGTAGTCCAATCTTATATTTATCTCGGGGCTATGATTTCGGGCAATGGTGGATGCGTGGATGAAATAAAAAGACGTATGGGCAACACAAGAACAGCAATGGACGGGATGCGGAAGATATGGAAGAATAGAAATATAACTAAAGCCACGAAGACCAGGCTCGTGAGGACGCTTATATTCCCCATATTTCTTTACGCGGCTGAAACGTGGACTCTGCGAGAAGTGGAGAGACAGAAGGAGGACGCTTTGGAAATGTGGTGCTGGAGAAGAATGCTTGGAGTCTCGTGGACCGAGTTTCGCACAAACGTCTCGATACTTCAGGAACTCGGCATCAGGCAGCGTCTATTTTCTGTGGTACAATCTCGCATCCTAACATTCTTTGGACATGTTTCCCGGCGTGACAACCAGTCCATAGAACGCCTTGTCATTCAAGGAAAAGTGGAAGGCACTAGACCACGCGGAAGGTCACCCACACGATGGACTGACCAGATCAAGTCCGCGGTTGGAGGCTCGCTGAATGAGTGCAGCAGGATGACGTCTAGTAGGCAGCAATGGCGAAACGTCGTGAAGCGGATCACATCTGACCCCTCCAATAATACTACGAGCTCATAGCGATCACGACCGCTCTGTCAAGAGCGTACCGGATAAGAAGAAGAAGAAGAACTTTTGAACGGCTGAACCAATTTTCATTAAACACAGATAATATAATACTAGCATAAAGATGCCTCATCCCATACAAAGATACCGTGCCGACGTAACTAGCGTGTTTTGCCTTGTAGTGTGTATGCAGTGTACCTATGTGTATGTAACCAACCTTATATAATCATGTGTATCCTAAAATAAAGGAGAGTATTATTTGAGCAGTCGTGCCTATCATTTCGCTCCACAAATACCTTCGACCTTACATGGCGACCCTGCCAGCGGGCATCGCCGCGCGATCGCCTTACCGACACCGCCGTGCCATATAAGGGTTGTACAGTGTAAACAATTGGACTAAGTAGAGTCAAGCTAAGATGAATTATAATAATTATTCACTAGCGTTAATAACGTTCGCGGTTGTGACAAGTGGTATTTGGTTCATTGCTTACGAAAAATACGGGTTCATTAAAAATGGGAACTACGCAAACTAAAGATGAAACCGTGATAGTGCAAAACGCAGCCGGAGGAACTAATAACGCGCATCTGGAAGAGGTGAAATTACATATTACCACCATCACCATACTGATGACTATAGTGGTGCTGGTTCTGGGACTCGGCGTGCTGTATTTTCTGCTGCAAATGTATCGGCGATGTCATGTACGCTGGATACATCAGGAGATGTACAGGAGTGCAATATCTAGAAGGTCAGGAGCGAGGCAATCTGGACCATCACTGGAGAAAGGACGGTCGAAGGGCGACATAGTGTGAAAACAAAGATAGCGGATACCATCGCACATCGGTTTACACATCATGGGTTTAAGTGAAAGTGAAAAAAAAGTGCTGAGTGTGTGAAAGTTCGAGGAAAAACAACGGGCATCGTAAAATGGACTCAGAACTTTATTAGATAAGTACATAATCGTAATAATAATAAACGTAGTAAATGATATGTTACATTGTACTTGTAACTATAATAAACGAAGTGATTAATTAAACAACTAATGATGGTAGGAAATGGCAGATGACTTAGAACAATTATATAAAAATTTGAAATGTATAAAAACATATTTAATTAAAATTGGCCCTAAACGAAGGCAAGGAAATGTATTAGAGAAAAAGTTGTGTGATTCAAAGGAAATTTATGACAAATATACTGATATAATAGAGAAGATATCAGACGATGTAAAGAAAGGTAAAGTAGGACAAAACGAACAGATATTAATAAATACATTTTGTATTGATTTTGAGTCATTGTATAAACAAATTTTAGATTTATCCTCTACGTCAAGTACGAGTAGTAGCGAGGATACAAAAATGGAGTCATTTGATTTGAAAGTAGCTCTTAGTTTATTACCTATGATACCAACTGACAATGAATGTTCGCTTAAACAATTTATTGATAATGTAGAATACTATAGCTCGTTATTGGCTAGTGATGAGTGTAAGAAGAAACTAGTACAGTTTGTTGTGAAGAGTAGGTTGTCTCAGAACGCTAAATTGCAGTTACAGTTAGATTATTCTAATGTTGATGATTTGGTAAAGGAAATGCGTAGAGTGTTACTGCCTAAAAAATCACCGTTTGCGATACAAAATAATATAAATCAATTAAAGCAAACAGAACTGTCAATTCAGGACTACGGAACCAAACTTTCGGAACTTTTCGTGGATTTGACGGTATCGCAAGCCGACGGTAACTTAGAGACATACAAAATAATTAAACCCTTGAATGAAAAGCAAGTTATCAAAAGGTTTGCCGATGGGTTGCGAAACCGCCGTCTTTCAACTATCATTGCAGCTAGGAACTACGAGTCGTTGAAGGACGCAATACAAGGTGCGAAGGATGAAGAAACATCCATAGCGGGACCGAGTTCGAGTTCTGGCGAGATCCTAGGTATGTATTCTCCTAGAGGAAGACAACAGAATTTCCGTAGTGGTTATCAAAATAATAATTACAACAGGACATATTATAACAGGGGTCGTAACAATGATTCCAGTGCTCGTCGAGGCTACCCTCGGGGGGGCCAGCAGGCGCATCAGCAGAGCCGCGGTGCACCACAGCGAGGCCGAGGATCACCATGGCGTGGTAGAGGTAGGAGCTATTATAGGAATCGCTGTAACCAAGGGATAAGCCAAACCCCTAAAGATACAAATAAACACGCGGTTAATGTTCTAACGGGACAGGAAAATGAAGAGTATGCAAATGAGTTTTTTCGTGAATAATAGAGTTATTCTCGCAACTGATACTAACTATTATATTAACTTAAGTTCTAATAGCAAAACTTATTCATGGTTAGTCGATACCGGTGCTACAATTTCGGCTATAAAATATAAATATGTTCTAGAACAAAACATTCCAGTCCAAAAAGAGGACATAGTCATACATGGAATTGGTGGCAAAGTCCATGCAATGGGATATGTTTGTTTAACGTTGTCATCGGGTGATCATCACCTTATTTGTAATAAGTTTTATGTTTTCGATACTCTACCATGTAGGGCTAATGGCATCATCGGACAAGATTTTATTAATAAACATAAGTCCATATTAGATTTCAGTAATAATACCTTAACATTGTTGACACAAAGTTCAATTAAAATAGTTTTACCTTTACTGAGTTATAAAAACACAATGGAAGTTTACCCAAGATGTGAATCCATACATTATTTTAAGACCGAATTCACAGAAGAGTGTGTAGTACATTCTAAGGAAATTAGTGACGGAATATTATTGGCCAGTTGCATAGCAACACCAGTTAATGGTCTAATACCGATTAAGATATTAAATACAACGGATAAGTTGTGTACCTTAACGGACATTAATCCATGTATAGAAAAATTAAACAACTACAATGTTTGCCAATTTGACAAATCAGAACGTGATGCAAGTAGAGTAAAACAATTGTTTTCGGTACTAAACCTCAAACATCTTAATAAGGAAGAGCAAATATCCATAGAAAAATTATGCGCGAAGTACTCGGATATATTTTATTTGCCAGGAGATAGATTAACTACAACAAGTATTTATAAACATACCATTAGTTTAAAACCAAATGTAACTTCTGAATTTACAAAGCCATATCGTTTACCACATTCACAGAAGGGAGAAATTAAGCAACAAATTGATAAAATGTTAAGAGAAAGGATCATAGAACCTTGTCGTAGCGAATGGTCTAGTCCAGTATTACTAGTTCCTAAAAAGACTGACGGTACAGGTCAGAAAAAGTGGCGACTAGTTATTGATTACCGAAAATTAAATAATTGTATTGAAGACGACAGGTTTCCACTTCCAAATATTTCCGAAATACTTGATTCGCTATCGGGTTCGGTATATTTTTCACATTTAGATATGTATCAAGGTTACTATAATATTGCACTAGAACAGGAAAGCAGAAAGTACACAGCATTCCGTTCAGGACAATACCAAATGACTCGTATGCCAATGGGTTTAAAAACGAGTCCAGGATCATTTTCCAGAATGATGACCATGGCTATGTCTGGCTTAACGTATGAAAAATGCCTTATTTATTTAGACGATTTAGTGGTCTTTGGTAGAAACTTATATAGTCATAACAAGAATCTACAAGACGTTTTCGAACGACTGCGGAAAGTAAATTTAAAATTAAACCCGCAGAAATGTAATTTTTTAAAGAAGGAATTACTATACTTAGGCCATGTGGTATCAGGTAACGGTGTATTACCTGACCCGGATAAAATAAATGTAGTAAAAAAATATCCGTGTCCAACAAATATAGACGAGACGAGGAGGTTTGTTGCGTTTGTTAATTTCTATAGAAAATTCATTCCAAACTTTGCTGAGTTAGCTTATCCACTTAACAAATTATGTCGTAAAAATGCTTCTTTTATATGGGATGAAAAGTGTCAGTCGGCATTTGATAGTTTAAAAGGAAAAATCATATCCCCACCGATTTTACAATATCCGGATTTCACAGAACAAAATGAGTTTAATCTCCAGACAGACGCTTCTAATTATGCAATCGGAGCAATTTTGTCTAACAAAAATGGAAGACCAGTATCATTTGCAAGTAGATCACTAAACAAAGCGGAAATAAATTATCCAACAATCGATAAGGAATTGCTAGCTATAGTGTGGGCGATTAAACATTTTCGTCCCTATTTGTACGGAAAACATTTTAAAATATACACAGACCACAGACCTTTAATTTCATTATTTAACATGAAAGACCCATCAAGCAGGTTATTTAAATTTAGGTTATTACTAGAAGAATATGATTTTACGATAGAACATGTCAGGGGTACGGAAAATGCGGCAGCAGACGCATTGTCGAGAATTTCCATAACATGTAATGACTTAAAACAAATGCACGAGTCGTGTGTTTCAGTTATGACAAGAGCTCAGAAAAGAAACCAGATTGACAATAATTCTAAGATAGGAACGAGTGGCACAACTACAGTTCGGTCTGATCAACCAAACGTTGTAAGCACTCCTAGTACTAGTACTTTAAACGAGTCAGTGGAATTACGTTTTATTGATGCATGCAAGTTAGAAACAATTAGAAAAAGTGGTGAAACATGTAAAGAAAGTAATACATTTATGTACATTCCTAAGGAAAAAACTATCTATATTAAACATGTATCTTCTCCATCGCAAATATCGCGAGCCGAATTTGTGAGAGAGTTACAAGATTTTTGTAGAAGCGTAAATATTACGGAAATCTATTTAATAAAAAGTAATAAAAATAACATTTTTATAAAAAGTTATTAAATGAAATAGATATAATGAAAAAGTGGACCGGACCACACTTACATATAGTAAAAGATGTACAACGAATAGAGAATACAGAAGATAAACGAGTAATTTTGAACGATTTTCATCTCTTACCTACCAGTGGCCACGCGGGTACGAGACGAATGTTCAACAATATAAAAAAATATTACTATTGGACGGGATTAGAAGATGATATAAAAGAGTTTATAAAGAGGTGCGACAAATGTCAGAAACAAAAGTATTCACCGCACAATACCAAACAACCTATGGAAATAACAACAACAGCACATAGTGCCTTTGAAAAAATATATATTGACTTAGTAGGTCCTCTGGAAAGAGATAATTATAATTATAGTTATATCCTCACGTTGCAGTGTGAACTCACCAAATACATTGAGGCATATCCCTTAGTTACACGCAGAACGGAAGAAGTAGCGAAAGCGTTAGTTGATAATTTTATATTAAGGTATGGAGTACCGAAGGAGATAGCGACGGATCGGGGTACCGAGTTCCTGTCATCAACATTCAAGGAGGTATGTAATCTATTAAATATTAAACAACTAAACTCAACAGCATATCACCACCAAAGTATAGGTGCTTTGGAAAACACGCACAAGCATTTGAATTCATTTCTCCGTATTCAAACCGACAACCATCCAGAGACATGGAGTACATGGCTCCCATTTTGGTCATTTTGCTACAATACTTCAGTACATTCAGCAACAAAATATACCCCTTACGAGTTAGTTTTCGGAAAAAAGTGCTCGTTACCAAGCAATTTGACCAATAGGATTGTTGATCCACTATATAACATTGATTATTATCCATTAGAATTAAAATTTAGATTACAAAAGTCACAGAAAGATGCACGAGACAACTTACTCAAAAGTAAATTAAAACAAAAAGAACTATATGACAGAAATATAAATCCAGTTACTTACCGTCCTGATGATTTAGTTTTAGTTAAAAATAATATGTGTAATAAATTAGATAGTGTTTATACGGGACCATATAGAGTTATATCAGAAGAGTCACCAAATGTTAAAATAATAAAGAATGGTAATGTAGACACCATTCACAAAAACAGAACAAAATTGTATTATCCTAATCAGTAATTATCATGTTCTTGTGTAAATGTAAATGTATTATAAAAATAAAACAAAATGATAATTTTATTTTATTTTACCTCGCCATGGGAGGTGTAGTGTGTATGCAGTGTACCTATGTGTATGTAACCAACCTTATATAATCATGTGTATCCTAAAATAAAGGAGAGTATTATTTGAGCAGTCGTGCCTATCATTTCGCTCCACAAATACCTTCGACCTTACAGCCTGATTAAACAGATTATTTTTCTAGGAACATCGATCGCGTTCGGTTCTGTTCCACGGATATAGATGGTGTTAGCAGCGACTTGCAAGTAAAAGGGTTTAATCGGTTTGTGAATAATTTTTATTTTTAAATGCAGTCACAATTTGTTTTATAATATTTTTTGCACCATTTTACAATTTCATTGTACCAAAATGTGTTACAAAACAAATAAAAAAACGGCTCAAAAATCACGTTTGTTGTATGGGAGCCCACTTAAATATTTATTTTATTCAGTTTTTAGTATTTGTTGTTATAGCGGCAACAGAAATACATCATCTGTGAAAATTTCAACTGTCTAGGTTTCACGGTTCATGAGATACAGCCTGGTGACAGACAGACAGACAGACGGACCGCGGAGTCCTTAATAAAAAAAAGGGTCCCGTTTTTACCCATTGGGTACGCAACCCTAAAAATCGAGTGTATGGCTCAAATTTGAAAACGTACCATCGTTGGAATTAATTATAAATGTCCATTTTTTGTTTTATCCATTCACATAATCCTGAAATGTTTATTAAGAACCCAATATTACTTAATTTTGTGCTTAGGACTGATGAACTCTCATTAAGCAAGAACATACATTTTTATGATCATCTCTAGAATATCTGATTATTAACAAAACTCAATAATAAATCGAAGCTTACAAAAAGTAATACATTAGGATTATGAATCAGATTTTTAAATTTGTTACGTAGATAGTTATCACGACATGTAAAATAAGCAACGTCAACGGACTTCTTAGATTGTGACGACTTTTAACATACAGTGACTAGGCGACCAATAGGCGATTGGAACAGTGTCTTGAAACACAAAAACTACGATATATTCTTGCAGTGAAACAAGACTTAGAAAGTAAACAATTCATTTTTTACTACCATCACATAAGTTTGCAGATTGCCTGAATCTAGCAACTTGTATATTCTTTTTTATATTTTTCTACAGAACATTGTCGTACCTTGAGTTTCTTCCCGTCCTGCTGTGTACTTTTAGGCTGCAGTAGCACATGCCTCCACTGTGTCGCGTGTAATGTCCATAATGCTGCGCTGCCGTCCTGTTCACAAATGCACAAATTCTGAGTTCATTGTGGTCAAAAGATTCGGCTTAGTTAGCGAAACTGCGACTAAAACTAGTCGTTTACGCGATCATAATCAAAAGTTGAATATTACTAGTAGAACTCATTTTTGTTTTTTTTTTGTATTTTAAACTAAAACGGATTTTTTTCCAATAAACTGTAAAGTTATATCCATGATCAAACATAATGTAATGTATAAAATAATTCGAGCATTTTTGTAGGAGTATATGAGAGAAGAATGTGTTAGCTACCTTACTACCAGACACAAAGCGCAGTCCCCGATGTGCCCACGCGATGCTGTCCACCGCGTCGTCATGCACGGGAGTCTCCAGCACCTGCCAAGTAGTACTTGTTATAGTAAGCTCAACTATCTGTTTCCACAGAATACCTAAGGAGTGGTAACTGTATCTATGGCACTGACAGAAATTTGTGAATATAGTAAGCTCAACTATCTGTTTCCACAGAATACCTAAGGAGTGGTAACTGTATCTATGGCACTGACAGAAATTTGTGAATATAGTAAGCTCAACTATCTGTTTCCACAGAATACCTAAGGAGTGGTAACTGTATCTATGGCACTGACAGAAATTTGTGAATATAGTAAGCTCAACTATCTGTTTCCACAGAATACCTAAGGAGTGGTAACTGTATCTATGGCACTGACAGAAATTTGTGAATATAGTAAGCTCAACTATCTGTTTCCACAGAATACCTAAGGAGTGGTAACTGTATCTATGGCACTGACAGAAATTTGTGAATATAGTAAGCTCAACTATCTGTTTCCACAGAATACCTAAGGAGTGGTAACTGTATCTATGGCACTGACAGAAATTTGTGAATATAGTAAGCTCAACTATCTGTTTCCACAGAATACCTAAGGAGTGGTAACTGTATCTATGGCACTGACAGAAATTTGTGAATATAGTAAGCTCAACTATCTGTTTCCACAGAATACCTAAGGAGTGGTAACTGTATCTATGGCACTGACAGAAATTTGTGAATATAGTAAGCTCAACTATCTGTTTCCACAGAATACCTAAGGAGTGGTAACTGTATCTATGGCACTGACAGAAATTTGTGAATATAGTAAGCTCAACTATCTGTTTCCACAGAATACCTAAGGAGTGGTAACTGTATCTATGGCACTGACAGAAATTTGTGAATATAGTAAGCTCAACTATCTGTTTCCACAGAATACCTAAGGAGTGGTAACTGTATCTATGGCACTGACAGAAATTTGTGAATATAGTAAGCTCAACTATCTGTTTCCACAGAATACCTAAGGAGTGGTAACTGTATCTATGGCACTGACAGAAATTTGTGAATATAGTAAGCTCAACTATCTGTTTCCACAGAACACCTAAGGAGTGGTAACTGTATCTATGGCACTGACAGAAATTTGTGAATATAGTAAGCTCAACTATCTGTTTCCACAGAACACCTAAGGAGTGGTAACTGTATCTATGGCACTGACAGAAATTTGTGAAATCATCGTTATGGGTTTCATTTTCATGGTTGTGGGGTCACTAATAACGAATATGGGGTTAAATCAAAATTCAAGATGATGCCAACAGAAATTTTCGTCATGGGTGTAATTGTCGGGTTTTAGGGGTCACTAATAACAAATATGGGGTCAAAATCAAAATACAAGATGGGGCTGACGGAAACGGGTGTCATTTTCAAGGTTTTAGGGGTGTACTGACTCGCTTGGGCCCACCGGGCTCGTGCTCCACGGTGTAGATGCGCACGTGGTGGTCGGCGCTGCCGGCGGCGAGGAATGCGCCTCCGGCCGACCAGGCGGCGCAGATCATGTGGCACACGCCGGGCCGCATGCGCTCCACGTACTGCACGGGCTGCGACAGGAAGTGCCCGTCGGGCGAGCACGTCCAGAACGCCACGGAGCAATCGGTGGAAGTGGACGCCAGCCAGCGCACGTCCTTCCTGCAAGCAACCAGGGGCAAAGCTACAATCTAGAGGTTTTAAAGTCACTAAGAAGCCACCACTTCTTCACAGTGACGTGCACAGGCGTTGCGCAGACGGGGTTCCTGAGTGGTCCTTAGGAGGTCACAGGGATACCTCTTGGTGCTGATATTGCTCGCCAGGGTTGTTTTAATGAGGTAAAATTGCCACAATCCCTGGTCTTTCCCAAAAAGTGCAGGCATCTTTTGAAGGTTGCCCCACAATAAAAGGTGGTCTTTGACTTAAATCAAGAGTTTTTTTGGGCCAGCATGTTTCCTCGTCTTAACATTAGGTGAGACAGTGGTCATACGCGTGCCTATAAGATCGCTTACCTGGCGGGCGGTGCCCAGTGCACGGATGTGATAGTGCCGGCGTGGGCCGCCAGCACGGCCCGGGGCTCTGCCCCTCCCAGCCCCCACACGCGCACCAGGCGGTCCACGGAGCCGCACGCCAGCAAGGCTCCGTCTGCGCTGATGCAGATGTCCGTGATCTCCGCGCCCACGCCTCGCAGAGTGGTGACGAGGCGCCCGTCTATTGCGCTCCATACCTGACGAGTGAGAACAATGTAATAACGGGTGTCTGCTCCGGGAACATGTTACAGTGTGTAGTGTATTTATTTATTTATTATTTATTTATTAAAACTTCATGCAACATAAAAGTACATAGGCGGACTTAATGCCTTAGGCATTCTCTACCAGTCAACCAAGGGCGGTGAAGAAAGAAAGTGTATGTAGTGTGTATTAGTGTACCTTGACGAGCATGTCGTCGGCGCCGGTGCAGACGTAGCGGCCGGTGCAGTCGAACACGAGGCAGTAAACGGCCGAAAGGTGGCCCAGCGTGCGGCGCTGCAGCTGCAGACCGGCCAGCATGCGCGCCGGGAACATGGCCTGCCCACCGCGCCCCCCTGGCCGGGCTGCCGCGCCGCCGCCCAGCTCCCGAGACACCAGCCGGCGCACTGCACAACAGAGAAACTTATGAAGCACCTGAGGACCTAGATTAACTGCTGTAAACCTACGATTATGACGACAGAGGTCTGTGTCATCATCATCGTAGATTAACGAGGTCAAACAACGCAGAGCTCTACTCACCTAAGCTATGATCCTGTTTATGTGAGGCATACAGCGGTTTGGGCCTGACCAGCGTCTCGCTGAGCAGCGACAGCCGCGCGGCCAGGCGGTCGGCGTCGGCCGGCGCGTCGGGCACGTCGGGCGCGGCGGGCGCCAGGCGCGCCAGTGACACTGCGCGCTCGCACACTGAGGCCAGGCGACGCCATGACACGTCTGAGTGCTGTGATGCCTGTAACACAACTCATGGATGGACAGGAGGTTCTGTGAGGGAAGTTCTGTGGCTTTGACCTTAGCCTAGCCTTAGCCGAAGGAACTAGCGAAGGGGCGATAACAGCCTCGAAAAGCTGGTCATTGTTAGCAATACCGAAGGAAAGAGAGCATGAGGCTGGTCGCCAATACACTTGTCTGAACAAGTAAAAGAAGCTAGGTCCTCAAGCAAACTTCAGCAGGTAATATGGAAACTTTAGACTGGAGTCATTGGAGGCAGATTATCAGCTTAAAGGGTTACAGAGAACACAATCCTTGGTAATGAGAGACTGATTGAAGAAGAAGGAACTAGACAGGAATGTGCACTTTGTATGCCTCAATGGCCAGGTATAGCTGAATCTATAACTTTGATCTCAATGTAACCTTTTATGAACCTATTATTCACATTAGGTGACAATAAAATTCTTCTAATGAGGATCACAATCATCTTAATTTGAATGTTCATTAACAATGCCATGGATGTGGCAAAGTTTTGGCCCAAACAAATCGGGATGAATGTTATGCCAGCGACATGAAGAACAATTCACTAACTTGAACATCACCAGACACTGTGGTTGGAACAAGACAATATTATAGAGATAGATACATGCTGATGATGATTGCATTTAGATTAAAATCATTTTTCTATCAATTACAATAATCGCCGCAATGATATCTGAAAGGATGTTGATGCTGCTGGTCCAAATAATGGAAACCCAACAAGATGTGGCCTACTTTTAAGCAAGAACTACTAAATCCCTACTAATATTATAAATGCGAAAGTAACTCTGTCTGTCTGTCTTTCTGTCTGTCTGTCTGTCTGTCTGTCTGTCTGTCTTTGCTTCACGCCTAAACTACTGAACTGATTTGTGTGAAATTTGGTACAGACATAGTTTGGAACTTGAGAATGGACATAGGATAGTTTTTATTACAAAAAATAAAAAATAAAATAAAATTTATTCCGGACATACAGCGCCATCTATTGGTCAAGAGTCAGCATCAGAAGTCACTATTCCACGCGAACGAAGTCGCGGGCAAAAGCTAGTAGATGATAAATAAAATCAGTCATGAACAATATGACAATATTAAGAGTGATATGATGATATTTTTAGGAGTTTTATTGTTGAGTAGAGTGTGCAAGGATTTATAAGGTGATAGTAAGAAGAACTACTTTAAATGCATCATTGCTAAAGATCAGAATAGGTAGAGATTTACCCAAACTTCAATAACATTAACAACATAGAGTGGATAATACCTTCTCTGAAATGCCAGTATAATAAATGCTGTTTAATGTTTATACAGTTTACTATCTTTAGGAATTTGGTGTCATATACATATTGCATTCTAAATATTAGAACTATTAGTAGCCATCATGATTTTATCAGATAACTATTATTAAATATTCTGTTTAGTTAGTTGATCATTGGAAGGCAATCAAGTGTAAAGTTAGTGGTTTGGCGACAGTGGTACTGAATAGTAGTCATAATACATATAACATTACATGTAATAACAACAGTGATGTGGAACAGTTGTTGATTTAAAATTAAAGGAGTTTTATTTATTTTTACCCAGTTGTAAAGTCTAAAGTTTTGTTTACATTTAATTTCCTATCAGAAGCATTCCATGACACATTAAAAAGTTTTGATATTATCATCGAAACGTTTCATTCAATAGGTCTAATCATTTTCTAATTCATTGCAGAAATCACAAGTTCACCTTTTGCAAAGGAAATAAAAATTCGAAATATGGCGCCACAGTACGTCACGCAGCGCTCGTGACAGCTCGGGCCGCGATCGGATTCCCGCCGGCCAATCGCAGCTGAGTACTACTGCAGTCGATCGCTAGAACGAGATCGCATATGCGACGTTGCCACAGAAGCGTGTGAAGAAACGAGACAGAAGCTCTTCTAATTATGACACGGCTCCTTCCCGATAGTGCATGATATAACAATTTTTTCGCAAATTAGCCAAAAACTTTAATTTTATCACTGAAACCCCACAAAAACATTTTTCACGATATTCCACCGTATTTTCACGATCGTTTTGAAGCATAACACAATTTAAGATTTTTCGCCGTTTTCGCACAATTTATGTATTGCTAGTCGATAAACAGTCGACAAAACGTAAATAAACAAAGTTTTGAGAGCAAAAGTCCGCTAAACTTACCAATTCATCGTAGGATTGGGCGTGCTCGCGTCCCTCCCAGTCGAGTCGTCGGGGCAGCACCTGCAACACCGCGAACTGTACAAAAACTTTTCAGCGAAGTTTCAGCGCGTTTGACAGCCGCAGCCACGTGCGTCCGCGACCAAAACAACAATATAAGCTCAAACCCGGCACTAGGAAAAGCTCAAACCTACCTCAATACTCTCGAGCTCTTTTAGCAAAGTCTGCAACAGAAACGTTCACAATTAGCTCACTCAACTATACAGGACAACATATTGTTCATATTCCGAGCCAATTTACCTTTGCAGTCTCTTTCAGGGGTCCGCCCGATAGAAATTTCGCTATCAGAAAGTAGAGCTCTGAAATCGGAAAAGCTAACATTACACGACCTCGCACGATATATACTCACATTTTCGACCATTAATTTCTTGGCACTGCACTTACCGGGAATGACCCTGAGCTCCTCGTTGGACTCCTCCATAACCCTAGTTTTTATTCCAAGGGTTAAAACTGAACTTCACATTACATTCACTATAAAAATCCAGCAAACATTTCACTTTACATTGTTGACGAACAGATAATGCAGCCTCCTGTAATAATAGCAAAATGGCGTTTCAACTGTCAGTCAAACAGTTCGAGGAGAATCTGTGTCGGTCCAACAGATTTTAATGTGGTTCGTTATGTTACTGCTAGATGTCACTGCACGTCAATTAAGTATTTTTCTAATTTATCAAAAAAACACTTGCAAATACGCACAAAAGTCTTAATAAATTTGGATTGCCGGTTTAGTTTCTATCTATTGCTGATTAAACATCATTAATGGAGTGACCTTTAACGTGGCCCCATTTACAAGTCCTTGACCCCGGGTCGGCCAGGGACTGACCCATATAAAATATTTCTTCTGGCAATTTTAAAGTTGTCAAACGTCAAAGTGTGCCGATCCGATACGCAAGTGTTGTTGAAAAATTATAGTAAAATGCATAAAATCGTATTTTTTAACGATGGAGTTTGGTGCTGAGTGGTGTTTTGTGTGTGAAACATTGAGTGTAAACAGTAATTCTTGTGAACAAGTGGTGTGGTGGAGGACTTTCCCGCTGTTGAGCCGGGGCGGTGTCGGGAGTCCAGAGGCTCTGGTGCTAAGAGCGCGAACAGCCCGCGGGCGTGCGGAGCGCCCTAGCATGTCCGTCCGGTCATCGAGCTCAGTGCCCACATCAGTGTTATGTACGTGTAGCCGCTTCTATTCGATTTAGGTCAGCTGTGTGTAATTGAGTATGTTATGGTCAGTGGGTATCGATTGTTGTCTATAAATACACGTGTCCCGCTGTCCTGCACACTGCTGGGGACGAGAAACACTTAGTAAAAGGTAGTTAACAATATGTAGACACTTAGAGCAATGTTCAATAAGGTACTTTTGTCAAAACAAGGTATGCAGAAAGTTCTCAGAAGTCCTGTTGTGAATTATTTAAATTGAATATCTGATGGTCTAACTGCCACACTCAGAGACGTTAATGCTTACTTAAGCCTGCCCAAGTAAGTTAAGAATGCCTTAAGTAACCGTTAAATGTCTCTGAGTACGGCAGTAAGACGGTGATGACTACACGGCAAAGATCGTTCATATAGTAAAAATTATGGATCAGACCAGGTATTTTCTACTATAAGTGTTTCAACAAACTTTTTAATATTTTGGACCTGATAATAACCCCAACTTTCCCTTGCAGATAGCAAATATTAGATGGTATTAAATAAAAACAAATTATGTTGTTAAAAAACTTTTATTGTTATTGTCACAGAGAGGATGCCTGTGTCCTGGATTTGGGAAAATTATAAGGCTGATGATGAAAAACTTTTGAGTTATGTTCATTACAAATTATGTTGTCACTGTATAAGTGCCCACTGTCCAGTACATACTCTTTAGCCAGCTGTTGCAGAACCCCCTGATGCTAACTAGGTATGTTGTTATTTAGTGTTTTTCTAAATAACAGTCTGGGGTCTGGACTTGTGCCTGGTTGATAGCAATAGGCCGTGACTTACAAGTTGTAGGGCGTGGGTTCAAACCCAGGCAGGCACTTTACTTTGTGTAAATTATTTCATGTATGTTGTAATTATGCATGTCTTAGAACCAAGAATTCGAAGACATGTGACCAACATGCACTGGGCTCGCGTGGTGGATTACGGCCCATTCCCTCACACAGAGCGGAGGCCTGCACGCACAAAGGACCAAATGCGAGTCTAAGTGCAGAAAAAGGGTCCATCTATCCTATGGGACTTGAACATTAAACTGGTGAAATGTGGATGTATTTCAGGTGTACATCAGCTGGAATACAGGTTTATACGTTGTTAGTGGACAACTGAATATGTACTATTCGTAACATAGTTAGAAAACAATCATTCTTATATTATGACTAGCTTCTGCCAGCAGCTTCGCCCGCATGCAAAGTGTATTCATAACCCAAGGGAACATTATACCGGGATGAATATGTAGGCTATGTGCTATTCCAGACTATAATCTATCTCTGTGAAAAATTTCATCTGCCGTTCAGCCATTTTAGCGTGGTTGAGCAACAAACAAAAACACATCCAAACTTTCATATCACACTCACACTAATATTATAAAGGCGAAAGTTTGTGAGTGTGTATGTGTGTTTGTTTGTTACTTCTTCACGCTCTAATGGTTGGGCGGATTTGGATGTAATTTGGCACAGAGATAGATAATGTCTGGAATAGCACATAGCCTACATATTCATCGCATGAATATGTTCCCTTGGGATAATTTTCGACATTCACGCGGGTGAAGCTGTTGGCAGAAGCCAGTTTATAATATTAGTAATTTGCCCGGCAATCTTTACTAATATTATAAAAAGAAAGTTGCTGTCTGTCACTTACGTTTTCACATGTAAGGGGGCGTCCATAAATTACGTAAGGTGTTTTTTTAGATTTTCTGTCCCTCCCTCCCCCCTAGTGAGATGTCGTGAGATTTTATTCAACCCCCTCCCCCCATCCCCCAATCTCACGTGAGATTTTTCAAAATGTGGGTTTCTTATGTAAACGCTTTGGATTGTTATTGTAAAAAGAAAAAATAAATTTACTTCGTACTTTTATTTACGACTAGTAATCAATATTGCTGAGAGTTATAAGTGTAATAAAAATTTAACAATAGAATACTTAAATCGTGACTACTGTGATTAAATAAACTGAGTCGAATAAGGCTTAGCACGCACTGCGATTTTTATTCGGGCGAATTTTTTTCCGCGCGTTCTGTGGCCTATGGAGTTGTATGAAGCTGCACGCACTGCGGAAAAAGAATCGCGCTCAAATAGTACTAAAAAATTCGCGCGGAAAATAATTCGCGCGAATCAAAATCGCTGTGCGTGCTATGCCTAAAGCATTTACAAGAATAAACAAAGCAGGTTGGAACCTGTCCGTGTGTCGCTGCCACTCACCTCGTACGCTCTCGTTCATCGAGTCGCGCGTTCGGCTGACAGTGGCGCGAAAACAAAGAACGGACTACACTGTACCGTAAATTCAGATTAAATTGAGCTATTTGGTATAAAACAAATATGGTGGTTTGACAGTCAGTAGATGTATAACGTCAAAGTATGAATGAAATTATTTTCTTTCCAACGAAGTAGTGAATGATCTTAATCGTATTGCGATATACGCTTAAGATTAATTCTTAAGCATGTATAATCTGGATTAAATGGACCAAAATAGTATATATTTTTTTTGTTTCAAACAGAAAAAAAATTGCGTGATATTTGCCGGGACCCCCCCTCTCTCCAACGTAAGATTAGATGAGATTTGACTCGACCCCCTCCCCCCCTTAAACATCTCACGTAATTTATGGACGCCCCCTAATGAACAATCTTATTCTTTCCGCAGAGAGCCCACCATGTCGGGCGGCGCAGCGAGTGGGAGCGCCGTAGGTGCGGGAGGCGCAGGCGCGGGCGCTCTGGGTGGACTGGGCGGCTCGCTGGAGGACAAGGACTGCGACCTGCTGTGCCCCGTCTGCTTCGAGCTCATCGACGAGGCCTACGTCACGCGCTGCGGACACTCCTTCTGCTATGCGTGTATCAGTAAGGTGAGTTAGTCCGCGCTTACAGTTATGTTTTGACAGTTCAACAATGGATATGCCTACTTTTTCCATAGAATAAAACAACGTGTAAAAGATTTTTTTTGCAGAAAATCTGTGAGAAATGAATAATGATTCCTCCGGTTAAAATCTGCCGCAAATTAAATAACAATTTCTCTTTCCTCCCTAGGCGGTAGAACTCCACCGGCGCTGTCCAAAATGCGGTGCCGCTCTCGCGTCACGCGATCACATCTTCCCGAACTTCCTGCTCAACGAACTGGTGGCGCGGCGCCGAGTGCGGGCGAGACACGAGCCCGTGCAGCAGCCCAGGGGGCCAACTGTGAGGGCGCTGGTCGCCGCTGAGGCGAGGAGGCTGCCCCTCGCCGACGTGGATGCTATGCTGGACCTGCTGACGCGGCGCAAGCGACTGCTGGAGGCAGAGTGCGCCGCCGCCCACCACCGGCTGCTGTACGAGTTCCTGGCGCAGCTGCACAAGCACCGCGCGCACCAACTGGAGCAGCTGGCGCGAGAAGCATCGCTGGTGCGCAAGGACATGGAGCACGTTGCCGCTGTACTGAGGGACACGGCGCAGGGTAACTATCAACTTCATCATCATCATCTTTAAGTGGAAATACGTTCACAGCCTGTCATAGACCTCTCCCAAGTGTTCCGGCAAATTCTGCCCCCCTTGTACCTGTACCGTGAACGATGTCTGTCACTATCCTTGTTCACATTAAATGCTATATTTTATTATTATCCCTTCTGTTTTCATAAAGGCTGTTCATTCTATGCAGAAAAGAGGAGACAAAGGCAGCTATATCGGTTCAGAAATAAAAAACAAAAGTACCCAAACAAAGAGCTTCTAAAATATGTAAACTTCCAAAATATTGTCGCACAAAATCAATATGGTTTAGAGCAGGCAGAAGATGATGTTCGGTAATTAATTGGTACAACAAGTAAAATTTCAAAATTTAAAGACCCCCGACACATTTTTATTTCATGCTACATAATTTATCTAGTACATAGTAGATACGCTTCGATCGGCAATCTATTGAACACATAATTATGTCACGATATCTTGCGAAAACACCCCGATTCAAACAGTAAAACGCCCATAACTTTAGAACAGCTGAACCGATTTTATTCAAACATAGCTAAGAACACTCGACACAATCACCTTTCGATATATTTAGAGGTTACTTAATAGACTCTTCTTTACTGCTTTTCTGTCCATTCTTAGATTGTTACCGCTATCTTTACCACTAAAGATGAGATCCTCATTTACAGAATCCCACAGGGTTCTTGGACCTGCCCTATTTTTAATTTATATAAACGACCTCTGTAAATTATCTTTAAGAAACTCTAGAATGTTGTGAAAAGGCAAAAAACGTTTGAACAAATCAGTTGTACTGTATATTTTTAGTTATTCTAATTGCTCTTTGTATATCTTCTTAATCCTTCTACCTCGTGTCCCAGGCGCGGCGGGCCTGGCTCGCCTGCCGGAGGCGGGGGACGCGCCGGACGTGCAGGAGCCCGACGCGGGGGACGCCGTACGTGCGCTCAAGAGAGAGCTGGCGGATCTAGCAGGCAGTGTGGGCGACACCGCAGCGCATGTCGATGGTACTGTGCTATATTTAGTCTTTAGTTTTTTCTTCTAGGCTCGATCCTTGTTACTTAAAATAACTGGCGAAATGTGTCTGCCTCACCCTTTGTGGTGTTACTTTTCTTTGTTTTTTTGTAATTATAATCAAAATCTATAAATATATTTTTTATGATTTTTTACATATTTCTAAGATAATATTGAACACAGTAATAAAACAAATTGAGATATTGCTTTTAATTTGGTAACTTGTGTGTGGCAGGTGGTAGCTTGGGCGTGGCGTCCGAGGAGGAGAGCTTCGCAGGCGGTGCGGGGGGCGCGGGGGGCGCAGGCGCGGGCGCGGGGGGGGGCGGGGACGCGCTGGTGGCGCGCTGGCGGCGGCTGCACGCGCACTTCGACGACTTCGTGCAGGTTTTACTTTGTTATTATTTACTAAAGTGCGCTATTTGAAAAAATGAAGAAACACTAGAACGCAATCGGGTGTTCAAATTCGCTTTTAAAATTCGTTTTCAGTTTTATACCGTAAAATGTTTGAGTTGAATCAAGCGACAAACCGTGTGTTTTCGCAAATAGGAGATTCCACTTTCATCAAATCAGACACCAAAACCATGAGAATGTCACAATGTGAATCATTTCGAGGTCTAAACGTGTATCGGTTTGTTCGGTGAATGGTTCACGGAAATGTTACAAATGCGAACGTAACTTGCGAATGTTACTTTGGTGTAATAAAACATCAAACTCTGGCAAATTAATTAGCTCGTCTTTATGAAACGTGACACACATAAACGCAATATTCAGGAGTCGATGTACTATAATTCTACGTCTCCCTAAACTGGAGTTTATAGTTCGCAATAAAAGCGTGTTCCCCATAAAAGCTGTAACAGCTATCTTGAATATCCCCAGTGCTACTTCGCGCACCGCGCCGACGAGCTGTACTTCCCGGGCTCGTCGGCGGTGACGCCCGCGCCCGCACTGGCCGGCGACTGCGGCGCCAGCACGCCGGCGCCCAGTGTGCACAGTGCGGCGCCTAGTGCGCACAGTGCGGCGCCTAGCCCGCACGCCGGGCCGGACGCCGGCGACCACGTGCCGCAGGGACCCGCCGACACTAGGACTGTCGCCACGCACGGTAAGAGAGACTACGGGTACACTTGTGTACAAGTTGACTTAGCATTGTCAGCATCGTCTTTCTCCTGCCCTTGTCCCATGTTAGTACTCGACGTCGGCGCAACTCTTACTCCGTCCTGTCATCCGTCCCGCTATCAAATCTCTGCCTAGACTTTTCTATCTGTCTGTCTAGCATACATCACGCTATCACTCACTCCCTTTTCTTTTCATCCATTTTCCCCTCCCTCTCCATCCATCCAAGCTCCCAATGTTATTTTAATAATTTTATTGCCACATTGATTTAGTGGTCGCAAGGGTTACTGTTGAACATGAGCTCTTAAGTTCTCGGTTGGTCAACAAAATGTTAAGAGTCTCTGTATCTGGAATTTCACATATTATGTTGCAGTGATAAATAACAATAGCATAAAGTTGATAATTATTTCAGAGGAATTATGATAAATTGAATCCACTTACCTCGTGTCCCGAGCCTCCATTTAGATTAAATCTACATGTAAACCATTCACCAATATTTCATTGACTTCAAACTATAGTTTATTGCACACCATAATAAGCACAGAAATTTCTTCATTGTCCAACCCTGTTACTAGTTCAGCTGGGCTCCGCTCAGGTCTCCTTGTACTTCTGCGCCAGAGAGCTCTGTTCTGGGTTGTCTAAGTGGTCAGGTTCTCATTCAGGACCTCTTTCAGCATGTTTGACTACCAGGTGGTGACCGGTCTTCCCATACCTCGCAGTCGATTGGGGATATTTAGGGCCTTCATGATAGGGTTGTCATCTCCGTCTCAGGGTGTGGCCGTACCAGCGCAGTCTGCTTTCTTTGACCTTCTCGCCTTTGATGTTACTTTGAACGATGCCCTGACATACTCGTTTCGCATTTTGTCTAAACGGGTTACTCCTGCCCATCTGAGGATTTTCATCTCATCTATATCTTCCGCGTAAAGCATACACTCCATGCACAAGTTAAATATTAGTGGGCTCAGGACTGATCCCTAATGGACTCCTACCTCCTCGCCGAATGGCTCACTGACACTTGACGGGCTTTTGACACGGATCTTCGTACCTATGTACATGTCCTGGGCTCACTAGTCCAGGACATGTACACAGGCAGACAGTCTCTTATTACCAGCCAAACAAGGTTTCTGGGTACTCTATCGAATGGCTTTTCTAGGTCGATGAAAATGAGGTACAAATTTTCTTTATACGAACGGTGATTTGCCGTCACCACTCTAATGGTCTGAATGGCATCAATTTTCGTTTTTCCTGGCGTGAAGCCGTCTTGGTTTACAGTAATACGGGAAAAGTCGTTTATGAGTGAAGCAATAATAATAAGGACAGGACCAACATTTATAAAAACAAGTATACAATGGGCGGTCTTATCGCACAGGGCTATCTCCTATGCTTACAGGCGGCGACCAGCGCGCACCGGACGAGTCGCCCGCCGTGCCGACCGCGGCACACTCTGACGTCACAGACACGCTCACCCGCGCGGCGCTTCGCCCCCGGGGGCTGGACGCCTTCCGTGAGGACCTGCTGGCCTTCACGCGGTACCGTGCGCTGCGGCCGCTCGCCACGCTGTCCTACTGCTCCGACGCTATCAACTACTCCACCATCGTGTCCACCATCGAGTTCGACAAGGACGAGGAATTCTTCGCAATCGCCGGCGTCACCAAGCGCATCAAGGTACTGTACTATACTATACTCATACCTTCAGGTCTATTGAGGATGCCATCATGGATCTTTTGGCCTGTACTGTTTATTAAGAACCTAACCCTTAAGATTAGAACAATTGGGACCTGTTCCAAGCTTTCGATACAGATTCGATCATTATACTGATAACCAAGCTGGAGGCGTTTGGGATGAGAGGTGTTCGCTTTGGAAATTTTTAAGAGTTATCTCAGTCATCGGGTCACAGTGTGTTATCATTCATGGGCATGTTAGTAAGGAGCAGAGGCTTAATTTCAGAGTTCCACAGGGCAGTGTCCTTGGACCAATTCTCTTTAATGCCTATTTTAATGAAATTCTAAACTTATCTCGTCTTAAATGCAAAATAATAACATTTATTTATTTATTCAAAAATTATGTAAGTAACACCTTAACAGCTATATCGCCAATGCGATGTTACTACCACAAAGATATTAGGACTTATAGAAATACAATTAAAAATACAATAAAATATTACAATTATCAATTAAAATACAATGAATCATACAATTATTAATACAATTAAACGCAATAAAAACACAATTAAATACCATTATAATCCAAATCAAAATTCAATTAAAATCCGTTTATCATATTATTAAACAACAATAAAATACAATTCAAATACCATTATAATCTAAATAAAAATTCAATTAAAATAATTTTTCAACATTTTCAATGCATTTCAGTGCTACTCTTGTGAACTTCATCAGGCTACAGTGAAATATATCTAACTCCCTCGATATAATATTTAAAAAACAAACATATGCTGATGATACAGCTCAGCTTCATCTTTTGTTTTTTCTCAAAAATATAATATAATAGCACATTCAGTTGAATACAGTATTGTTGTTTGTGACAGGTGTTCGAGTACGAGAGCGTCGTGCGTGACTGCGTGGACGTGCACTACCCGTGCGCAGAGATGCAGTGCTCGCACAAGATCTCGTGCGTGTCGTGGAACGCCTACCACAAGAACGTCATCGCGTCCTCCGACTACGAGGGCACGGTGTCCGTGTGGGACGCGGGCACGGGCCAGCGCACACGAGCCTTGCACGAGCACGACAAGCGCTGCTGGTCCGTGCACTTCAACAGAGCCGACGTGCGGCTGCTGGCTTCCGGCTCCGACGATGCTCGCGTCAAACTGTGGGCATTAAACGCCGAGCGCTCCGTCGCCACACTAGAAGCCAAGTTCAACGTGTGCTGCGTCAGGTTCAACCCGCGTTCGTCCTGTCACCTCGCCTTCGGCTCAGCGGACCACTGCGTGCATTACTACGACCTGCGAGCTCCGAGAGAACCGCTCGCCGTGTTCAAAGATCACCGCAAAGCAGTCTCCTACGTTAAATTCCTCGACGCTCGTACACTAGTATCGGCGAGTACGGACTCTGCGCTCAAGCTGTGGCGCGTGGAGTCCCCCAGGTGTGTGCGCTCGTTCACGGGACACGCCAATGAGAAGAATTTTGTTGGATTGGCCACGGATGGGAAGTATGTCGCGTGTGGATCAGAGAACAATGCGCTGTATGTGTACTACTCGGGGCTCTCCAGGCCTCTGCTGGCGTACAGGTGAGCGTGTGTTGTTTTTGTTTAATTGCTGTAGTTATATTATTTATGACTGCCGCTAGAATGAGAGTAATATGGGCTTCGGAAATTATCGCCGCACTTACAACCATGGAATTTCTTGCTTATTTTTAATACCATGATACAATAAATTATATATAATCCACTGTATGTTATTGTAAAACTTATCAAAGCGACAAAAATCGCTCGAATGTTTTGATGACGTTAATTTTAGTTCAATCTCAGATTTAGGGCTTTTCCAATTCAGACGTTTGGTGCAAGACTGCTGCAGTGTCACAGCGGTGCATTTGTCGTACTGAATACATTTTATGCAAAAATCAACCGATCTTGTACAGTACAGTACACAGAGCACTCCATAGCAAACATCTAAATTGAAAGAGTCTTAATCGTGTCGAGTCTTAGTCGTTAATGCCTCAAGCTGTTAACTGCTTCAAAACCGGCCAAGTGCGAGTCGGACTCGCACACGAAGGGTTCCGTACCATTTTCGCCAAAAAACGGCAAATAATCACAGGCTCAGGACTCCCACTTAAATATTTATTTCACTCTGTTTTTAGTATTTGTTGTTATAACGGCAACAGAAATACATCATCTGTGAAAATTTCAACTGTCTAGCTATCACGGTTCATGAGATACAGCCTGGTGACAGACAGACAGACAGATGGACCGCGGAGTCTCAGTAATAGGGTCCCGTTTTTACCCTTTGGGTATGGGAATCCTAAAAATTATCTTGTTTGATACTTTTAAGATTTTCTTCTGTCATTGCTATTGTGTCTTATCTAATGTCCTTCTTTCGTGCAGGTTCGACGCCGTCCGCGGCTTCCTGGAGCGCGAGCGTCGTGATGAAGAGCCTTCCGAGTTCGTGTCAGCGGTGTGCTGGCGCCGCGCCTCCGACCGCCACGTGCTGCTGGCCGCCAACTCGCAGGGCACCATCAAGGTGCTGGAGCTCGTGTGAGCGGCCTGACCTTCCAGCCTCATCTCATCATGTCGGATGGAAGACCCGAGACTGGCGAGGCTGGGTGGCCTCGGTCAAGTGAAGGTGCACTTCCGAGCACAACAGCTTCGCGTCACTGGGAAAGAAGGTCCTAAGCGCCGTGTATAGTCTCCGGCGTATAACTTGGCAAGGCTTTGGCGTAGTGGGGGTATGTAAGCGCATAGTGCGCGAACTGACCAACCACCATAGAGAGCAAACGAAACGTAGACGCGATGCGATTGGTCAGTCGATCCTTGTGTCAACTGACCAACCAATCGCGCGCCCGGAACGGTGCTAAACGTTCCCCGCGCCCCGCTTGGTATCCAAAGAGACCTCAAAAACGACTCTTGCCAAGTTACGTGCCGACAACTATAATATACGCGTTTGAGGCACTACTGTTACTGTCGCTGCGCTCAAACTATGTAGTGGGACTGGAACGCGTATGACACGGCGCAGAAGGTCCTAACTTCTTCCCGCGAACTTCCAGTATGTACCATACCGCGTCTCCACCAACAACAGGCGGGTATCTGGCGCGCGGCAGACGCTGTGTTGTGTGTTGTGCGGCCAGTGGTCAGTGGTCAGTGGCTTCAGATGTTCTGATGGCCAACACAACCGTCAAACGTCACAGACTGCACTTCTCTCCGACGTAATAGGGAGGTTTCCTGGGTACAAAAATGATAATTAAATTTATCCGTCAGTGAGATTATCAAATAATATTAAACACGTATTTTTTGCTTTACCAAATCAGTAAAAATGTACAAAGTTAAAGCGCATCAAAGTTCAGAAGTGGGGGCTTATGACGTCACTAAGACAGTATAAAGTGTAGCTACTAGCGGCGTGACGTCACAAGATATTTCAACACATTATATCGTCGTCACTTTATGTTTACGTGTCAAAAAAATACTTGTCCAATATTTTTTATTAATCTACCTGATGGACAAAAAAATAATTTTCAGTAAACTACCCTATTGTACTACTTAAGTAAGAACATAACATGACGACGCCCGTGTCCCTGGAAGGATTAAGCAGGTATGCTCTCATATTTCGCCAGATATGTTTCAAATCCCTTGTAATATACATGTACAGTACAGCTATTTTCTTAATGTCCCTCGGCAAACTTCGTGTTTTGTCAGTCGTCGGATTTCTATCAGTTGCCCTTTGCACTTTATGCAGACCAGACTCTCTCAATCAACTTGGAAGTATATAGAGTTTTTAATACTCTTTAAACTGGCACAAGAGGAATACCAGATGGAAAACCACAATAACACTGCCTGGCCCGAGAATCGAAGCGAAGAGCTCAAGCCACCACGGTATCCAAAAATCAAAGATCAGTGCAGTCTATGCCGTGTGACGGATAATCCTGTACATTCAAATATGTCTTTTGTCGACCTCTTACATCAAGTGTCGTTTCCTTTCACTATGAAGTTACAGTGCTGAGAACTTTCAACTGCATATAATAAATACTTAGAAGTGATTGTCTGATTATACGTTAGCGCAGTAAGTTTTAGCAGGACTAAGGCTCTTGTACAGTCAAACTCTTTTATTGACCTCGTGTATGGAAGCAGCCGGATAAGTGTCGCGCTACACTGGACTGGCTGCTAACTGCCCACGTACCATAACGTGTCAAAACTATCATAGCTCGACTTTGATAAAGAGACAGATGACATGTATACAAGTCATATACATCTGTCCGTTACGCACACTCGAAATAACCTTGTTCTAAGAGCTTATGGTCACCCCCCTGAACTTAACTGTTAGAACATGTTACTGATGTCTTCGCCGGCTATCTGGTGAATATTCTAGAAGTTATACAGATATCTGTATGTATGTGAAGTTTGTCCATTGAAATTATATTTCACTGTGACATTAAGAATTTTTTAATAACTCCTGTAAATATTGTCCGAGTACTCAATTTAAGCTAGGAAGCCAATTCACGTATTTTAAAGAATTCTCGTATTTGCAGACTGTTCAAAACATCTGATTTCCAATATTTTAACATTGATTGTCGCCTAGATGATTTGTGTTTGTCGAATTGAATTTGTGAATAATTTAAATGAATCGACACTTTGTAACACTATGAGCGGCTTGACGTGGCAATCTGCTCACCAAACAGCCATAGTGTGCAGCTTGCTAAGCTCAGATAGTGAGATTTACTCCTGGTTTCTGAATTGAGTATTTCATAACTATAGCATTAAAGTAGGGTACTCAATTCAGAAAATTCAATTAGCTAGAGATCTGAGCTGTGACAATCTGGTAATCTCGTGTGACATCAATACAATCGACATTGTGTCATACAGACAAAACGCCTGGCTATTTGTGAGTACTGTCGACCTAAAGTGCACTCATGCGGAGAGCAACTATGGACGCTAATAAGTGCGCTCAAACTTGTAATTTTATCTGTCTACAGTCAACATTTTTAACTGTATGTAACTTTGAAGAAAATCTAAATAAAATGTTCCAAGTCGGTTCTCATTTAATTAGTTAAGTATAATTTAATTAAATGAGTACCGACTTGGGACAGATTCCATAATAAGATCAAAATGTTACATGTGCATATATTTTTGTCTGATTGTCAAATAAATTAGTGTTAAGACTAGGTGGAGTGAAGTGCCAGCGCAGTGTCGCTGTAGTGTGCGAGTGTAGGTACGTCCCAAGTT
This sequence comes from Orthosia cruda, assembly GCA_964057195.1. NCBI lineage: Eukaryota > Metazoa > Arthropoda > Insecta > Lepidoptera > Noctuidae > Orthosia > Orthosia cruda. Next base: position 129,847 of record OZ059856.1, on the reverse strand, counting down.
GTCATACGATGACTCGGGACGCTCCGTGAGACCGGCTGTGGGTTCAACAGCCTTGTTTATAAAAAATAACATGAAACACTGATTGGCAGATTCGAAATTCATTTTTTTTTCAAATAAAGAAAAAATAATGTGCTCATCCATGCTTAAACTAATCATAATGGTTGAAAATTGTTTTTGTAAATAAGGCCCTATATGTGTATGGTGTATAGTTCGTACGTTAGAGTTAAGTGAGCAGTGCTGCAGACTTGTGCCAACGTGTACTGCGCGGTGCGCTAGTGAGTGTCTATGTACTATGTAACGTGTAACGTGTCCCCGAGACAGTAAAGTGTCCCTTACCACTCCAACCTGTGTTTTATTTGTATATGTTTACACCCGATCTTTTTTTTGTTTACGGGGGGAAACCTTCAAAAGACGCCTGGACTTTTGGGGAAAAGACCACGGCGTGTAGGCTTTTTACCTCACGAAAAATACCCCGGTGATCACCATCAGCACCTCTTAAGGTTAAACTAGTCAACGGCACGAACTATTTGGCGGCGGAGCTAAAATATTTTCTGTCTCATCCGACATCAAGCACGAAAGAGATAGACGCTGTGATGAGCAGTAAGAAGCTAGTTTGCATACGTATACACACTCTTAACGCTGTGTGACGCACACATGCGCAATTTCATTGAAGAGCGCCGATAGCGGTGTTGTGTTTCACTTCATGTTATGACAACATCAACTCATAGATACAAATAGATGTGTGTAACGTAATTAGAAGGCACTCAATTTACTTGTTATTAAGCACCCAAACTTACCCGCGACTTTGCCAACTTGACAATAAGATCTCTTGCGAAAATGTGCATTTACGTAGGTATTGTTATTATCAACAAGTAATTTTATTGATTTGACTTTTAAATTATTTTTGGCGGCGGCGACGACAACGCAGCGGGAGCCGCTTGCGCGCTTATTGAACCTTATCCCCTTAGTTATAAGAATGAAGTGTTTGAGCGCCAAGTCGGTAGATTTTATGTTGGCAGGGCGGTCGCCAGGGCTTCGCTGATTGTAGGTATCGTACCAGCGCGTGCGGAAAGCTAGGCTCTATACTCACGGGTGTAGGTCATGTTTTTGTATTTTAGTGCAAGTTGTGCCAATATTACAATGCAATATATAATGTTAAATAGGTATTTACTTACCTTAGCTAGTTAGCTATAACCTATAGGCGACTCCCCGTAAGTAGGAGGTATTCATACCAGCCAGAGTCAGGATAACTGCTTTTTCGACAGCGCTAGTTTGATGTAAGACTTGTTTTCTAGGTAAGTAAGTATTTAGGTTCATCTTATAAAAAATAATGTTATTTTGTAAATTGTTTATTGATTGTTTGTTTACAATAGCTGTTTGAAATATTCTGTTTGTTATCACAAAACAATAGATAAAACATACACATTTTTGGCTTCATTCATTACCTACTTAGTAACTTGGTCGCGGGCAAGTAATCGGTATTGTGATGCATTCAATGATTTTGAGCAATTTAATTTAAAGTTGTTTGGATAACAAACAACTTTTTTGCTGACTTTACATAACTGGTTCGATTTGGCAGCTAAGACGTCACAATATGGCGCGAGGGCCATCCTATTCTTTAGTTGAAACGCATAGTGGTAGGCATCTAGGTAGGTATTAGGTACTACGTCATGTCACAAAGTAAACAGTAGCTTCGCTTCGGGTAGTCGAGCCAAGCTTGTGAGTGTCGGCACGCATAGCAGATATACAAATAAAAAATAATCATCAAAATCGGTTCACATTAAAAAAGTAGGTATTTAGGTAGGTACAACAAATTATAAAAAATACAGTCAAATTGAACCTCCTCCTTTTTGAAGTCGGTTAAAAAATAGCTTCCTTTTGTTTTTGTTCGCCGCGGAAGCCGAGCCGATATAACAGATAGGTACTTACATAATAATGAACTGCCGCTATAATTAGGCACGACTATCGAAAATCAAAACTAAGTCATAAGTCATTTATTCATTTGTTTAACATAGGTAAAATAATTGGTATATACAGGTAATAAAGAGTGCGCTATGTTATGCCAGAGGGCGTACAAATGTTTGCAAGTAGGTAATTAAAAATAAAAATCAAGCCAGCTAAATCTCAATAATCAAATAAAATAAGCCTGGACAATAAAACAACAATTATAAAGAATTGCATAATACAAATCAATGAAATCAATGTCAATGTAAATATCAATATAAATCAATGTCAATAAAAAGAACAAAAACAATAATAATAACTTAAAAAACAAAATGTCAATACAGTACATGTCAATGCACAGACTGAAAAACAGATAATAAGACTATGTCAATATATGTACAAATGTCAATATACAATATTAATGATAATATACAACTTTAAAGTCAATATACAATTCCAATGTCAATATACAATTCTAATGTCAATATACAATTCAAATGCCAATATACAATACAGGTATCAATATACAATACTAATGTCAATATACAAAATTTATTTGTAGGCACAAACAGTCGTGTATTTCATTAGCATTCATTCTGTCATTAGATTTTTGTCTGTTAAAAATTCCGAGATACTGTAATATGCTTTGTTCACCAGTAAGGATTTTAGTCGCTTCTTAAATAAACTCACGTTCAATTCTTTGATTGACCGTGGTAAGTGGTTAAATATGACTGGCGCCATGCAAAATACACTTTTATACATCAATGCTGTGTGGGACCTTCTTACGCATAAGCTACTGTTATCCCTTCGACTTCGGTTATTAATGTCCGACATTTTTTTAAACAACTTAGGATTGGTCTTAACAAATACAGCAACTTCAAAAACATATAAGCATGGAAGAGTCAATATTTTAAAATTAATAAATAATGGTTTACATGTATCTATGACTTGTAATCCAAACATTGTCCTGATGCACTTTTTCTGTGCTTTAAAAATTAATTCCTTATTGGTTTAATTTCCCCAAAATATAATACCATATCTCAGAACTGAACCCACCAAGCCATGATATGCTGTGACTAAAGCGTCCACACTAATCACTGAGGTAAGTTTGTATAGGGCATAGGCAGACTTACTAATTCGTTTGGTTAGCTCCTCCGTGTGTTTTTTCCAATCTAATTTATTATCAATTGTTAAACCTAGGAATTTAGATGTGTTTACTTGTGATATGCGTTGGCTGTCATAGTATATACTCATATTTGTGTTTGAACGTTGGCTAAACATCGTTAATTTTGTCTTGTCAATATTTATCTTTAAATTATTATTATCTAACCATTGTACTATGGAGGTTATTGTCTTAGAAATTTCGTCGTTGTAGTTTTCAGCATTTGTGCTATATAGTCACAGTGCTGTCATCAGCAAATAGTGACATAGGGTGACTTGTAACTTTCGGCATGTCATTTATATAGATTATAAATAAAGGAGGCTCTAAAACACTGCCCTGGGGTACGCCATATGTGAGTGTTCGAAGATCAGATTTGTAGATTCGTTGACATTTAAGTTTCAGATCTATTTCAGATACTTCAACGTACTGTTTCCTGTTCTTTAAATACGATTCTATTAAATTTAGGACATTACATAATCTATTTGGAATCTATATACATAATTCTATGTAAGTGAACAAATATATACAACAGAACTCTTCAATAAACAACGGCAAATCTCTCGGGATTGCTGCAATATCTGTTTATTGTTTACGCCATTTCATAACATAACGTCAAGCCGTTAGGCTCTAAAGGGGTACGCAGATATCTACAGTTCACCCTGGTATGTACACTCTCATTGCGGTTATGTTATTCAGGTAATTTATTCAGGCATAAATTTAGGCATTATTGGCTCAGATTTTCTCTAATCTGAGATTATAGGTAAGTACCATATTGAACTTGCTCTTTATGTACACAACTAAAAAGTGAAAAATATAAAACGAAGAAACAAAAACATCGACTTCCGAAATTGGAGTTATTTTTCACTATGTAGTGTTTATATTTGGAAGTCGGTAGTATTTTTTTTGTAAAAAATACTTTCTAAATAAAGATGAAGATTATTATACTATCCTAAAACTGCACTTGAAATAACATTTGACATGTTTCCAAATATTTTTACAGTCCGTTCAACCGATTTTGAGTTCTATCTCGAAAACATAAGGATGACATAAAAAGCATAAACCTGTTACCAAAACCAACTGTTTACTACAGCTACCATTTGTCGTATCACCAACGCAATAGATGTCAAAATCGGTTGGACGGGCTGTAAAATGGGCTAATTTAAACGTCTAATGTTTTCGCAAATGAAAGAATTATAAGTCAGTGTTTAGGTATAAAAGTCAAGTCAAAAACTAAATTCAATAAAATATTCAACTTAGAATCCAAAGTCAGTAAAATTTGGGACCAATTCAAAATAATCAAAACAAAACATAAAGGAATATCGGAATCCAAAGTTCAAGCCAGGTGTCAATGTTATAAAATATTATACGAATACGTTATCGTCGATAAATATCAGTTACATAGGTACACAGCACGCGCGTAATTACGGTGACGTATTATACAGACAGCAGCCGATTGAGGCCCTGCGGGGCAGCCGGGCGCGGGCGCCGGGCAGCAGCTATACTAATGAGCATGTGTGTGTGTACGCGCCGCACGCGCCACCCCTCCACCCCACTGACCGGGGAGGAAATTGTAGCGAAATGGAAGATGATTCAGAACGAAAACGAGCGCGCGAAATTTTATAAACAGACCTTTGGGAGTCTAGATTTCATGAAAAAACTACTGAATGTATCTGATCAAAATAAAATTATTTGGATTGTTGAATTACTAATCTATCCCTGTATGGAGGCCGTTTTTTAATTTTCCTTCTTCTTATGGTATTTATTTGCGCCCAAAGATACGATAAAATTAGTGTTGAAATATGGAACTTTCGACGCTCATAACTTTCAAATATTTGATTTTTTATTTTTTTCGGTTCCATACAGGGCTATAATGATAATGGGCAGATAATGATGAGACAAATTGATATTTTTTTTAATTTTGAAAGTACATCGTCAAACAGTGGAGTAATCTCTAGACTACGCTTGTATGGAAGAATTTTTAACTTGTTTACCCTTAAAAGACCACCCCGGGACCCCCTCTGTGCGACGCCTGTTAGGGCACGTCCCTCGGGAGACTGAAAGAGCTTCTCCCCTGAGCCTCGCTGTGCACGGCAGCACGTGATCACTGTGCCACCGTCTCTCCTGGAGTCACTTGGTGGACGAACAGAGTCCCCAATCTGAGCGCCCGTGACCCCAGTCCCACTTATACGCAGGCGGGGTTTCACCGTTTTAGGCATCGGGGCGGTTGCCTCCCCGACGCGTTCTCCGATTGGGATCGACCCTTTCACGATCCCATTCGGACATGAACTAACACGCACTGCGGATAAAATACCGCGCGATTTTTATCTCTTTCTACCTGTTCATAGAGCTCAAAATATGTTTCGAATTTAATCCGCGCCGCGGTGCGGTGGATTCTGTGGCAAAACACGGATTTCTTGCGGTTTTTTACCGCAATGCGTGCAGCTTCATACAATGCCATAGATCGCAGATTGGGCGGAAAAACGTCGCGGGAATAAAAAACCGCAGTGCAAACTAAGCCTAAGGATGTCGAAGATTCAATGAAAGCACTGAATATAAAAAAAAACTTTATTTGAAAATATAACATAATTTTTGAACATAAAGTCGACGACATTCAACTTAACTCGAAACATTGTTCTTACAACAGTACATTATTAAAATCGCGGTCAATATCGACCACACACACAGTGGACCAACTAACTTGAATACAGAATCTTAAACCACTATCATACCTGGATAGAAACAGTGGACCCAATGGGATGAGGAGGGATGAAACACATGTTACTAAAAGAGTTATGAATATAAATGTGGATGGATGGAGAGGGAGGGGACGGCAAAATAAAGATGAATGAACTGTGTGGGGAGTGATATGAAAGAAAAGGGAGTCAGTGATAGCGTGACGGGGGCAGGACGATATGAAAGAAGAAAATGTGTTACGCGGACCACAAGTAACAAGAAAGTAAAATGGATGGACTAAGTGAGTGATATGAAAGAAAAGAGGGTCAGTAATAACGTAGCGCTTGACAGAGCAGTATGGAAGAAGAATACGTGATGCGCCGACCACAAGTAAAAAGGGGCATTGGCAGGAAGATGATGATGAACACTGAACTCGTACGACGAACTCGAAAGTTGACATTCCTTTTTAATTACACACATACTCAGAAATAAGTTTCATATGCCCAGTGGTTACGGCCCCGACGACTTACGAGTTGTTTACTTTGTGTAAATTATTTCATCATCACTGCTGTCAAAACGGCGAAGGCAAAACATCGTGAGGAAACAGTCATATCCTAGAACCAAAAATTCAAAGATTTGTGATATCGACCAATCCGCAACGGACCCGCGTAGTGGATTATAGCCTACTCCCTCACTATGAGATGAGGCCTGAGTCGCAGCAATGAGAACATTGATGATGACGGTGACTCATAAATTACAGCTGGAAGCCTCCCTAACATGGTTGGGAGAAGACAGATAGTTTGGTACATCAATTATAAGGTTATTCCATCGCCACTTGCTCCTAACTAGTAGCGCAGTGAAGATAAATGATCTAAGATTCTGAATACACTTACATAAGATTTAGTTTGGTTCGCCCGCAAACAACGACAACAGTTTGCATGCGAAGCTAATTATTATAATTTAATTGCTCACACGCAGATAATACTAAACAGATATTATGAGAAAATCACGTTCAACCACAGATAAAGAATTATTCTTTGTATTGAAGCGAAGCTGGCCGCTTGTGACGTCTCCAAGCTGAGGACACCGGTCAGATTTTTTGCAATTTCAGAGCATAATGTTTCCCTTCATCGCTTCTATACAAAGTAAAAAAACCTTGTGTCCGATGGGATTTCCTATTGCCGGGAATGACGAACATCGATCCCCTATTGAACTCCATCAGGCAAAGTATTTGCAAAAAATCTTCCATAGTTTTGTAAGATTGTAAAAAAGTCATACTTCTAGAGCCAGTGGTTTAATCACTTTAGTGCCTGAGACGTGGATCCACGCGGGACACAATGACTTTTTAATTGTTTCGGCAATTACGGCATTCAACCGGTTAAGCTTTGAGCGGTCCATCCGTTAAAGAAGAGAAGTAGATCTATGGTTGAAAGCGCAATACAATGTAGTAAACTTAATTAAAATAAATGTATTATTAATTTCAGCTGAGTATAGTTTATAGGTAAGTACACAATAACGTCGCGGTCGCCACACACTTACATTATTCGTATAAATTATCGCACATGTGGTATTTGTACTCTTCATTATAATACTTGTCATTGGACGACAAGCAGCCTGTAGCGATGTTTTATTACGCTCAAGGCACACAAACATACCGACATAACGTTACACACACATTAACATTTGTATACAGATAAAGAAGACGGACATCGTTACGTTGTGAAGGTCCGCTCAATGTGCTGTCACATCGAGTAGAGTCACAGGTTTTAATGAAAATATTAAATATGGTATTAGTGAAGAATGGAGCGTTTCCAACCCTCCGTATACCTAATTACAGTGTAAACTCCATGTAACGTCACTCGATTTAACGACAAACTCCCTAAAGCGTCGGAATCACTTTGCTTTGGTTGGTTTAGCTTGCCTTTCATACAATGATACACTCTAGATAACATTACACCTACTCTCAATAACGACAACAAGTAACTAATAAAAAGTACCTTTTACGTTGCCAAAATTAGTAAAAACTGCGCAGCTGTGTACGTTCTTTTGTCTCTTTATTATCCTAGCCCGTAATAAACTCGACTGTCGGCATCATGCATACCGAACTTTTTAAGAAATTCGTTCTTTTGTTTATTGGGATTGCTTGCACGTGTAGACTGTTGTTGACCATGACTAATTACAAAAACAAGCGGCTGACAGGTACTCGGGAAACACTCACCCGATGCTGCGATGCTATTAGAAGATGAGTATAAGTCGGCGTTACTCTAGCGAGCGAGAATAGTCCTTACGGTGATCAGATATAGATTTCGATGATAGACCATAACTATTAACGCTAGTTTAAAATAGACTTTATCTTTTTATAATTCTGATTTTTCTTCTCCATTCAACGACAACTCTCTATAACGCCCATAAAATGCACTGTCCCTTCAGTGTCGTTATATAGAATTTACACTGTATTTATAAACTCACGCTTAGTAGTAGTATAGTTTGTAAGTATTGTGTACTAACAATATAAATGAAATGTCGTGTCTAAATGTGCCCTAACACAGTTTTTAAGTAATTTGTAATACTAACAAAACTGGACCCTTGAGATTACAATTTTTTTTCCTTTAAACGGAGGAGGGGGGAGGGGCAGAAACTACAGAACGTCCACCCAATAAGTATTCCATATGTACATAAATACTTCAACAAGATTCTCGGACTAGCTGCCCACGGTGACAACGCTTTTATGTCGTTGTCGTAAGAGCGATTTTCTTAGCACTAACATGTGTTTGATAGTACAAACTATTTACATTAAGTAATACATACATATACCATGAGATGTACTGTTCATGACTGCATTATGACACATAATAAAAATCTCTTGAGATGATCCTAAATGGCAGATACACACAGTACATGTAACACTTACAGTAAAATATCATAAGGGAGTACAACTAGTGAAGAGTATGAAGAACGTCTCCGGCTCTTATATGTTAAGTTATCTTTATTTTTCGGCTCGCCAATGGGCAGTGCGGCCGGTAGCGAACGTTGTAGAACATTCGTTTCCCTTCGCCATTCCTCAGTTGACTCACACTCGCACTCGCACTCGCACTCGCACTCGCCAGGCTCCAGGCGCTGAGCGAGCCACCTGCTAGCGCGTTTTCTACCTTAGATACACACAGAATTGTCAAAAAAAACTAAAACTACATAACTAAATGCAATATCTGTCATCTCATAACGTATGAAAGAGCAGATTCTCTTTATATGTATTTTACAAAATAATTATGTTCTTAAATACAACGTGCCATTGAAAAAACTAAAACTAATTTAAAAGGGTTAGTACTTGAACGAACTATATTCCGTCCAGCCTTAAATTTTACATTTGACATAGCACGCATATTAACAGACAACCATAGACAATAAAATACAATACTTCATGGGCGCCTACAATATTGAAGCGACGTGCGTTTTAGCTCCGATTTTCTGATTATGTATCAGAAACAAAATATTAAAAATAAATATCTTAATTTTACTAACGTAAGCATAATACTTAATCTAATTAATATCAATAAGATGTATAAGTAAAATAAAATAGTGAAAAAGATAGGTAATATTGGATATAGAATATATATTAAGATTACTAAAAGTTATATAAAATGTAACAGTTTATTTTGATATCTAAAACATGGTCATTTAAACGCCTGGGTTTGTTTATAAAAGAAAACAAAATATAGAGCAAAAATAAAATACATTTTTTTTAATCAATTAAAATTATATTGATTGTTGTAATAAATCGAATCGGTAAGTTTTTGAGCTGTCAAATGTAAAATTACGGGCTGGACGGCATTATGAACAACTTGTACTGTGGGCCCATGTAGGAATTTAACTACCCTGAAATTGAGAAGATCTGTTGTGCCATACATTTATTTGTTCAACAGATTTTTTTTACAATTACGGAGTTGGTCCCAAAGTGCATAGCCAAAGTTGTTCACAATGATGAGTTGTTCCAATGACACGTTTTATCACGGCGTGAGGCACTCCTACTGGAGTGACATCCCGTCTCGTGCGCGTACAGCCGGCGCAGGAGGGTTGTGTTGTGACGTCATACGTTAGCGTTGGGGTTGTACAGGCGGCGCGAGCGCGGCCGCGGGGGCAGCACCGGGGAGTGCGAGCGGGACGAGTGGGACGAGCGGGACGAGCGGGTCGAGCCGTGGCGCGCCGCGAACCGCCGCGTCACGTCCGAGTAGCGCGGCGAGCGACGCTTACCTCCGGACGCCGCGCCGGTTACCTTCTTACTGCCCGATGCCTTAGGAGACTCCTTACTGCTCTCTTTACTGGTGGACGCCTTGCGCGGCGACTGTTTGCTGCTCTCCTCTTTATTGCTGGTCTCCTTACTGGTGACCGACTTCCTGGCAGACGCCTTAGCAGACTCTTTACTGCTCTCATCCTTAGTACTGGTCTCTTTGCTGGTGGAAGCCTTGGGCGGCGATTCCTTGGCGCTGTCGTCTTTACTGCTGGAGTCCAGCGGCTGAGTCCGCAGTGAGCGACGTTTGGCTGGAGGCGGACCTGGTAGATGATCACGTAAAATAGTTTTCAATATGCCTTCAGATAAAAAACACATGACAAGAAAGTTATCATGGGTACTATTAAATAATTAAATATTTACAAGGAGAAAGGACCAATTATCCATATTTTTCTTTTTTTATAACAAAATCTTTTTTCGTATTCTTCTCAGCAAACCCTTTCATTTGATACCCTTATCATAGCAATGCATAAAAAATACTATTCCGCCATCTTGGGCCGTCCACCATTTTAGATTTATAATAAGTTCACTTAGCTACCCATGCATTATCATCCAAACTAAACATGTTGCAAAATTTACTCTTAATCAGTGGAGGATAACTGCTTTCAAATTCATTTGCAAGATTTGCCCGAACACACTTACTTACATAATATGTCGGGTTTAGTCAATAGTACGGACGTCTTAAACAAATCGCAAGCACGCCATCTGGCGGCAAAGCAAGAACAACTACGCATTGGCGCGCTTTTACTAAGCGCTTGCGCGGTGGGAACAGTGGAATAGGGCAGTTTTAGTACTGACCGCCTCAGAGCTTAGACGTCGTAGAATCAGTGTCGATCCGTAATATTAGTAAGCAAGATTGTAACTCTGAATATTTGAATAAACCCAGTGTATCGAATAATTTCTGTGATTTCATTTGCACGATTGTACCCAACGACCTGCCCACACATGATGTCTTAACCTAAGGGAATACATCCTGACTTCCCGATGGTTTGCATTTATCGGCCAACCTTGATGCGACACATATATACATACATACATTGCAAGATAATAAAAAGCTTGTAAAACGTAGTGTCTGCCTTAAAAACGATCACTTTCATTTTAAAAAATCTCTGCACTATTTAACAACTGCTAGCAGATTCTAAATTTAAATTCTGTATAGAAAATTTGAATTTAGAATCTGCTAGCAATTAAGAGATTTTTATAAATTAGGCCCTATCCTTCGATCAATAATACACTAAATGACCAGTAAGCACTTAAAAAAAAAAGAGCATAAATACGGTTCTGATCTTATTTCAAATTAGTAAGGTCCAATCATAGCCAAGATTAAAACGTCAAAATGCCGCAATGCACGTTCAAAAATTTTGCAAATAACCACCATAACACCGAGATTTTGGAAAGAATATATTTTTTTCGATAAGTTTATTTCATTAAGGGGCTGAATACTCAAAATAGGCTTTCTTTTAAACATTTTTTAGCCAAATCTATTGAAGATGTGGCAGCAGAAAAAAGATATGTTAATCTTGATCATATTTCCGAAAACTTTGTTGTGGCCGAAACACGTTTACGCACAAAAACCTCGATACAATTGAATGGCAAAGTAACTTCTTACCGTGATCTTCAAAAGATTTTTCCGGTAATACTGACCAGCGTACATTTGTACAATTAACAACAATAACGTATCATAAAAGGACGCAAAACTTCATTGTCTTATATATTGAAGTTTCATTCATTATTTTTAAGTAATTCATATTATTACGTTTTGTAAAAAAGTCTATACAAATTACATCGTGCTTCTCTTTCCATCCAGTGCAATTCGACAGTGACCGCTTTGCGGCGTTGCTAGGTGGACGTATGCCGCTTTTTTCCGCAAAAAGTAAAAATAATATTCAATTTATTTCTCGTCAATTCAATCTGTCAAAAAAATATCAGGTATAATGCAGCCAGATCATGTAGCCTGGTGGCTTTAATTGAAACTAACGAAATCACAAGTAATATTGTCAAAGTCTGTATTATTTTTATTTTTTGGCACTACCGCTGTCACTGGCATCTATATTTTTGTTGTATTATAAACGACTCACGTCGTTTAGTTTACTTACTAAGCCCATAACTAAAAAGTATTTGAACCTCTTTGAAAATACAACAAATGTTATCTCAATTTGAATTAAACAATATTTAAAATATAGGTAAGGTCGAATACTATTTTAACCTTCTTCGTTCATGTGAAAACAATAGAAGCAAAAAACACAGAACATGGAATGGTCGTACCAACCACGCTGGCAGTGTCTCGAAATGACAGAACTAATAAAATTCTTCGTATCCATTTGTTTCAATCTTTGTTTCTTTCTAACATACGGCACCTAGAACTGACCAAAATATGTCAAATTCGTGAGAAATGATAATCTATTTCTCACGAATTTGACATTTTTCGTCGTTTCAACCAAAAATCGTCCACATGTGGACATAATGCTCACCAAGAATCACCACATTGATCAGTCCTGTATTTCTCGCAATTAACTATCCCAATTGCAATAACGGGCTACAGTAATAGTTTGTTAGTCTATTAATATTGTTAAGCTAATTATTAATTGATCTTATCATTTTGCCAAATCGGCACTGACAATTCTTATTTATTAACAAAAAATCCGCCGATCGCCCTGGAGAGTAAACGCAAAGACTTACACTTGGGGATTGCCAGAGATTTACGCAGCATTCTGGATGTAAAAAGAACAGACCGAATACGGAACACGCTGTGTTCCCAAACGGGCATAATAGACGTGGGTAAAAAGGTTGTTCGGCTCAAATGGGCCAATGCCATTACGGCTCACGTTAGTAGCATGCAAATTGAGCGCTGGGCAAGCCTCCACAATCTTGAAGATGGAACGCACCGTTGAGGCCGGTCCAGAAATAGATGCCGAGATGATTTGGACGCGTACCGTGAGGGCTGGTTCTAGACGGTGCGGGAAAAGAATGTCTGGTATGACTTAGGTGTACTCTTATGAATTTAATTGGGGATGGATGAAGAGAGAAGGGACGACCAAAGCAAAGATAGATGGACTGTGTGAAGAGTGATATGAAAGAAAAGGGAGTCAATTATAGCGTGGTGCGGAACAGAACGATATGGAAGAAGAAAACGTGTTGCGCCGACCCCAAGTAACATGGGACAAGGGCAGGAGGATGATGATGATGACGATTTCAGACTTTTACTGGTAAGACTTAGTAAATCTGTTTTACCAATAAATAATAAGTTTCATCATAGTTTTTTTTTTAAAACTGAAACAACAGTTCGGCTTTTACAGTAACATATACGTGGTTGTGAGGCATACACTGTTTTTAGTATTTATGTTTTCCTTTTTAGGGTTCCCTAGCCAAAAGGCAAAAAACGGAATCCTTATGGATTCGTCATGTCTGTCTGTCTGTCCGTCCGTCCGTATGTCACAGCCACTTTTTTCCGAAACTATAAGAACTATGCTATTGAAACTTGGTAAGTAGGTGTATTCTGTGAACCGCATTAAGATTTTCAAACAAAAATAGAAAAAAAAACTGAAACTCATTTTTTTTTCCATCCTACCTGTACGTGTGGGGTATCTATGGATAGGTCTTCAAAAATGATATTGAGGTTCCTAATATTTTTTTTTTTCTAAACTGAATAGTTTGCGTGAGAGACACTTCCAAAGTGGTAAAATGTGTCCCCCCCCTGACACTTCTAAAATAAGAGAATGATAAAACTAAAAAAAATATATGATGTACATTACCATGTAAACTTCCACCGAAAATTGGTTTGAACGAGATCAAGTAAGTAGTTTTTTTTAAATACGTCATAAATCGTAAACCACAATTTAACAAGTACGGAACCCTTCGTGCGCGGCACTTAGCCGGTTTTTTTTATGGCATGCGTTGTGCCTGGCGCATATAAACATTTTCTTTCTTTCTATATTATCTTTAAACACCTACACTGTACCAATACTTATAGCAAATAAATGATTGATTGATTGATTGATATATAACAAACAATAGCAACAAATAGTTTCAGCCGTTCTCTAGTGAGACGCTTACAATCACATACAGCATTTTTAGAGTTCCGTCTCTCTCCCTGTCTGTCTGTCACGAGGCTGTATCTCATGAACCGTGATAGTAAGGCAATTATTTTTTTACAGATTGTGTATTTCTGTTGCCGCTATAACAACAAATACTAAAAACAGAACAAAATCAATATTTAAGTGGAGCTCCCATACAACATATGTGTTCTTTTCCGTTTTTTGCGATAATGGTACGGAACCTTTGTGCGCGAGTGCAACTCGCACTTGGCCGGTTTTTTTTATTTATATAGATAGATAAAGTTTACATGACCGTGTTTTTTGCGCTCTGTCTATTTGTTTTTTAACTCTAATATACAGAAAAGCGGCACCACGTGACCTCACCACAGAGGGCTGATGTATATCAAAACCCAGTAAGTGCTTTGTAATTATTATATTCCAGGAGAGCGGAAAGTCGTCTTGTATTAGTAACTAAATGATATATTAAGATTTCAAGAGAATACTAAACAAGGAATAAGAACCTACTAATTGTACAAATGATATTAATAGCATCATACATTCTAATGCATATTTTAAACATGCCTAAAAAAGACAATTCCAAACCTAGTAAGTTTTGGATATTTGCTAATTTAAGTTGTCTTTACAATTTGAAGTTTTTTTTTTTTTTTTTTATCTAATATAGGCTCGCGCTTGACCACTATCTCACCTGATAGTAAGCGATGATGTGGTCGATGGTGGAGCACGCTTGCCTAGAAGTAACCTATTCACTCTTGACTTAAAGACCCCTAGATTGTAGCTATCGGGAAACACAGACTCCGGCAGGGAATTCCACTCCTTAGCTGTACGCATAATAAAAGTATTCCCAAAACGTTTAGTGCGTATGGGTGGGATGTCCACCATATATCGATGACGCATCGCCGTACGTCTGGTAGTCCGATGATGGAACGGGCTGGGTGGAATTAAATCATGCAATTCCATCGCACACTCCCCGAAATGTAACCGATAAAAAACCGACAAGCTGGCAACTCGGCGACGATGTTCAAGGCTCTGGAGCTTTGACTTAACCAGTGCCTCATCGCTGATGAGTCTCTTGGCCCGCTTTTCGATCGACTCCAGTGCATCAAGCTGGTATTTGGCAGATCCGTCCCAGAGATGAGAACAGTACTCCATGCATGATCGAACTTGCGCTTGATACAAGCTGAGCAGCTGTTCTGGCGTGAAATACCTTCTCACCTTTGCAAGTATCCCCAGTTTTTTGGCGGCCAGCTGAGCCTTTGCCTCAATGTATGGCCCAAAATTGAGAGTCGATGTCAACGTAACGTCAAGAAGCTCAAGATGGTCAGCTATTGGCACGGTCACATCTCGGAAAGTTGGAGCCGGGTGAAATTGACTCTTTTTTGCGGAAAACAGACACGCCTGGGTTTTAGCAGCATTAAACCTGACCAGATTGGCATCGCCCCATTCGGAGACTGCCTGCAAGGACAGGTTTAAGCGCTCCACCATGGCCTCCCGGAGCGACTGGATCTGAGGCCCGGTAGCACGAGCGTTGGACAAGTATCTCTCAGTAACGGTGCTGTCGTCTGCATACCCAAAGGTTTTAGCAGATCGTTAATGTGCAGCAAGAATAAAGTTGCCGAGAGTACCGACCCCTGAGGGACCCCGGCATTAATATCCAAGTAGTCCGACGAGCAGCCATCGATAACCACTCGAATGGACCGATCTCTCAGGAAGTCTGCAATCCAATCACACAGACCACCGGGCAAACCGAATGAAGGAAGCTTAGCAATAAGGCTTTCGTGCCAGACCCTATCAAAAGCCTTCGAGATGTCTAGGGAGACGGCAAGCGCTTCCCCGTGCCTCTCGATGGCCTCACTCCAGATGTGAATGGCATACGCTAGAAGATCCCCAGTAGACCGATTTCGGCGGAAGCCGTATTGGCGATCACTAAGGATATCGTTTGCTTCTAGGTATGCCAGGAGCTTAGTATTGAGTACACGTTCCATACTCTTACAGAGTATGGAGGTTACAGATATGGGTCTGTAGTTGGCCGGGTCAGCTCGACTGCCCTTCTTGGGCACGGGCTGTACGTTAGCCTGCTTCCAAGCATTCGGCACTTTTCCAGCCTCATACGAAAGACGGAATAGGCGTGTCAAGATCGGAGACAGTTCAGGCGCACAGGTTCTAAGAACAAGTGCTGGTATTCCGTCAGGGCCGCTAGCCTTGTTCACGTCAAGGTTACGCAGCACCCTACGGACGTCCTTTTGATGGATACGAATATCCGACATACTCGTCTCGCATCCATCAGGAGGAGGAGGGGGCCGCGAATCACCAGAATTCAGACGTGAAGATTCCGCAAAAAGAGAGGCAAATAAATTTGCTTTCTCCTCAGCGGAGTGGGCCAGTGACCCGTCGGGTTTCAGCAGTGGTGGCAGTGAGGGACGGCAGAAGTTCGACTCGACCGACTTAGCCAGAGACCAAAACGCTTTACTACCTGCTGGGTAAGAAGCAAGTTTGGTCCCTATTCGGCCAATGTGATCGAACCGAGCCCTATTGACTATGTGACTTTCCTATTGTAAATTATGATAAAATTGATTACTGAAAGCACCAAATCTCAATTCAAATTTAAAGTTTCCAGTTTAATATTGCACAGTCCATTTCAGTATAGTAAAACTCATTAAAATAATTTATATAAAATTATCTAGCTATTAAATCAATATAATGTTTTATGCAAATAAATACTTACTTACTTACTTACTTATAAAAAAATGTAACGTACTGTGTTCTTATATGTGGCAATCACATAGAAGCAGACATAATTATAATATTTATTCAATTTGCACGGCAAAGACTCGTATGACACTAGCCAGATTACCTATTTTAGTGATCTTTATTTTCGTAGCAATAAGGTTGCATTCATAGGCAAAATAACAGTGAACGATCTGATGTCAGATGCTAGCCGCCAGTTTGAAATAAGAACTTGCGCGGTAATATTTTTGTAAAATCATCGGAAGAGTCCGTTTATGATGTGGGCCTCTGTGGTCGGCCTTGTGTATTTAATTTTCAAATAATTTTCCCTCCAATTTAAAGTTTGCCCCTAAGCTATCGATGACAGTGGGCGTGGCGTAGAACCTCAGATGTCGATTGTCAACTGTTCGACTACAGCCCCTTAAGTGTTTTTCATAAAGTAAAAACCTAATTAAATAGACAATATGAATCAATTACCAAATACTGTGATTGTTTGACCAACGTTTGCGTCGACAACGTACCAACTATTGTAACGAACATCGACTGTTCTAGAACTTTGTAATTTAAGACTTAAAGCAATGCATGTAACATTAATGTATGTTGAGCAGCGAAGAAAGGTCATAAAAAACATTGATTTTTGTACAAACTTTGTGAATGCAACTTTAAGCATTGCTTTTAAGGTTGAATTTTCATTAATGTATATTTATTTCAACTAGAATTCTTAGAACAATACACAATTGGCAACAGTTTCAAAGAGAAGTTTTGTATGGGATTGTGTATCTAGTTTATTATTAGTGTATCGAAGCCTATATCCCAATCACTCGGTCGTATAACAAGTATAGCTGATCTCATATGGCACAAATCTTCCCTTTCTGAGGCAATAGTGGACGAGTATGCTTGTCGCGTCATAGATTACCTCCCAATAGATTCCGCATAGAAGACAACTTATGCTCACCAGACGTCAGCCTATTTAGGCTGATATAACTCAGTGCACGGTATGATCTCTTTAGTGTCGACCAGACATTAGAGCTGTAGGGACGCAAGCGATTTCTATTTTTAATTCTGTTTATAAAATAGTTATCAACGGTTGGCCTTAAAAAAAATTACGAATTGTGCAGTAAAATGGTGTGGAAAATCAACAAGCTCTTCAAGTTCAAAAAAGATGGGATAACATTCCACCAGTAGGCAAAGTAATAAATATTGACCGCTCTAAAAAAGGTCAAGTTATAATGGTTAGCAAATAAAAATTGCATACTTTACAGTAGTGCTCGTTGATGTTTTTTGTGAAAGTCCCTTTCACTCATAAGGAATTATTATATTGCTATCTTTTTCCCACAGAAGTAAAAATGTTGAGACAAATACTTTTTTTGCTTATCGAAAAGTATCGATGATCGATGTTTAATCTATACCAATATTATAAAGATATACCAATATTATAAAGAAAAAAGATTTTTTTGTTTGTTTGTACCGAATAGGCTCCAAAACTACTGGACCGATTTCAAAAATTCTTTCACCGTTGGGAAGCTACTCTATCCCCGGGTGACATAGGCTACTTTTTATCCCTGTATTCCCACGGGAACTACGCGGGTGAAACCGCGAAGCGTCCTCTAGTTAGGTATATAGGAGAATAAAATAATTTTGTTATAATTGATTATTTAAAAATTTACAATTTAGTTTAACTTTACTTTGAACTCATTGTGCTCTATTCATAACAAAATCTCAGAGTGGCCCTGTTTACATAGGATTACAATTAAATTAAATCACTTTAGGCCAAAATCAAAATCTTTTCTCGATCGATGTTTTTGTTCATCATTATTACAGTAATTATAAAAAATAAATTTTACATAAAATACCATTCTGTTTGAAAAATAACGATATTTTCATCGACATTTAATGCGCATGTCCCGTCACTACGACATGTACCGTGACCATGAATAGCCAATCACGGCGCACTTGTCACTCCCCGCGCAACCCGTGCCTTCCGCCAAATTTGGTGAACTTAGAATCAAACAAAACAGTAGGCGGCATGCGGTATCTATTGGGAGGTAATCTGTGTTGTCGCGTACAGATGTGGCCAATGTGACCTGTGCTGTACGAAAAGACACAAAATTTGATGTTTTGTCAGCTTTTAGCGTGGTTGAGATCATATTTACCATCGCTGTCACCCTCCGCGCCGCTGGACAGCAGGCGCGGCCGCCGGAACGCGCGCAGCTGCGGGCTCGGCGGCGGCGCCCGGCCCGGCGCCGGCGCGGCCTGGCCCGGCCCCGGCCCCGGCCGGTTCTTGCTCTTCATAACGCCTGCACAGTGGAACATAAGCGTCAACTTTATGCCAGTGACAATGCATTTACTTTCAAACTGTAACTCATACTAAGATTTTATAAAAAAATAAAATAAAGTGTGTGTGTAAAATTTCAAGTCCATTGAACACCAGGAACTTTAAATTGGAAGCTTTTGATTAGATACACACAGACAGCGGGACAGGACGGGACAGGACACGACAGACACTTAATAAGAAGCTTGTAAAAGTGTTTATCTACTCCGGTTTCGTTATATTCGAATTATGAAATTTACAGCGGTTTCATTATGATACCCATAACGACATCGGGTTGCATTATATGAATCGTCATAAATTCTTAAACACAAGCAAAGACATTCTGAACATACAGCCAGGTACCTATAATATTACTTCGAAATCGAGACAATGTAAATGATGTTTTTAAAAATTGAACAAGTTTAGAACAAAAGTATCGTATACTATTTGGCTGTTGCGGCTACAAGATCTTTGCCTTATACCTAATAATGACTAAATAAAAAATAAAATAAAAAATGGACGCGGGAGAATAATTCTGAGTCAAATTTTGTTCCAAATTTTTATTAAAAATGTCTTCAACATCAAGTGATATTGAAAATACACCACCAGATCTGGTAGTAAATTATTTGTAGCCGCAACTGCTCTATTTGTTATATCTGGTGGTGTAGATTAGATTAGATTAAGACCGTACGCAAAATACGCGCTTAGACGTGGAGTTGCGGACACCAGCCCGTCTTAATCTAATCTAATCTACACCACCAGATATAACAAATAGAGCAGTTGCGGCTACAAATAATTTACTACCAGAAAAATCAAGACATGTATATGAGAACTGAAATACTTAAACACACTTCCTGAAATACTTATTTGTCTACATCTGTGTTTTATTCCTTCCTTCGTAGATAAAATCTTGTATGCAACTGTACGTTATTGGTCTTTTAATAACTCGTGCCCACCTATTTCGGTACGCGCTACGCTTGTACCGAAAAGATTCCGACGAATTGAGAACCTCCTCCTTTTTTTGAAGTCGGTTAAAAAATGGCACTCGTATTAAAAGACCGTCCATAACGTAACAATAATAATAATATCGTTTATTTATAACATAAGGCATATTTTACAGTCAAATATCTTAAAATATAAAAGAAGACAGTTTCTTATTTGCCTGAACTAGGTTGAACCTGTGTTTCAGGATATAAAGTGCTTAAAACTTATAATAATAATAAATTAACAAAGGGTATGGTATATGAATACTTAAATTAAAGACACAGCAAAACTATTATTTTGTTACAGTCAGGAGATCTTCTGTCTCTCCGTAAGATATGCTAAGTAGATGTTCAAGAATAGTCTTTTTACAGCTAAAATAGTTTAATTTATACATACTTAATTTTCTATTTAATCTATTGTACAGAAATGGGCCTAAGAATGTAAAGAATCTATTTACAAAGACATATTTTGAGGATGCTTTAGAAACGCAGACAATGTCATTTCGTCTCTTATTATTTATGGATTTGGCGTTATAGGAAAGCATGGTGTGTTGTTTTAAAACTGAGTGCATAATGAAAAGCTGGCGAACAGTCATCACGTTGCAGGATTTGTAAAGCAGATCAGTGGGGTAGAGAAAAGGGTGGAAATTGGCTACTTTTAAAATAGCTCTCTGAGCCCTTTCAAGAGGCAGTAGATGCGTTTTTGGTGCTCCACCCCATGAGGTGATACAGTATTGGATTACAGATTGACCTAGGGCCAAATAGACTTGTTTGACCAATTTTGAATCTGCAATCGTTCTCAACTTTTTAAAAACATAAATTAATTTGCGCACTCTATTCACTAGGCTATCAATATGAGGTCTAAAGGAGAGTGTTTCATCTATAATAACCCCGAGATATTTTATGTTGCCTGTTTTGAGGATAAAAGGACAATTACACATGCTGACTGGGTGGAATCCACATTTATGGGCATACAGTTGAGAGTTAGTAATGTTAAATTGAGGCTTGCGCATGGAGAAATGAATATATTTTGTCTTGTCAGCATTTAGTGTTAGTAAATTGCTTTGCAGCCAATTAGTCACAGTATTAAAACCTTGTTGAGCGTATTCGTACAATTCGTTACTGGTTTTCGCGGTAAAGATTAACGCCGTGTCGTCGGCATATGATATGAGTTTGCCTTGTTTAATATTTAAATTACACAGATCGTTAATGTAAATCAGGAATAGGGTTGGGCCCTGAATGCTTCCCTGAGGAACACCATAACCAGTACCTTTTTGCTCATCGCTAATAATATCGTCTATTTTAACATATTGAGATCGATCGTCTAAGTAGTCAGCAAAAAGTTTCAGCGGTGTTCCCCTGATTCCTAAAGCCTCTAATTTTTTAGAAGCATAGGAACGGACACCGTATCGAAGGCTTTGGCTAGATCAAGGAAAACCCCCAGGGTCTGGTTTCCTTTGCCAAGTTCTTCTGCGGTATAATCAATCAGACTATGCACCGCATCGGCTGTGGATAATTTGACTCTGAACCCAAATTGCGCAGATGATAATAAATTGTTTTTTTCTAGGTAATTAACTAGTCTATTGTTTACAATTTTCTCTAGTATTTTAGATATTGAAGGGAGTAAAGATATCGGTCTATAATTATTTACAAATTTTTTGTTTCCGGATTTAAAGATAGGGATTACAACTGCTTTTTTCAGACATCTAGGGAAAATACCTTCATAGCAAACAAACAGTTGCATAAATAGCTATTAAGTTGTGTGTAGAATTGTAAAAAAACGGTTTTTGTTCAATGATGAAAAAAAAACGTTTAAAAAAAACATGAAAAGAAACAGTTTATTTTCTGGCGTAGGTTTTTTTTCAAGAGTACAAAAATAAAAATATGGTATAGCGGTTATCTTATTATGAGTTGCTATTACATTTTTTTTTTGTTTAATAAGAAAATACCATTTGTTTTTTGTTATATAATACATTCATGTCTTAAGTACCCATTGATTTAAGCATAATTTGACATTAATTAAAACAAAACAACCAAAGTTAGTGTTTCACTTTTTTCTGTAAAAAAAAAACCTAATGTAGTAAAAAACCACAGTACCAAGTTTTTTTTTCATGTATTTTTCCAAGATTGTGAAAAAAAACATTTTGTTTTTTTTTTTTCAATTTACATCTATAGTTGTGTGAGCTCAAAATGAACTTTATGTACAGGTGTAGGAGTGAAAATATCTTATTTTAGCTCCTTGTGAAGCGTTGAGCGAGAAGCCCGTTGACACGGTGATAAGCAGTGTTCGGATAATCTGTTTACTAAGCGGGCGCTTATTTACTTAAACCCCACTTCATGAAAAAATAACATGTGCCTTGATGAATGCCGTCTTTACAGTCCCGAGATTGCTAAAAATGTTACCTTTAAGAATACAAGTAAATACACAGTTTCATAAAACCCGTTGTAACAATTATATTTTCAATGATTAATGCTTTGGTTACGGGAATCAACTGGATTTGAGACGCACGGGATCGGCTAATGTGACGACACTTGGGGGAGGCTTTTGTTCAGAAGTGGACGTCTTGCGGCTGCCGACCGGGATGACGATAACAATCATGATGAATGCTAAGATAGATTTTCATTCTTTTGATAGGGATGTTTCGGAACAAGTAAACTTTTGATAGGGCTGTTTCGCGCGAATAAAATCGCAGTGCGTGCCATGCCTTAGGCGCTAGACCTATAATATAGGAATTGCGCACTGTCGTTAAATATTTTTATTTTTTTTGATTTTTGCTCATATTCGGTATGAGGTTGGACTGCATACAATAAAAACACGTTTATGGTGCGGCATATTAGGATTTTCTATTGCGTCTCTCTCTTATCACCAGTGACTGGGTAATCGGGCGCTTATTTACCTAAACTGGACATTTGTTTCCAAGAAAGAATATAAGTCATGTCTTTCTGAAAAAGGATAATGCTAAAAAAACAGAAAATAAATGTTTATCGATCAATCTGAAAGTAGTCCCGATAACTGTAGTGGGTAATAATAAATCCATAGAAGTATCGGTCAATGTGGTGACTCCTCCTGGGGGAGGCCTATGTTCAGCAATGGACTTATTTTGGCTGAAATGATGATGAGGAGAGACAATGTAGTCAAGTAGTTGCAGTTGATTTATCCAACAGATTAGGGATCGGATAGACTAATTTGTTGTATTCAATACATGCAAATAACTGAAAAATATTAAACTTTAATTTATTGAGGTTTCCAAGCCAGTAACAAATTGAAACAAAGTTTACTCGTTCCGAAACAGCCCTATCAAAAGTTTACTCGTTCCTAAACAGCCCCATCAAAAGTTTACTCGTTCCGAAACAGCCCTATCAAAAGTTTACTCGTTCCGAAACAGCCCTATCAAAAGTTTACTCGTTCCGAAACAGCCCTATCAGAAGTTTACTCGTTCCGAAACAGCCCTATCATAAGTTTACTCGTTCCGAAACAGCCCTATCAAAAGTTTACTCGTTCCGAAACAGCCCTATCAAAAGTTTACTCGTTCCGAAACAGCCCTATCAAAAGTTTACTCGTTCCGAAACAGCCCTATCAGAAGTTTACTCGTTCCGAAACAGCCCTATCAAAAGTTTACTCGTTCCGAAACAGCCCTATCAAAAGTTTACTCGTTCCGAAACAGCCCTATCAAAAGTTTAGTTGTTCCGAAACATCCCTATCAAAAGAATGAAAATCTATCTTAGCATTCATCATGATTGTTATCGTCATCCCGGTCGGCAGCCGTCATTCGCTCTCTATCTTGACCCATCGCTATATAATAAAATGAATGCAAAAGTTCCGATTTGCGAATTAGGATTTCGTGTCTGCAAAAAGACTGTCCGCTTCTATTTACTAAACCTTAATTACATTGAAACAGAAGAACTTTTAAAGTAGTGATCACGCTAACACAAACATACAACACACACAACATAGATAACTAACACACACTACTCTAATACAAATACACTACTCACAATCACTCTGAAGACAAAGATATTTTATTTTATTTCAATCATAATTTTGAACTAAACCTATTTTTTATATAATTTGTTATTTTTTATTGATTGATTAATGTAATTTATTTTATTAATTCATAACTGACATTCGATTAAATATATACCTCAAATTTTAATTTTAATACAATTGTTTTTAAAGTTTTCTTATTTTGTTGATTGATTTTAATAATAAAATGTTGACAATGAAAAATAAGGGTTGACCTATAATCATGAACATGCTGTTCATGATTATAGGTCAACCCTTATTTTTACGACAGGGGATCGCAATCTGTTTCTTCTAAACACAGGTGACTTCATCTCCTATCTAGAAGGACAGTACTGCATCCACTAACTAGATTAAGAACTTTAATGCTTGTCTCAAATAACCGTGCAATGTATCTAGTCCTAAGTTTATGAATAAATTTATTTATATTTATTTTTTTTGTTTTAAAATATTCGTCTGGAGGACTCATCTTTGGTTGCGAATACCGTATGCGTTTTACTTGAAGCGACCTGTCCAATTAACACGTGTTGACGACAGCAAGCCTGACGCCCAACTGAAGTTAAGCGTCGTTTGACTTTTCGTAAACACACCCGTACCGCTCCCATACCTCAGGAACTGACACAGTTAGCCGCTAGACCTGTAATATCGGAATTCCGATATTGAGATCTAATATCAGAAATCAATACAGAGGTTGAAAATCTTCCGATATTACATGCCCTAATATGGACTGAACATGTAAAAGCTGTCAACGCCTACACTTTCGCGCGATCCCGGCACCGCTCCGCCAGTCGGTTGTCGTGGTTAGTGGGCGCGGGGTCTTAGTCCGGCAGCCTCGCAAGAAACGAGCCGTCACGCATCAACCCAACAGTCACGGAACTTGAGCTCAAAATACGTATATACGTACCGGTGGCAGGTGCAGCGCTCCCAGCCCCGGCAGGATGTAGCGCAGGTAGCGGTTGTGTAGTATGTAGTAGTGTGTAGTGTGACGTGTGTAGGAGAGTGCAGACGTACCGGTGGCAGGTGCAGCGTTCCCAGCCCCGGCAGGATGTAGCGCAGGTAGCGGTTGTGTAGTATGTAGTAGTGTGTAGTGTGACGTGTGTAGGAGAGTGCAGACGTACCGGTGGCAGGTGCAGCGTTCCCAGCCCCGGCAGGATGTAGCGCAGGTAGCGGTTGTGTAGTATGTAGTAGTGTGTAGTGTGACGTGTGTAGGAGAGTGCAGACGTACCGGTGGCAGGTGCAGCGTTCCCAGCCCCGGCAGGATGTAGCGCAGGTAACGGTTGTGTAGTATGTAGTGTGTAGGAGTGTGCAGACGTACCGGTGGCAGGTGCAGCGCGCCCAGCCCCGGCAGGATGTAGCGCAGGTAGCGGTTGTGTAGTATGTAGTGTGTAGGAGTGTGCAGACGTACCGGTGGCAGGTGCAGCGTTCCCAGCCCCGGCAGGATGTAGCGGAGGTAGCGGTTGTGTAGTATGTAGTAGTGTGTAGTGTGACGTGTGTAGGAGAGTGCAGACGTACCGGTGGCAGGTGCAGCGTTCCCAGCCCCGGCAGGATGTAGCGCAGGTAGCGGTTGTGTAGTATGTAGTGTGACGTGTGTAGGAGAGTGCAGACGTACCGGTGGCAAGTGCAGCGCGCCCAGCCCCGGCAGGATGTAACGCAGGTAGCGGTTATGTAGTGTGACGTGTGTAGGAGAGTGCAGACGTACCGGTGGCAGGTGCAGCGCGCCCAGCCCCGGCAGGATGTAGCGCAGGTAGCGGTTGTGTAGTATGTAGTGTAACGTGTATAGGAGAGTGCAGACGTACCGGTGGCAGGTGCAGCGCGCCCAGCCCCGGCAGGATGTAGCGCAGGTAGCGGTTGTGTAGTATGTAGTGTGTAGGAGTGTGCAGACGTACCGGTGGCAGGTGCAGCGCGCCCAGCCCCGGCAGGATGTAGCGCAGGTAGCGGTTGTGTAGTATGTAGTAGTGTGTAGTGTGACGTGTGTAGGAGAGTGCAGACGTACCGGTGGCAGGTGCAGCGTTCCCAGCCCCGGCAGGATGTAGCGCAGGTAGCGGTTGTGTAGTATGTAGTAGTGTGTAGTGTGACGTGTGTAGGAGAGTGCAGACGTACCGGTGGCAGGTGCAGCGTTCCCAGCCCCGGCAGGATGTAGCGCAGGTAGCGGTTGTGTAGTATGTAGTGTGACGTGTGTAGGAGAGTGCAGACGTACCGGTGGCAAGTGCAGCGCGCCCAGCCCCGGCAGGATGTAACGCAGGTAGCGGTTATGTAGTGTGACGTGTGTAGGAGAGTGCAGACGTACCGGTGGCAGGTGCAGCGTTCCCAGCCCCGGCAGGATGTAGCGGAGGTAGCGGTTGTGTAGTATGTAGTAGTGTGTAGTGTGACGTGTGTAGGAGAGTGCAGACGTACCGGTGGCAAGTGCAGCGCGCCCAGCCCCGGCAGGATGTAGCGCAGGTAGCGGTTGTGTAGTATGTAGTGTAACGTGTGTAGGAGAGTGCAGACGTACCGGTGGCAGGTGCAGCGCGCCCAGCCCCGGCAGGATGTAGCGCAGGTAGCGGTTGTGTAGTATGTAGTGTGTAGGAGTGTGCAGACGTACCGGTGGCAGGTGCAGCGCGCCCAGCCCCGGCAGGATGTAGCGCAGGTAGCGGTTGTGTAGTATGTAGTGTGTAGTAGGGTGTAGGAGTGTGCAGACGTAACGGTGGCGGCGGCGGCTCTCAGGCGCAACGAGTCGGCGGGCGGCAGGAGCAACGCTCCCAGCCCGGCAGGATGTAGCGCAGGTAGCGGTTGTGTAGTATGTAGTGTACGTGTGTAGGAGAGTGCAGACGTACCGGTGGCAGGTGCAGCGCGCCCAGCCCCGGCAGGATATAGCGCAGGTAGCGGTTGTGTAGTATGTAGTGTGACGTGTGTAGGAGAGTGCAGACGTACCGGTGGCAGGTGCAGCGCGCCCAACCCGCCAGGATGTAGCGCAGGTAGCGGTTGTGTAGTGTGTAGTGTGACGTGTGTAGGAGAGTGCAGACGTATCGGTGGCAGGTGCAGCGCGACCAACCCGTCAGGATGTAGCGCAGGTAGCGGTTGTGTAGTGTGTAGTGTGACGTGTGTAGGAGAGTGCAGACGTATCGGTGGCAGGTGCAGCGCGACCAACCCGCCAGGATGTAGCGCAGGTAGCGGTTGTGTAGTGTGTAGTGTGACGTGTGTAGGAGAGTGCAGACGTACCGGTGGCAGGTGCAGCGTTCCCAGCCCCGGCAGGATGTAGCGCAGGTAGCGGTTGTGTAGTATGTAGTAGTGTGTAGTGTGACGTGTGTAGGAGAGTGCAGACGTACCGGTGGCAGGTGCAGCGCGCCCATCCCCGGCAGGATGTAGCGCAGGTAGCGGTTATGTAGTACGAGGTGCATTCAATAAGTACCTAGCCTCATCGCCAGAGTGTAGAGTGTAGTTTCAAAAGAGTTTTACCACAGTGTAGCACATTCTATTTTAATTCTTTTTTCAAATTTTCATTCCAATCCCTTCATTTGTTTTAATTTGACAACTTATGGAAGCGAACGTGTCGATCGGTTTTACAAAAATAGAAAAAGAGCAATATCGTTCGGTGATTCGATTCCTATTTTTGGAAGGGAAAACGCGCATCGAAATCAAAGAGCGCTTGGATGCTGTGTACGGTGACTCTTCTCCATCGATGGCCACCGTCAAGAATTGGTTCAACGAGTTTGCACGTGGCCGTACGTCGGTTTTTGATAAACCACGTCCAGGTGCACCGAAAACAGCTGCTACGGAGGAAAACATTAAAAAATCCATGATTTCGTATTGGCAGATCGCCGATTGAAGGTTCGGGAGCTAGCTGAGACTGTAGGCATTTCAGAAGGAACAGTGCATCATATTCTTCACGAGGAACTCGCATGAGAAAGCTGTCGGCGCGATGGGTGCCGCGTTTACTCACACCAGAAAGCAAGCGCAACCGTGAGACCACATCGGAGACGTGTTTGGCGCTGTTTAAGCGGAATCCAGCGGAGTTTTTGCGTCGTTTTGTGACCGTCGATGAAACCTGGATCCACTGGTACACACCAGAGACCAAGGAGCAATCAAAACAATGGATCCAGACCGGGGAACGTGCTCCAAAGAAGGCGAAAACTGTAAAATCGGCCGGAAAAGTTATGGCCACCGTTTTCTGGGATTCACAAGGTGTGATCTACATCGATTACCTCGAGAAGGGTAAAATAATTACAGGGCTTTACTATGCCGATTTATTGGGCCGATTCGACGCCGAAATAAAGAAAAAACGACCCCATCTGGCGAAGAAAAAAGTGCTGTTTCACCACGACAACGCACCGGTTCACACGTCTGCCGCTGCCATGGCCAAATTGGTCGAATTACGCTACGAATTGCTGCCCCATCCACCGTATTCTCCAGATTTGGCCCCTTGTGACTTCTTTCTGTTTCCTAATCTGAAAAAAATACTCGCCGGGAATAGATATGGATCGAATGAGGAGGTCATCGCCGCCACGGAGGCCTATTTTGCAGAGTTTGACAAAAATTATTTTTCCGACGGGTTAAAAAAGTTGGAGCATCGCTGGGCTAAGTGTATCGAACTAAAAGGAGACTATGTTGAAAAATAAATTGCCACTTTTCCAAAATTTTCGTTTACTTTTTGTAGGCTAAGTATTTATTGAATGACCCTCGTATGTAGTGTGACGTGTGTAGGAGAGTGCAGACGTACCGGTGGCAGGTGCAGCGCGCCCAGCCCCGGCAGGATGTAGCGCAGGTAGCGGTTGTGTAGTATGTAGTGTGACGTGTGTAGGAGAGTGCAGACGTACCGGTGGCAGGTGCAGCGCGCCCAGCCCCGGCAGGATGTAGCGCAGGTAGCGGTTGTGTAGTATGTAGTGTGTAGTAGGGTGTAGGAGTGTGCAGACGTAACGGTGGCGGCGGCGGCTCTCAGGCGCAACGAGTCGGCGGGCGGCAGGAGCTACGCTTTCAGCCCGGCAGGATGTAGCGCAGGTAGCGGTTGTGTAGTATGTAGTGTACGTGTGTAGGAGAGTGCAGACGTACCGGTGGCAGGTGCAGCGCGCCCAGCCCCGGCAGGATGTAACGCAGGTAGCGGTTGTGTAGTATGTAGTGTGACGTGTGTAGGAGAGTGCAGACGTACCGGTGGCAGGTGCAGCGCGCCCAGCCCCTGCAGGATGTAGCGCAGGTAGCGGTTGTGTAGTATGTAGTGTGACGTGTGTAGGAGAGTGCAGACGTACCGGTGGCAGGTGCAGCGCGCCCAGCCCCTGCAGGATGTAGCGCAGGTAGCGGTAGTGTAGTATGTAGTGTGACGTGTGTAGGAGAGTGCAGACGTACCGGTGGCAGGTGCAGCGTTCCCAGCCCCGGCAGGATGTAGCGCAGGTAGCGGTTGTGTAGTATTTAGTAGTGTGTAGTGTGACGTGTGTAGGAGAGTGCAGACGTACCGGTGGCAGGTGCAGCGTTCCCAGCCCCGGCAGGATGTAGCGCAGGTAGCGGTTGTGTAGTATGTAGTGTGACGTGTGTAGGAGAGTGCAGACGTACCGGTGGCAAGTGCAGCGCGCCCAGCCCCGGCAGGATGTAGCGCAGGTAGCGGTTGTGTAGTATGTAGTGTGACGTGTGTAGGAGAGTGCAGACGTACCGGTGGCAAGTGCAGCGCGCCCAGCCCCGGCAGGATGTAACGCAGGTAGCGGTTATGTAGTGTGACGTGTGTAGGAGTGCAGACGTACCGGTGGCAGGTGCAGCGCGCCCAGCCCCGGCAGGATGTAGCGCAGGTAGCGGTTGTGTAGTATGTAGTGTGTAGTAGGG
The DNA here is from genome assembly GCA_964057195.1 of Orthosia cruda. Lineage (NCBI taxonomy): Eukaryota > Metazoa > Arthropoda > Insecta > Lepidoptera > Noctuidae > Orthosia > Orthosia cruda. Next base: position 99,905 of record OZ059856.1, on the reverse strand, counting down.
TGTAGGAGTGTGCAGACGTAACGGTGGCGGCGGCGGCTCTCAGGCGCAACGAGTCGGCGGGCGGCAGGAGCTACGCTCCCAGCCCGGCAGGATGTAGCGCAGGTAGCGGTTGTGTAGTATGTAGTGTACGTGTGTAGGAGAGTGCAGACGTACCGGTGGCAGGTGCAGCGCGCCCAGCCCCGGCAGGATGTAACGCAGGTAGCGGTTGTGTAGTATGTAGTGTGACGTGTGTAGGAGAGTGCAGACGTACCGGTGGCAGGTGCAGCGCGCCCAGCCCCTGCAGGATGTAGCGCAGGTAGCGGTTGTGTAGTATGTAGTGTGACGTGTGTAGGAGAGTGCAGACGTACCGGTGGCAGGTGCAGCGTTCCCAGCCCCGGCAGGATGTAGCGCAGGTAGCGGTTGTGTAGTATTTAGTAGTGTGTAGTGTGACGTGTGTAGGAGAGTGCAGACGTACCGGTGGCAGGTGCAGCGCGCCCAGCCCCTGCAGGATGTAGCGCAGGTAGCGGTTGTGTAGTATGTAGTGTGACGTGTGTAGGAGAGTGCAGACGTACCGGTGGCAGGTGCAGCGTTCCCAGCCCCGGCAGGATGTAGCGCAGGTAGCGGTTGTGTAGTATTTAGTAGTGTGTAGTGTGACGTGTGTAGGAGAGTGCAGACGTACCGGTGGCAGGTGCAGCGTTCCCAGCCCCGGCAGGATGTAGCGCAGGTAGCGGTTGTGTAGTATGTAGTGTGACGTGTGTAGGAGAGTGCAGACGTACCGGTGGCAAGTGCAGCGCGCCCAGCCCCGGCAGGATGTAGCGCAGGTAGCGGTTGTGTAGTATGTAGTGTGACGTGTGTAGGAGAGTGCAGACGTACCGGTGGCAAGTGCAGCGCGCCCAGCCCCGGCAGGATGTAACGCAGGTAGCGGTTATGTAGTGTGACGTGTGTAGGAGTGCAGACGTACCGGTGGCAGGTGCAGCGCGCCCAGCCCCGGCAGGATGTAGCGCAGGTAGCGGTTGTGTATGTGTAGTGTGACGTGTGTAGGAGAGTGCAGACGTATCGGCCACGAACCCGCGCAGCACCGCCACGTCCGCGTCCGACACCACCAGCTCCTTGACGGCGGCGTGCGCCTTCCGCGACAGCGGTATACCCTCTTCAGAGGACGACGACGACGACTGCTCGCTGACCACCACGGGCCGGGCGCGTGTCCGCGCGCTCTTTACTGTCTCGACGCCGGACTGGTCCGCGCGCGTCCTGGCGGGTGAGTGCTTCTTGTCTAGCGGTTGTGTAGTATGTAGTAGTGTGTAGGAGTATTCGACGTACCGGTGGCGGCTGCGGCGCGCAGGCGCGACGCGTCGGCGGGCGGCAGGTGCAGCGCTCCCAGCCCCGGCAGGATGTAGCGCAGGTAGCGGTTGCGCAACGAGTGCCACGAGCGCCCTGTGTAGAGAACACGATGCGTTAGTAATACACACAGTCAGACACTGTGTGTACATACCGCGACACACTTACCGCGCCCAGTGAGCCGCTGGAACTGCTCCTCCAGATCACGCCACACACGGTTGCCGCCCACCAGCGAGGCGCGCGAGCCGGTGCTCAGCCATGCCACGATGGCGTGGTCCTCCATGTTCGAGTACTCCTTCGCGTTGGCCCTCGACGCGCTGCCACAAACAATATCGTACACACCGGAACCAGACCCACACGAGTGCCCTGAGGAACTCCTGGCTTAACGACCCATGTCAATATACTACATGTGTTTAAAACTATCATAAATATACTCTATTTATAGTAACGCAACATTCACTATCAACAGCACAAAACATTCAAATGAAATCTACTTCAGAAATAAGCATGTAGTGGTGTACACTATCGAAAGCCTTGCAAATATACACTTTACTAATTATTGATACAACAACAGCTGCTGGGCGAGCACTGTCTCTGTAATAGGCTTGAGTCACGCATTTTATCACGGATTTTGCTCCCAAAATGTGTGACACAAGCCTGTCACAGTAGGTTGTGCTCGCCTGGCTGGGGACAATTTGCCAGGAGAGCTGAGTCAGGGAAAATGTAAGCGTGTGGAACGTCTCAAACTGGCGACACCTACCGTTGGCTGATGACGTGCCGCACGACGGACGGCGCCACGCCGCTGTCATCAATGTCCGCCGCTAGCTTCTTTTTGGCGGGCCCGGGCGCGGAGTCCGCGCGGGGCTTCGCCTTCAGGGCATCACTGGCGACACCACTAGTCTGAGGCGCTTTTATCGCCGCCACCTGTTTCTCGTTGTTGCTCTTGTTGCTGCGCTTGGACACACCTGCGCGAGGGGACGCACGCTCAGACAATCCGGCGCGTGGGGGCGCGCGCTCGGACACTCCAACGCGAGGGGGCTCCCGCTCGGACAACACGGCACGAGGGGACGCGCGCTCGGATAGTTCAACGCGAAGGGGCTCCCGCTCGGACACTACGGCGCGCGGAGACGCACGCTCGGACACTCCGGCGCGAGGGGACGCACGCTCGGACACACCGGCGCGAAGGGGGGCGCGCTCGGATACTCTGGCGCGTGGGAGGGCGCGCTCGGACACTCCGGCGCGAGGGGGCGCCGACTGCTTCACGACGCTGAGCGGTTCACTGCGCACTTTATTCGGAGAAGAGTGTTTGCCCTTGTTCTCCTTGAAATTAAAAGTCTTTTGTCTGTCATTTTCTATGTTGTGTATCTCTGTGAGTTTCTTATAATGTGAGTACAAATTTACGTGTCGCTGTAAGTGTGGTGATGGCTTGTAACAGTAGCGGCGCGCTGCTAGCTATTACTACTATGGTTTAATCGTTTTAGAATGTGACACATAAGGCCATTGATGGGCGTTTATGTTTATCAATTCTTTTTGATTTCTTCAGCATGTTAAGAAACGGTTATGAACCGTCTCAGACGTAGTCTAGTTACCTTGTCGGTATCAGAGGAGCCGCTGCCGTCGCGGTTGCTCCGAGGCCCGGGGCGGCGGCGGCGGCGGGTCGCGCGTGCCGGCGAGCAGGGCGCTGGGGAGGGCACCAGGCCCAGCCGCGCGGCGAAGGCTCGCGCCGCTAGCATGTGCTCGAGTCGCTCGCAGCGCTCCAGCTCCACCAGCGGGTTGATGGCGTAGAACAGCGCGCGCTTGTACGCGTCGTCGGCGTCGAAGCGCGGCAGAGCGCGCGGCCGCGTGCGCGCCACGAACCCGCGCAGCACCGCCACGTCCGCGTCCGACACCACCAGCTCCTTGACGGCGGCGTGCGCCTTCCGCGACAGCGGTATACCCTCTTCAGAGGACGACGACGAAGACTGCTCGCTGACCACCACGGGCCGGGCGCGTGTCCGCGCGCGCTTTACTGTCTCGACGCCGGACTGGTCCGCGCGCGTCCTGGCGGGTGAGTGCTTCTTGTCTCTGGCGGCGGCGGGCGAGGCGGGCTTGCCGAGCAGCGCGCTGACGTCAGTGTTGCTGCTGGCTGCCGGGGGGCGGCGCGCGTACTTCGACACGAACTCGTCCGTGGAACTGGAGTCTTGCACAGTGACGGCGGGGGCGGAGGAGGTGGGGCCGGGGGCGTGCGCATTTGTTTGCTTGACAGTCAGTGTGACGGCGCGTTCGGTGGAAGAGGCGGAATCGCGCGCGCACTGCGTGCCCGCATCGCTACGCGCCAGGGCCGCGGGCGCATGCGCAGGGGGCGCTGGCGCAGGTGGCGCGGGCGCAGGCGCAGGGGGCGCGAGAGCAGGAGGCGCGGGCGCAGGCGCAGGGAGCGCAAGAGTAGGAGGCGCCTGCGCAGGCGCAGCGGGCACCTGCCCGCCGTGGTTGTGGCACCTGTAATAACGCGAGTGTTGTTTGTCGCGCACATGTCATACCTCGTCGCCGCACCCCTATCGACGTTATCATTGAACTGACTGATACGAACAAATAGTGCCTCAAGTGAAATGATATCATCTAAGGGAACTGAATTACATGCATTACAGATTTACTACAACACAGTAAGCTTCAAACTAGAACACTGAACTGGACAACACAACTAATACAACGTGCTACAGAGTCTACCACAGTGCAGTCAGGCAAATGAAGTACGAGGTGCAGACTGAAGGGAGCAGTGATAGTTACCCGTTGTGTATGCAGCAGTACTGGTGCCCGATAGCAGGCGGCGCGGGCGGCGCCGGAGGCTCATGCTTGTGCTTGCGGCTCTCCGACTTGCTGTGGGAGTGACATGGCAATGATAGACTAGCATTATACAACAACTGTGCCACCTTCTAATGGGCGTATCAAGCATTTGCTTAGGGGTGGGGCAAAAATAAGGAAAGTCGAAAAATAGTAGAAAGTTCAGAGGCAGACCAAGTCTGTCGGAATCCAGGGTGGCAACCAAGGGCTATTTGGTCCTGTGATTGAAAATTTCTGTACCCGTCTTGTAGTTTTTAGAGTTCCGTACAAAAGGGTAAAAATGGGCCCCTATTGCTAAGACGACTCCACGATCCATCTGTCTGTCTGTCTGTCTCCAGCTATTGAGATAGCTATTCTATCATCTCATGAATGGTGATAGCTAGACAGTTGAAATTTTCACAGATGATGTATTTCTGTTGCCGCTATAACAACAAATACTAAGAACAGAATAACATAAATATTTAAGTTAGGCTCCGATACAACAAATGTGTTTTTTTGCCATTTTTGGCAATAATGGTACGGAAACCTTCATGCGCGATTCTGATTTACTGTAAGTTTTAGAAACAAGGATTTGAATAGCTATATTTAAGTAAGAAGTACTCAGTTCCTAACAATATTCTGATCAGCTCCAGAGGGCATTGGCACTGTGGGTTTATACAACTAACATAATCCTATATCTGTGTTCAGAGGTAGGTCAACTGGTTTAGAGAAGTGCTGCTGCAGCTATACCAGCACAGATTGTTGACTCTAGTACAGTGAGACGACCACGGCTGCTCTGGTGGGCACGATCTGCCTGAGAACGAGTTCTGATGTTTACCTGCGATGAGGGAGCCTGGCGCCGTCGGCAGCGGCGCTGGGTTGTCCGGCGGCCAGCGCCTCCAGCGCTCGCAGCACGGGCCGGCGCCGCGCCACTAGCAGCCGACCGCGCCGAACGAAAACAAAGCGCGCGCGCCGGCGCCAGCCCGACACGCGTCCCGACGCGACATCCACTTCGCGCCACACGCCCTCGCCCCACACATAGTACTTCGCGGCCATCACTGCGCGCACTGCACTGACATCATACAACAAATTAAACGCGTCTCAAAAAATGCCGAAATGCCCAATCCGCACGATAGGGCATTTTCAATCTGCAGAACTGTTATTAATAAAATAAAAATAATGACAGTTTGTTTTTTTGTAAATTTGTACGCAAGTTTACTAAATTGATCCCTAGGCTTTTAAGACACAGAGCAAATAATAAAAACTTGTCAATTGACACATCAAAAATATTAGAACATTTTTATTTTTTATTTACTGTTTTTAAACGGTTTTATTTAGCTTTTGTTTGTTTGGTAATTTAAATTTTACCCCTTTCCTGTTGACAGATTGATATTTGGTGTACTCCTTTAGTTCTGATGACAATTTAATTGAATATATCCAGTACTAGCGGACGCCTCGCGGTTTCAACCGCGAAGTGCCCGTTCCCGTGGCAATACAGGGATAAAAAAAAACAAAAAACCCGACTGCTTAAAAAGCAAACTAAAAAGACGTAAACAAGTAGAAAATCATGCTGTGCAGTCGGAGGTGTGCGGGACGGACGTGATCGATCAAGGCCCCAGGCTGACTGAAGGTTGTAAGGCTTCAGCTTGAACGCGTTGACGCCCCTTGCACCTATTGTTCATTTGTCTTCGAGCAAATACCGACCCTGCAGTGGTTGGAAGGCTGCCAAGGATGTTGAGGGAAAGGCGTGATGTCCAGTTCAGAAAAAGAGTCAGGTTTTCATGTCCAAAAGCGACGTCTCTTCATGGTCTCCGTTACGCAAAGTGACGTGGATTTAATATTCGAAAATAATGGCTACAATTAGGACGGTGTCTCAGCGCACTATCCTACTACCACACTTGACCGTAACGAGGACCTCGAAACAACGACCGCGCATAAACTTTAATTATAAAATTAATACCTTATGGCTAGTCGCTGAAAACCAACAGAAACCCCCCTTCTACTGAACCGATTTTGATGAGACTTGTGTCTCTGGATAGGTCTCGAGAAGACCTTCCCTCCGGACCTTGGTCCAGGTTCATACCTGCTACCTTCACGGAGCCCTTGCGTGGAGAACGCCTAATTAGGGGAAGTTCTGTCAGTTTGTAGCTTTATATGCTACTTTACAATACAATGGTGCACTTTAGTGCCAGGGTACCAGCGAGGGACTTGTAGCCCTACTCCTGGACCATCGATCTGTGACAGTTCCACAGCTTCATCTGTCACCTTCACGGGCACAGCCACGTGAAAGTGCGAAAACATAGCGTCTGTGCCTGTTTTCGGCATATTTAGTGAGTTTGTACTCGAGCTGGTGGGCGGATCCGCATTCACCAACCGTCATCGGATAGCCCTCGCGATGGGCTACCCCATGGTGGAAGTCCGGTGGATACAGCTCCAACCCTCGATCCAGTATTCACTCTGATGTGGTCGACGATGCGAGAAAACCATGGAACCTCTTACTATATTAAGTCGGTTAGTTCCCTAACCACCAGAGCTAGGCTCCTTCCAAAAATGTGGTTGGGAAGCTGGAGAATTGGGCTATCGAATGGTGGTACCCTGATGGGTGTACCACCAGCCCTTCTGGGACTTCTGTTGCCGGGAAGCGGCCGAAATAGAAAATATCGTGTTGTTCCACGGCTTTAACGCCTCTGTGTGTGTATGTGTAGCTATATATTAGCTATGTGTTGTGACTGAGTCCAGGCGTGTGCCCGAGGGTCCCCAAAGGTAACGCTTCAGATAGCATATCAATAGTCCTTCAGGCACCAAGTGTGTCTGAATATAGTGGGCCCTCTGGCAGACGCGTAGAAACGTCCATGCTGGCACATACAGACACATTATTTCAAGCAAGTAATATCTATGTACTAGAATTACATAGATGCCATCTATATATAGGGCCTGGACACAGTTCCAGGTCACCTAGAAGCGCTAAAACGCTTATAACCAAAATTCTATTTACTTACTTGAGCAAAAATGCATGTATTTACCATCTCAGAGTGAAACTGTTTTAAACCTGGCTATGTACTGATATTATGTACAGTTTTTCAGTCATAGCACCAAGGTATACTATCTAGAACACCGAGATGGTGTTTCCTAACAAAACAAATGTGTAAGGTAAATAATACGATTGGTAGGTGGGCAGAGCGCACCTATCGATACTTGCGACCCGGCCATTTTCGGGGGGTCCAAAATAAGTAAACAAATATTTTTTATTTGCTTAAAATACTACTTACACATTTTATCTATAGTATATTAATTCTAATTATACTAGATAACCATATTTTAGGTACTATAGGCTATTATAAAGCCCTCAAAACGCTATTCTAAAATACCAAATTTGCCTGCTTACGCGCCAGACTATATATATCATGTACCGCCATCTGACTGCTACATTTCAACTTCCATGAACGCCAGGCATGCAGCGCGCAAGATGCAGCGCGCCCTTGACACCATACCAGAGTGGCTATCCAAGTGGCGACTGTCGGTTAACGTGGGTAAGACGCAGGCCATTGTTACAGGTGCAGGAACTCTGCCACCACCATTGAAACTACAAGGGGCCGACGTCGGGTGGACACCCCAGGCCAAGTACCTGGGTGTGACCATCGACCGCCGGCTCACGATGGGGCTACACGTCACCAATGTGGTGACACAATGCAGAGTGGCCCGCAATCTGCTGTATCCAGTGCTCTCATCTCGCCTCCCCGCCCGCACCAAGCTGGGCGTGTACAAAACTTATATAAGATCCATTTTAACTTATGCTACCCCAGCTTGGTACGCCCTCACTAGCGAGACGAACAAACAGAAGCTCAGGGCGCAGCAGAACATCACGCTGCGCCGCATCATGGACGCCCCTCGCTACGTGAGGAACGATGTTATTCTGCGGGACATCAAGATAGAGAGCCTGGATGAATTCGTGGTACGCCTCGCAACATCAATGTTCGCGCGGGCCGACGCTTCTGCCTGGCCCCACATCGCTAACATAGCGCCATGGCACGCGCGCCCGCCGGACAAAAAGCGCCTCCCACGCGACCTCCTCACTACAGACTGTGTAGCCCCATCCACCTCCCGGACTTGACGCCTGAGTAAGCAGCATCAGTCTACACGCTGCTTACTCAAACAATAACACTACCCACCCCACACGACACCCACGGCGTGAAGTTTGTTCTAAGTTAATATAGACTCATTTCACGTCGTAAACAGACATTCATAACTATACACTCGCTAGTACACTTGCACCGAATAGCGCCGCGAGTACCTCGCGCGCTATTGGTTCATGAGCGGTGTAACACAGAACATTGCCGCTCCTACATACAAAACGGCGGCGCTAGTAGTCGCTTACATTACTAAACTGTGGGTTCGTCTAAAAGTCGACACACCTGCCGCTGGTCACCTTCTCTGAGCCTCCCAGGGTACGCCCTGGGTCTCACTCGGAGGGGGTAGACCGCCGGGTGTCGTGAAGAAGCGGCGGACCGTTCATAACGGCCGCCGCGGCGCGCCCACAGTCACATACAACATATAAACATAGCTAGTGTTGGTCAGTATTATGACCGCACTAGCAAAATGCTAGGCCCAGTGGGCACCACAGGGACGGGTTCGCTGTTGCGAGCCCCGGTGCTGCACCCGCGGGCTGGGAACCATGTTCCGGCACCGCTCGCCTCGCCTCCTGACGGAGGCGAAGCGACTTCCACACTGACTGCTACTCTTCTTCGCCTGCCATCGCCGCCGAGCGGACGTCTCGCTGCCGCCCGCCGCTCTCGCCGCCCCCACCGCGCGCCCCGCCGCGCCCCTCTCTCCGACTCGTCGCGCCACTGCGTGACGTCACTGCGGTCGCCGCGTCTCCGCGCGCCGCCCACAGGTGTCGCTACTAGTAACTTCGGTTACTAGTAGGGACATCTTTTTTGGCCCCTTCCGGGTTAAAACCACGACTTAGTGGTCCTTGGTGGAAACCTAACGGTGTTAACTAAGCCAAGTGAAGTGGTGACCCGCCCACTTGCCAAGTCCCGTCTGGACACGGCAGTCAGAAGGAGTCGGGAGCAGGGTAGTTGGCCTTGGTAGATAGCCTAGTCAACCCCTGTCTCTGCCCCACAGCGATTCACCTGGCACGGTCGGGTGTCTCAACCCCGACGTGCCAGACTTTCGGTACACAGGAGGAGGGTGGCCCACCTTCGGTGGGTTCACCGGTACCCTAGGACCCCTGCCACCCAATAAGATTGGTGGCAGGATATCAAGCTTAGGGCTCACCAGATACTCACCTCCCAGTCTAACCCGGCTGGGAGGGTAGGATTCACACATCCCCGGGCCCATCCACCCGGGGAATAAGGTTATCAGCCCCTTAGTAGTTTTTAGTCTTTTTCTCTTCTCCTTGTTCTGACTCTATCGACAACGATGCATCCCGTTGAGGTGTTGATAGAGCTCGTCAAGGACTTGATGTCGGACGATCCCAGTCCGCGTCATGAAAACCAGGCCCGATTTAAGATCATTCTTTCATCTCTTGCCAGATGTGAACCTTACAGTGCCCCTGCCCCCCGCCCTATTCTGACTTTAGTCAGCTCCCTGAAATTGCGCAATATGCCATTAAAACAATTAAGGAGAGGTTCGCTCAGGACTTTCATCTCCGAGCTAGACTCGCCACTCTTTTTGGCACAGTGTTAGAAACACTAGTACCAAACATAAATCCGGTCGTGGATGATCCGATACTGGAACCCGAACCTAGCATGGCCCCCGTGCCATGTGAGGAGAAGGACTCTCCCAGATCACCCACCCCAATGTTTCAATGTCAGGCCCACTTCCGGGCCTAGATCACCCACCCTTTCCCAGGGCGAGGTTAGAAAGTCAGATCAAATTCCCTCTGAGAGAGACCGTAGCCCTTTAAAGCCCCAGACTTCGCCTACTAAGCCTCCTCCTCGTAGGAAGTCCGATCGCCTCCAGTACAAAAAGTACAAGGAGCGCATAGCCGCTTTTCACGCGGACACTAAGTCCAGATCCAAGTCTTGGGTCGATGAGGAAGGTGACTCTCCCATCGATATGGACACAGCCCTTAGTACCGACGATGAATGGGCAGCAGTAGCTGAACACATCGATCAGGTGTTACCTATTGACCCCAATAAGCCCGATTTGTCAGAGGACTATGCCACCATGTCCTCTTCTTCTGACTCTGATAACAGAGACTTCATAGTCCACTCTGGTGGAAAGAGGAAAATGAGGAAAAGTCCCCCTCATGCTACCAAGGCCAAAAAGCCAGTAGCTAAGACCTCTCCCCAGCCAGTTCTGCCGCCGGCCTTGCCCGACAGGCAACCCTCCCCCGCCCCCGCCCCCGCTAGTCCTTCTCAGCGGTCTAACCGCTCGCCTAGCCCTATGGTAGTAGTAAATAATACTACCACTAGGAAGCCTCCTCCTCCTCCACCCATTTATCTTCAAGATAAAGGGAAATGGAGCGACATTTCAAGCGCCTGTTTAGCGCGTAAAATTAATTTCACCAAGGCCACTGCATGCCAACAAGGCATCAGAATTCAAGTCCCCACTCCCAATGATTATCGAGCTTTAACTCGTTTTCTAAAAGACAGGAAAGTATCTTTCCATACTTACTCCCTTCCGGAGGAAAAGTACACTAGAGTTGTCATTAAGCGCGTTCCGAAGGAAATCCCGACGGAAGCAATCCGAGAGGATTTGTTAGCGCAAAAAGTCCCTGTGTCAGAGGTCCACCGATTGCATAAAGCAAGAGGCGGAGGTCTCTACGACATGGTCCTTGTCGTGTGTTTCCCCTTCCAGGGTCACAATCCCATTTTCAATGTCAGTACCGTATGTAACTTGTCAGGCATTTCCATTGAAAAGCCATACCGTCCCCATCTCGTTGGTCAGTGTCACAACTGCCAACTCTACGGTCACTCTCAGACCAATTGTTTCGCTCCTCCCAGGTGCGTTAAGTGCTTGGGAGAGCACAATACCAAGGACTGTTCCCGTCCAAAAGACCGATCACAATGCACGGAGCCTCCCAGCTGCGTGCTTTGTGGACAAGTCGGGCACCCGGCTAATTACCGTGGTTGCCCAAGAGCCCCTAAGCTTGCGCCTAAAATGGCCAGGCGTAATGACGCGCGCCAAGCGCGCCCCAAGCCCCTACCACTCAACTCCCCCCCAGACTAGCCCCTCAGAGGCCTTCACCCTGGGGCAAGCTGAACCACCAAAGTGTGGCTCCTCAGTCTTGCTCCCAGCCGATTCCAGCGCTGATGGCCACTCCCATCGCAGCGCCAATTATTATCCCCGACTCAATGCCCCCCGCCGCCCCTATGGCCGCCCCTATGACCGCACAAAGCCAGAAGGTGGCTTCCACCACCCCTGCTGCTAAGTGCCAGCCCCCTGTCGCCCCCTCCGGGCAAAAGCCATATGTATGCGTCGCTATAAATATAATTAGCGCGTACTCCATTTTCATGACCCCTCAAGCCCGTGCTCTGGATACTGAAATCCGGAATGCGGGCTCTCTCCTTCCCGCTGAATGCGCCAACCTCTTTTCGAGGTATGAGTCCATCACTAAGGAGCTCGATAGCCTTATCTACAAGGACGGTCAGTGGGTTCGTAAATAGTACGAACCCGCCGTTCATACAAAATTAACTAACATATTCGTTCCGTCCTCACCGCAGAGGCTCGTCGCGTAATCCTTTTCGATTCTATAAGCTAGCCCGCGTGCTGAGCCATAGTTAAATACCAGTCAGATATTATTGGAGTTTCTTGTCCGTTCTTCTCCACGTAGGCTTTTCCGAACGGATGGTAGAATCACTTTATCAGATCCGGCCTTTGCCATCCCCCAAGCGACGCCCTGAGCCGAGGTCCGACCCCAACTGGGGTAGCCCTTAGTGCTGTCGCTTTAGGTTTAGAAACTTTAAGCCTGGCCGGAGGCTACTTAGCTTAGTCTCCACAGGTTAGTCCGGTTAAGCAGAGGACGGCTACTTTGGCCGAACTGCGAGACGCCACGCATTAAAAAAAAAAAAAAAAAAAAAAAAAAAAAAAAAAAAAAAAACTGACTGCTCATTTCGAACTAAACGGTCATGGCGGCCGGTCGTGTTTACGGAATTTGACTTGTTTTGATTTTGCTTTCTTTCCGTAACTACCGCATTTAGTATGTATGTAACGATTCTAATTTACTCTTTAGACCCCATATTTACTTAATACATACTCATTGTCAGGGTGGACTGTATGTTTGTTGATTGTTGAGTAAAACTTCGGGCTACTTGTTTCTTAATTTATTCCCAGGAATGGCTTGCTGCTGATGGTTGAGTGACGAAATGTTGAATGACAAATTTGCAGCAAGCCACCCATTATTTATACAATTTAGCTTAGTGCCAGTAAAAGGGTGGCGTAGAGCGCAGGTAGTTTCCGCTCGGCCAATCGGAGCGCGCGTCGCGCGCCCCCTCCCGTGCCCCTTCCCGTAGTCTGCACATGTGCTCGGGACAGGTTTCGACTTGTCCGATATTATCCGCGTGGTGATTTTAACCGCACTCTATGCCACCTTACAATAATTCTTACTCATATACTTACGTCTAAGGGAGTAATACAAACCTAATCTAATTATTTACATGAAAAAGCCCTACTTAAATCTGTCTTTATTCCATACTTAAATCTAAACCTTAAACAATCATGCAATCCTACTTTATCATAATAATCTATTTACTTATGTCTATCTGGGTTATTTATTTACATCGGTATCATAATTATACATATCAAAATTACATTATCATAGCTACGTCGTCCGTAACACTCATATATACTAAAACATAATGTTTAGTGCCTCAAAAAGTGGTCGAAATTTTATGTTTGAAAAACTATAAAAGAAAAATTCTCGTCTAAAACTTTTTAGTACGAGCTCGCGCGCTGGGGTAAGCAGACGTATGTTTTGTTTATACTATTTATATCTACAAAACTATTCTAACATTTTTGTGACGCCTCGTCGCGAACATCTCTCCCGCCGTGCAGTGTTGTGTCGACCCGATGTGTTGACGCGGCGCTGCATCACGCATAGTGAGCGACGCACGTCGGCAGCGCGCGTGCCACGACGCTCAGCGACACGTCGCTCAGCTCTCGCCGCGGGAACTCTGCTACGCTCATTTCAGTAGTGGAATGAGCTTCTTCACCGGACGCTTTAGAGTGCCGCCAGTGGTGCGCACCTCAGCGGTCCGGACTTCTCCATCAGGCCCAGGGTATATGGCCTGGATGCGGCCTCGCGGCCACGTGTTGCGTGGCAGCTGGCCGTCAGCGATAAGGACGGGGTCGCCCACCAGCAGGTCAGGCCCGCGGCTGTGGGGCTCCCGCCGATTTTGGAGCTCAGGCAGGTACTCTCGCACCCACCGGCGCCAGAACATGTCGGCCAGGATTTGTGACCGACGCCACATCTTCTTGCTGTCGATGTCTTGCTCGGTGAACACGCCGGGGGTTAGTAGTCTTGCCGACCCACCAAGTAGGAAGTGGTTCGGCGTGATAGACTCTTCATCATCGCCGTCAACTGAAACATGTGTCAACGGGCGACTATTTACCGTGTACTCTGCCTCACAAATCAGTGTGGACAACACCTCTTCATGTGGGTGTTTCTCTGTGAGTACGGTATACAATGCGTTTTTCACGCAACGAACTAGGCGCTCCCATGCGCCTCCCATGAAGGGCGCTGATGGGGTGATGAAGCGCCAAGTGATGCCTCGGCGACTGGCCTCCTCACGGAAGGCCTCTCGTAGCTCTCGATCGGCACCATGCATGTTGGTGCCGTTGTCCGAGTGTATCTCGGTTGGACATCCTCTGCGGGCGGCGAATCGGCGCAGCGCTAGTATAGCACTGTCTGCGCTGAGGCTGGCCGCTATCTCGAGGTGGACAGCTCGCGTGGTGAGACATGTGAACAAGGCTACATATCTCTTGTGATGTTGGCGACCGACGGTTACTGATAGTGGGCCGAAATAATCTAGCCCCGTATACGTGAACGGCCTCTGATGATGAGCGAGGCGCGTTCGCGGGTGATCGCCGGTCGCTGGCACTGGAGCTTGTGCCTTACGTATTCGACACTGAAGACATTGCGACAGTACTTTCTTCGTCGTGGGACGCATCCTCACGACCCAATAGTGCTGTCGCACCTCATTTATTGTGAGTTCCGTCCCGCTGTGCAGTAGGCTGCGGTGTGTCCAGTCTATATAGAGCTGTGTTATGTGATGGTCGCCGTGTAATATTGGCGGTCGCCTCACATCTTCTGTAATCTCGTCCGTGGCGGCTATACGGCTTCTTATGCGTAGTAGGCCATCTACTAGCTCTATTTGCAGCGAATGTAGTGGGCTATTCTTGTCCACTACTTCGTGCTCGTGCAATCGGGCTATCTCCTGAGCGAACGATTGCTGCTGTGCGACTCGTATGAGTATTTTCTCAGCTTCTTGGAGAAAACTCGCTTCAATATACTGCTTTCGGACTTGTGGCGCTATATATGACGGCTTTGTTGCTGCAGTCGCTGTCTTCTTCTTCTTCCGCCAGTCCTTGTCCTCTTCTGCGTTCTTCTGTGTTCTCTTATAGAACGTTTTCTCTGTTTTCTGTTTACAGAGAAAAATAAAACGTAGGACAGTCGCAGTCGCACGTAATAGCCGCTCCCATCTTGAAAAATTTACGGGATTAGGTATAGCTTCTATGAGCTTCGAAGTGTATGTATGTTTGGGGGTTCTTTCCTCCGAAACATCTTTTTCATACTCGTTGCTTGTGACAGTGAGAGTTCTTTCTTCTCCTGTCTCTTCAACCATTGGAGGCTTTTCTGATGGCCATGAAGTGGGGTCTTCATATAAAAAACTAGGGCCACAGAACCACTCGTGATTCGAATCGAACTTGTGTGGCACGTCACGAGTTGCTATGTCGGCGATGTTCAATTTTGTTGAAATCCATCGCCAATCCTCCACTTTGCTGCCTTCCTCTATGGCAGCTATACGATGAGCTACGAAGGCTTTATAGGTTCGTGCTCCTTTTCGTATCCATGACAGAACTGTTTTGCTGTCTGTCCAATACGTGACCGACGATCGCTCATTGTCGTGCTCACGTTTCACTGCTGCAGCCAGACGGGTTCCCATCACCGCTGCCTGCAGCTCGAGGCGCGGTATCGATTGTAGCTTCAATGGTGCTACTCTCGCCTTGGCCATGACTAGGCTCACCTTCTGTGAGCCTTCTGCTGTGGTGGCTCGCCAGTACACAGTTGCTGCGTACGCCATCTCGCTTGCGTCGGTAAATACATGTATTTGTATTTCATTGGCATCACTATACCCAGGATAGCATCTTGGTATGCTGATGCCCTTGAGCTGCCGCAGGTTTTCGATCCAGCTTCTCCACTGAGCTGCTTGATCGTCTTCTAAAAGCTGGTCCCAATCGATGCCTCGCCTCCATGCCTCTTGCAGTATTTGCTTGGCTCGAATCGTTACGGGTGAGGCGAGTCCCAGCGGGTCGTACAGTGACATGACGATCTTGAGGGCCTCTCTTTTTGTAGGGGCCTCCTTCTCTAGGATTCCTGGCGGCAGTCTCGCAAGCGTTAGGTTGAAACCTAGCGTGTCTTAACTAGGTCTCCAAATCAGGCCGAGAATTTTCTCCGTGCCTGTCGCGTCTCCGATGTTCACAACCTCAGCGCAGGTTTGTGTCGGATCTAGGTTCTCTAGTAGGCGCGAACTGTTCGATACCCATTTTGATAGGTCGAATTTCGCCTCTTGGTGAATTTCCTTCACCCTGGTCGCGACTTCTGTCGCTTCTTCGACCGTTCTATAGCTGTCCAGATAATCGTCCATATAATGGTTCTCAATGATAGCCTTTACTGCTACTGGATGCTGTTCGATGTGCCTTCTTGCGTTCCAATCTTTCGCAAAGATGGCGGTGCACGGCGAACTTGCCGCGCCGAAAATGATGGACGTCATGCGGTACTCTTCTGGGGCTCCCTCTCTCCTGTTGCCTCTCCATAGGTAACGAAGTGAGTCTCGGTCTTCACTCCGCACCTTCACTTGCATGAACATCTCGGCTATGTCTCCAGAGATGGCCACGCAGTGTCTACGAAATCGCATCATGACGCCGGGCAGCGACTGCAGCAAGTCCGGTCCAGTTAGCAGGAAGTCATTGAGTGACTTTCCTCTCGATTTGGCAGCGGCATCATGTACTATACGAATTTTCTCTGGCTTCATTGGGTTGAAGACATCGAAATGAGGCAGGTACCAGGTCCTTCCTGGCGTGCTTGATTTGGGGGCCCTCTCAGCATATCCCTTCTCGATTAGGGAGTCCATCTGTTGTGAATATTTCACACGAAGAGCTGGGTTTCTATCCAGCTTCTTTTCTATAGAGACCAGCCTTGTAAGGGCTGTCCCATAACTGTCGGGCATTTCTATGGCTTCTTCCCGCCATAGCATAGAGGTTTCTATGTGCCCGCTATTGAGCCGCCTTATGTCGCGGTTCAGTATATCTTCTGCCCTCTTCTGAGGGTCAGAAGCTGGCTTTCTTGGATTAATAGCCAGTGACTCGATGGCGAAGAATTCACGGAGCTGCTCGTTCAGTTCCGCATCTTGCCTTGACCGCCTTCTGTCGCGGTCCGATGCGTCTTCTGCCCTCTTCTGAGGGCCAGAAGCTTCGCTGGCGAAGAATTCACGGGGCTGTTCGTTCAGCTCCGCATCTTGCCTTGCGTCAACGGTCTGAGTACCGTTGACTTGGTTTAACCGTCTTTTGTCGCGGTTCGATGCGTCTTCTGCCCTCTTCTGAGGGCCAGAAGTCACGCTGGCGAAGAATTCACGGGGCTGTTTGTTCAGCTCCGCATCGTGCCTTGCAACGGACTGAGTGCCGTTGACGTAATGCACCCGCTGGCCTAGTGTTCTGGTGTGTGCACCATGCAATGTCCAGCCCATCATGGTCCTTGACGCGATGGGTTGGTCTCTTGGTCCCCTACGGACCTCAGTGGCCAGCAGCAAATGCCAGTTGTCCTGTCCGACGAGTATCTTCGGTACTCCCGCCGGATACATAAGCTCAGACGTCAAGTCTTGAAGGTGCCTGCATCGTGCCAGGTCCTTATGATTGACTGCCTGTGGAGACAGGTTGAGCTTCGAAATCAGATCCCTTGAGAACACCTTGGAGCCTTTATTTCGCTCGATAGCGTCTTTAATACGCTCGGTATTGAAGCGGCGGAGGTCTCTTTTCAAGGATTTAGAGATCAGTTATTGAGCCGCAGGTATTTGCACGCCTCATCGACTGCAGGATCATCTCACGCCTCTCCTTCATAAGCTTGAGGGTGTGATCAGAGAGCTTTTTGTTTCTATCTGTACGACGGGTCTTGAAAAACTTAGACCCGACCGTATGGACAGCTTCCACGAACCCGTTGCTATATTCATCCACGGAGCTCCCTAGGCACTCGAAACGATTCTGGAGTTCGAACTTAAAGCTCTCGGGGTTTTGGACTTGGATCTGTGCTGGCCGGAGCGTGGACTTCATCAGTCGAGACCTTTCAAGCTTAATATTAATGTTCAATGTGCCTCTTACCATGCGGTGATCGCTCCCGGTTTTTACCGAATTGATCACAGAGACATCATTGAACATTTGCTTCTTGGTTGACATGATGAAGCCGATCTCATTTTTTGTTGCACCATTGGGGCTCTGCCAGTACCACTTCCTGTATTCACGCTTTTTGAAGAAGGTGTTCATCATATAGAGGCCCTCCTTCTCCATAAAACTGGCCAGTAGGTGACCCCGGTGGTTCCGTTGTCCAACTCCAAATTGCCCCACTTGCAGCTCATCCTCGTCTCGTTTGCCCAGTTTCGCGTTGAAGTCCCCCATGACAACGGTGAAGTGAGTTTTGAAACCATGCATGGCTCTGGAGATATCCTCATACATGGTCTCTACCTCATCGTCGGGGTGTGCCGAGGTTGGGGCGTAGACCTGTATGACCTTCAGCGAATATCTTGAGGATATTCTGAGTATAAGGTACGCCACCCTGGTCGACACACTCTCGATCTTCACCACGTTGTTCACAAGGGACTTGTGGATGATAAACCCGATACCACCCTGGGACTGCCGGTCACCTTCTCGGAAATAGAACAGGTTACCGGATTTGAGGATTATCGAGTCCTCCCCCTCTCTTCGGACTTCAGATAACCCTATAATACTCCATCGCAACCTGCTCAGTTCCTCCTCGAGTTCGGTGACCTTCTCGTCGGTCCGAAGAGTGCGCGTGTTGTACGTTGCCAGGTCCAGTCGTCGGTGATTGTTGGGGTAGCCGGATCTTGTCCGGAGATTCTTAGCACCCCTTGCCATGCCGTAGCCTCGACCGCTACCGTAGTCGAGGGTAGGCAAGCTGCCGGGTACCAGGGGCCATTTTTTATTTGTGCTATTCATTGGGGGGGTTTTGCCATAATCGCCACGCTTGGCAGGCGGGTTGGCGATCGCAGTATGGTTGTTATAGAAGCACAGAGAACGCTGCTGCCCATTCTCTGGTTTGTCCCTTAGTCGCCTCTTACGACACCCACGGGAAGACATGGGATGGTGAAATTCTTTACGTCCGGCACCATACCTACGGAACACATATAGTGCCTAAAAGTGTATGTTCTCCTTCAGGCAGGAACAAAAACCTCCTAAATATGATATATTTAGCACTTGCACAATCCGTATTGTTATACTGCATCCCTATATGGGGGGTGCTACTAAAACAATTTTTTTAGTATTAGAGCGAGCACAACGGCCTCTTATCAAGTGCATGTATTTTAAAAAACGGAGATATTGTACTGAAAAACTATATCATATCAGCAACCTTCTAACGGTCCGGAAACTTTACATTACTCAAGTTGTTCTCACAAAACATAAATCACTAACCTATGATTCCAGAATATTGGCAAGAAGAAGAAAAGACATTATATTAAAAGCACCACAAACAAAAACGCAATTTGCCAGTATTTAACTTTGGAAACGTTCTGCTCAACTTTATAACGCTATTAATAAACATATTAACGTCTACCCTAAGAATAGTTATGAATGCAAAAAAGTACTTACGGAATGGATAAAAAAGCTTACCTACAGCGAGACTGAATCACTTCTACAGCAGATATACTAACATAAATACTGCATACACACACAATCACACACATACACCCTCACATTGACACTTTCACTCAAATCACCTTGTTTTTGTTTATGTAATCGTATTAGTATAGTTTAATGAAAACGTTTTGTTTATGAAGGAGCGGAGTCTCCTAATACAGGCATCTGTTGCTTAAAAGGAGGCTTCAATCTCAAATATGTTGTTCAAATTTGGTTATCAAATAAACAATTATTAATATATATTTCAGGCCTGACAATTTTTGGCTTCTGAAAACCCCTGAAAAGGCGTTAGTCGGGTGAGGAAGGGCCAGTCGATGTCTCCAGAGAAAACCCGAACCTTCTACGACCCACGGATCGAGAGTTATCCGAGTCTGAAAAATGGTTTGGCAGTCCTAGAACTGTCAAAGTCAATCTTCAACCCGGTATAACTTCCCTCCCAACAGTCGCAGAACGCCCGAGTTTGGACTTGCCCGGTTTGGCTCGTCCCGCTCCGACGCGCAAATAAGTTTTCGGGATCCTGAAACTTTTCAGCGCCAAAACGCCTGAAACCAGATGGATCAGATAGAGGTTGTCCCCCCAAACACCACTGTGAAAACCGCAAGTCTCTGCGACCACCGGACCAGGCTGGCTACGCTGGTCCAAAGTTTCCGAAAAAGTGGGGGTAACTGTCAAATGACAAATTTGAGCAGCTATAACTCCGCAACCGCCTGCCACAGAGAAACGCGGCTTGAAATGCAGTGCCTGGCTCGACTTCCTCTATCCGCCAAGAATTGTTTGCACAACTCCAAAAAATCAATTGTTTTCAACTCCTGAAAATTTACAAGAATATTCCCGCTTGTGTGCCGCTGGGAATTTTGAAAACCCGGGTCCCTTGCGCCCAAAGACTGCGGCGATATTCTAAGTCAAATATTAAAACCGGAAAACCCAAATTTGTCAAAAAGTCTATTTTCTTCGTCTCCGGAGATATTGGGGGCAACTTTGGGCTCAAACAGGTGGCTACATACAGGGCATACGTCATACAGGGCCAACCCTGCTATCAAAATAATTTTAAGACTATTTATTTACAATTAAAAGCGAAAAACAACAAAAAATTCAATAACTTCGGTATCCTTGAAACGAAAATTTTGAAAAAATATAATTAATTTGTGTTAAATGCTGCTCTTGAGATCATCATCTAATATTTATCATCTAATATTTTAAATTTTTCCTCTAAAATGCAGTTTATATTTTGAGTTACTTGTTCGGTAACTCTTTCTCCGTTTTTTAGGATCATATTTTTTTGTTCGTCGAGTTCCTTTTGGATATTTTTTAGTGCATTCATGACTTCTTCCATATTTGTAAATAGGCTTGTCGAAAAAATATCGATACATCGATATTATTGATTCGATATATCGATATTTTTAGCCGATATATTTTCATCCGATACATCGATATATCGATACAAAATATTCAATATCGAAAAACGTATCAATAACGATATATTTTTTCAAATTATTTTTTTTGCTGAATTCAGAGCCGTAAAAGATAGGAACGAACGGAAAATTACTGTATTGTCTATGACTATAATGTTTTGTTAGTGTTCCGTGTGTGCGTATGTGGCGGTCGCGGAGGCAGTCATCATCAGTCACTCGTTAGTCTTTTCTTTTTTTATTATTCATTATAGGCTCGCGTTTAACCACTATCTCGCCTGATGTTAAGTGATGATATGGTCACTTATATACTCACTTTCAAATGTGAGTTCTTTTGCGTTGTGTGTGTGTGGTGCGTGTCATCTTCTAATATCTTTAGAAGATTGCTATTTAGTTTTTGTTATTTTCATTTATTGCCTATTAAAAAGAAATAACGATTAAAATATCTTCGTTTATGTTAAGATAATAAAATAATGTACAATTTGTACAAAAATTTCTATTACCAACAAAAAAAAAAAAGAACCTAAAACTCTGAAAATCGGGCCGATATATCGATATATCGATATTTTTTCCTCGATATATCGAGGTCGATATTGATATTTTTATAAATATCGATACATCGATATGTCGATATATTTTTTCACTTTCGACATCCCTATTTGTAAATACAATATTATGGTACTAGTAACGCCCTCTCTTGGCAGATCTCTGTAGTACTTGCAAAGTTGACGGTCGATCGCACGAGGCGATCAATTATGTATTCGCACACGGTACTTGTTGTTATGGTACAGACACTCTATACTAGATGGCGTTAGTGTCTATGCGCTATTGGTATTTTTTTTTGCAATGTAATGTCAATAATAGCAAAATAGGTTATATTTTTATTGATTTTGTTAAAAGAGTTCACAAATCTATAATTGTTCGGCACTTTAATTGTTCAATTATTAGTTTTGATAAATCACTGCTATTTCGCTTCTGCTGGGTGTCTTTTGATAGCACTTCGACTGCTTTTTGTTATTGCAATATTTCACAATTTAGCACTGAGCCACTTAATAAAAAGGTTTGCCCACGCTGTATGTTAATAGATGATTGATTGTTTTCTACTTTTTGTTCTTTTCACTGAGTTAGAGTACACAATTATTTTTTAAATTTACGATAAATACGGAGACGGTTTTGACAGCTGCACAACAGCGCCCTCTCTCGAAAAGAAAAACTAAAAAAACATTTATCTCAAGAACAAATTTGAAAATCAAGAAAAAAGACTATACTTTATAGAAAAACAAATAAGGAAGAACAATGTCGTCTTTTTTGGGTTACAAGAAACAGAAACATCATATTCAAATCTAGAAAAAATAATGATCAACTTTATAAAAGAACGCTTTTCTATAGACCTGGATCATAGGGATATACAAGAAATAAAGAGAATAGGAAAAAAGGTGTCCCCCTTACCTAGACCGCTAATAGTCACATTTTCCACACTCGGTATAAAAATCAAAATATTCAAAAAGAGTAGCTTATTGAAAAATACAGAGTTCTATATAAAGGAAGATTATCCACAAAATGTACTTGAGAGAAGAAAAGAGTTACAAGAGCAGGCACGAATTGAGAAAGAGAAAGGAAATTCGGTAATAATAAATTATGATGAACTAATAATACGAGTCAAAAAGAACACAACAGCCAAAAATAAAAGAATGCTTTCAACGTCTCCTGAAACCAACCTCGCCGGGCGTGACGAAATTAAAATGCAGACCAGCAAGAAGAACAAGACTCAAAATACGGATACCCAGCCGAAATATAAAAGATCGTCTAGTCTGTCAGGTGAAGTCGTAAAACCAGGGATCCTGAACTTCCTGTCTACCAAAACCCCAAATAGCGCACCCGGAAAAAGGGACAATAACAAAGAGAAGTATTAGCAACTACAGCACCCCTCTCACACGGATAACATAAACGAAACAATATAAAAAAATAATTCACATCTTCCAAGCCGGCTGGTCACCGAGGAAGATTATGACAAAAAACCCTCCAAAGGATCAAACAAAATCAAAATTAAAATTAGCAACAAAAATACCTACCCCAACTAATAGCACCACTACTAAGACTAGAACATCAGGAAAACTCTATATTTTAACATACAATGTTAAAACACTCTCAACATACGAGCGCTTAATTGAATTAAATGAATCCTTATCAAACATCAAATATGACATAATAGGACTGTCTGAAACTAGGCGTATAGGAGACAGAATAGAAGAGTATGACAATTTCATATTATGCTACACGGGACCAACGCCGGGTTTGTATGTCTATGTTGTTTTTGTGGCTTTTTAATAAAAAATGCCACAAAAACAACATAGAGAGTTACATTGTCCTATCAGAAAGAGTCGCTATTTTAAACTTGGTATTCGAAGATACGCTGTTGTCAATTATACAAGTCTATGCCCCTACGGAAAAAGCTAACAAAGTCGAGATTGACAAGTTCTACTGTCACTGACCTCTATTATACAAGTACGCTGGACTAAACATACTATATGAAATGACAGTTGATTTTTGTGCTGATTCAAAGCGCCCCGCTCGAGCGTATCAGCAACTAAAATTGACACATTTAGAGATAGGATACTACCGATATTTCTAAAAATTAGGTAATACTAATATATTTGACTGGAAATATTATAATATTGTAACTAATATATCAGTATTAGTGATATTTTTAAATTACACTAATATCCAAATAGTAGTCTTGGCAAGGCGTATCACTCATTTACTGTTCTCGTAGTATGTTGGAACTAAATATCTCATATTGGTATTGGTGATGAATGTTAGGTATATGAATGCCTAATAATCAGTAATAATATGTTCAAAAGCGATGTGTAATACTAAATTCGGGAATCATCATCATGATCATCCACAGCCCGACTTCGCCCACTGCTGAGCACAGGCCTCTCTCTTGTATCAATCACCACGTTCCTGAGCCTGGAATTAATTCTGGAACAATATCATGATAATTATAATTTTATTAACAAATCTTTTGAAGTCAAACAATTTATTATCTGCATCTGAAACAGAGCTGAAAACTGATTTCAGCGGGGGTAGGGTCATCTCGATAACTTATTTTCATTACTTTATTAAATATATATATTTATTTAGGTATGTATCATATAATATATGTGCATGTTAAGCAATTAAAAATATATTTTGTTGTTAAATTGTTGCCACGATTTAAACAATGCACCTGCCATGTTATCTCTTCACCACCCTTGGTTGACTGGTAGAGAATGCCAAAGGCATTAAGTCCGCCATTGTACCTTTGTGCATGAAGTTTAAATAAATAAATATAAGTCTTCACCGTGCTGGAATGCGATGTCACTCTTATTTGCACCTTAACACTACAGAGACAAGATCTCAGCGATG
This sequence comes from Orthosia cruda, assembly GCA_964057195.1. Lineage (NCBI taxonomy): Eukaryota > Metazoa > Arthropoda > Insecta > Lepidoptera > Noctuidae > Orthosia > Orthosia cruda. Next base: position 75,885 of record OZ059856.1, on the reverse strand, counting down.
AGAGCGAGAAATACGTCCGTTGTAAATGATTATCCATTTCATTTATTAGTATTATTATATAAAACATGTTCCCTTCACGAATCCGATGGGCGTATAACTAGTGTACTTGAGCGAGGAGATACTTGCTCAAATGTGATAGTTTTTAGGATAAGTTGTTAGCCTAACCCCATATTTAAATCTCACTGATCTGACAGTAATGCGCTATAACTTTACTAGCACGCTATCCACTAGTTTATAGCTTGCAATCTGACTGAAAATATTTTTTAGTAACCTTTACAGCAATTATTGTATTACTTAAAAATTAATCATAATAAAAATAACTGTTTTTTTTTTCTCTTACGTATTAAATTATTCTCACGATCGATAAAACCCATAAAAGTAGTTTACCGAAAGCTGTGTCCCATCTCTAATATTAGTTCCATGCGACTCTCACGTTAATTCACGTTGCTATCAGCGCCAAAATGGCGATAATCAAATGTCTTCATTTTTCATCGATAATATGAAGTCCAGTGTACAATGTATGATAGAGGTCAGTGTCTACTGTACACTAAACAAAGCGATTGATATATCATATAAAAACTTCATACTCATGGGAGACTGGAATGCAAAAATTGGTAAACCAAAAAAGGAAGAATATCTAGTCACGAAACTGAACGGATATGGCAAGAGGAATGAGAGGGGACAGCGATTATTAGAATTTGCTATGGAAAATAAACTGTCAATAGTAAACACATTTTATAAGAAAAAAATAAAAAAAAACAGATGGACATGGCTCTCCCTTGATAAAAAAATACAAAAACGAAATCGATCTTTTTCTATCAAACCGTCCCCAGTTATTTCATTAGGTTAGGTAAGTTTTTTTTTTTTATGTCTCATATATATATTCCTCTAACACACGTCAGAGTCTATTTTATCTAATGATACTCTTTCACTCCAGTTCTATCAAGTATTCCTCTCGCACTTTTATCCAGCATACTTTATCTTTCTTTCATTCTATCTCTTACCAGCTTTACCGGTGGGATTCCGGTCTATTCTCTATCTATTCTAACTATTCTATTTTATTCTCTTTATTTGGGATTCGGGATTCTTTTTATTTTACAACTTCAATTTACATAGTTTCTTTTTAATCTAATTTACATGCTTTATTATTTGCTATCTTAACTCTATATTTATGTCTAGTTTTAAATCTAATTACATGTTTCTTTTTATTTTAGGGGTTCGGCAACAGTTTTCCCCATGCCCAGTATACATTTTACAGTTTTATTATTCATCTAATTTTACATTTAGAATCTTATTCATATCTTAACAACTACGCTTATTTCTAGTCTTTAAATTAGCATTATTACTTACAATATTTATTTATTTATTTAAACTTCATGTACAATGGTGATACATAGGCGGACTTAATGCAGCAAGGCATTCTCTACCAGTCAACCTTTGGGTTAAAAAGGACACAGCAGTGGTAGGAGTACAAAAATAAAATAAAATGAACAATAATTAAAATCAGATATTAATAAACAATCTAACTAATAAAATACATAAATAATTACTGAAACAATAGACTAATAAATATTATAATAAATACCATATCATTATTTATTCTAAATGAAACAGAAATTTAAATATAATAACTATGACGAAGACCGAGCTATGTGAGAGAGGACAAGTAATATTTCCGGATTCTACGCTTAAATGAAAATTTACTCTCAGCTTTTTTTATGTCAAGGGGAAGCACGTTCCAGAGTTTTATAGTAGAGACAGTGTAAGAATTAGATAGAAACCCAGTGCGGTGAGAAGGAATATGGAGAAGTAAGTTTTTTGAAGCTCGAAGGTTAAGATCGTGAGAACTGCCCAACACTTTAAAATATTGTTTTAAATAATCAGGAGTACAAGGATCGTTCATGATGTTGAAGAGCATGACAATATTGATGTATGATGTACTTTATATTCAATAATATATGGTCATCATACTTTTTATCACTTGTTTCTCTTTACGACTTTCTCCATTATTTTTAAGCAATAGTCTATAAACAGTTTCCTATCCTTACTCAACATTATATGTTTGATACCATCCATTGTTAATTTTATGTCCAAAAGACTTTCAATCTTTAGTCTTTCGTATCCGAACACTGGGCATTTCAAAATGATATGGGGAACAGACTCTTTCATTTCGGGGTCACAAGTGCAGGAGGGGCTCTCCTTACACCGAAAGCGGCATAGGTATTCTGAGAGTCCCCCGTGGCCCGTGAACAATTGCGTGCTCAGGCGCGTCGGCTCAGTTTTGCGTATGACCCCATAAGCGGCAGTCACATCCGGAAAGAAGATTTTGGTAATTCCAGCGACTTCTCCGGATTTGTACCTCGCATCCCATTCGCGAATCGACTCCAAACGGAGTTGTCGTTTCGCGAATGAGACGGGGAAAAATCGTAGTCGGGTTTCCTCTTATTTGACGCAGCGGGCGGCGGCTTCCTTGGCTAGTTGGTCTGCCCTTTCGTTACCCTCCAATCCTGCGTGTGCTTTTATCCAATACAAAGTCACAGCTTTGTTTTGTCGAGAAAGGTTCGTGATGTTCTCGCGAGTTTCAACCCGCCGTTTGTAGTGCCGCCATTGAGTCACTGTAAATTCCGAATGTGGACTCCTTTTGCTTCCTGATTTGACGGCAAGCAGATCTTGACGGTCTTGATCTCCGTTTCGCCCTCCCAAACAGAGAGCGCCGCGCCGACCCTTCCCCCGATCTTATTGCCATCCGTAAATATTTTGACTGCACAGCCGCTATTTGCGTCCACCTCACTCTGGTTTTTAAGGCAAGTCAGTTCGATATCCGCGAGTGCCGCGGGGTGTGGTGCGTTAATTGCAGGCATTTGTCGCTCGATCCCCTAGGTCAGGCAAGGTCGCCCCCCTCTTGATCCTGTATAGCGAGGCTACCTCGCGTACACGAAGATCAAGTGGGAGCACTCCAGCGAGAACCAGCGCTGAGTTCAGGGAGACCGTGCGATAAGCCTTGCACATTTTTTATACGAATCCCCTCTGCACCGTTCTGAGCTGCTTTTGAACTCCCAGCTTATTGACAGCCGGCGCCCACACACTCGCCGCGTACAATATGATGGGCTCGACGGTCGCCGTATATATCGTGCGGATCACCTCCGGATGAAGGCCCCAGCTAGCTTTAGTCGCTCTTGCGAGCTGCTTGTAGACGTTGACGGCCTTTTTACACACGTTACCCACGTGCGCATTAAATGTGAGTTTTTCGTCAATCGTCACACCCAGCATCTTAATTTGTTTAGACATACCAATGTCGATCCCTCCCATGCACAGGTGCGGTGTGTCGAATTTAAGCTTGCGGGTGATTACCATTGCACTGGTCTTATGAGGCGCGAATTTGAGCTTGTTTTCAACACCCCACACCCGAACAAGTTCGAGAGCGGCATTGGCTTGTCTCTGCACGTGTTGCGCTGTATGGCCATCGAACACCATGACGACGTCGTCGGCGAAGGCTTGCACATAGTGACCCTCAGCCTCGAGAATACTCAACAGTGAGTCCAGTAGCACATTCCATAGCATGGGCCCGCCTATAGACCCTTGAACGCATCCTTTATTGGTCGCCTTTGTGAATATAGCCCCGTTGTACCTTACCGTGACTTTTCTTTGGTCAAGGTAACTGTCAATGACCCTCCTGATATTTAGGGGGCATTTTTTTGCCAATTGGACTCTGATTGCTGGCCACCAGGCGCTGTCGAAGGCGCCCTCTATATCCAATGACACGACGGTTATAATTTTCTTCTCATCGAGTTTCATATTTATATGTTGCATTAGCTTATAGAGGGCGTCTTCGCAGCTCTTTTGGGGCATGAATCCAAACTGATTAGGGTTTAGTTTCGGTAACAGGTGGTATTTTAATCTGGCGACCAACATCTTCTCGTACACTTTGCCCATCACTGGTAAGAGTCCTATGGGGCGATAGGACTTGGGGGTTGTGTACGATTCTTTCCCTGGTTTCCTCAGTGCTATGACTGTGGCTTCCTTCCATACAATAGGGAAATAGTGGAGCTCTAAGCCTTTATTTAGTACTCCCAGGAAAAGTTTTATGTCGCTCTTGATGGCGTGACTAACATATGTCTGCAGTGAATCCATCGGCACCAGGCGCTTTTTTTGGGTTCAGGGAATCCAGTGCTGTGAGTAATTCTGTAATCGTGAATGGGGGATCATTCTGTCCCTCGTATGGTTTTAGGTTCACAACTGCAGCTCTGTTCCGTATGTCCCGATGCGTCCGGTTATCGTTCTCCCTTAGGTCTTCCGGGTAGAAAGTTTGTGCCAACAGTTCCACCGAGCCTTTTGCGTCGAGGGTGGCACCATCCACTACTAGGGGCACATCTTCTTCCCTCTTGGCTGTTTTCCCCATTATCCTATAAATCCCTTCCCGAATTTTCTTTATCCTGTTTTCTACAGAACTCTTTCCAACTTCCGATCTGGGCCTCCTTGGCTCTCGACTCGTATTCGTCTCTGGCTTTGAGGTACGCCTTTACTATTCCCTGCCGTCGTATCGGTGCGGCGTTCCTGATTCTGCGTTTCCTAGTGGTGACTTCCTGCTTCATCTTTGCGAGCTCTTCCGACCACCATGGTAGGGTGAGTGTCTCTACATTATTTTTTAAGGGAATTGTTTTGTTGCATGATTCTGTGATGGCTTTATTTAATTTTATCATATTTTGCTCTAACTGTTCAACTGTTTTAATTTTATTAATTTCATCGTAACTAGTTTAATTTTTGTTCTGTTTTAAATTGGTAGAATTCTTTATGAAATTCATCCCATTTTGCCTTTTTCGTGTTATATAATCTTGTGGTTCTTTTGACACTCATCCCAGTCGATTTTTTAAGTTTTATTTTAAAGCTAATACCACAATGGTCAGCGCACGTGAGATTTGCGATAACTTTCCAGTCCTCCACTAGGTACAGCATATCAGCAGTGTAAGCCGTCACGTCTACGAAGCTGGAGTAATGCTTCCCGCCTCGAATTGTATCGAAAGTCGGAGTGTCGCCTTGGTTTAAAATGTTCAGGCCCAGCTTGTGAAGCGTACTGGCCATGTCATCCCCCCTATGATCAGTCTGCGAACTTCCCCACCAGGTGCTCTTCTTTGAGTCGCCTCCAGCTATTAACCTCCGTGTGACGGTGTTTGCGACTTTTGTCAGATGATCTAGGTACGGATCTATGGGACGGTCGGGTTCAAAATAATATGAGGCCAGAGTGACTTTCCACTGCTTTTTGCTCACTGTCACCACTACAACGTTGTTCGTGGTGAGCTCTGGGTGTTGCGTGACGTCCAATCCAGCGTCGAATATGGCAATTGCAGCTTTAGTTGTGCCCGCGCCAGTGTGTTGGAAGGTTCTTACGCCCCTATATGACCTCATATTATCCGACCCGCCCACATAAGGTTCCTGAATTAATGCAACTGCGACCTTTCTTTCAGTTGCCTTGATCGTCAGCTCTTCCGTGGCTAACTTTCTGCGTTGGAGGTTGCTTTGGAGCACCTGGTAACTATATGTGTTCCCCTGGCTGCCCTTAGCAGTACGCCACCGACATGCGAGCTATCGCATCGCGTTTCCTGCGTATGGGGCATTCCGTGCTGAAGGCATTATGGTCGTTACGACCGAGTTTGGCTAACACACAGTTCCTACAAGATGGTTCGCCTGACCGGGAGGCAGCCAAGGAGGCGGCCTTTCTCCAGGACTGGCTCTCGCCTCCTGTCGAGCCTGTCCTGGACGTGGACCGCGCGGCGGTCCAGCTCAAGAGGTCACTGACCGAGGTGTGCAACGCCAGCATGCACCTCCATGCATGGTGTTGACTTGTCGTTGCCGGCCCTCCTTTGGCGTGGGATGGTCGGCAGGGACAAGTCGATGGAAGGAGCAGGCGGCGGAGAGTCGGTCTCGACGCGCCGCCGCACACGCGGAGGGCGGCATCTGACCTTCGCGGGCCAGATGCCGCAACGGTGGGGACCGTAAGGTCCAGCGCGGTGGAGGGTACGGCGCAGCACACCGTCTAGGTGTGCCCAGCGGGGGCGTAGCTGCGCCGTGCCCTGAGGAGATGTCGGGCGGGACCTCTCGCTTCCCGGTGTGGTGAATTCCATGCTGGGGGGTGGGGGGTCCTGGGCGGCAATTGTCCCCCTTTTGCGGGGACGCCAAGTCGCTAAAGGGGGTGGCGGAGAGGGGGTGGGAGGGGGCGGTTGTACGATCGTTTCCTCCCACCTCCTGGTGGTGACTAGCGGGCGATGGCGTGGGGGCCACCTTAGCTCGCATTGCACTAGTCACCACCCTTGCGGGCGGGAATGGCCGAGCACTCGCGGTCGTTCCCGGGCCCCTCCACAGAGGGAGGGGCGTGAAGGGCCTGCCCTAAAAGGCGGTCGTCGGCGGAGGACTGGACGTAAAGGCTGTGCCGGATTCCCAGTCCTGCTCCATTCAGACGATGCGGGAGTGCCGCTGGGTTATTTTAGTGGGTATACCGGGCTGGGGGGCCCGGGGAGTCCCACATAGCCTCCAAGTCCTCGCACCTGAAGGGCACTTTTCAAAAGTGCCTCAAGTGCATCAATAGCAGGCATAGAGGACCGGCTCCTGCCGGCCAAAAGTTACCGTCTGCCTCTTGCGGCGGACAAGAGGAAGGGACAGCCGGGGCCGACCTCACAGAGGGAGGAGGACCCTCTTCTGCCTGCCGCCACCCCAGCCAACCCTGCTGGTTGGACGAAGGTCGTCGGCAAGGGGAAGGGGAAGGGCAAAAAGACGGCAGCGGTCCCTGCCGTCCCCGCCACCACCTCTCCCAGCCAGTCGCAGTCGACTGGCAAAGGAAAGGGGAAGGGGAAAAGCTCACCCCCAGCCGTCCCTCGCAGCGGCCAGTCGCAGTCGACTGGCGCTGCGAGCGGCGGTGGCGGGGAAGTTCGCCCCCAGCCAGCAAAAGGAACCTAGTTCCTCCCAAAACCGCAGCCGTCGTGGTGACGCTCACCGAGGAGGCTGCGGAGCGGGGGGAAACGTACGCTGAAAAACTGGGGATCTTTGCAGCGAAGCTGCAAGAGGTTATCGCAGATGCGGCCAAGGTGGCCAGGCCAGTGAAGACCGCCGCCATCGAGGTGACTGACCTGGACGACTCGGTCACCAAGGAGGAGGTGGTGGCGGCGGTCGCAGCGATAGGGGGCACCATTCGCATGGAATGCCGAGTGGTTGGTGGACGTGGCGGTGACACCGGTGATTGAGGCGGATACCCACGACGTGGGTCTGGCGGACGCCCAGCGCCAGTTGGACCTGGCTAAGCGGGAGCAGCTCCAGGAAGAGCTGGAGGAGAGGGTTGCGGCCAAGGAGGAACGGGCTCGCGTCGCCCGTGCCAAGTCCGGGTACGGTGCGTCCCGCGTCCTGTATGCGGACCACTCCTTGGCCGAACTGGAAAGGATGGCTCTGGAGGACGAGGAGGGGATCGTGGAGGTCGCCTCCAAGTCCTCACACCTGAAGGGCACTTTTCAGAAGTGCCTCAAGTGCCGGGCCGCGAGCATGCGTGGCATTGTCGCAGAGCTGGTGACGCGCAATGCAAGCGACGAGACGCGGCAACTGCAGGCGAGGGCCGATCGCCTGCAGACGGAGGTCAGCCAGCTGCACCAGAAGCTGGCTGAGGCCACGGCCCGGCCAACCCAGGCTGAGCAGAGACCTGAGGCTGAGCAGAGACCTGGGGCAGGGGGCCCTGCCTCCTCCAACATTGAGGATATCATCCGCAAGGTTGTTATGGAGGAGAGGGCCTTCACGAGAGCCTGCCTAGCGGGAATTGAGGACCGCCTCCTGCCCGAGAAGAGTTGGACAAGAGGCAAGGCGAGCCGGGGCCAACATCCCAGAGGGAGGATGCTCTTCTCCCTTCCACCACCCCGACCAACCAGCAAGGCTGGACGAAGGTCGTCGGCAAGGGGAAGGGGAAGGGCAAAAAGACGGCAGCGGTCGTCCCTGCCGTCCCCGCCACCACCCCTCCCAGCCAGTCGCAGTCGACTGGCAAGGGGAAGGGGAAGGGGAAAAGCTCACCCCCAGCCGTCCCTCGCAGCGGCCAGTCGCAGTCGACTGGCGGGGGAAAGGGCAAGAGTTCGCCCCCAGCCGGCAAGAGGAACCTAGTTCCTCCCAAAACCGCAGCCGTCGTGGTGACGCTCACCGCGGAGGCTGCGGAGCGGGGGGAAACGTACGCGTCCGTTATGATGCGGGCGCGTACCAATGCCGATCCCACAAAACTGGGGATCGGCAAGGTGTCCTGCCGCCGGACCCAAGCTGGGGCTCGAATATTCGAGTTCCCGGGGGCTGAGGGCGGCAAAAACGCGGACCTCTTTGCAGCGAAGCTGCAAGAGGTTATCGCAGATGCGGCCAAGGTGGCCAGGCCAGTGAAGACCGCCGCCATCGAGGTGACCGACCTGGACGACTCGGTCACCAAGGAGGAGGTGGTGGTGGCGGTCGCAGCGATAGGGGGCCTCGCACCGCTGCGACGCTACAGGTCGCAGCGGTGCGAGGCCGGGACATCAGGCCCGGCCGCGGCGGCATGGGCACCATTCGCATGGAATGCCCAGTTGCCGCTGCCAAAGCCGTCCTTGACAAAGGACGGCTACAAGTCGGCTTCAGCTCGGGTGTGGTCCGGGCACTTGCAGCACGGCCCTTGCGGTGCTTCAGGTGCTTCGGAGTCGGACACACCCGTGCCCTTTGTCCGTCTACGATAGATCGGACAGAGAGCTGTTACCGCTGCGGCAAGGAGGGCCACAAAGTCGCATCGTGCGAGGCGGCCGCGCCGCGGTGCGCTGTGTGTGCCGCCAGTGGCCGCCCGGCAGGCCACATAATGGGGGGGATGATGTGTAATCCCCCCCCCTAAGAAGGGAAAGGCGCAGGCGCCGAGAAAGCCTGCCGCTACCGCCGCCGTGGCGGAAGTAGGGCATTCGGCTGCTGCTGGCCTGGCTGAGGAGGAGGGGGGTGCGATGTCCGATTAAATGTCTGGAAACGAACATCGCATCCTCCAGGCGAACACCAACCACTGCGGGGCGGCCCAGGACCTGGCGATCGGGACGGCTTGGTGGCGTTGGTGGCGCGGCCTTCTACGGACTCCCCTCCCCTCTCGCTTTTAGAGAGGGGACAGGGATACGTGGCCGCCGCGTGGGGGGGAGACATGGCCCTGTTGGGGGTATATTTCTCCCCAAACCGCCCTCTAGGGGATTTCGAGGACTTTCTCGAGATCCTTACGGCAGTCGCCGGGAGGGCGGCACCACGCCAGGTCGCCGTGATAGGCGACCTGAACGCCAAGTCGGAGGCTTGGGGCAACCCGGCTGCCCCCTGCAACGTCCGGGGACGCGCCGTCGAATTCTGGGCGGCCTCGTGCGGCGTGTCCCTCCTCAACAGGGGGGCGGTCCACACGTGTGTGCGGCAACGGGGAGGGTCGGTGGTAGACGTCTCGTTTGCCACCCCCGCCCTAGCCGCCCGCGTTGTGAACTGGCGGGTGGAGACGGTGGAGACTTTGTCGGACCACCGATACGTGCGGTTCGACATCTCCACTGGCCCTCGGGGGCTCCCTATCTGTACGACCCGAACAGATGGGGGCTTTCGCAGCTGGAACTACGGGTCCGGCTGTTTGGATCAGGGTACGCGGGGTCAGGTAGGCCCTCCACCATTGCAAGCGCAGAGGTGGTACCTGACATTGAGGTTGGACTCGCGGTGGTCTATGTGGTGGTTGCAGAGGAGTGGCATGTTGTCTGCTCGGCTATGTGTGGGCCGAGCGTCATTCCTCGCGCGCAACAAGTGTCTGAAGTTACCGGCCCAAGGCAAAGGGCCACCTGGTGGTCAGACGCGGGGTTCGTGAGTAACCCTCAAGCAAGTGAGCTCCTGTGAGCGAGCTGCATCTCCGGCACTTTCCTGGATAGAAAGAAGAGGACTACCCGTTGGATTAGTTTTCCGGCAACCCAGCTGTAGGCATTGGGTAGATGCGATGATTTGTATTCGAGAGGTGAGCGTGCTTACAGCTCCGGGACCATTCTGGAGAAATGGGAGCCAGCTTCTCTGGCGTCCTTAACGGGGATTGAATCCGCTAGCACCAACTGCGCTGGTGCTGGTGCTTGCACTAGTGCTGGCGTGCTGGGGTGCGTGTGGTGAGCGGCTTTATTGCTCCGGTACCATTCTGGACAAATGGTAGTGAGTAATCACGGTGCAACTCACATTTTCTCTTGAGTACCAGGGGCGAGTGCTCTCGGAGGCGTGACCTACCGAAGATGGTCCCAGACACGCGATTGCCTGGTATAGTGTGCCGCTTTCCATAACGTAAGGTTGGTGAAGGAGGCCACTATAGGAAAACTCAGTAGACAAATAGGGGTTCGTGGCCCTCGGGGGGGGACGGCCCGCTCGGGCCAATCTCCCTTCCCGCGGTGGGCTCTCACCCGCCTGGACCGGGAGGCAGCCAAGGAGGCAGCCTTTCTCCAGGACTGGCTCTCGCCCCCTGTGCGGGCGGCCCCGGACGTTGACGCCGCGGCGGTCCAGCTCCGAGGGTCCCTGACCGAGGTGTGCAACTCGAGCATGCCTCGGTCCCGCCGTCCGCCTCCCCGTCGCGCCGTCTATTGGTGGTCGGAGGAGCTGGCGGGGCTCCGGGCCGCCTGCGTGGCGGCCAGGAGGGCCTATACGCGGAGTCGGCGGCGCACTACCCGATCTCAGGCCGGGGAGGACCGCCTCTACGCCTCTTACCTAGAGGCAAAGACGGTCCTCAAGTCGGCTACGTGCGCCGCCAAGGACTCGGCGAGGGCCGAGATGCTGGAGGGCCTCGACAGGGATCCGTTTGGGCGGCCATATAAGGCGGCGCGGAAACAACTGCGCCCCTTTGGTCCCCCAGTAACGGAGACCCTGGAGCCGGCGTTGCTGGATGGGGTGGTCCGGTCCCTGTTTCCGTGCAGGACCGACTTCACCCCACCAACGATGAACCCCCCGCTTGTGGGGGTGGTGGCTTCGCCGGTGGAGGAGGTCCCTCCAGTATCGGCGGAGGAACTTCGCGCGGGGGTTCTGGCCCTCCGCGCGAAGAAGACGGCCCCTGGACCGGACGGTGTCCCCGCACGGGTGGTGGCCATCGCGGCGTCCCTCATGGAGGATAGGTTTCGGGACCTCTTCAGCGCGTGCCTTATGGCTGGTAGGTTCCCGAAACCGTGGAAGGAGGGGCATTTGTGCCTCCTCCGGAAGGAGGGACGTCCGGTGGACTCCCCCTCGGCATACCGACCCATCGTTCTGCTCGATGAGGTCGGTAAATTGTTCGAGGGGATCATCGCCACCCGGCTAAATAGCCATTTGCGGGAGGTAGGCCGGACCTGTCGGACGCCCAGTTTGGTTTCAGACGGGGGCGTTCGACGGTCGACGCGTTGGCCCTACTCAGGGGCCAGGTGCAGGAGGCGGTCGAGTCGGGGGGCGGAGTGTTGGCGGTGTCGTTTGACATAGCCAACGCCTTCAACTCCGTCCCCCACTCGACGATATTGGAGGCACTCCGGTACCACGGAGTGCCCCAATATCTTCGGGCGATCCTGGCCAGCTACCTGGAGGACAGAGAGGTCCTCCTGGTGGACAAGACGGCCAGGATCTGGCGTTACGGCGCGGAGTCCGGTGTTCCACAGGGGTCGGTGCTAGGGCCACCCTTGTGGAACATCGGGTTCGATTGGCTCTTGCGGGGAGCCCTCCTCCGGGGGACGAGTGTCATCTGCTATGCGGATGACACTCTCCTCACTGCCCGGGGGAGGGACTTTAGAGAGGCGGCCTGTCTGGCCTCGGCTGGCGGATCCTTAGTGGCAGGTAGGATCCGCCAGCTAGGATTGAGGGTAGCGCTGAACAAGACCGAGGCCGTGTTCTTTCACGGGCCTCGGCAGCGCTGCCCTCCCGACGCCCACATCGTCGTGGAGGGCGTCCGGATAGGCTCGTGCTAGACAGCAGGTGGCGCTTCGGCCCGCACTTCAGCGGGCTGTCGACGCGCCTGCTGAAAGCCGCGGACGCCCTCTCATGGCTCCTCCCAAACCTGGGGGGGCCGAAGGATCGATGCCGGCGCCTCTATGCCGGCATCATTAAGAGCATGGCGCTCTATGGGGCACCCATCTGGGCGGACTCCCTCCACAGGAGGGCGAATGCAACCGCCATCCGCAGGCCGCAAAGGGCCATTGCACAGCGGGTGGCGAGGGCCTACCGCTCAGTGGGTTTCTCGGCGGCGTGCGCTCTGGCCGGCACCCCTCCCTGGGAGTTGGAGGCATGGGTGCTTGCCAGAGTGTACGAGTGGACGGCGCGGCGGAAGGCGCTCGGGGAGCGCCCCGCCACTGAAGAGCGGGAGGCCGTGCGGCGGGAGGCGAGGGACGCTATCGTCGTCTATTGGACGGAGGACCTCGCCTCCGCCGCCTTTGGCCGCCGGACGCTGGATGCGCTCGGTCCAGTCCTGCAGGGCTGGCTCGAGCGCTCACATGGTTTCCTCTCGTTCCGTCTAGTGCAGGTGTTGTCCGGACATGGTTGTTTCGGAACGCACCTGCACCGGATCCGGAGGGAGGAAACCCCAGCGTGCCACGACTGCGGTGCGGCAGAGGACACGGCGCAGCACACCCTCGAGGTGTGCCCAGCCTGGGCAGAGCTGCGCCGTGCCCTCAATAATGTGATCGGGCGGGACCTCTCACTTCCCAGCGTGGTCAACTCCATGCTGGGGAGTGAGGAGGCCTGGGCTGCGGTGGCCTCCTTTTGCGAGCAAGTTATGTCGCAAAAGGAGGCGGCGGAGCGTGCGCGGGAGGACGATCCTCTCGCGCCGCCACTCCGCAGGCGGAGAAGGGGTGGGAGAAGGCGGTTGTACAATCGTCACCTCCCACCTCCTGGTGGTGACTAGCGGGCGACAGGCGCGGGGGCGCCTCTCGCTCGCATTGCACGAGTCACCACCCTCGATGGGCGGGAACGGCCGAGCACTCGCTGTCGTTCCCGGGCCCCTCCACTGAGGGAGGGGCGTGAAGGGCCTGCCCTAAAAGGCGGGCGGTCGTCGGCGGAGGACTGGACGTAAAGGCTGTGCCGGTTTCCCAGTCCTCCTCCACACAGACGATGCGGGAGTGCCGCTGGGTTATTTTAGTGGGTATACCGGGCTTGCCCGGGGAGTCCCACATAGCCCCCCATTCCCCCAATGGGTGGGTATGCGTAATGCATTTTTTCCCAGCGTGATCAAAAAAAAAAAAAAGAAAAGGTTAGGTTGGGGGGGGGATCCCCCACAGCGCATACGTCCTCGTTCGTTTCCCCCGGGCAACGCCCCAGCTCTGACCACCGTAACGGAGTGGCAGATTGGGTGCGGCTAAAGTGTGCTGTGCGATCGTGACTATCCTATCTCTCTTGCGGAATTGCGATCATTGCTTTGAATTTTAATATGTCGAAACCATTGCGGGATGCCTTCGGGCACTTCAGCAAAAAAGGCCCTTGTCAGGGCCAACCCCAAGGCCCTTCTCAGGGCCAACCCAAAGGCCCTTGTCAGGGCCACCCCGACGCTTCAGCGTCAGAGGCTAGCCGCGCGCCGTCTGCGGCTAGCTTCTTTGACACGGCGGGCTCAGAGAATGAGTCCAACGCGTACGAGTCGGACGCCAGCAGTTCGATGGAGGTCCAAACCCGATCTCGGAAGCGGGCTTTCTTGAAGGCAGGCTCCGATGGCTCTTCGGCCTCAGCCTCCGGTTCGGCGAAGGAGCCGAAAAAGAAGGCTAAGGCCAAAAAGTCGGTGGCGGTCACCCACGACGTGGGCCTTGCGGACGCCCAACGTCAGCTGGACTTGGCTCGGAGGGAGCAACTCCAGCAGGACCTGGAGGAGGAGGTTGCTGCCAGGGAGCAGCGGACGCGCATCGCCCGGTCCAAGTCCGGATACGGTGCGTCTCGCGTCGTCTACGCAGACCACTCGTTGGCCGAGCTCGAGCGGATGGCTCAGGAGGATGAGGAGGGGATTGCGGTGGTCGCCTCCAAGTCCTCGCACCTCAAGGGCACTTTCCAAAAGTCCCTTAAAAGTCGGGCCGCGAGCATGCTCGGGATCGTCGGTGAGCTGGTGCAGCGCCAGGCCACCGACGAGACGCGGCAGATGCAGGCGACAATTGATCGCCTGCAATCCGAAGTCAGCCAGCTGCATCAAAAGCTGGCTGAGGTCACGGCCCGGCCAACCCAGGCTGAGCCAATCCCTGCGGCAGGGGGCCCCGCCCTCAATCACGGCCTCGAGGATATCATCCGCGGGGTCGTGAGGGAGGAAAGGGCCTTCGTGAGAGCCTGCCTCGCGGGGATTGAGGACCGGCTCTTGCCGGAGGTGAGCCACCGACCACCGCTTGCGGCGGACAGCAGGCAGGGTGAGGCGCCCGAGCAGAGTGAGGCATCCGCAGAGGACGCTCTTCTGCCATCCACCACCCCGACCAACCAGCAGGGCTGGACGACGGTCGCAAAAGGAAAAGGCAAGGGGAAGGGGAAGGGGAAGGCCACAAAAGCGGCAACGGCCGTCCCTGCCGCCCCCGTCCCTGCCGTCCTCGCCACCGCCGCCACCGCCCCTCCCAGCCAGTCGCAATCGACTGGCAAGGGCGGGGCGAAGGGTAAGGGGAAAAGCCCCCCCCCAGCCGGCGCCAAGAAGAGGCTCGTTCCTCCCAAGACCGCAGCCGTCGTGGTGACCCTCACCGCGGAGGCTGCGGAAAGGGGAGAGACGTACGCGTCCGTATTGTTGCGGGCGCGTGCCAATGCCGATCCCGCCCAACTGGGGATCGGCAAGGTGTCTTGTCGCCGGACGCAGGCTGGGGCTCGCATCTTTGAGTTCCCAGGGGCGGAGGGTGGTAGGAACGCGGACCTCTTTGCCGCCAAATTGAAAGAGGTGATCGCGGACGCGGCCAAGGTGGCGAGGCCGGTAAAGTCGGCGGCCTTGGAGGTGACCGATCTTGACGATACGGTCACCAAAGAGGAGGTGGTGGCGGCGGTCGCGGCCATAGGGGGCTGCAGCGTCGCAGCGGTGCAAGGCCGGGGCATCAGGCCCGGCCGCGGCGGCATGGGCAGCATCCGTCTGGAGTGCCCAGTCGCCGCTGCCAAAGCCGTCCTCGCCAAGGGACGGCTGGCCGTGGGCTTCAGCTCGGGTGTGGTCCGGGCACTTGAGGCCCAGCCTCTGCGTTGTTATCGGTGCTTCGGCATCGGACACACCCGGGCTCTGTGTCCGTCCAGCGTCGACAGGACGGACACTTGCTACCGCTGCGGCAAGGAGGGCCATAAAGCCGCCTCCTGCAAGGCCGCCACGCCGCACTGTGCGGTGTGTGCCGCCAGTGGCCGCCCGGCGGGCCACGTAACGAAGGGGAGGAACTGCAGTCCTCCCCCCAAGAGGGGCAAAGCGAAGCAGGCAACGATCCGGCCTGCCGCTGCCACCGCCGCCGTCCCAGAGTCTGGGACTACGGCAGCCGCTGGCCTGGCTGAGGTGGGGGGTGCGATGTCCGACTAAATAATGTCTAGAGTCGAACATCGCATCCTCCAGGCGAACACCAACCACTGCCGAGCGGCCCAGGACCTGCTTATGCAGACCATGGCCGAGTGGTTGGTGGACCTGGCGGTGGTCGCCGAGCCGTACTCGATACCTGGCCGTTGGCTGGGCGATCGGGACGGCTCGGTGGCATTGGTGTCGCGGCCTGCCAAGGACTCCCCTCCCCTCTCGCTTTTAGAGAGGGGACCGGGATACGTGGCCGCCGCGTGGGGAGAAATAGCCCTGGTCGGGGTCTATTTCTCCCCAAACCACCCTCTAAGGGACTTCGAGGATTTTCTCGAAGTCCTAACGGCAGTCGTCGGGAGGATGGCGCCACGCCAGGTCGCCGTGTTGGGCGACCTGAACGCCAAGTCAGCGGCTTGGGGCAACCCGGCAGCCTCGTGCAACGTCCGGGGACGCGCCGCCGAATTTTGGGCGGCTTCGTGCGGTGTGTCCCTCCTGAACAGGGGGGATGTTCACACGTGTGTGCGGCAGCGGGGAGGATCAGTGGTGGACGTATCGTTCGCCACCCCCGTGCTAGCCGCCCGCGTCGTGAACTGGCGGGTGGAGATGGTGGAGACCATGTCGGACCACCGCTACGTGCGGTTCGACATCTCCACCCAGGGCCCGCGGGGGGGAACGGCCCGCTCGGGCCAATCTCCCTTCCCGCGGTGGGCTCTCACCCGCCTGGACCGAGAGGCAGCCCAGGAGGCGGCGTTCCTCCAGGACTGGCTCTCGCCCCCTGTGCAGGCGGCCCCGGACGTTGACGCCGCGGCGGTCCAGCTCCGAGGGTCCCTGACCGAGGTGTGCAACTCGAGCATGCCTCGGTCTCGCCGGCCGCCTCCCCGTCGCGCCGTCTACTGGTGGACGGAGGAGATAGCGGGACTCCGGGCGGCCTCCACAGGAGGGAGAACGCGACCGCCATCCGCAGGCCTCAAAGGGCCATTGCACAGCGGGTGGCGAGGGCCTACCGCTCGGTGGGCTTCGCGGCGGCGTGCGCTCTGGCGGGCACCCCTCCCTGGGAGTTGGAGGCATGGGTGCTCGCCAGAGTGTACGAGTGGACGGCTCGGCGAAAGGCGCTAGGCGAGCGCCCCGTCGCGGAGGAGCGGCAGGCCGTGCGGCGGGAGGCGAGGGACGCCATCGTCCTCCATTGGACGGAGGACCTCGCCTCCGCCGCCTTTGGCCGCCGGACGCTGGATGCGCTCGGTCCAGTCCTGCGGGGCTGGCTCGAGCGCAGACACGGTTTCCTCTCGTTCCGTCTAGTGCAGGTGTTGTCCGGACATGGATGTTTCGGAACGCACCTGCACCGGATCCGGAGGGAGGAAACCCCGGCGTGCCACGACTGCGGCGCGGTGGAGGACACGGCGCAGCACACCCTCGAGGTGTGCCCGGCCTGGGCTGAGCTGCGCCGTGCCCTGACAGGAGTTGTCGGGCAGGACCTCTCACTCCCCGGCGTGGTAAACTCCATGCTGGGGAGTGAGGAGGCCTGGGCGGCGGTCGCCTCCTTTTGCGAGGATGTCATGTCGCAAAAGGAGGCGGCGGAGCGGGCGCGGGAGGATGACCCTCTCGCTGCGCCGCTCCGCAGGCGGAGAAGGGGTGGGAGAAGGCGGTTGTATGACCGTCTCCTCCCACCTCCTGGTGGTGACTAGCGGACGACAGGCGCGGGGGCGCCTCTCGTCTGCATTGCACAGTCACCACCCTCGGGCGGGAACGGCCGAGCACTCGCGGTCGGGCCCCTCCACTAAGGGAGGGGCGTGAAGGGCCTGCCATAAAGGCGGGCGGTCGTCGGCGGAGGGCTGGACTTAAAGGCTGTGCCGGTTTCCCAGCCCTCCTCCACACAGACGATGCGGGAGTGCCGCTGGGTTATTTAAGTGGGTATACCGGGCTTGCCCGGGGAGTCCCACATAGCCCCCCCCCATTCCCCCAATGGGTGGGTATGCGTAATGCATTTTTTCCCAGCGTGATCAAAAAAAAAAAAAAAAAAAAAGGTTAGGTTAGGTTAGGTTGGGGTGGGGGGGGGGTGCGGGTCAGATAACCTCCACGTTGGCCTAGTTGGTTGCTGGTCTCTTTCGGATACGTCCGGGGGAAGAGCAACCCGCTGGGCTGGTGCACCCCGGGCACCGTCAATAACTTCCCATTCGTGGGTTCTTGTTGGCGGTGGCGAATACCTGACAGGGGGGGATGTCGCTCTGGGTGTTCCCCTGATTAGCAGGGGACACTCCAGACGCGACATAGGGGTTGGGCTGGGGTGGGATAAGTTAGGTTGGGTAGGCTTTTTGGGTAGGTAGATTTAGCTAGGTTGGGTAGGTAGGAGGTGATGGCTTGTCGTTGCCGGCCGTCCTTTGGCGTGGGACGGTCGGCAGGGACAAGTCGATGGAAGGAGAGGGCGGCGGAGCGTCGGTCTCGACGCGCCGCCGCACACGCGGAGTGCGGCATCTGTCCTTCGCGGGCCGGATGCCGCACCGGAGGGGACCGTAAGGTCCAGCGCGGTGGAGGGTACGGCGCAGCACACCGTCTAGGTGTGCCCAGCGGGGGCGTAGCTGCGCCGTGCCCTGAGGAGATGTCGGGCGGGACCTCTCGCTTCCCGGTGTGGTGAATTCCATGCTGGGGGGTGGGGGGTCCTGGGCGGCGGTTGTCCCCCTTTTGCGAGGACGCCATGTCGCAAAAGGGGGTGGCAGAGAGGGGGTGGAAGGGGGCGGTCGTACGATCGTTTCCTCCCACCTCCTGGTGGTGACTAGCGGGCGACGGGCGTGGGGGCCGCCTTAGCCTGCATTGCACTAGTCACCACCCTTGCGGGCGGGAATGGCCGAGCACTCGCGGTCGTTCCCGGGCCCCTCCACTGAGGGAGGGGCGTGAAGGGCCTGCCCTAAAAGGCGGGCGGTCGTCGGCGGAGGACTGGACGTAAAGGCTGTGCCGGTTTCCCAGTCCTCCTCCATTCAGACGATGCGGGAGTGCCGCTGGGTTATTTTAGTGGGTATACCGGGCTGGGGGGCCCGGGGAGTCCCACATAGCCCCCCATTCCCCCAATGGGTGGGTATGCGTAATGCATTTTTTCCCAGCAAGATCAAAAAAAAAAAAAAATAAAAAAAAATAAAGGTTAGGTTGGGGTGCGGGTCAGGTAACCTCCACGTTGGCCTAGTTGGTTGCTGGTCTCTTTCGGACACGTCCGGGGGGAAGAGCAACTCGCTGGGCTGGTGCACCCCGGGCACCGTCAATAACTTCCCATTCGTGGGTTCTTGTTGGCGGTGGCGAATACCTGACAGGGGGGGGGGGATGTCGCTCTGGGTGTTCCCCTGATTAGCAGGGGACACTCCAGACGCGACACAGGGGTTGGGCTGGGGTGGGATAAGTTAGGTTGGGTAGGCTAGTTTGGGTAGGTAGTTTAGCTAGGTTGGGTAGGTAGGAGGTGATGGCTTGTCGTTGCCGACCCTCCTTTGGCGTGGGATGGTCGGCAGGGACAAGTCGGTGGAAGGAGGGGGCGGCGGAGCGTCGGTCTCGACGCGCCGCCGCACACGCGTAGGGCGGCATCTGGCCTTCGCGGGCCAGATGCTGCTACGCGGGGACCATTATGGTCAGGAGCGGTGGAGGGCACGGCGCAGCACACCGTCTAGGTGTGCCCAGCCTGGGCAGAGCTGCGCCGTGTCCTTATAAGTGTGATCGGGCAGGACCTCTCACTTCCCGGCGTGGTCAACTCCATGCTGGGGAGTGAGGAGGCATGGGCGGCGGTTGCCTCCTTTTGCGAGCAAGTTATGTCGCAAAAGGAGGCGGCGGAGCGTGCGCGGGAGGATGATCCTCTCGCGCCACCACACCGCAGGCGGAGAAGGGGTGGGAGAAGGCGGTTGTACGATCGTCTCCTCCCACCTCCTGGTGGTGACTAGCGGGCGACAGGCGCGGGGGCGCCTCTCGCTCGCATTGCACGAGTCACCACCCTCGTTGGGCGGGAACGGCCGAGCACTCGCTGTCGTTCCCGGGCCCCTCCACTAAGGGAGGGGCGTTAAGGGCCTGCCCTAAAAGGCGGGCGGTCGTCGGCGGAGGGCTGGACGTAAAGGCTGTGCCGGTTTCCCAGTCCTCCTCCATTCAGACGATGCGGGAGTGCCGCTGGGTTATTTTAGTGGGTATACCGGGCTGGGGCCCGGGGAGTCCCACATAGCCCCCCATTCCCCCAATGGGTGGGTATGCGTAATGCATTTTTTCCCAGCGAGATCAAAAAAAAAAAAAAAAAAAAGGTTGGGGTGGGGTGCGGGTCAGGTAACCTCCACGTTGGCCTAGTTGGTTGCTGGTCTCTTTCGGATACGTCCGGGGGGAAGAGCAACCCGCTGGGCTGGTGCACCCCGGGCACCGTCAATAACTTCCCATTCGTGGGTTCTTGTTGGTGGTGGCGAATACCTGACAGGGGGGATGTCGCTCTGGGTGTTCCCCTGATTAGCAGGGGACACTCCAGACGCGACATAGGGGGGCTAGGTTGGGTAGGTAGGTTAAGTTAGGTTGGGTAGGTTCCGGCGAGAGTGGAGCATATCCCGCCGCCGATGGCTTTGCCCACGGCCGCAGAGTCTACAGAGGAGGACGCCATCAGCGTCCCGGAGGTGACACAGGCAGAGATGGGGGCGGCTGTGATGCGGCTCCGGGCCAGGAACGTGGCTCCGGGGCCCGACGGAATCCACGGCCACGTGTTGGCCCTCGCTCTGAAGGAGCTAGAGCCCTGGCTGAGAGGACTCTTCACAGCGTGCCTTGAGCGGGGCCAGTTTCCCACTCTGTGGAAATCTGGTCGTCTGGTCCTGCTCAGGAAGGCGGGGCGCCCTGCGGACTCGCCGTCCGCGTACCGGCCCATAGTGCTGCTAGACGAGGTGGGTAAGCTGTTCGAGCGGATAATCGCTGCCCGCCTCGTCAGCCACTTATACAGAGAGGGGCCGGACCTGGATGAAAGCCAGTTCGGCTTTCGGTATGGGCGCTCCACCATTCACGCGATATCGCAGGTGAGAGTCCTGGCGGAGGAAGCGGTGTCCCGGGGTGGGGTGATGTTGGCGGTGTCCTTGGACATTTCCAACGCCTTCAACACCCTGCCCTGGAGTTGTGTTCGGGAGGCACTGCGGTATCATCGAGTGCCTCCCTACCTCCGCCGCATCGTCGGGGCTTATTTGGCTGAGAGGTGTGTCACCTACGTGGGACGTGATGGCGTCGAAAACCAGCACCGCATGTCGTGCGGTGTTCCGCAGGGCTCGGTCTTGGGCCCGCCCCTGTGGACCATCGGGTACGACTGGGTGCTGAGGGGCGAACTCCAACCGGGCGTAGACCTGACGTGTTACGCGGACGATACGCTGGTCACCGCCCGGGGGAGTTCGTACAGGGAGGCAGCGTTGCTGGCGACGGCTGCGGTCTCACAGGTGGTGAGCCGCATACGGCGCCTTGGCTTGGAGGTGGCCCTCAACAAGTCGGAGGCCATGGTCTTTCATGGCCCCCGGCGGGCGCCACCGCCCGATGCCCATATTGTCGTCGGGGGGGCTCGAATCGCTGTCGAGTCAACCATGAAGTACCTGGGATTGGTGCTCGACAGCCGGTGGGATTTCGGCCCCCATTTCCGGCGGCTGGCGCCCAAGTTGTTGGGCGCGGCTGGGGCGCTGTCAACGCTGCTTCCCAATCTGGGGGGCCCGAGCGCTGCCTGTAGGCGGCTCTACGTGGGGATCGTGCGATCGATGGCCCTGTACGGGGCCCCGATCTGGGCGGCTGACCTGACGGCCGGCAGCATCGCTGTTTTGCGGAAGCCGCAGAGAGCGATGGCCGTCAGAGTCATCAGGGGGTATCGCACGATCTCCTACGAGGCGGCTTGTGCACTGGCCGGATCCCCGCCCTGGGACCTGGAGGCGAAGGTACTCGCGTCACTGTATCGGTGGCGCGAGGAAGCGCGGGCGCGGGGCGAAGGGCTGATGCAGCGACATATGGAGTTGCGTCAGTCTCAGCTTCGCGAGGTCTTGGTGGCGGAATGGCGGAACAGGCTTTCACGCCCTACCGCCGGCCTCATTACCATCGAGGCGGTCCGGCCAGTGCTCGAGCGCTGGCTCGGGAGGAGGCACGGCTCTCTGTCGTTTCGTGTGACGCAGGTGCTCTCGGGGCATGGTTGCTTCGGGAAGTACCTGTGTCGCATAAACAGGGAGCCGGACTAATATTATAAACTGTTAAGTTTATCCGTGATCATGGTGCTTGTAACAGCACCGAAATATCGGAAACTCGCTACAAACAGTAAACATGGTAAATATCCCGCTTATAATGTTAATATTAGTGTTAGTGACCATGACAGTTTAAAAACTTATATAGGGAGCCGGACGCCCGGTGTCACCACTGCGTCGACTGCCGGGAGGACACGGCGTGGCATACGCTGGCAGAGTGTGCCGCTTGGGAGGAGCCACGCCGTGCCCTCATCTCAGAAGTAGGCAGTGACCTGTCGCTGCCGGCCGTAGTCGAATCTATGGTCGGCAGCGAAGAGTCCTGGGATGCGGTGGTATCCTTCTGCGAAACAGTCGTCTCGCAGAAGGAGGCTGCGGAGAGAGAGAGGGAGATATCATCCGCTCACCCGATCCGCAGCAGACGCCCCGGGCGTCGGCGGAGGGCGGACAACGCCCTCTTCCAACCCCCCTAAATGGGTCCAGGAGCGACGGACTCGGGGACGTCCGTCGCTCCCCACACATCAGGACCCGAGGTGGCGGCGCGTAGTGTTCCACGCGCGCCCCTCTTAGACGTCGCGGGGGGAGTCCAACACCTCACTCCCCCCCAACCCGAGATCGAGGCCCGAAGACGCGGGCCGGCACTAGCTGGGGGTTGCGGAAGTATAGTTGTTCCCGGGACCCCCAGCGTAGGTGTGAGATGGGACACCGGGGTGGTTTTTAGTCAGTAGGAGTCTGACAGACCCCTCCGCCCCCCCCAGGGCGTTGGACATCCATCGAGGATTTTCCATCCCGGAAAAAAAAAAAAAAAAAAAAAAAAAAAAATGTTGGGTAGGTAGGTAGGAAGTGATGACTTGTCGTTGCCGGCCCTCCTTTGGCGTGGGATGGTCGGCAGGGACAAGTCTGTGGAAGGAGGGGGCGGCGGAGCGTCGGTCTCGACGCGCCGCCGCACACGCGGAGGGCGGCATCTGGCCTTCGCGGGCCAGATAATAATAATAATAAAAAATAATAAAATCGTTTATTTATTTCTTAAAGTACAAAATTTACAATAATTTGCTTATGTTCTAAAAAGTGCTGATGTATAATTTGCCTGAACTAGGTAGAACCTGTGCTTCAGGCGTAAAAGTGCTTATTTATATTTAATAATGTAGGTATTGCAATAAATTAACAATTTTAAGTAAAACTAGGACACTGCGGAAATATACATAGTAGTGTTATTTTTAATCATGCTTACGTAGTTTTAATCTAATTTTATTTTAATACTAGAAGCAGGTCTTCAGTCTGGTCATATGACAAACCTTGCAAATAGTTTAAAACAATGCTTTTACAGTTAAAATAATTTAAATTATATATACTTAGTATTCTATTTAATCTATTATATAAAAAGGGCCCTAAAAATGTAAAGAATCTATATGTAAATGCAAATTTAGAGGTAGAGGTTGAACTGCATACTATATCGTTTCGCCTTTTGTTAGTTATATCTAGGTTATATTTAAGCATTGCATGCTGTTTTAGTGTTATGTGCAGTAAATAAATTTGCCGAACAGTCAAGACTTTGCAGGATTTAAATAACTGGTGGGTAGGGAAAAGGAAAGGTAGAGAATTTGCTACTTTTAGAACAGCTCTTTGTGCTCTTTCAAGAGAGAGAATGATAGTTTTTGATGCTCCGCCCCATGAGGTTATACAATATTGAAGTATTGATTGACATAGAGCAAAATAAACTTGTTTGACTAAGTTAGTGTCGGCAATGGAGCGCAGTTGTTTGAAAGCAAACATCAGTTTACGTACTCTAGTAACCAAACTGTCAATATGTTGCCTAAACGAGAGCGTGTTATCAACAAAAACTCCAAGATACTTGAGGCACTTTGTTTCCAGGATCATAGGGCAGGTACAAGAAGTGGCTGACTGATTGTTACATTGGTGTGCATATAAATGGGGATTAGTTTTGTTATTAAGATTGCGCATGTTGAACTGAATATATTTTGTTTTATCTGCATTTAGTGTTAGTAAATTACAACGAAGCCAGTTTAGAACGATGTTAAAACCTGCCTGTGCAACATTATACAGCTCGGAGTTAGTTTTTGCGGTGAAAATAAGCGCAGTGTCATCAGCGTACGATATTATTTTGCAATTTCCTACATTTAAATTACAAAGATCATTAATGTAAATGAGGAACAATGATGGACCAAGGATACTGCCTTGTGGAACTCCAAATCCTAGTGATTTTTCATCGTTACTAGTTATATTTCCTATTCGAACACATTGCGATCTATCGTTTAAATAATCTTCGAATAGTTTCAGCTGTGTACCTCTTATACCTAACGTTTCCAGTTTATTTAAAAGCAAAGGAACAGATACGGTGTCAAAAGCTTTTGCTAAGTCTAGGAAGATAGTCAGGACCTGGTTTCCATCGCCGAGTTCTTGTGCAACGAGGTCTGTCAGCTTTTGAACCGCATCTGCTGTGGACAATCTGCTTCTAAACCCGAATTGTGAAGAAGATAATAAGTTGTTCGTTTCCAAGTAATTGACGAGTCTTTTGTTAATGATTTTTTCTAATATTTTGGATAAAGAAGGCAGTATAGATATTGGTCTATAATTATTCACAACATCTCTATATCCAGATTTAAAGATAGGGATGACCACCGCTTTTTTTAGACTTTTAGGGAAAATTCCTTCTCGGAGGCACGCCTGAAATATACATGTTAACGGTCGGAGTAAAATGTGTTTAAAACGCTTAAGTATTTTATTATCAATATTATCCCAGCCGACTGCACAGTCATCTTTCAGAGCTGAGATGATTAGTTCTACTTCACTTTCGTCCGTATCCAAAAGTGCAAAAGATTTAGCACAGCTCTTGAGAGAAGTCTGAAAGTGCGCGGCAGACCGATAAGACGATTGCCTCAGGAGTGGTTCCGCGAGGGATTTCCCTACATTCACGAAATAGTTATTTACATTATTAGCTGATGATAGGGGTGAAGAGTTAGTGAGCAGTAAACTTGAAACGGGTTCCCGTTGTTTAGATCTGTAAGTCAAGTTTTTAATATGTTTCCATATCTGTTTACTATTTTTGCCTGCTTTCTGCAATTCGTTTTTATCGTATTCAATTTTAAGTTTTTTCAAGAGATTATTACAAAAGTTCCTGTACCTCTTGTATATTACAAGAAGCATTATATTATCAGGGTAGCGTTTGGTTTTCTGATGTAATTTGTCTCTGTGCCTTATACATCGAACAAGGCCCGGAGTAATCCACGGTTTAATATTATAATGCTTCCGATTTAATGTTATTACGGTCGTATTATGTAATATTGCTTGCTGGACGTTTTTAATTAAATACGATAAAGACAAATTAGCGTCAGGAGAATCGTAAACAGGGCTAAAATCAATGTTATGCAGGTCATGTTCTAGTTTGTGCATGTTTAGTTTGGACTTTGTCAGTGGACGATTTTGCTTAGGTAGCGTTAAGTTCATTGTTAGTAGGACAGCATTATGATCAGTAATTGTTGAATTAGTAACTAGGGTAATATATGGTAGGCTGGTTTTTATCATCATGTGATCGAGACACGAGCCACTCTGATGTGTTGGTAGCGTATGACCGATGAGAAGCCCATGGTATGAACATAAATTGAGGTAATTTTGAATTCCAGCATCGCAGTTTTCAGCAGTGATGTTTATGTTAATGTCACCTGTTAGTATGATGTGCTTAAAAGCGGAAAGATTACGACAGGCCTGGTTTAAGAAATATTGAAATGAGTCCAGATTTCTAAACGATGGGGATCTGTAGATAGCTAGTATTGCTATAGTTGTACCTATTTTAATTTTTAAGTTTTACTTAAAATTGTTAATTTATTGCAATACCTACATTATTAAATATAAATAAGCACTTTTACGCCTGAAGCACAGGTTCTACCTAGTTCAGGCAAATTATACATCAGCACTTTTTAGAACATAAGCAAATTATTGTAAATTTTGTACTTTAAGAAATAAATAAACGATTTTATTATTTTTTATTATTATTATTATCTGGCCCGCGAAGGCCAGATGCCGCCCTCCGCGTGTGCGGCGGCGCGTCGAGACCGACGCTCCGCCGCCCCCTCCTTCCACAGACTTGTCCCTGCCGACCATCCCACGCCAAAGGAGGGCCGGCAACGACAAGTCATCACTTCCTACCTACCTACCCAACTTTTATTTTTTTTTTTTTTTTTTTTTTTTTTTTTCCGGGATGGAAAATCCTCGATGGATGTCCAACGCCCTGGGGGGGGCGGAGGGGTCTGTCAGACTCCTACTGACTAAAAACCACCCCGGTGTTCCATCTCACACCTACGCTGGGGGTCCCGGGAACAACTATACTTCCGCAACCCCCAGCTAGTGCCGGCCCGCGTCTTCGGGCCTCGATCTCGGGTTGGGGGGGAGTGAGGTGTTGGACTCCCCCCGCGACGTCTAAGAGGGGCGCGCGTGGAACACTACGCGCCGCCACCTCGGGTCCTGATGTGTGGGGAGCGACGGACGTCCCCGAGTCCGTCGCTCCTGGACCCATTTAGGGGGGTTGGAAGAGGGCGTTGTCCGCCCTCCGCCGACGCCCGGGGCGTCTGCTGCGGATCGGGTGAGCGGATGATATCTCCCTCTCTCTCTCCGCAGCCTCCTTCTGCGAGACGACTGTTTCGCAGAAGGATACCACCGCATCCCAGGACTCTTCGCTGCCGACCATAGATTCGACTACGGCCGGCAGCGACAGGTCACTGCCTACTTCTGAGATGAGGGCACGGCGTGGCTACGCAGTGGTGACACCGGGCGTCCGGCTCCCTGTTTATGCGACACAGGTACTTCCCGAAGCAACCATGCCCCGAGAGCACCTGCGTCACACGAAACGACAGAGAGCCGTGCCTCCTCCCGAGCCAGCGCTCGAGCACTGGCCGGACCGCCTCGATGGTAATGAGGCCGGCGGTAGGGCGTGAAAGCCTGTTCCGCCATTCCGCCACCAAGACCTCGCGAAGCTGAGACTGACGCAACTCCATATGTCGCTGCATCAGCCCTTCGCCCCGCGCCCGCGCTTCCTCGCGCCACCGATACAGTGACGCGAGTACCTTCGCCTCCAGGTCCCAGGGCGGGGATCCGGCCAGTGCACAAGCCGCCTCGTAGGAGATCGTGCGATACCCCCTGATGACTCTGACGGCCATCGCTCTCTGCGGCTTCCGCAAAACAGCGATGCTGCCGGCCGTCAGGTCAGCCGCCCAGATCGGGGCCCCGTACAGGGCCATCGATCGCACGATCCCCACGTAGAGCCGCCTACAGGCAGCGCTCGGGCCCCCCAGATTGGGAAGCAGCGTTGACAGCGCCCCAGCCGCGCCCAACAACTTGGGCGCCAGCCGCCGGAAATGGGGGCCGAAATCCCACCGGCTGTCGAGCACCAATCCCAGGTACTTCATGGTTGACTCGACAGCGATTCGAGCCCCCCCGACGACAATATGGGCATCGGGCGGTGGCGCCCGCCGGGGGCCATGAAAGACCATGGCCTCCGACTTGTTGAGGGCCACCTCCAAGCCAAGGCGCCGTATGCGGCTCACCACCTGTGAGACCGCAGCCGTCGCCAGCAACGCTGCCTCCCTGTACGAACTCCCCCGGGCGGTGACCAGCGTATCGTCCGCGTAACACGTCAGGTCTACGCCCGGTTGGAGTTCGCCCCTCAGCACCCAGTCGTACCCGATGGTCCACAGGGGCGGGCCCAAGACCGAGCCCTGCGGAACACCGCACGACATGCGGTGCTGGTTTTCGACGCCATCACGTCCCACGTAGGTGACACACCTCTCAGCCAAATAAGCCCCGACGATGCGGCGGAGGTAGGGAGGCACTCGATGATACCGCAGTGCCTCCCGAACACAACTCCAGGGCAGGGTGTTGAAGGCGTTGGAAATGTCCAAGGACACCGCCAACATCACCCCACCCCGGGACACCGCTTCCTCCGCCAGGACTCTCACCTGCGATATCGCGTGAATGGTGGAGCGCCCATACCGAAAGCCGAACTGGCTTTCATCCAGGTCCGGCCCCTCTCTGTATAAGTGGCTGACGAGGCGGGCAGCGATTATCCGCTCGAACAGCTTACCCACCTCGTCTAGCAGCACTATGGGCCGGTACGCGGACGGCGAGTCCGCAGGGCGCCCCGCCTTCCTGAGCAGGACCAGACGACCAGATTTCCACAGAGTGGGAAACTGGCCCCGCTCAAGGCACGCTGTGAAGAGTCCTCTCAGCCAGGGCTCTAGCTCCTTCAGAGCGAGGGCCAACACGTGGCCGTGGATTCCGTCGGGCCCCGGAGCCACGTTCCTGGCCCGGAGCCGCATCACAGCCGCCCCCATCTCTGCCTGTGTCACCTCCGGGACGCTGATGGCGTCCTCCTCTGTAGACTCTGCGGCCGTGGGCAAAGCCATCGGCGGCGGGATATGCTCCACTCTCGCCGGAACCTACCCAACCTAACTTAACCTACCTACCCAAAGTAGCCTACCCAACCTAGCCCCCCTATGTCGCGTCTGGAGTGTCCCCTGCTAATCAGGGGAACACCCAGAGCGACATCCCCCCTGTCAGGTATTCGCCACCACCAACAAGAACCCACGAATGGGAAGTTATTGACGGTGCCCGGGGTGCACCAGCCCAGCGGGTTGCTCTTCCCCCCGGACGTATCCGAAAGAGACCAGCAACCAACTAGGCCAACGTGGAGGTTACCTGACCCGCACCCCACCCCAACCTTTTTTTTTTTTTTTTTTTTGATCTCGCCGGGAAAAAATGCATTACGCATACCCACCCATTGGGGGAATGGGGGGCTATGTGGGACTCCCCGGGCCCCAGCCCGGTATACCCACTAAAATAACCCAGCGGCACTCCCGCATCGTCTGAATGGAGGAGGACTGGGAAACCGGCACAGCCTTTACGTCCAGCCCTCCGCCGACGACCGCCCGCCTTTTAGGGCAGGCCCTTAACGCCCCTCCCTTAGTGGAGGGGCCCGGGAACGACAGCGAGTGCTCGGCCGTTCCCGCCCAACGAGGGTGGTGACTCGTGCAATGCGAGCGAGAGGCGCCCCCGCGCCTGTCGCCCGCTAGTCACCACCAGGAGGTGGGAGGAGACGATCGTACAACCGCCTTCTCCCACCCCTTCTCCGCCTGCGGTGTGGTGGCGCGAGAGGATCATCCTCCCGCGCACGCTCCGCCGCCTCCTTTTGCGACATAACTTGCTCGCAAAAGGAGGCAACCGCCGCCCATGCCTCCTCACTCCCCAGCATGGAGTTGACCACGCCGGGAAGTGAGAGGTCCTGCCCGATCACACTTATAAGGACACGGCGCAGCTCTGCCCAGGCTGGGCACACCTAGACGGTGTGCTGCGCCGTGCCCTCCACCGCTCCTGACCATAATGGTCCCCGCGTAGCAGCATCTGGCCCGCGAAGGCCAGATGCCGCCCTACGCGTGTGCGGCGGCGCGTCGAGACCGACGCTCCGCCGCCCCCTCCTTCCACCGACTTGTCCCTGCCGACCATCCCACGCCAAAGGAGGGTCGGCAACGACAAGCCATCACCTCCTACCTACCCAACCTAGCTAAACTACCTACCCAAACTAGCCTACCCAACCTTTTTTTTTTTTTTTTTTTTTTTTTTTGATCACGCTGGGAAAAAATGCATTACGCATACCCACCCATTGGGGGAATGGGGGGCTATGTGGGACTCCCCGGGCCCCCCAGCCCGGTATACCCACTAAAATAACCCAGCGGCACTCCCGCATCGCCTGAATGGAGGAGGACTGGGAATCCGGCATAGCCTTTACGTCCAGTCCTCCGCCGACGACCGCCCGCCTTTTAGGGCAGGCCCTTCACGCCCCTCCCTCAGTGGAGGGGCCCGGGAACGACCGCGAGTGCTCGGCTGTTCCCGCCCGCAAGGGTGGTGACTAGTGCAATGCAGGCTAAGGCGGCCCCCACGCCCGTCGCCCGCTAGTCACCACCAGGAGGTGGAAGGAAACGATCGTACGACCGCCCCCTTCCACCCCCTCTCCGCCACCCCCTTTCGCGACATGGCGTCCTCGCAAAAGGGGGGCAACCGCCGCACAGGACCCCCCACCCCCCAGCATGGAATTCACCACACCGGGAAGCGAGAGGTCCCGCCCGACAACTCCTCAGAGCACGGCGCAGCTACGCCCCCGCTGGGCACACCTAGACGGTGTGCTGCGCCGTGCCCTCCGCCGCGCTGGACCTTACGGTCCCCTCCGTTGCGGCATCTGGCCCGCGAAGGACAGATGCCGCAACCGCCGCCCAGGACCCCCCACCCCCCAGCATGGAATTCACCACACCGGGAAGCGAGAGGTCCCGCCCGACAACTCCTCAGGGCATGGCGCAGCTACGCCCCCGCTGGGCACACCTAGACGGTGTGCTGCGCCGTGCCCTCCACCGCACTGGACCTAACGGTCCCCTCTGGTGCGGCATCTGGCCCGCGAAGGACAGATGCCGCCCTCCGCGTGTGCGGCGGCGCGTCGTGACCGACGCTCCGCCGCCTCCTCCTTCCATCGACTTGTCCCTGCCGACCATCCCACGCCAAAGGAGGGCCGGCAGCGACAAGTCATCACCACCTACCTACCTACCCAACCTAATTTAACCTACCTACCCAAACTAGCCTACCCAACCTAGCCCCCCTATGTCGCATCTGGCGTGTCCCCTGCTAATCAGGGGAACACCCAGAGCGACATCCCCCCCTGTCAGGTATTCGCCACCGCCAACAAGAACCCACGAATGGGAAGTTATTGACGTAATTGATTTTTTGATAGGTTAGGTTAGGTTAGGTTAGGTTTTTTTTTTTTTTTTTTTTTTTTTTTTTTTTTTTTTTTTTTTTTTTTTTTTTTTTTTTTTTTTTACGGACTATTTCCACCAACTTCATTGGTGCCTATTCTATATCTTTTCCTCATCCATACTAGTTCTCGCTTATCATTCCTCTCGTACTATCATGCTTCATACTTTGTCTTTCTTGTATCCTTCACCATTTGTCCTGTGGGTGGGACTCCCACTTTGAGCTAATTCTATTCTATTTTAATTCTTTATTTAAAAACTCTACGGCAAATAAATTCTCTCGTGCTCGGTTTTTATTTTACATTTTAAACTTAACTTTTTAACTTATTTATAGTTCTAAAACAACTACTAGGTAGGTTAACTACTGCTTATCTTACTTAATTTTATATGCACTTATTACCTATGTTTACATAACTATATACTCAATATAATAAGAAACATAGTTTTTTAATCATGTTTTATTCCTGTCTATTACCTTTTGGGCTATATTAACACAGTAGGCTATTAGTTTGTTTCTGTTCTTCCCCAACATAATATTCGGTACGCTTTCCCTCCGCAGACCAAGACCCAACTCCTGCTCCAGATTGTATCGCTCTTTGGCGTACATCGGGCAGTCCAGCACAATGTGCGGGACAGATTCCGCTATGTCGGGATCACAGGAGCACGATGGGCTCTCCTTACACTTGAAACGGTTCAAGTATTCTGAGAACCCACCGTGCCCCGTCAAGACCTGCGTGAGAACGCCTGTTGGCCTCACCTTTCGTACAATACGGTAGGCAGCCACGGCGTCGGGAAGGAACATTTTCGTCACCGAGGCCGTCTCGCCCGACACATATCTCCGGTTCCATTCCTCAAGCGAATCCAAACGGATTTGACGCTTGATGAATGAAACCGGACACTGGTCATAGTCCGGCTTCCTCCGTGACGACAATGCTGCCTCCTTTGCCAGCTCGTCCGCACGCTCGTTCCCCGGCAAGCCCGCGTGGGCTTTGACCCAGTAAAGAGACACAGCTTTTTCTTGGGTCAATGCCAGAGCGATATTCGCTCTTGCGCGGACCGCCAGAGGATGGAGAGAGCCATGGCCTGTCAGTGTTTGCAATGCTGCCATTGAGTCACTGTACAGGCCATAGCTCGTCTCTTTGCGCTTGAGGATTACGTCCGTTGCTTTACAAATGGCAAGCAGTTCAGCCTGGTAGACAGTGCAGTACGCGGCGAGGCTAAGCTTGAGGTTCTGGATTTCACCATCATTATCCCATAAGGATAATGCGGCTCCGACCTTCCCCTCAATCTTGCTGCCGTCAGTGAAGATTCGCACTGGCTGCACATTCTGACTGTCCACAAGCTGTTGGTCCACCAGGCACATGAACTCCAAGGCCATTTGTTTGGCAGGGTGAGACGTCTCTGCAAACCTCACAATACTCTCAATCTCCCGGTCTCCTGGCATGAACCGGGATGACCCTCTCCTTGCCTCATACAGGGCAGCTGCCTCCTGTATGCGGAGGTCTAGAGGCAGTATCCCAGCCAACACCAGTGCCGAGTTGAGTGAGACGGTACGGTAAGATTTGCAGAGCTTCTGGACGAATCCCCGTTGGACAGAGCCTAGCTGCCTACGTATCCCCAGCTTTTTTGTAGCGGGAGCCCAGGCTCCAGCCGCGTACGTGATTATTGGTTCTATGGTTGCATTATAGATTATTCCAATTACTTCCCTATTGAGACCCCAGCTAACCTTTGCTGCCCGTGCAAGCTGCTTATATACTTCCGATGCCTTCCTGCAGACGTTTTTGGTGTGCTCATTAAAAGTTAATTTGTCGTCTATTGTTAGGCCTAGCAGTTTCATGCTCCTTACCATACCAATGTCGACCCCGGCCATGCTCAGGATTGGAGTGTCGTACTTAAGTCTGTTGGTTATAAGCATCGCACACGTTTTGTGCGGTGCAAACCGCAGCTTATTTCTGACACCCCAACTCTGAACATGGGCGAGGGCTGCATTGGTACTTCGGGAGACTTCAGCCGCTGAATCGCCGTCCACAACCAGTACGATGTCGTCTGCAAAGGCTTGCACGAAGTACCCCATTTTTTCTAGGTCCTTAAGCAACGGATCCAGTAGAAGGTTCCACAGTACGGGACCGCCAATTGACCCCTGGACACAGCCCTTGTTTGTCTCTCTTGTGCATTCCTCCCCGGCATACCTCACTCGAACTTTTCTGCTGTCGAGGTAGCTGTCGATTAGCCTTCTGGTGTTTACGGGACACTTTTCCTCAGCCAGCCTGACTTTTATTGCCGGCCACCATGCGCTGTCGAAGGCGCCCTCTATATCCAGTGACACCAGGACAATTAGCTTCTTCAGCCTCAACTTGTCCTGTACGTGCTTTACTAGAGTACAGAGGGCGTCCTCGGTGCTTCTCTGTGGCATAAAGCCAAACTGGCGAGTACTAAACCGTGGCACCAGATGCCACTTGACTCTCGCTACTACCATCCTCTCCAGGACCTTCCCCAAGACCGGTAGGAGACCTATCGGTCTATAGGACTTGGGGTTCGTGTAATTTTCCTTGCCCGGTTTTCGGAGGACTACCACCGTTGCCTCTTTCCATATCTTCGGGAAATGTGCCAGTTCCAGGCATTTGTTATACAGGGCAAGGAAAGCGTCCAGGTCCTGGAGGATCGCTCGACAGCAGATATCCGACGTAAATCCATCCGCTCCGGGAGCCTTCTTCGGGTTGAAGCGTCCCACGGCTGTCTTCAGCTCCAGCGGTGTAAAGGGTGGGTCATGATTTTCATCATCACTCCACTCATTTACCCGTCTGGCCGCTTCTCTAGTGAGCCTGTGTTCTGCATTGTCCTCTTCAGCTGTGTCCTTTGGATAAAACGTGTCGGCGAGTAAGGCTGCCGATTCCTTTGGGTTAAGGAATGCACCATCGTTCATCAAGGTCAAATCCTCCTGTCTCCTGGCGGTCCCTCTAATCACTCTGTAGATACCCTCCCATACGTTTTCCCCATCTTGCTTCTCACAAAATCTCTTCCAGCTGGCTACTTGGGCTTCCTTGGCTTGGCACTCATACTCTTCTTTCGCCTTCAGATACTCATTTATGACCATCGCTCGGCGGACCGGTGCGGCGTTACGGACACGGTTCTTTTTGGTCATGACCTCCCTCTTTTTAGTATTAAGTTCCTCGGACCACCAAGGGATTGAAATTTTTCCTTTTTTACAGATTTTGGGGATAGACTCGTCACATGCTTTCTCGATTACTTTTTTAAAATTTACTACCATTTCTTCTAATTTATCTCGACTGTCTACTTGATTAATACTATTTAAATTTATATTGCTATCAATTTTAAGTGTCCCCAATTTTACGTTAAATTTGTCCCAATTAGCTTTTCTAGTGTTATATCTCCTAGTTGTACGTATTATACTAGTCCCTTTTTCCCTTTGTGTCCTCACCTCGAATAGGATGGTATTGTGGTCCGAACTTGTTACTCCCGTGTCAACCCGCCAGCCGTCCACCAGGTCAAAGAGCCCAAGCGAACAGGCCGTCACGTCCACGTGACTCTTGTACACTACGCCACCTCTCACTGTGTAAAAGGTCGGTGTATCGCCCGTGTTGAGTATCTGAAGCTCCAGCTCCTCGAGGGTCCCGGACATCTCTTCCCCCCGGGGATCCTCCATGGTGCTACCCCACCAGGTACTCTTTGCGTTCGCATCCCCTCCTATTAGGAGTTTTCCAGTGCCCAGGTCCAACTTGATCTTGGCCAACTGATCCAGGTATGGCCCTATGGGTTGGTCTGGCTCGAAGTAATAAGCGACTACTTCGATTTCCCAGGCTTTGGTCCGGATCCCCACCACGACGATGTTATTCGTGGTGAGTTTCGGGTAGGGAATGACATCAAGGTCATTATCAAAGACGGCTATTGCCGCCTTTACCCTCCCACTTCCTTCAACCTCGCACTGGTAGAGTCTCGCGCCACGGTAGCTCTTCATACTTCGTGCTCCCCCCACATAGGGTTCCTGGATCAGTGCCCACGCGATGTTACGCTTGCTGGCCTCTATGAAGAGTTCGGTGGTTGCCAGCTCCTTCCTTTGTAGGTTGGCCTGAGCTACTCCATATCCTCTGATGGGGTTGCCTGCCCGTTCGCCAGTATCCACCTTAGCAATACGCCACCTTTGCTCTGGCCAGGTCTTCACATCTCCTTCTTACTGGGCACTCGCTGCTAAATGCGTTGTGCTCTGTGTTATCCAGCTTTGCTCGGACACAGTTACAGCAAGTAGGGGTCACTCCGGCCATCCAGTCGGCGCATTGCGTCCTCATATGGGGTCCCCCACAGTGGCTACACTTCTCCACTTGCTCTTTACAGATCCGCCGTCCATGCCCGAAGCCGAGGCATAGGGAGCACTGGACCAGTGGAGTTTGGTCAAGCACTCTTACTCTCTGCATGTCGATATGCACAGTTTGTCTGTCTTGCAGCCTATTCCACAGCTTCGGGGAGACCCTGAGGACCAGGTGTTGTGTGTGGGGGTTTCGGGCTTTCTTTTTGAATAATATTTCTACCCGTTTTTCCTCTTTCTTTAACTCCTCGAATACATCCTTATTTTGGTTGCGAAGAGCCGTGAGGATATCTTCGTCGGTATTGTATGTAAAGACGCCTCTCAGGATCACAAGAGGATCCTTATTCTTGATATCCTCAACCTTTAGTACTTCCCCCACACTTGCCAGTCTTTCCTTGATTTTATCTCTTTCCTGTTCCGTTCTGCATCCCAAAACCACCTTCCTATCCCTCGCCTTTCTTATACTGTCCACTGTGACCCCTCCCTCTTTCGCATTAACCGCCTTCCTTATATGGTCAATAATTTGTTCCCCGGTTTCTGTCTCCTTCGTGGAGGTGACCACAATGGAGTGAAGTGCCGTCTGCTTTTGAGAACGCTCGACAGGTCTACTTGCCGCTGCACTAGCGTAGGAGGAGAATTTCTTCTTCATGTGCTCCTCGCCAGTTTCGATTGCCTCCTTCAGCCTATCGAGCTTCTCACTGTTTTCGAGCAGGTTTCGGCTGTGCTCCTCCATGGCCCTTTTAAAAGACTCCAGTTCCACCCCTGTACATGGAACTACTTTTAGATCTTTTGTAGTTTCTTCTTCCTGTACTTGTGTCCCTTTTGAGTCTGTTTTGGTCTTTGGCTGAACAGGAGAAAGGCTTAGCGCTGCCCGCGCTAAGCCTTTCTCCTGTTCAGCCTCTTTTACAAGCTGGAAGAGGCGGTCGGCCTGGACTCTGACCTCATCCTTAATCTCCCTCTTTGTGTTTTTGGAGTTCGTCATTTGTGTTTTTATTTTTACGAGGCATATTCTAGCCTCCGCAACTCTAGTCTTGGCTGCCGACGGCGGCGGGCTTATACAAATAACCTCCGCGGAGGCTCGCCGTGGCAGCTGCGGGTTTGGTCTGAGCGGTATTTTCCCTTCAGTTTCTTTCACTGGGGGGGTCATTTTACTTGCTGGCTTACCAGCTTCCCACTCACCCACACTTCTCCTTACGCTTTGTGCGGAGGGTCCGGCCTCCTCTATAGGTTTTGGTGGGGTCTTGGTAGGCTGGTTTGCCGTCTTTCCAGGGGGTGTACGTAAACCCATCATTATGGATTCGGAATTAAAATAGTCCGACGTCAGTGGGGTATTGTAAAAGGTACCCCAGTCTCTATAAAATTTGTAAATAATAATAATAAATTGTGTAAATAAGGTAATAATTCAATATAATTAAATAAAATAGGATTTACTTGAATCCTGTCAATTTGTCTACCAATCCGCGACACGCGCACGCGGCTGGGGAGGTCAACAGGCGCGCTCTTGTGAGATGTACAAGTGCCGTTTGTAGCAGATCAATAGATCCGAGTTTGAGAGGTTTTCTTGCATAAGACTCTACCCACCCTTTAATAAGTACCACCAGATATATGCGGTTTGTAAGAGTGTGAGGGGGTAGAAGCTTTTAATATATTGCCTATCAACAAAAATTTATAGCCTCTGTGAGAATATAGTCCTATTTCATAAATAATTGTCACCAGCAATAGCTTAATGACTTTGTAGAGCCTTGCTCTGTCAGTTTTCTTACGTACTAATTGGTTTGGATCATCGTCTGATGTCCAAGAACCCTCAGTAGCCAATAGGCGTCAAAAAATTTTTATGTGTAGAGTCGAAAAAATTTCGACTCTATGATAGAGTCGATCTCTACGTTCCACCGGATAGCCCTCTCCGAGCCCTCCAAGAAGAACCCAAACTCGGCGCAGTACCGCCAAGGGGTCTCGGAGCTATTGCCTCCCAAAAAACTCGGTTTTTTGCCCGATCGGCCACCGAAGAATGGTTTTTGGTGTTTCCTACGGAACCGCTCGACCCAATACACTCGTGCTTGGGCTATCCCGACCCGTCTCGATGAGACCTATCCTGTGGTGCAAGTTTCAGGCCTGAAAATCTCCGGCTCCTGAAAACCCCCGAAAAGGCGTTTTTCGGGTAGGGATGGGCCAGCCTATGTCCCTAGAAGAAACCCGAACCTTCTACGACCCACGGAACGGGAGTTATCCGAGTCTGAAAAGAGGTTTGACAGCTCAAGAACTGTCAAAGTCAATTTTCAACCCGGTATAACATCCCCCCCAACAATCGCAGAACGCCCGAGTTTGGACTTTTCCGGTTTGGCTCGTCCCGCTCCGTAGCCCAAATTGGCTTTCAGGATCCTGAAATTCCTCAGCCCCGAAACGCCTGAAACCCAGTGGGTCAGATAGAGGTTGTCCCCCCAAGCCCCGCTGTGAAAACGGCTAGTCTCTGCGACCGCCGGATCCGGAGCTATGCTGAGTCAAAGTTTCCCAAAGAGTGGGGGTAACTGTCAAAGACGAGTTTTGAGCAGCTATAGCTCCGCAACCGTTTGCCCCAGAGAAACGCGGCTTGAAATGCGGTGCTTGGCTTGACCTCCCCTATCCGCCAATATATATTTCAGGACTGAAAAATTTCAGGGCCTGAAAACTCCTGAAAATTTTTTTTTTAAAATTTTGCGGCAAGTATTCCACGTATAACCATGGAAACCTGGATTTCCTGCGCCCAAGGACTCCGGAGATATTCAGGATCCAAATTCTAAACCCGAAAACCTAAATTTCTTAAAAAGTCTATTTTCGTTGCTTCCAGAGATATTGGGGGCAACTTTGGGCTCAAATAGGTGGCTAGGGGTCATAAAAAGCTAACCCTGCTGTCAAAATAATTTAAGGGCTATTTATTAACAAATTACAGCGAAAAAACACAAAAAATTCAATATCTTTGGTGCCCCCTGGCCAAAAATTCCGAAAAAATATCCTAAATATGTCTTAAATACTACTCTACACTTATCAATAACTAAGATTAAAGATTTTTTAAAATATTACACAAAATTTTACAAAAAACCAAAAAAGTTGTTTTTTTCTATTTATTTATTTAATTTATCAGCTAAAAAA
Source organism: Orthosia cruda (assembly GCA_964057195.1). Lineage (NCBI taxonomy): Eukaryota > Metazoa > Arthropoda > Insecta > Lepidoptera > Noctuidae > Orthosia > Orthosia cruda. Next base: position 37,998 of record OZ059856.1, on the reverse strand, counting down.
TTATTTTCTTACGGTAATCTATTCCTCTAGTGAGCGCGCAGCAGGATCCGCTCGAAAACTTGGGTGTCGTCGCTTTAGATTTCCCGGTAGAGGGCCCCGAAGTTCCAGTTTTCTTAATGTTCTTTTCCCACGTAAACGTATCGGTTAGATTTTTACCTCCTGGGTGGGGGTAAAAATCTAACCGATACGTTTTTGTGCTCGTCCAAGTGCCTTCTTCAGGCTCACAAAAAACCAACTCTCTACGGTCAGCGGTTCTAATTCCGCATGGTCAAATTTTGAGGTTAGTTTTTTGTTTTTCCTCAGTTTTCTCGAAAACGCGTGGTCCAAAATTTTTCCTCAAGGTGTCGTTAGTTGCGCCTTCGCGAGTTCCGTCTTTTGGCACAACGAAACCCGGGCTGACGCCCTGTATCCCGGAGCTGTGCTGTTCCGAAAACACTGCAAGTCCCAGAATTTTCACCTTTTCACCACATACACTTTCCCCTGAGTTCGACGACTCTTAGGGTTTTCACCAAAAGATGCGCGGCACTAAATCGCGTCGTTTGATATATGACACTTGTTTATATCACTTGAAAATACCACCAAAATGAATTTTTCAGTGCGGAGCTCAACAAAAACGTGGCGTTCGTGAGCACAGTTGGACTAACACTGGGTTAGGTTAGGTTTTTTTTTTTTTTTTTTTTTTTTTTTTTTTCTTAACACTAATCCCCACCAACAAAATTGGTGCCTACTGAGTGCAACCACTGTCATTCCGTTCAATCTTTCATTCCTCTCGCACTTTTATTCTTCATACTAATTTTCTTCTTGCATTCATCTTCTTATACGCTGTGTGGGTTTATTTACCTACTCTTTGGTCATTTTTATTTCTGGTGTAATTTAAAATCTTAAGTCTACTATAAAATTACATTTCTGTTTATCCCAGAAAATTTTTATTTATCACAGTTTTAATCTTAACAATAGTGCAAATAGTGCTATAAGATTTGAGCAAAAGGTGCTATTATAAAATGGTGCAAAGAGTGCTGTATATCACAAGGTTTATCACAGCGAAAATACGGGACTTACACTTAGGGATAGAAAACACAATAATGCTGTCTATCACACCATATAAAACAAAACACAAACAACAAATTAAAACTTAGGTACTAACATGAAGTACTGTCGGCTATACGTGTCCTTGCTGCATTCCGTGCTTACATTTAAATATTGTGCAAAATACTAATGAAGCACGGTGCGCTTCAGGTTTTATTTCGACGTATAACCGCAGTGCCTACTCTAATACAGTACTCCAGAAACTTTTCCCTTGTGTTTTTGTTCATGAGCCCATGCAGGCTCTCTCTCGTTATTTTCCTGTCCAGCTCACATTCAAGTTGGTAGCGCTCCCTGATAAATAGCGGGCATTCTACAAGTATGTGCTGGACAGTCTCTGCCACGCCCGGGTCGCAGAGGCACGATGGGCTGTCCTTACACTTGAAGCGATTCAAGTATTCGGAGAACCCACCGTGCCCCGTCAAAACTTGCGTGAGGACGCCTTCGGGCCGCACCTGTTGTACAGTACGGAAAGCCACTATTGCGTCCGGAAGAAACATTTTCGTCACAGAAGCAGTCTCGCCTGACACATATCTCCGATTCCATTCATCAAGCGATTCCAAACGGATCTGTCGCTTGATAAATGATATCGGACACCGGTCATAGTCCGGCTTCCTCCGTGACGACAATGCCGCTTCCTTAGCCAGCTCGTCCGCTCGCTCATTCCCCGGCAGGCCCGCGTGGGCCTTGATCCAGAACAAAGTAACAGCTTTGCTCTGGCCCAGGGCGTGAGCCAGGTTGGCGCGCGCGCGAACTGCCAGGGGATGGAGAGAGTCCCACATAGCCCCCCCATTCCCCCAATGGGTGGGTATGCGTAATGCATTTTTTCCCAGCGTGAACAAAAAAAAAAAAAAAAAGGTTAGGTTAGGTTGGGGGATCCCCCACAGCGCATACGTCCTCGTTCGTTTCCCCCGGGCAACGCCCCAGCTCTGACCACCGTAACGGAGTGGCAGACTGGGTGCGGCTAAAGTGTGCTGTGCGATCGTGACTATCCTATCTCTCTTGCGGAATTGCGATCATTGCTTTGAATTTTAATATGTCGAAACCATTGCGGGATGCCTTCGGGCACTTCAGCAAAAAAGGCCCTTCTCAGGGCCAACCCAAAGGCCCTTCTCAGGGCCAACCCAAGGGCCCTTCTGAGGGCCAGCCTAAAGGCCCTTGTCAGGGCCAACCCCAAGGCCCTTCTCAGGGCCAACCCAAAGGCCCTTCTCAGGGCCACCCCGACGCTTCAGCGTCAGAGGCTAGCCGCGCGCCGTCTGCGGCTAGCTTCTTTGACACGGCGGGCTCAGAGAATGAGTCCAACGCGTACGAGTCGGACGCCAGCAGTTCGATGGAGGTCCAAACCCGATCTCGGAAGCGGGCTTTCTTGAAGGCAGGCTCCGATGGCTCTTCGGCCTCAGCCTCCGGTTCGGCGAAGGAGCCGAAAAAGAAGGCTAAGGCCAAAAAGTCGGTGGCGGTCACCCACGACGTGGGCCTTGCGGACGCCCAACGTCAGCTGGACTTGGCTCGGCGGGAGCAACTCCAGCAGGACCTGGAGGAGGAGGTTGCTGCCAGGGAGCAGCGGACGCGCGTCGCCCGGGCCAAGTCCGGATACGGTGCGTCTCGGGTCGTCTACGCCGACCACTCGTTGGCCGAGCTCGAGCGTATGGCTCAAGAGGATGAGGAGGGGATTGCGGTGGTCGCCTCCAAGTCCTCTCACCTGAAGGGGACATTTCAAAAGTCCCTGAAGTGTCGGGCCGCGAGCATGCTCGGGATCGTCGGTGAGCTGGTGCAGCGCCAGGCCACCGACGAGACCAGGCAGATGCAGGCGACAATTGATCGCCTGCAGTCAGAGGTCAGCCAGCTGCACCGGAAGCTGGCTGATGCCACGGCCCGGCCAACCCAGGCTGAGCCTATCCCTGTGGCAGAGGGCCCCGCCCTCCATCACGGCCTCGAGGATATCATCCGCGGGGTCGTGAGGGAGGAAAGGGCCTTCGTGAGAGCCTGCCTCGCGGGGATCGAGGACCGGCTCCTGCCGGAGGTGAGCCACCGACCACCGCTTGCGGCGGACAGCAGGCAGGGTGAGGCGCCCGAGCAGAGGGAGGCATCCGCAGAGGACGCTCTTCTGCCATCCACCACCCCGACCAACCAGCAGGGCTGGACGACGGTCGCAAAAGGAAAAGGCAAGGGGAAGGGGAAGGGGAAGGCCACAAAAGCGGCAACGGCCGTCCCTGCCGCCCCCGTCCCTGCCGTCCCCGCCACCGCCGCCACCACCCCTCCCAGCCAGTCGCAATCGACTGGCAAGGGCGGGGCGAAGGGTAAGGGGAAAAGCTCCCCCCCAGCCGGCGCCAAGAAGAGGCTCGTTCCTCCCAAGACCGCAGCCGTCGTGGTGACGCTCACCGCGGAGGCTGCGGAAAGGGGAGAGACGTACGCGTCCGTATTGTTGCGGGCGCGTGCCAATGCCGATCCCGCCCAACTGGGGATCGGCAAGGTGTCTTGTCGCCGGACGCAGGCTGGGGCTCGCATCTTTGAGTTCCCAGGGGCGGAGGGTGGTAGGAACGCGGACCTTTTTGCCGCCAAATTGAAAGAGGTGATCGCGGACGCGGCCAAGGTGGCGAGGCCGGTAAAGTCGGCGGCCTTGGAGGTGACCGATCTTGACGATACGGTCACCAAAGAGGAGGTGGTGGCGGCGGTCGCGGCCATAGGGGGCTGCAGCGTCGCAGCGGTGCAAGGCCGGGGCATCAGGCCCGGCCGCGGCGGCATGGGCAGCATCCGTCTGGAGTGCCCAGTCGCCGCTGCCAAAGCCGTCCTCGCCAAGGGACGGCTGGCCGTGGGCTTCAGCTCGGGTGTGGTCCGGGCACTTGAGGCCCAGCCTCTGCGTTGTTATCGGTGCTTCGGCATCGGACACACCCGGGCTCTGTGTCCGTTCAGCGTCGACAGGACGGACACTTGCTACCGCTGCGGCAAGGAGGGCCATAAAGCCGCCTCCTGCAAGGCCGCCACGCCGCACTGTGCGGTGTGTGCCGCCAGTGGCCGCCCGGCAGGCCACGTCACAAAGGGGAGGAATTGTAGTCCTCCCCCCAAGAGGGGCAAAGCTAAGCAGGCAACGATCCGGCCTGCCGCTGTCACCGCCGCCGTCCCAGAGTCTGGGACTATGGCAGCCGCTGGCCTGGCTGAGGTGGGGGGTGCGATGTCCGACTAAATAATGTCTAGAGTCGAACATCGCATCCTCCAGGCGAACACCAACCACTGCCGAGCGGCCCAGGACCTGCTGATGCAGACCATGGCCGAGTGGTTGGTGGACCTGGCGGTGGTCGCCGAGCCGTACTCGATACCTGGCCGTTGGCTGGGCGATCGGGACGGCTCGGTGGCTTTGGTGTCGCGGCCTGCCACGGACTCCCCTCCCCTCTCGCTTTTAGAGAGGGGACCGGGATACGTGGCCGCCGCGTGGGGAGAAATAGCCCTGGTCGGGGTCTATTTCTCCCCAAACCGCCCTCTAAGGGACTTCGAGGATTTTCTCGAAGTCCTAACGGCAGTCGTCGGGAGGGCGGCGCCACGCCAGGTCGCCGTGTTGGGCGACCTGAACGCCAAGTCAGCGGCTTGGGGCAACCCGGCAGCCTCGTGCAACGTCCGGGGACGCGCCGCCGAATTTTGGGCGGCTTCGTGCGGTGTGTCCCTCCTGAACAGGGGGGATGTTCACACGTGTGTGCGGCAGCGGGGAGGATCAGTGGTGGACGTATCGTTCGCCACCCCCGTGCTAGCCGCCCGCGTCGTGAACTGGCGGGTGGAGATGGTGGAGACCATGTCGGACCACCGCTACGTGCGGTTCGACATCTCCACCCAGGGCCCGCGGGGGGGAACGGCCCGCTCGGGCCAATCTCCCTTCCCGCGGTGGGCTCTCACCCGCCTGGATCGAGAGGCAGCCCAGGAGGCGGCGTTCCTCCAGGACTGGCTCTCGCCCCCTGTGCAGGCGGCCCCGGACGTTGACGCCGCGGCGGTCCAGCTCCGAGGGTCCCTGACCCAGGTGTGCAACTCTAGCATGCCTCGGTCTCGCCGGCCGCCTCCCCGTCGCGCCGTCTACTGGTGGACGGAGGAGATAGCGGGACTCCGGGCGGCCTGCGTGGAGGCCAGGCGGGCCTACACGCGGAGCCGGCGGCGCACGAGCCGCTCTCAGGCCGGGGAGGACCGCCTCTACGCCTCTTACCTAGAGGCAAAGGCGGTCCTCAAGACGGCAATGTGCGCCGCCAAAGACTCGGCTCGGGCCGAGATGTTGGAGGGTCTCGACAGGGATCCGTACGGGAGACCGTACAAGCTGGCGCGGAGCCAGCTGCGGCCCTACGGTCCCCCCCTGTCGGAGACCCTCGAGCCGGCATTGCTGGATGGGGTGGTTCGGGCCCTGTTTCCGCGCAGGACCGACTTCACCCCACCAGCAATGGACCCCCCGCAGGAAGGTGACGGAGGACGAGATCCGGGACGGGATTCTTCGCCTCCGCGCGAAGAAAACGGCCCCCGGGCCGGACGGCGTCCCTGCACGGGTGGCTGCGATAGCTGCCTCTCAGATGCAGGACAGGTTTCGGGACCTCTTCAGCGCGTGCTTTGCGGCTGGGAGGTTCCCGAAACTGTGGCGGGAGGGGCAGCTGTGCCTCCTCCGTAAAGAGGGACGCCCGGTGGACTCCCCCTCGGCATACCGGCCCATCGTACTTTTGGATGAGGTCGGTAAAATGTTCGAGGGGATAGTCGCCGACCGGCTGAACAGCCACCTGCGGGGGGTGGGACCTGACCTGTCGGACGCCCAGTTCGGCTTTCGAAATGGGCGTTCGACGGTCGACGCCTTGGCCCTGCTGAAAGGCCAGGTACAGGAGGCGGTCGAGTCGGGGGACGGAGTGTTGGCGGTGTCGTTCGACATTGCAAACGCCTTCAACTCCGTCCCCCACTCGACCATATTGGAGGCACTCCGATTCCACGGAGTGCCCCAATATCTAGGTTAAAAAGGTTAGGTTGGGGGATCCCCTCACAGTGCATACGTCCTCGTTCGTTTCCCCCGGGCAACGCCCCAGTTCTGACCACCGTAACGGAGTGGCAGACTGGGTGCGGCTAAAGTGCGCTGTGCGATCGTTGCTATCATTTTATCTTGAGCGGAAAGTTCGATCTTGCGGAGAATTTGTTTTTAATTATATTTTATCTTTTTAATTTTTAAAATGGTAAAGCCAAGGCGTGATGCCCTCGGGCATTTTGTCAAAAAAGGCCCTTCTCAGGGCCAACCAAAAGGCCCTTCTCAGGGCCACCGTGACGCTTCAGCGTCAGCGGAGGAAGGGCGGACCTTCTACGGAGGAAGGTCGGCAGAGTTGGAGTCGGAGTCCGACAACGAGTCCGTTGTGTCGGTAGCCAGCTCGATGGAGGTCGAGGAGGGCAGTCGTTCGCAATCGCGGAAGCGGGCCTTCTTAAAGGAAGTGTCCGACGGCTCCTCGGGTTCGGCGAAGGAGTCGAAGTCGAAGAAGAAGGCAACGGCCAAGAAGACGGCACCGGATACCCACGACGTGGGTCTGGCAGACGCTCAAGGTCAGTTGGACCTGGCTCGGCGGACGCAGCTCCAGCAGGAGTTGGAGGAGAGTGTTGCGGCCAAGGAGGAACGGGCGCGCGTTGCTCGTGCCAAGTCCGGGTACGGAGCGTCTGTCGTTCTGTACGCGGACCACTCCTTGCTGGAGCTGGAGCGGATGGCTGAGGAGGACGAGGAGGGGATCGTGGAGGTCGCCTCCAAGTCCTCTCGACTGAAGGGGACCTTCCAAAAGGCCCTCAAATGCCGGGCCGCGAGCATGCGCGGCATCGTCGGGGAGCTGATGCAGCGCCAGGCGACCGACAAAATGCGGCAACTGCAGACGAGAATTAATCGCCTGCAGAAGGAGGTCAGCCAGCTTCATCAGAAGCTGGCTGAAGCCACGGCCCGGCCAACCACAACCGAGCCCAGACCTGCGGCAGAGGGCCCTGCCTCCTTCGACCTTGAGGACACACTCCGAAAGGTTATGCAGGAGGAAAGGGCCTTCGTGCGAGCCTGCCTAGCAGGCATCGAGGACCGGCTCCTGCCGGAAAAGAGCCTCCGACCGCCGCTTGCGGCAGACAAGAGGCAAGGCGAGCCGAGGCCGACCTGCCAGAAGGAGGACGCCCTTCTGCCGTCCACCACCCCGACCAACCAGCAAGGCTGGACGAAGGTGGTCAGCAAGGGGAAGGGAAAGGGGAAGGCCACAAAGGCGGCAGCGGTCGTCCCTGCGGTCCCCACCACCACCCCTCCCAGCCAGTCGCAGTCGACTGCACAGGGAAAGGGGAAGGGAAAGTGGAAAAACTCTCCCCCAGCCGTCCCCGCCGCCACCCCACCCAGCAGCCAGTCGCAGTCGACTGGTAAAGGAAAGGGAAAGGGGAAGAGTTCGCCCCCAGCCGGCAGGAGGAACCTGAATCCTCCCAAGACCGCAGCCGTCGTGGTGACGCTCACCGCGGAGGCTGCGGAGCGGGGGGAGACGTACGCGTCCGTATTGTTGCGGGCGCGTGCCAATGCCGATCCCACTCAACTGGGGATCGGCAAGGTCTCCTGTCGCCGGACGCAGGCTGGGGCTCGAATTTTCGAGTTCCCAGGGGCGGAGGGCGCTAAGAACGCAGACCTCTTCGCAGCAAAGCTGCAAGAGGTCATTGCGGACGCGGCGAAGGTGGCCAGGCCTATCAAGTGCGCGGCCATAGAGGTGACCGATCTAGATGATTCGGTCACCAAGGAGGAGGTGGTGGCGGCGGTCGCAGCCATGGGGGGCTGCGATGTCGCAGCGGTGCAGGGCCGGGCCATTAGGCCCGGCCGCGGCGGCATGGGCACCATCCGCTTGGAGTGCCCAGTTGCCGCTGCCAAAGCCGTCCTTGACAAGGGACGGCTAGCCGTCGGCTTCAGCTCGGGTGCAGTCCGGGCCCTAGAGGCCCAGCCTTTGCGCTGTTACAGGTGCTTCGGCACCGGACACACCCGGGCCCTCTGTCCGTCCACGATAGACCGGACAGAGAGCTGCTACCGCTGCGGCAAGGAGGGGCACAAAGCCGCCTCCTGCAAGGCCGCCAAGCCGCACTGCGCGGTGTGTGCCGCCAGTGGCCGCCCTGCGGGCCACATTATGAAGGGGAGGAACTGCAGTCCTCCCCTCAAGAGGGGCAAAGTGCAGGCGCCGACCCGGCCTGTCACCGCCACCGCCGTTCCAGAGGCTGGGACCACGGCGGCTGTTGAGGAGGGGGGTGCGATGTCCGATTAATGCATAGAGTCGAACATCACATCCTCCAGGCGAACACCAACCACTGCAGAGCGGCCCAGGATCTGCTGATGCAGACCGTGGCTGAGTGGTTGGTGGACGTGGCGGTGGTCGCCGAGCCGTACTCGATACCTGGCCGTTGGCTGGGTGATCGGGACGGCTTGGTGGCGTTGGTGTCGCGGCCCACCACGGACTCCCCTCCCCTCTCGCTCTTAGAGAGGGGGCCGGGATACGTGGCCGCCGCGTGGGGAGATATAGCCCTGGTCGGGGTCTATTTCTCCCCAAACCGCCCTCTAAGGGACTTCGAGAACTTTCTCGAAGTCCTAACGGCAGTCGTCGGGAGGGCGGCACCACGCCAGGTCGCCGTGTTGGGCGACCTGAATGCCAAGTCGGCGGCCTGGGGCAACCCGGCCGCGACTTGCAACGTCCGGGGACGCGCCGCCGAATTTTGGGCGGCTTCGTGCGGTGTGTCCCTCCTAAACAGGGGGAATGTTCACACGTGTGTGCGGCAACGGGGTGGGTCAGTGGTTGACGTTTCGTTTGCCACCCCCGTGCTAGCCGCCCGCGTCGTGAACTGGCGGGTTGAGATGGTGGAGACCATGTCGGACCACCGCTACGTGCGGTTCGACATCTCCACCCAGGGCCACGGAGTGCCCCAATATCTGCGGGCGATCCTGGCCAGCTACTTGGAGGACCGAGAGGTCCTCCTTGTAGACAAGACGGCCAGGATCAGGCGCTACGGCGCAGAGTCCGGTGTTCCGCAGGGGTCGGTTCTAGGCCCTCCCCTGTGGAACATCGGTTATGATTGGCTCCTGCGGGGCACCCTCCTCACGGGCACTAGTGTCATCTGCTATGCGGATGACACTCTCCTAACTGCCCGGGGGAGGGCCATTGCACAGCGGGTGGCGCGGGCCTACCGCTCGGTAGGTTTTGCGGCGGCGTGCGCTCTGGCGGGCACGCCTCCTTGGGAATTGGAGGCGTGGGTGCACGCCAGAGTTTACGAATGGACGGCGCGGCGGAAGGCGCTCGGGGAGCGCCCCGCCGCGGAGGAGCGGGTGGCCGTGCGGCGGGAGGCGAGGGACGCAATAGTCCTCCATTGGACGGAGGACCTCGCCACCGCCACCTTTGGCCGTCGGACGCTGGACGCGCTCGGTCCAGTCTTGCAGGGCTGGCTCGAGCGGCCCCACGGTTTCCTCTCGTTTCGTCTAGTGCAGGTGTTGTCCGGACATGGGTGTTTCGGAACGCACCTGCACCGGATCCGGAGGGAGGAAACCCCGGGGTGCCACGACTGTGGCGCTGCGGAGGACACGGCGCAGCACACCCTCGAGGTGTGCCCAGCCTGGGCAGAGCTGCGCCGTGCCCTGAATTGTGTTATTGGACGGGACCTCTCACTTCCCAGCGTGGTCAACTCCATGCTGGGGAGTGAGGAGGCCTGGGCGGCGGTTGCCTCCTTTTGCGAGCAAGTTATGTCGCAAAAGGAGGCGGCGGAGCGTGCGCGGGAGGATGATCCTCTCGCGCCGCCGCTCCGCAGGCGGAGAAGGGGTGGGAGAAGGCGGTTGTACGATCGTCTCCTCCCACCTCCTGGTGGTGACTAGCGGGCGACAGGCGCGGGGGCGCCTCTCGCTCGCATTGCACGAGTCACCACCCTCGTTGGGCGGGAACGGCCGAGCACTCGCTGTCGTTCCTGGGCCTCTCCACTGAGGGAGGGGCGTGAAGGGCCTGCCGTACAGGCGGGCGGTCGTCGGCGGAGGACTGGACGTAAAGGCTGTGCCAGTTTCCCAGCCCTCCTCCACACAGACGATGCGGGAGTGCCGCTGGGTTATTTTAGTGGGTATACCGGGCTTGCTTGCCCGGGGAGTCCCACATAGCCCCCCATTCCCCCAATGGGTGGGTATGCGTAATGCATTTTTTCCCAGCGTGATCAAAAAAAAAAAAAAAAAAAAAAAAGGTTCCCCCAGCCGGCAAGAGGAACCTAGTTCCTCCCAAAACCGCAGCCGTCGTGGTGACGCTCACCGCGGAGGCTGCGGTTTTGGGAGGAACTAGGTTCCTCTTCTCGTTCTGTTCTAGGAACTCTTTGCAGCGAAGCTGCAAGAGGTTATCGCAGATGCGGCCAAGGTGGCCAGGCCAGTGAAGACCGCCGCCATCGAGGTGACCGACTTGGACGACTCGGTCACCAAGGAGGAGGTGGTGGCGGCGGTCGCAGCGATAGGGGGCTGTAGCGTCGCAGCGGTGCGAGGCCGGGACATCAGGCCCGGCCGCGGCGGCATGGGCACCATTCGCATGGAATGCCCAGTTGCCGCTGCCAAAGCCGTCCTTGATAAAGGACGGCTACAAGTCGGCTTCAGCTCGGGTGTGGTCCGGGCACTTGCAGCACGGCCCTTGCGGTGCTTCAGGTGCTTCGGAGTTGGACACACCCGTGCCCTCTGTCCGTCCACGATAGATCGGACAGAGAGCTGTTACCGCTGCGGCAAGGAGGGCCACAAAGTCGCATCGTGCGAGGCGGCCGCGCCGCGGTGCGCTGTATGTGCCGCCAGTGGCCGCCCGGCAGGCCACATAATGGGGGGGATGATGTGTAATCCCCCCCCTAAGAAGGGAAAAGCGCAGGCGCCGAGAAAGCCTGCCGCTACCGCCGCCGTGGCAGAAGAAGGGCATTCGGCTGCTGCTGGCCTGGCTGAGGAGGAGGGGGGTGCGATGTCCGATTAAATGTCTGGAAACGAACATCGCATCCTCCAGGCGAACACCAACCACTGCGGGGCGGCCCAGGATCTGCTTTTGCAGGTCATGGCCGAGTGGTTGGTGGACGTGGCGGTGGTTGCCGAGCCTTACTCGGTCCCCAGTACCTGGCTGGGCGATCGGGACGGCTTGGTGGCGTTGGTGGCGCGGCCTTCCACGGACTCCCCTCCCCTCTCACTTTTAGAGAGGGGACCGGGATACGTGGCCGCCGCATGGGGGGGAGACATGGCCCTGGTGGGGGTCTATTTCTCCCCAAACCGCCCTCTAAGGGATTTCGAGGATTTCCTCGAAATCCTTACGGCAGTCGCCGGGAGGGCGGCACCACGCCAGGTCGCCGTGCTGGGCGACCTGAACGCCAAGTCGGAGGCTTGGGGCAACCCGGCTGCCTCCTGCAACGTCCGGGGACGCGCCGTCGAATTCTGGGCGGCCTCGTGCGGCGTGTCCCTCCTCAACAGGGGGGCGGTCCACACGTGTGTGCGGCAACGGGGAGGGTCGGTGGTAGACGTCTCGTTTGCCACCCCCGCCCTAGCCGCCCGCGTTGTGAACTGGCGGGTGGAGACGGTGGAGACTTTGTCGGACCACCGATACGTGCGGTTCGACATCTCCACTGGCCCTCGGGGGGGGACAGCCCGCTCGGGCCAATCTCCCTTCCCGCGGTGGGCTCTCACCCGCCTGGACCGGGAGGCAGCCAAGGAGGCAGCCTTTCTCCAGGACTGGCTCTTGCCCCCTGTCGAGCCTGTCCTGGACGTGGACCGCGCGGCGGTCCAGCTCAGGGGGTCCCTGACCGAGGTCTGCAACGCAAGCATGCCTCGGTCACGCCGTCCGCCTCCCCGTCGCGCCGTCTATTGGTGGTCGGAGGAGCTGGCGGGGCTCCGGGCCGCCTGCGTGGCGGCGAGGAGGGCCTATACACGGAGTCGGCGGCGCACTACCCGATCTCAGGCCGGGGAGGACCGCCTCTACGCCTCTTACCTAGAGGCAAAGACGGTCCTCAAGTCGGCTATGTGCGCCGCCAAGGACTCGGCGAGGGCCGAGATGCTGGAGGGCCTCGACAGGGATCCGTTTGGGCGGCCATATAAGGCGGCGCGGAAACAACTGCGCCCCTTTGGTCCCCCAGTAACGGAGACCCTGGAGCCGGCGTTGCTGGATGGGGTGATCCGGTCCCTGTTTCCGTGCAGGACCGACTTCACCCCACCAACGATGAACCCCCCGCTTGGGGGGGTGGTGGCTTCGCCGGTGGAGGAGGTCCCTCCAGTATCGGTGGAGGAACTTCGCGCGGGGGTTCTGGCCCTCCGCGCGAAGAAGACGGCCCCTGGACCGGACGGTGTCCCCGCACGGGTGGTGGCCATCGCGGCGTCCCTCATGGAGGATAGGTTTCGGGACCTCTTCAGCGCGTGCCTAACGGCTGGGAGGTTCCCGAAACCGTGGAAGGAGGGGCATTTGTGCCTCCTCCGGAAGGAGGGACGTCCGGTGGACTCCCCCTCGGCATACCGACCCATCGTTCTGCTCGATGAGGTCGGTAAATTGTTCGAGGGGATCATCGCCACCCGGCTAAATAGCCATTTGCGGGAGGTAGGGCCGGGCCTGTCGGACGCCCAGTTTGGTTTCAGACGGGGGCGTTCGACGGTCGACGCGTTGGCCCTACTCAGGGGCCAGGTGCAGGAGGCGGTAGAGTCGGGGGGCGGAGTGTTGGCGGTGTCGTTTGACATAGCCAACGCCTTCAACTCCGTCCCCCACTCGACGATATTGGAGGCACTCCGGTACCACGGAGTGCCCCAATATCTGCGGGCGATCCTGGCCAGCTACCTGGAGGACAGAGAGGTCCTCCTGGTGGACAAGACGGCCAGGATCAGGCGTTACGGCGCGGAGTCCGGTGTTCCACAGGGGTCGGTGCTAGGGCCACCCTTGTGGAACATCGGGTTCGATTGGCTCTTGCGGGGAGCCCTCCTCCGGGGGACGAGTGTCATCTGTTACGCGGATGACACTCTCCTCGTTGCCCGGGGGAGGAATTTCGGGGAGGCGGCCTGTTTGGCCTCGGCTGGCGGATCGTTGGTCGCAGGGAGGATCCGCCGGCTAGGTTTGAGGGTGGCGCTGAACAAGACCGAGGCCGTGTTCTTTCACGGGCCTCGGCAGCGCTGCCCTCCTGCCGCCCACATCGTCGTGGAGGGCGTCCAAATAGGTGTGAAGGCCCAGATGAAATATCTGGGCCTAGTGCTGGACAGCAGGTGGCGCTTCGGCCCGCACTTCAGCGGGCTGTCGACGCGCCTGCTGAAGGCCGCGGACGCCCTCTCATGGCTCATGCCGAATCTGGGGGGGCCCAGTGCACGGTGCCGGCGACTGTATGCCGGCATCCTGCGGAGCATGGCCCTCTACGGGGCACCCATCTGGGCGGACTCCCTCCACAGGAGGGAGAATGCAACCGCCATCCGCAGGCCCCAAAGGGCCATTGCACAGCGGGTGGCGAGGGCCTACCGCTCGGTGGGCTATTCGGCGGCGTGCGCTCTGGCCGGCACCCCTCCCTGGGAGTTGGAGGCATGGGTGCTCGCCAGAGTGTACGAGTGGGCGGCACGGCGGAAGGCGCTCGGGGAGCGCCCCGCCGCGGAGGAGCGGGAGGCCGTGCGGCGAGAGGCGAGGGACGCCATCGTCCTTCATTGGGCGGCGGGCCTCGCCACCGCCACTTTTGGACGCCGGACGTTGGACGCGCTCGGTCCAGTCTTGCAGGGCTGGCTCGAGCGGCCCCACGGTTTCCTTTCGTTCCGTTTGGTGCAGGTGTTGTCCGGACATGGTTGTTTCGGAACGCACCTGCACCGGATCCGGAGGGAGGAAACCCCGGCGTGCCACGATTGCGGCGCGGCAGAGGACACGGCGCAGCACACCCTCGAGGTGTGCCCGGCCTGGGCTGAGTTGCGCCGTGCCCTGGTTTTAGTTGTTGGGCAGGACCTCTCACTTCCCGGCGTGGTCAACTCCATGCTGGGGAGTGAGGAGGCCTGGGCTGCGGTTGCCTCCTTTTGCGAGCAAATTATGTCGCAAAAGGAGGCGGCGGAGCGTGCGCGGGAGGATGATCCTCTCGCGGGGCCGCTCCGCAGGCGGAGAAGGGGTGGGAGAAGGCGGTTGTACGACCGTCTCCTCCCACCTCCAGGTGGTGGCTAGCGGGCGACAGGCGCGGGGGCGCCTCTCGTCTGCATTGCACAGTCACCACCCTCGGGCGGGAACGGCCGAGCACTCGCGTTCGTTCCCGGGCCCCTCCACTAAGGGAGGGGCGTGAAGGGCCTGCCGTAAAGGCGGGCGGTCGTCGGCGGAGGACTGGTTGTCAAGGCTGTGCCGGTTTCCCAGTCCTCCTCCACACAGACGATGCGGGAGTGCCGCTGGGTTATTTTAGTGGGTATACCGGGCTTGCTTGCCCGGGGAGTCCCACATAGCCCCCCCATTCCCCCAATGGGTGGGTATGCGTAATGCATTTTTTCCCAGCGTGATCAAAAAAAAAAAAAAAAAGGTTAGGTTAGGTTAGGTTCGTGGGGGGTGCGGGTCAGGTAACCTCCACGTTGGCCTAGTTGGTTGCTGGTCTCTTTCGGATACGTCCGGGGGGAAGAGCAACCCACTGGGCTGGTGCACCCCGGGCACCGTCAATAACTTCCCATTCGTGGGTTCTTGTTGGCGGTGGCGAATACCTGACAGGGGGGGATGTCGCTCTGGGTGTTCCCCTGATTAGCAGGGGACACTCCAGACGCGATATAGGGGGGCTAGGTTGGGTAGGCTAGTTTGGGTAGGTTGGTTAAATTAGGTTGGGTAGGTAGGTAGGTGGTGTGACTTGTCGTTGCCGGCCCTCCTTTGGCGTGGGATGGTCGGCAGGGACAAGTCAATGGAAGGAGGAGGCGGCGGAGCGTCGGTCTCGACGCGCCGCCGCACACGCGGGGGACCGTAAAGGTCAGGGGCGGTGGAGGGCACGGCGCAGCACACCGTCTAGGTGTGCCCAGCGGGGGCGTAGCTGCGCCATGCCCTGAGGAGTTGTCGGGCGGGACCTCTCGCTTCCCGGTGTGGTGAATTCCATGCTGGGGGGTGGGGGGTCCTGGGCGGCGGTTGCGGCATCTGTCCTTCGCGGGCCAGATGCCGCAACGGAGGGGACCGTAAGGTCCAGCGCGGTGGAGGGCACGGCGCGGCACACCGTCTAGGTGTGCCCAGCGGGGGCGTAGCTGCGCCGTGCCCTGAGGAGTTGTCGGGCGGGACCTCTCGCTTCCCGGTGTGGTGAATTCCATGCTGGGGGGTGGGGGGTCCTGTGCGGCGGTTGCCCCCCTTTTGCGAGGACGCCATGTCGCAAGAGGGGGTGGCGGAGAGGGGGTGGGAGGGGGCGGTCGTACGATCGTTTCCTCCCACCTCCTGGTGGTGACTAGCGGGCGATGGCGTGGGGGCCGCCTTAGCTCGCATTGCACTAGTCACCACCCTTGCGGGCGGGAACGGCCGAGCACTCGCGGTCGTTTCCGGGCCCCTCCACTGAGCGAGGGGCGTGAAGGGCCTGCCCTAAAAGGCGGGCGGTCGTCGGCGGAGGACTGGAGGTAAAGGCTGTGCCGGTTTCCCAGTCCTCCTCCATTCAGACGATGCGGGAGTGCCGCTGGGTTATTTTAGTGGGTATACCGGGCTGGGGGGCCCGGGGAGTCCCACATAGCCCCCATTCCCCCAATGGGTGGGTATGCGTAATGCATTTTTTCCCAGCGTGATCAAAAAAAAAAAAAAAAAAAAAAGGTTAGGTTAGGTTTTTTTTTTTTTTTTTTTTTTTTTTTTATAAATTCTAGTTCCCACTGGTATGGAGAGACCAGTGCCTATGATCTATCTTATATCTATATATATCCGTCTGTGCGGTTACAAATTAAGCTGTGCTTACTATTCTCTACATATTTACTACTCTACATTTATGCCTATCTTACAATTTCGCACTTTGTTGTGCCCTACCCTTAAAACTATCTCTCACAATGCTACTCTGCTTTTTAGCCTATCTTTCATACATTTTTATTGCACGTTTCTTTTGTGCCCTATCCTTTAAACTATCGCTATACATTTCATCCATAATTTCTGCTTTTATTTCTATCTTACTTACATTTTTATTGCAACCGTGTTGCCCTACCTCTTAATTCTATTTTATTTCTAGGTGCCTTAAAGTTAAACTATACTTATTTATACAATATTATTATTTTCACTACATATATTTTTGCTAACTGTATTTATATATTCAATATATATTATAGTTATGCTATTTAATCTTCAATTTTTGTTTCTTTTTACTACTTTACTTGCTACAGTTTTACAAAACTTTACAAAGTCACCCCTCAGATCTTTATTTGCAATAATTTCTGGTATGATTTCAGTTTTTAAATCCCTGTCTATGGTTGCTTGGAAATCAAGCCTTAGCCTGTCGTAAATTGGGCATTCCACCAATATGTGTTCCACGGTTTCATTCCTCCCCGTGTCGCAGGGACACGACGGACTGTCCTTGCACTTGAATCTGTTCAAGTACTCGGAGAATCCGCCGTGTCCCGTTAACACTTGCACCAACAGCGGATCAAGCTCTATCTTCCTTATAAGTCTGTACGCGCTGAGCGCGTCGGGGAAGAATATTTTTGTGGTTGATGCGGTGTTACCAGTAGTGTACCTATACTGCCATTTCTCCAGCGTATCCTTACGGAGCTGTCGCTTGATGAAGGATACCGGGCACGCATCATAATCCGGTTTAGTCTTCAATCCCACAGCTGCCTCTTTTGCCAATTCGTCAGCTCTCTCATTCCCCTCCAGCCCCACATGTGCCTTAATCCAAAATAATTTAATTCTTTTGTCCTGTTCCAGGTTTTTCTGAATATTTTGTCTTATTGCTACAACTAGGGGATGGAGGGAAACACCGCGCGATACCGCTTCGAGGGCTGACCTAGAGTCGCTGTAGATATTGAAGCCTCCACCGGATCTTCCTGCCGCCATTTCGGTAGGGCCGGGCCTGTCGGACGCCCAGTTTGGTTTCAGACGGGGGCGTTCGACGGTCGACGCGTTGGCCCTACTCAGGGGCCAGGTGCAGGAGGCGGTAGAGTCGGGGGGCGGAGTGTTGGCGGTGTCGTTTGACATAGCCAACGCCTTCAACTCCGTCCCCCACTCGACGATATTGGAGGCACTCCGGTACCACGGAGTGCCCCAATATCTGCGGGCGATCCTGGCCAGCTACCTGGAGGACAGAGAGGTCCTCCTGGTGGACAAGACGGCCAGGATCAGGCGTTACGGCGCGGAGTCCGGTGTTCCACAGGGGTCGGTGCTAGGGCCACCCTTGTGGAACATCGGGTTCGATTGGCTCTTGCGGGGAGCCCTCCTCCGGGGGACGAGTGTCATCTGTTACGCGGATGACACTCTCCTCGTTGCCCGGGGGAGGAATTTCGGGGAGGCGGCCTGTTTGGCCTCGGCTGGCGGATCGTTGGTCGCAGGGAGGATCCGCCGGCTAGGTTTGAGGGTGGCGCTGAACAAGACCGAGGCCGTGTTCTTTCACGGGCCTCGGCAGCGCTGCCCTCCTGCCGCCCACATCGTCGTGGAGGGCGTCCAAATAGGTGTGAAGGCCCAGATGAAATATCTGGGCCTAGTGCTGGACAGCAGGTGGCGCTTCGGCCCGCACTTCAGCGGGCTGTCGACGCGCCTGCTGAAGGCCGCGGACGCCCTCTCATGGCTCATGCCGAATCTGGGGGGGCCCAGTGCACGGTGCCGGCGACTGTATGCCGGCATCCTGCGGAGCATGGCCCTCTACGGGGCACCCATCTGGGCGGACTCCCTCCACAGGAGGGAGAATGCAACCGCCATCCGCAGGCCCCAAAGGGCCATTGCACAGCGGGTGGCGAGGGCCTACCGCTCGGTGGGCTATTCGGCGGCGTGCGCTCTGGCCGGCACCCCTCCCTGGGAGTTGGAGGCATGGGTGCTCGCCAGAGTGTACGAGTGGGCGGCACGGCGGAAGGCGCTCGGGGAGCGCCCCGCCGCGGAGGAGCGGGAGGCCGTGCGGCGAGAGGCGAGGGACGCCATCGTCCTTCATTGGGCGGCGGACCTCGCCACCGCCACTTTTGGACGCCGGACGTTGGACGCGCTCGGTCCAGTCTTGCAGGGCTGGCTCGAGCGGCCCCACGGTTTCCTTTCGTTCCGTTTGGTGCAGGTGTTGTCCGGACATGGTTGTTTCGGAAAGCACCTGCACCGGATCCGGAGGGAGGAAACCCCGGCGTGCCACGATTGCGGCGCGGCAGAGGACACGGCGCAGCACACCCTCGAGGTGTGCCCGGCCTGGGCTGAGTTGCGCCGTGCCCTGGTTTTAGTTGTTGGGCAGGACCTCTCACTTCCCGGCGTGGTCAACTCCATGCTGGGGAGTGAGGAGGCCTGGGCTGCGGTTGCCTCCTTTTGCGAGCAAATTATGTCGCAAAAGGAGGCGGCGGAGCGTGCGCGGGAGGATGATCCTCTCGCGGGGCCGCTCCGCAGGCGGAGAAGGGGTGGGAGAAGGCGGTTGTACGACCGTCTCCTCCCACCTCCAGGTGGTGGCTAGCGGGCGACAGGCGCGGGGGCGCCTCTCGTCTGCATTGCACAGTCACCACCCTCGGGCGGGAACGGCCGAGCACTCGCGTTCGTTCCCGGGCCCCTCCACTAAGGGAGGGGCGTGAAGGGCCTGCCGTAAAGGCGGGCGGTCGTCGGCGGAGGACTGGTTGTCAAGGCTGTGCCGGTTTCCCAGTCCTCCTCCACACAGACGATGCGGGAGTGCCGCTGGGTTATTTTAGTGGGTATACCGGGCTTGCTAGCCCGGGGAGTCCCACATAGCCCCCCCATTCCCCCAATGGGTGGGTATGCGTAATGCATTTTTTCCCAGCGTGATCAAAAAAAAAAAAAAAAAGGTTAGGTTAGGTTAGGTTCGTGGGGGGTGCGGGTCAGGTAACCTCCACGTTGGCCTAGTTGGTTGCTGGTCTCTTTCGGATACGTCCGGGGGGAAGAGCAACCCACTGGGCTGGTGCACCCCGGGCACCGTCAATAACTTCCCATTCGTGGGTTCTTGTTGGCGGTGGCGAATACCTGACAGGGGGGGATGTCGCTCTGGGTGTTCCCCTGATTAGCAGGGGACACTCCAGACGCGATATAGGGGGGCTAGGTTGGGTAGGCTAGTTTGGGTAGGTTGGTTAAATTAGGTTGGGTAGGTAGGTAGGTGGTGTGACTTGTCGTTGCCGGCCCTCCTTTGGCGTGGGATGGTCGGCAGGGACAAGTCAATGGAAGGAGGAGGCGGCGGAGCGTCGGTCTCGACGCGCCGCCGCACACGCGGGGGACCGTAAAGGTCAGGGGCGGTGGAGGGCACGGCGCAGCACACCGTCTAGGTGTGCCCAGCGGGGGCGTAGCTGCGCCATGCCCTGAGGAGTTGTCGGGCGGGACCTCTCGCTTCCCGGTGTGGTGAATTCCATGCTGGGGGGTGGGGGGTCCTGGGCGGCGGTTGCGGCATCTGTCCTTCGCGGGCCAGATGCCGCAACGGAGGGGACCGTAAGGTCCAGCGCGGTGGAGGGCACGGCGCGGCACACCGTCTAGGTGTGCCCAGCGGGGGCGTAGCTGCGCCGTGCCCTGAGGAGTTGTCGGGCGGGACCTCTCGCTTCCCGGTGTGGTGAATTCCATGCTGGGGGGTGGGGGGTCCTGTGCGGCGGTTGCCCCCCTTTTGCGAGGACGCCATGTCGCAAGAGGGGGTGGCGGAGAGGGGGTGGGAGGGGGCGGTCGTACGATCGTTTCCTCCCACCTCCTGGTGGTGACTAGCGGGCGATGGCGTGGGGGCCGCCTTAGCTCGCATTGCACTAGTCACCACCCTTGCGGGCGGGAACGGCCGAGCACTCGCGGTCGTTTCCGGGCCCCTCCACTGAGCGAGGGGCGTGAAGGGCCTGCCCTAAAAGGCGGGCGGTCGTCGGCGGAGGACTGGAGGTAAAGGCTGTGCCGGTTTCCCAGTCCTCCTCCATTCAGACGATGCGGGAGTGCCGCTGGGTTATTTTAGTGGGTATACCGGGCTGGGGGGCCCGGGGAGTCCCACATAGCCCCCATTCCCCCAATGGGTGGGTATGCGTAATGCATTTTTTCCCAGCGTGATCAAAAAAAAAAAAAAAAAAAAAAAGGTTAGGTTAGGTTTTTTTTTTTTTTTTTTTTTTTTTTTTATAAATTCTAGTTCCCACTGGTATGGAGAGACCAGTGCCTATGATCTATCTTATATCTATATATATCCGTCTGTGCGGTTACAAATTAAGCTGTGCTTACTATTCTCTACATATTTACTACTCTACATTTATGCCTATCTTACAATTTCGCACTTTGTTGTGCCCTACCCTTAAAACTATCTCTCACAATGCTACTCTGCTTTTTAGCCTATCTTTCATACATTTTTATTGCACGTTTCTTTTGTGCCCTATCCTTTAAACTATCGCTATACATTTCATCCATAATTTCTGCTTTTATTTCTATCTTACTTACATTTTTATTGCAACCGTGTTGCCCTACCTCTTAATTCTATTTTATTTCTAGGTGCCTTAAAGTTAAACTATACTTATTTATACAATATTATTATTTTCACTACATATATTTTTGCTAACTGTATTTATATATTCAATATATATTATAGTTATGCTATTTAATCTTCAATTTTTGTTTCTTTTTACTACTTTACTTGCTACAGTTTTACAAAACTTTACAAAGTCACCCCTCAGATCTTTATTTGCAATAATTTCTGGTATGATTTCAGTTTTTAAATCCCTGTCTATGGTTGCTTGGAAATCAAGCCTTAGCCTGTCGTAAATTGGGCATTCCACCAATATGTGTTCCACGGTTTCATTCCTCCCCGTGTCGCAGGGACACGACGGACTGTCCTTGCACTTGAATCTGTTCAAGTACTCGGAGAATCCGCCGTGTCCCGTTAACACTTGCACCAACAGCGGATCAAGCTCTATCTTCCTTATAAGTCTGTACGCGCTGAGCGCGTCGGGGAAGAATATTTTTGTGGTTGATGCGGTGTTACCAGTAGTGTACCTATACTGCCATTTCTCCAGCGTATCCTTACGGAGCTGTCGCTTGATGAAGGATACCGGGCACGCATCATAATCCGGTTTAGTCTTCAATCCCACAGCTGCCTCTTTTGCCAATTCGTCAGCTCTCTCATTCCCCTCCAGCCCCACATGTGCCTTAATCCAAAATAATTTAATTCTTTTGTCCTGTTCCAGGTTTTTCTGAATATTTTGTCTTATTGCTACAACTAGGGGATGGAGGGAAACACCGCGCGATACCGCTTCGAGGGCTGACCTAGAGTCGCTGTAGATATTGAAGCCTCCACCGGATCTTCCTGCCGCCATTTCGGTAGCCCTCACCAACGCCAGTAACTCCGCTTGGTAGACGGTGCAGAACTGCTCCAGCTTGAGCTTTTTGGTCTTAGTTTCTACGGCGCCATCCCAAAAGGACACCGCAGCACCGACTTTGTTGTCGATTTTGCTACCATCTGTAAATATTCTGTATCTAGCTTCCTCTTGCTGGACCAGCTCCGCATCGTTCGTCACCAATTTAAACTCAATTGACTTCTGGGTCGCTGGGTGTGGTGTGTGTGCATAAGGTGTCGGTTTCTCCACCTCCCTATCGCCTACTACTCTCAGTGAATGTCCTTTCTTTATTTCATAAAGAGAGGCTGCTTCCCCAATCCTTAGATCTAGTGGAAGCATCCCCGAGAGCAGCAATGCCGCATTGAGTGAAGTGGTCCTATACGACTTGATCATCTTCTGCACAAACCCGCGTTGAACCTCGTTCAAGTACTTTTTCGTGCCAATTTTCTCCGCTGCTGGGGCCCAGGCACTTGCTGCGTACAATATAATAGGCTCCACCACTGCGACGTATATTGTTCTGGTTATCTCCGGCGAGATCCCCCATTCCACTTTGGCTGCTCTCGCCAACTGTTTATACACGTTCAGTGCTTTCCGACAGACATTAGACACGTGCGCGTTGAACGTCAGCTTGTCGTCTATTGTCAACCCAAGTATTTTAATTTCTCTTGACATTGTTATTTCAACGCCCCCCATGCTCAGAAGTGGTGTGTCGTGCTTAAGCTTATTTGTGATTATCATTGCCTTTGTCTTTTGAGGCGCGAACTTAAGCTTATTCACCTCACCCCACTCCTGGACATGCTTTAGAGCCGCATTAGCCTGTCTCTGGACCTCTAGAGCAGTCTGGCCGGAGAAAACCAGAACCACGTCGTCCGCAAAGGCCTGACAGTAATCCCCTCTCCTTGCCAGGTTTTTCAAAAGAGGGTCCAGTAACATGTTCCAAAATGTAGGTCCTCCGATGGATCCCTGGACGCATCCCTTATCGGTTGTTTTGGCGAATTCTGCTCCTGCATATCTGATTCTGACTCTACGGTTTGACAGGTAGCTATCCAGGACCCGGCGGATATTTTTTGGGCATTTAGTCTCTGCCAGCCTACATCTTATTGCGGGCCACCAAGCGCTGTCGAAGGCTCCCTCTATGTCCAACGATATGAGTACTATTAGTTGTCGTTCCTTTAGTTTAGTTTGTATATGTGTCATAAGGTCATAGAGGGAGTCCTCGGTGCTGCGCTGTGGTGTAAACCCGTATTGCCTAGCATTCATATTTCCCATGGTATGCCACCTGACTCGCCGCATCAGCATTTTCTCCCAAATCTTTCCCAATACCGGCAACAGCCCAATCGGCCGGTAGGATTTCGGTTTGGAGTAGTCATCCTTCCCAGGTTTACGTAGAATTACCACCACCGCCTCCTTCCACGCCGTGGGGAAGAGGGAAAGTCTGAGGCACTGGTTTAGCAGCGCCAGAAAGAGCCCCGGATCACAGGCGATGGCCGCTCTGCAGATATCCGCTGTTAGTCCGTCCAATCCTGGAGCCTTCTTCGGGTTGAAGCTGTTTGCAGCCCACTTCAGCTCTTCCGCCGTGAATGGGGGATCAGATGACTCATCATCTTCGCCCTCATTCACTTTCTCTGCTTTTGTTCTTACTGCTTTATGAGCTGCACTATCCGACAGCGTTTCATCGCAAGGGTAGAAGGCCTCTGACAGAGCCTTGGCCGACTCTTCGCCTTCCAGGACTCTACCATTCTGGACCAGCGGAATATCCTCCTGCCTGATGGTTGTACGACCTATCACCCTGTATATGCCATCCCACATACTCTCCCGGTCCTGTTTTCCACAGAACTCCTTCCAACTGGTTGTTCTGGCTTTGTCCACAAGCTGCCGGTACTCTTCCTTAGCCTGCAGATATACTTGGACGACTCCTTCTCTGCGTATTTGTGCAGCATTTGCAATACGTCTTCTCAGTGTTCTCACCTCTGCCTTCTTTTGTGTCAATTCCTCAGTCCACCAAGGCAATCCTGCTCTCTGTTTGTGTTTAGTTCTGGGCATATTTCTTTCGCATGCTTCTTCTATAACCCTAGTGTATTGTAACACTTTTTCGTTTAATTCTTCCACTGTCTCTATTCTTCTTATTCCTTCCAAGTTAATATCAGTTCTTTCCCAATTCCGTGTTATTTCCTTTCCAAACTCTGTCCAGTCTGCCTTCTTGGTGTTATATTTCCTGGTAGTTCTCTTTATATCTATCCCCTTTGATCGCACCAGGTTGACTTCGAACAGGATTGCCTTATGATCCGACACAGTTAGATCCCCATCCAGTCTCCAGTTCGCAATCTTGCCAAGCATATCCGACGTGCAGACTGTAACATCCACGCAGCTTGTGAACCGCCTTCCTCCTCTGTGGTAGTCAAATGTTGGTCTGGACCCCCGGTTAAGTATGTGTAGCTCCAGCTCATCCAGTGCACCTGCCAACTCTTCCCCCCTCCTATTTGTTTCCCTGCTCCCCCACCATATGTTCCAGGCGTTGACATCACCACCCAGTATCACGCATTTTTTCCCGACTTCTTCTATTATTTTATGGATGTGACCAATATCTACCTTTATTTGACCGTCCCCCTCCAAGTACACCGAGACGACAACAATATCCCAAGCTTCAGTTCGTAATCGTGCCACTACGATGTTTTCTGTGGTTAGTATGGGGAACTGGGTTATGTCTATGTTATCATCGAGTACCGCAATGGCGGACTTGATGGTTTTGTCCGTATTTCCTTCACTTTGCAGCACTCGGGTGCCCTGGTAGGACTTCATTTTTATATTTTATTTATATATATATTATATTTTATTTTCATTAACCGGTATATGGTTCCTGCAGTAGTGCAAACGCAACCTTCCTCTTTGCCGCTTCCATCATCAGCTCATCAGTTGCTTGTTTGCACCTCTGCAGGTTGGCCTGTATTGCGCGATACTGGTATCCTTCTGGTTCTGTTGCTCCGCTGTTCTCGTGTCCGCCCGTATCCACCTTAGCAATAAGCTACGGTGGACCTAGCCAGGGCTTCCCACCTTCTTCGGATAGGGCAGTCTGAGCTAAAGGCATTGTGCGCAAGGCTGTCCATTTTTGCCTTCTCGCAGTTTCTGCAGTTCGGAGCAGCCGCTGAAAGGTAATCCGCACATTCCGCCCGGAGGTGCGGCCCCCCGCAGTGGGCACATCTGTCATCCTCCTCGTGGCAGGTCTTCTTGCTGTGCCCATACCCCAGGCATCTTGAGCACTGGACCAGCGGCGACTGGTCCTCTGCCCTCAGCCTCTGCATATCGATATGGACGCAGGTCGCCTCCGTCAGGATGCTCCAGACTTGCGGGGACACACTGAGCACCACGTGCTGCTGGTGCGGATTTCGAGCCTTCTTTTTATATCTTATCGCGGCTCTGTACTTTTCCTCCGTCACGCCCTTCAATAGGTTCTTGTTCTGTGTTTTGAGTGCTCTGAGGATGTCGTCCTCGGTGTTTATTTTATTGACATTTCT
Organism: Orthosia cruda; assembly: GCA_964057195.1. Lineage (NCBI taxonomy): Eukaryota > Metazoa > Arthropoda > Insecta > Lepidoptera > Noctuidae > Orthosia > Orthosia cruda. Next base: position 13,050 of record OZ059856.1, on the reverse strand, counting down.
TATTATAATAAGAGGGTCCTTATTTTTCATATCTTCCACTCTCAGGTCCGATCCTTCTCTACCTATTCTGTCTCTGACCCTGTCGACTTCAGTCTTGGTTTTGCAACCTAAAATCACTTTTCGGCCTCTTGCCTTCCGTATCCTATCAATTTGGAAGCCCTCCTCCTTTGCATTTACTGCCTTTCTAATCTTTTCCATGACTTGGTCACCCGTCACTGCTTCGTCGGCTGAGGTTATCACTACCGAGTGCACGGCCGCGTACTCTGGGAGTTGCCTCCTTGGAGGGGCGGCCGCTACACTCGCGTAGGTCTCCTGTGTCTCCATCTCTTTATGCCTCCTTTCTAACACTTCGCTCAGGCGTTCCATTTCCATCCTATTCTTCTGAATTTGGTTGCTATGCTCTGTCATTCTTTCTAGAAGTAGTCTCTCCATTTTTGTCTTCTCGGTTTCCGCTGCAACCTCTACCTGCACTCTGTTTTCTGGCTCTTTATTTGGCTTCTCTTTTTTATCGGGGCCTTTTGCTGCCTCTGCTTCCTTTACGAGCTGGTAGAGGCGTTCTATAGCTTGGGTCACCTCCATCTTTATGTCAGTTTTTAGGTTCCTGGAATTACTTAAGTGCGTCTTGGCTTTGACCAGCATTGCCTTTGCCTCCGTTAACCTGTCTGCATACTTTGCACCTTCCGACGACTGTCTCCGGGTGACTGCTTTTGGTTCCTGGGGCATGACCGGTTTTGGTCTCATCTTTTGAGAGGCAGCTAGGATTGCCTTCCTTGGTGGAGTCGGGGACTTTGTGATTTCATCTACCTTCCCGGCCTCCCACTCGTCTATGCTCTTTCGTACCTTCGAGCTTTGGTCATTAAGGTTGTCGGATGAGGGTCCTGCTCTCTCCGCCTCTTTTGCTGGACTACTAACTCTTGCCTTTTCCTGGCCGTCAGGGTTCCTATTAACGGGGGTGTGAAAACCAAACATTGTGGGAACGCGTCAGAAAATATAATATAAAATAATATAGTGTCCTTAACTAACTAAACTTAGCCTAGAATATAGTAACACAATAGTGTTACTATATGTCCTTATTCTATTTCAGACCTACTTTCGCAGTCTGAAGTTGGTCAAGACGTGTGGAAATTAAAACAGTACCGACAGTTCTTATTATTTATTTATTTACAAACTTCTTTCTGTTTCAGGTTCTCCGGGTGCTTCGCGGTTAGGAGTTCGAGCTGCGTGTCTTCGTGTTGGCGTGTATATGATGACGTTTTGCCAGTTTGCGTATTTGGGTATACGCCTCTGCGTATTCTCCCCCACTCTAAAGTCCCTTTTGGTGAGTACCCTATTTACCTATGACTTATGTAGAGTCGCTACTCTACTATCATCCTATTTTATCATAAAAGATAGGTTAATTATGTCAGCAAGTTTTCCAGAATAAGTTTTTGCTCTTTGTAGAGCCGATCTGAGAGGTAACTTACTCTAGTCAACTTCCACGAGCCCTCAGGAGTCAAAGAAAGTCAGAAGATATATTTTAAAAAGTCGAAATTTTTTGACTCTACAATAGAGTCGATCTCTGACCTCCGTTGGATAGCCCCCCCCGAGTCCCCTAAGATGAACCCAAACTCGGCGCAGTTCCACCAAGGGGTTCCAGAGCTATGGCTTCCCAAAAAACTTGGTTTTAGGCCAAATTGACAACCGCAAAATGGTTTTTTAGGGTTCCCCCGGAACCGCTGGTCCAAAGGCACTTGTGTTTGGGTTCTCCCGAACCGTCTCGGTGAGACCTATCCCGCAGAGCAGGTTTCAGGCCTGAAAATTTTTGGCTCCCGAAAACCCCTGAAAAGGCGTTAGTCGGGTGAGGAAGGGCCAGCCGATGTCCCCAGAGGAAACCCGAACCTTCTACGACCCACGGATCGAGAGTTATCCGAGTCTGAAAAATGGTTTGACAGTCCTAGAACTGTCAAAGTCAACTTTCAACCCGGTATAACTTCCCCTCCAACAGTCGCAGAACGCCCGAGTTTGGACTTCCCCGGTTTGGCTCGTCCCGCTGCGACGCGCAAAGAAGCTTTCAGGATCCTGAAACTTTTCAGCGCCAAAACGCCTGAAACCAGATGGATCAGATAGAGGTTGTCCCCCCAAACACCACTGTGAAAACCGCAAGTCTCTGCGACTACCGGACCCGGAGCTACGCTGGTCCAAAGTTTCCGAAAAAGTGGGGGTAACTGTCAAATGACAACTTTGAGCAGCTATAACTCCGCAACCGCCTGCCACAGAGAAACGCGGCTCGAAATGCAGTGCCTGGCTCGACTTCCTCTATCCGCCAAGAATTGTTTCAGGGCTGAAAAATTTCAGGTCCTGAAAACTCCTGAAAATTTACAAAAATGTTCCCGCTTGTGTGCCGCTGGGTATTTTGAAAACCCGGGTCCCTTGCGCCCAAAGACTGCGGAGATATTCTAAGTCAAATATTAAAACCTGAAAACCCAAATTTGTCAAAAAGTCTAATTTCTTCGTCTCCGGAGATATTGGGGGCAACTTTGGGCTCAAACAGGTGGCTGGGGGTCGTACAGGGCCAACCCTGCTATCAAAATAATTTTAAGACTATTTATTTACAATTAAAAGCGAAAAACAACAAAAAATTCAATAACTTCGGTATTTTTCAACCGAAAATTTTGAAAAAAATACAATTAATTTGTGTTAAATGCTGCTCTATAATTATCTATAATTAAACCTAAAGAATTTAAAAAATTTAACACAATTTTTTACAAAAAACCAAAAAAGTTGGTTTTTTCTATTTATCTTTCTAATCAAAGAGTTAAAAATTATTTTCTTACGATGGGTCTGTTCTTCTAATGAGCGCGCAGCAGGATCCGCTTAGAAATTTGGGTGTCGTCGCTGTAGATTTCCCGGTAGAGGGCCCCAAAGTTTCGGTTTTCTTTGAATATTTATCCCCTCCAAGGTGGAGATAAAAATCTGTTTGGAGTGTTTTTATGCTCGTCCAAGCGCCCCTCTCAAGCTCCCAAAAAACCAACTCTCTGCGGTCAGTGGTTCTACTGCCGCGTGGTCAATTTTTGAGGTTAGTTTTTTGGTTTTCCTTAATTTCCTCGGAAGCACGTGCTCCAATAATTTTTCTCAAAGTGTCCTTTGGTGCGCCTTTGCGAGTTCCGTCTTTTGGCACCGAGGAACCCGGGCTGGTGCCCCGTCCCCCGGAGCTATACTGCTCCGAAAACACTGCAAGTCCTCGAATTTCCACTCTTTCACTTGTCGCACTTTTCCCTGAGTTCGACGACTCTTAGGGTTTTCACCAAAAGTTGCGCGGCACCAAAACGCGTCGTTTGATGTATAACACTTGTTTAATTCACTCTAAAATACCACTTAAACGAATTTTTGAGTGCGGAGCGACTGCAAAAATGATCCGACCGGCACGAGGGCTGGGGGGGTACTGGTTAGGTTAGGTTAGGTTAGGTTGGGGGGGGGGATCCCCCACAGTGCATACGTCCTCGTTCGTTTCCCCCGGGCAACGCCCCAGTTCTGACCACCGTAACGGAGTGGCAGACTGGGTGCGGCTAAAGTGCGCTGTGCGATCGGAGCTATCATTTTATCACTTGCGGTAACTGCGATCTTGCGTTGAATTTTATTGTTTTATTGTTTTTATCATTTTAATAATGGTAAAGCCTGCGCGTGATGCCCTCGGGCATTTCGTTAAAAAAGGCCCTTCTCAGGGCCAACCCAAAGGCCCTTCCTTCCCAAACCTGGAGGAGGAGGTTGCTGCTAGGGAGCAGCGGACGCGCGTCGCCCGGGCCAAGTCCGGTTACGGTGCGTCTCGCGTCGTCTACGCCGACCATACGTTGGCCGAACTCGAGCGGATGGCTCAGGAGGATGAGGAGGGGATCGCGGTGGTCGCCTCCAAGTCCTCGCACCTCAAGGGCACTTTCCAAAAGTCCCTAAAATGTCGGGCTGCGAGCATGCTCGGGATCGTCGGTGAGCTGGTGCAGCGCCAGGCCACCGACGAGACGCGGCAGATGCAGGCGACAATTGATCGCCTGCAGTCCGAAGTGAGCCAGCTGCATCGCAAGCTGGCTGAGGTCACGGCCCGGCCAACCCAGGCTGCGCCTGTCCCTGCGGCAGAGGGCCCCGCCCTCCATCACGGCCTCGAGGATATCATCCGCGGGGTCGTGAGGGAGGAAAGGGCCTTCGTGAGAGCCTGCCTCGCGGGGATTGAGGACCGGCTCTTGCCGGAGGTGAGCCACCGACCACCGCTTGCGGCGGACAGCAGGCAGGGTGAGGCGCCCGAGCAGAGAGAGGCATCCGCAGAGGACGCTCTTCTGCCATCCACCACCCCGACCAAACAGCAGGGCTGGACGAAGGTCGCCGCAAAAGGCAAAGGAAAGGGGAAGGGAAAGGCCACAAAAGCGGCAGCGGCCGTCCCTGCCGTCCCCGTCCCTGCCGTTCCCTCCACCGCTGCTCCCAGCCAGTCGCAATCGACTGGCAAGGGAGGAGAGAAGGGTAAGGGGAAAAGCTCCCCAGCTGGCAGCAAGAAGAGGCTCGTTCCTCCGAAATCCGCAGCCGTCGTGGTGACTCTCACCGCGGAGGCTGCGGAGAGGGGCGAGACTTACGCGTCCGTGATGACACGGGCGCGTACCAACGCCGATCCCACCACGTTAGGGATCGGCAAAGTCTCATGCCGCAGGACGCAAGCCGGGGCTCGCATTTTTGAGTTCCCGGGAGCGGAGGGCGCTGCCAATGCGGACCTCTTTGCGGTAAAACTTAGAATCAGAATCAGAATGCTTTATTTGTAAACATAGGTCAAATTACAACAGAGTGCGAGATGTTACAGATAGGTAGATCCTCTATGTTTTGCACAGAGGCGTACAAATATATTTTAATACAATCGATTTCAAATTAAATTTTATATAAATGTCAAATAGATTATTGTACATGTCATATTAATGCTATTGTCAAACAAAATTCTAAATCAATCAGGGCGTACAAATATTTTTAATTAACATTGTCGAGTTTAAAATACAATCAATTTCAAATAAAATTATATATAAATGTCAAATAGATTACGTTACATGTCATATTAATGCTATTGTCAAACAAAATTGCTTTCTGTCCGTTAAGTAAGATCGAATGAGATCAAGTATATTTCCCCTGATACCATATTTTTCAAGTTTATGTATTAGTATAGGATAATCCACATAATCAAAAGCCTTAGTTAGATCCATATAGATAGCGCATACAGGATTTCTCTTATCTACATTTGACAAAATGGGGAGAAGCAGGTCATGTAGCAGGAGCAGTGCAAGGTGTTTGCTATTTGCAGATGATCTTAAAGTGTTTATCTCTGTAGCGAGCGCCTCGGATTGTGAGCGGCTTCAGCGCGATCTCGACAAGGTGGTACAATGGAGTCAGGAAAACAAACTGGTCTTCAATGTGACCAAATGTTGCGTGATGACGTACAGTCGCGCGCGTGTCCCGCTACAAAATCAGTATGAGATGGACGGCATAGTGATGCCGCGTGTCACGCAAATGCGGGATCTTGGTGTTCATATGGTGGTCGAGTTGATGTTTCGCAATCACATTATGGAGTTGTGTAGCAAATCCTTTAGAAATTTAGGTTTTATTTTACGACAGTGTACGGATTTTAAAAGTGTAGCAGTGGTAAAAATACTTTATAATGCTTTGGTTCGTAGTCATCTCGAGACAAGTGCCATTATATGGAATCCACATGAGGACAAATATAGTCTCATGATCGAAAAAATCCAAAATAAATTCACTAGGTATTTATATTTGAAGCAATATGGGGTTTACCCATTTTACCCGTTGATGTATCCGAGTCTGTTTGTGTTGGGCATGGTCGGGTACACTAGGCTGGCGGTTAGGAGGGACGTCGCTTTAGTAAAATACGCGGCGAGAGTGCTGCGCGGGCTGGTGCATCACCCAGATGTACTGGAGGCGCTGCGGCTGCATGTCCCGGATGGGTATGTGGGTGCGCGCCGCCGACCCACTTTGTTAGATATGCCATGGGCTAGGACAAATTTATTAAAGTTTGCCCCTTTGTCAAGGGCCGCGCGTATTATAAATAGTATGCCATCGGAAGATTTGTTCCATAGCCTGCCGAAATTTGTGTCAGGAGCACAAAGGTGCATTGAAGGAGGCATACATATATGAATGGTTTCTTGATTTTTGTTATTTTATTTTTATTGTTAATATTTTATGTATCTACTCGTATATAGTGTATAACATTATTTATTATGTGGTATAACATCATCTTGGGAAAACTGTAAGATGTTGTACTTATTGGTGTCAAATAAATAAATAAATAAATAAATGTATAGCCATGTTAATTGTCTTCTGTTTACGAAATCCCTTTTGCTCATTTACTAATATGTTTGATTTCTCAAGGTAGTTGTACAAGGACTTATAAATGACTTTCTCAAATATTTTTGAAAAGACGGGTATTAACGCGATAGGCCTATAATTTGACATAATTTGCCTATCGTTTTTTTTGTGCAATGGTACAATTATTGACGTTTTTAATTTCTCAGGGAAGATTCCGCTGGAAATACTCATATTAATTATGTGACTGAGATGTGGAGCTATGTAATGAGACACTTCTTTGATAACTTTAGTGCATACTCCGTCATAACCAACACTATTTGTATTTCGAAGTGAGTTAATATGATTATTTATATCTTGAGGTATGGTCGGCTCCATAAATAAAGAATTTGATGTATTTGAATGTACGTTAATTTCTGGCATAGTTTTGTTTTTTGGTTTGGTAACCTGATTAATATAAAAATTGTTAAAAGCCTGAGCTATATTTAATGGGTTCGTTATTTTCTGTGTCTCTGTTTGAATTTGTGTTATTGGTTCTTTAGGGAAGTAGGTCTTAGAATTATTAATTATGGTCCATGTCGCTTTAGATTTATTTTTGGACGTCTTAATGAAGTAGTTATTTCGTGATGATTGTGGCTATCGTGGCTCCTCCCGAATCTGGGGGGGCCCAAGGAGCGATGCCGGCGCCTCTATGCCGGCATCCTCAAGAGTATGGCCCTGTACGGAGCCCCAATCTGGGCGGACTCCCTCCACAGGAGGGAGAACGCGACCGCCATCCGCAGGCCCCAAAGGGCCATTGCACAGCGGGTGGCGAGGGCCTATCGGTCCGTAGGCTTTGCGGCGGCGTGCGCTCTGGCGGGCGCCCCTCCCTGGGAGTTGGAGGCGTGGGTGCTCGCCAGAGTGTACGAGTGGACGGCTCGGCGAAGGGCGCTAGGCGAGCGCCCCGTCGCGGAGGAGCGGCAGGCCGTGCGGCGGGAGGCGAGGGACGCCATCGTCCTCCATTGGACGGAGGACCTCGCCTCCGCCACCTTTGGCCGCCGGACGCTGGATGCGCTCGGTCCAGTCCTGCAGGGCTGGCTCGAGCGCAGACACGGTTTCCTCTCGTTCCGTCTAGTGCAGGTGTTGTCCGGACATGGATGTTTCGGAACGCACCTGCACCGGATCCGGAGGGAGGAAACCCCGGCGTGCCACGACTGCGGCGCGGTGGAGGACACGGCGCAGCACACCCTCGAGGTGTGCCCGGCCTGGGCTGAGCTGCGCCGTGCCCTGACAGGAGTTGTCGGGCAGGACCTCTCACTCCCCGGCGTGGTAAACTCCATGCTGGGGAGTGAGGAGGCCTGGGCGGCGGTCGCCTCCTTTTGCGAAGATGTCATGTCGCAAAAGGAGGCGGCGGAGCGGGCGCGGGAGGATGACCCTCTCGCTGCGCCGCTCCGCAGGCGGAGAAGGGGTGGGAGAAGGCGGTTGTACGACCGTCTCCTCCCACCTCCTGGTGGTGACTAGCGGACGACAGGCGCGGGGGCGCCTCTCGTCTGCATTGCACAGTCACCACCCTCGGGTGGGAACGGCCGAGCACTCGCGGTCGTTCCCGGGCCCCTCCACTAAGGGAGGGGCGTGAAGGGCCTGCCACAAAGGCGGGCGGTCGTCGGCGGAGGGCTGGACGTAAAGGCTGTGCCGGTTTCCCAGCCCTCCTCCACACAGACGATGCGGGAGTGCCGCTGGGTTATTTTAGTGGGTATACCGGGCTTGCCCGGGGAGTCCCACATAGCCCGCCCATTCCCCCAATGGGCGGGTATGCGTAATGCATTTTTTCCCAGCGTGATCAAAAAAAAAAAAAAAAAAAAGGTTAGGTTGGGGGATCCCCCACAGCGCATACGTCCTCGTTCGTTTCCCCCGGGCAACGCCCCAGCTCTGACCACCGTAACGGAGTGGCAGACTGGGTGCGGCTAAAGTGCGCTGTGCGATCGTGACTATCTTATCTCTCTTGCGGAATTTGCGATCGTTGTCTTGAATATTTTATTATGCCGAAACCATTGCGGGATGCCTTCGGGCACTTCAGCAAAAAAGGCCCTTCTCAGGGCCAACCCAAAGGCCCTTCTCAGGGCCAACCCAAGGGCCCTTCTGAGGGCCAGCCCAAAGGCCCTTGTCAGGGCCAACCCCAAGGCCCTTCTCAGGGCCACCCCGACGCTTCAGCGTCAGAGGCTAGCCGCGCGCCGTCTGCGGCTAGCTTCTTTGACACGGCGGGCTCAGAGAATGAGTCCAACGCGTACGAGTCGGACGCCAGCAGTTCGATGGAGGTCCAAACCCGATCTCGGAAGCGGGCTTTCTTGAAGGCAGGCTCCGATGGCTCTTCGGCCTCAGCCTCCGGTTCGGCGAAGGAGCCGAAAAAGAAGGCTAAGGCCAAAAAGTCGGTGGCGGTCACCCACGGCGTGGGCCTTGCGGACGCCCAACGTCAGCTGGACTTGGCTCGGCGGGAGCAACTCCAGCAGGACCTGGAGGAGGAGGTTGCTGCCAGGGAGCAGCGGACGCGCGTCGCCCGGGCCAAGTCCGGATACGGTGCGTCTCGGGTCGTCTACGCCGACCACTCGTTGGCCGAGCTCGAGCGTATGGCTCAGGAGGATGAGGAGGGGATTGCGGTGGTCGCCTCCAAGTCCTCTCACCTGAAGGGGACATTTCAAAAGTCCCTGAAGTGTCGGGCCGCGAGCATGCTCGGGATCGTCGGTGAGCTGGTGCAGCGCCAGGCCACCGACGAGACCAGGCAGATGCAGGCGACAATTGATCGCCTGCAGTCAGAGGTCAGCCAGCTGCACCGGAAGCTGGCTGATGCCACGGCCCGGCCAACCCAGGCTGAGCCTATCCCTGCGGCAGAGGGCCCCGCCCTCCACCACGGCCTCGAGGATATCATCCGCGGGGTCGTGAGGGAGGAAAGGGCCTTCGTGAGAGCCTGCCTCGCGGGGATCGAGGACCGGCTCTTGCCGGAAGTGAGCCACCGACCACCGCTTGCCGCGGACAGCAGGCAGGGTGAGGCGCCCGAGCAGAGGGAGGCATCCGCGGAGGACGCTCTTCTGCCATCCACCACCCCGACCAACCAGCAGGGCTGGACGAAGGTAGTCGGCAAGGGCAAGGGCAAGGGGAAGGGGAAGGCCACAAAAGCGGCAACGGCCGTCCCTGCCACCCCCGCCCCTGCCGTCCCCGCCACCGCCGCCACCACCCCTCCCAGCCAGTCGCAATCGACTGGCAAGGGCGGGGCGAAGGGTAAGGGGAAAAGCTCCCCCCCAGCCGGCGCCAAGAAGAGGCTCGTTCCTCCCAAGACCGCAGCCGTCGTGGTGACGCTCACCGCGGAGGCTGCGGAACTGGGAGAGACGTACGCGTCCGTATTGTTGCGGGCGCGTGCCAATGCCGATCCCGCCCAATTGGGGATCGGCAAGGTGTCTTGTCGCCGGACGCAGGCTGGGGCTCGGATTTTTGAGTTCCCAGGGGCGGAGGGTGGCAAAAACGCGGCACCTCTTTGCGGCCAAACTCAAAGAGGTCATTGCGGACGTGGCCAAGGTGGCGAGGCCAGTAAAGTCGGCGGCCTTGGAGGTGACCGATCTTGACGATACGGTCACCAAAGAGGAGGTGGTGGCGGCGGTCGCGGCCATAGGGGGCTGCAGCGTCGCAGCGGTGCAAGGCCGGGGCATCAGGCCCGGCCGCGGCGGCATGGGCAGCATCCGCCTGGAGTGCCCAGTCGCCGCTGCCAAAGCCGTCCTCGCCAAGGGACGGCTGGCCGTGGGCTTCAGCTCGGGTGTAGTCCGGGCACTTGAGGCCCAGCCTCTGCGTTGTTATCGGTGCTTCGGCATCGGACACACCCGGGCTCTGTGTCCGTCCAGCGTCGACAGGACGGACACTTGCTACCGCTGCGGCAAGGAGGGCCATAAAGCCGCCTCCTGCAAGGCCGCCACGCCGCACTGCGCGGTGTGTGCCGCCAGTGGCCGCCCGGCAGGCCACGTCACAAAGGGGAGGAATTGTAGTCCTCCCCCCAAGAGGGGCAAAGCAAAGCAGGCAACGATCCGGCCTGCCGCTGTCACCGCCGCCGTCCCAGAGTCTGGGACTACGGCAGCCGCTGGCCTGGCTGAGGTGGGGGGTGCGATGTCCGACTAAATAATGTCCAGAGTCGAACATCGCATCCTCCAGGCGAACACCAACCACTGCCGAGCGGCCCAGGACCTGCTTATGCAGACCATGGCCGAGTGGTTGGTGGACCTGGCGGTGGTCGCCGAGCCGTATTCGATACCTGGCCGTTGGCTGGGCGATCGGGACGGCTCGGTGGCATTGGTGTCGCGGCCTGCCACGGACTCCCCTCCCCTCTCGCTTTTAGAGAGGGGACCGGGATACGTGGCCGCCGCGTGGGGAGAAATAGCCCTGGTCGGGGTCTATTTCTCCCCAAACCGCCCTCTAAGGGACTTCGAGGATTTTCTCGAAGTCCTAACGGCAGTCGTCGGGAGGGCGGCGCCACGCCAGGTCGCCTTGTTGGGCGACCTGAACGCCAAGTCAGCGGCTTGGGGCAACCCGGCAGCCTCGTGCAACGTCCGGGGACGCGCCGCCGAATTTTGGGCGGCTTCGTGCGGTGTGTCCCTCCTGAACAGGGGGGATGTTCACACGTGTGTGCGGCAGCGGGGAGGATCAGTGGTGGACGTATCGTTCGCCACCCCCGTGCTAGCCGCCCGCGTCGTGAACTGGCGGGTGGAGATGGTGGAGACCATGTCGGACCACCGCTACGTGCGGTTCGACATCTCCACCCAGGGCCCGCGGGGGGGAACGGCCCGCTCGGGCCAATCTCCCTTCCCGCGGTGGGCTCTCACCCGCCTGGACCGAGAGGCAGCCCAGGAGGCGGCGTTCCTCCAGGACTGGCTCTCGCCCCCTGTGCAGGCGGCCCCGGACGTTGACGCCGCGGCGGTCCAGCTCCGAGGGTCCCTGACCGAGGTGTGCAACTCGAGCATGCCTCGGTCTCGCCGGCCGCCTCCCCGTCGCGCCGTCTACTGGTGGACGGAGGAGATAGCGGGACTCCGGGCGGCCTGCGTGGAGGCCAGGAGGGCCTACACGCGGAGCCGGCGGCGCACGAGCCGATCTCAGGCCGGGGAGGACCGCCTCTACGCCTCTTACCTAGAGGCAAAGGCGGTCCTCAAGACGGCAATGTGCGCCGCCAAAGACTCGGCTCGGGCCGAGATGCTGGAGGGTCTCGACAGGGATCCGTACGGGAGACCGTACAAGCTGGCGCGGAGCCAGCTGCGGCCCTACGGTCCCCCCCTGTCGGAGACCCTCGAGCCGGCATTGCTGGATGGGGTGGTTCGGGCCCTGTTTCCGCGCAGGACCGACTTCACCCCACCAGCAATGGACCCCCCGCAGGAAGCGGCTCCGCCGGAGGCGGAGATCCCACCGGTGACGGAGGACGAGATCCGGGACGGGATTCTTCGCCTCCGCGCGAAGAAAACGGCCCCTGGGCCGGACGGCGTCCCTGCACGGGTGGCGGCGATAGCTGCCTCTCAGATGCAGGACAGGTTTCGGGACCTCTTCAGCGCGTGCTTTGCGGCTGGGAGGTTCCCGAAACTGTGGCGGGAGGGGCAGCTGTGCCTCCTCCGTAAAGAGGGACGCCCGGTGGACTCCCCCTCGGCATACCGGCCCATCGTACTTTTGGATGAGGTCGGTAAAATGTTCGAGGGGATAGTCGCCGACCGGCTGAACAGTCACCTGCGGGGGGTGGGACCTGACCTGTCGGACGCCCAGTTCGGCTTTCGAAATGGGCGTTCGACGGTCGACGCCCTGGCCCTGCTGAAGGGCCAGGTGCAGGAGGCGGTCGAGTCGGGGGACGGAGTGTTGGCGGTGTCGTTCGACATTGCAAACGCCTTCAACTCCGTCCCCCACTCGACCATATTGGAGGCACTCCGATTCCACGGAGTGCCCCAATATCTGAGGGCGATCCTGGCCAGCTACCTGGAGGACCGAGAGGTCCTCCTGGTAGACAAGACGGCCAGGATCAGGAGGTACGGCGCGGAGTGCGGTGTTCCACAGGGGTCGGTTCTAGGCCCCCCCCTGTGGAACATCGGTTTCGACTGGCTCCTGCGGGGCACCCTCCTCCGGGGGACGAGCGTCATCTGTTACGCGGATGACACTCTCCTCGTTGCCCGGGGGAGGGACTTTAGGGCGGCGGCCTGTCTGGCCTCAGCTGGCGGATCCTTAGTGGCAGGTAGGATCCGCCGGCTGGGATTGAGGGTGGCGTTGCACAAGACCGAGGCCGTTTTCTTCCACGGGCCTCGGCAGCGCTACCCACCTGACGCCCACATAGTCGTGGAGGGCGTCAGGATAGAGGTGAAGGCCCAGATGAAGTATCTGGGCCTAGTGCTGGACAGCAGGTGGCGCTTCGGCCCGCACTTTAGCGGGCTGTCGACGCGCCTGCTGAAGGCCGCCGATGCCCTATCGTGGCTCCTCCCGAATCTGGGGGGGCCCAAGGAGCGATGCCGGCGCCTCTATGCCGGCATCCTCAAGAGTATGGCCCTGTACGGAGCCCCAATCTGGGCGGACTCCCTCCACAGGAGGGAGAACGCGACCGCCATCCGCAGGCCCCAAAGGGCCATTGCACAGCGGGTGGCGAGGGCCTATCGGTCCGTAGGCTTTGCGGCGGCGTGCGCTCTGGCGGGCGCCCCTCCCTGGGAGTTGGAGGCGTGGGTGCTCGCCAGAGTGTACGAGTGGACGGCT